>OY728161.1:1551405943-1552655943 GCA_963277665.1 Viscum album | reverse complement strand
GAGAATGTAGTCTTTTATCTCCACACGTGTTTAAAAATTCAATTAATTGAAATCATGATTCTTGATTCTTCATTCCACATTTACTACAATCTTTAAATTCCACAAATCCCTTCTTCAATTTCTTAATATATTATTTTCCAAATGGCTTTAGATCCCTATTTTAATAATTATTTTCATTTAATTATTATAAATTGTAGATCTTATTATAAACATTTTGTCACAATATATTATTTCATCATATGATGATATTTTTTGGTTGAAAATTTCATTTCAATGGATTTCTTTAATCACTTCAAAGAGAAGGTAAATCCTAATATTTTGATATTTATGTTGTCTGTTACATGGCTTGGTAACCATGTGATGTTGGATTCATATATAGATATATTTTCAAGTTCGTCTTGTCTTAGACTCAGTAATTATCTCTCTGAATCTAGCCAATATTTTTTGGAATTGTTTCAAAAAAAAATTTAAATACTTTAACCGTGTTTGTTTTATTTCATATTCATACATAATGTTTTTAATCAATTACCACCATTGATCCTAATAAAAAAATAGTTAATATACTACCACAAAAACATTCTACATATAATCAATTCTTAAATAGGTTAATATATTTTGTATAGAAAATATCCATTTTTCAGCTACAAAAAGATTCATAGTTCCATTTAATTATTGGGGTCACTAACACATTCAGTTGGATAACATTATAACATAATGTTTTTTTATCATTATGAAAATCCATATAGGTAATTATATTAATTAAAAACCAATTGAACAACCCATTTTTTTATAATTTGTTAAAATATCAATGACGATATATCTATAACTTCATTAGCAATCCCATGTTGTAATTCCCTCCATATAATATATTCATTGATATGGTCCAAATTACCTCCCCTGGGATTGGTTTCTAAATAATGAAATACACTAGATCAAATCAAAAAATTACAAAATATAATTTATAAATCTATAAATAGGGAAAAAATAATATAAATAAATGTATATACTCATAACTAATCTAAAAATCATAGTCATGGTTTCATTGGATTTTTAAATAATAAATATATTTTCAAATCCATAATAATGTATTTTAATAAAAATTTCAATGAACCTACGAATATCCTATTGTGGTTTTATAAAATATTTTCAGTGAGGACATATTTATAACACTTGGAAATGATTTAGTAAAATCCCAATACACCCTTTTAGAGGTTATTTACCTACGGTGCCATTGTACTTGAGACACATCTACATTTATTTTCCAGATAGGGATATACTTCTAGGATAACCACATAATCCCTACCTTGTAAAAACATTATGATGTTATATTATCCATTTACATTCCATGAATGTTAGTAATAGGTTTATGTTTTCTAATTTATGGTTTCCTAAATCCAGTTCCCATGGTTTCTACTAATCATTATTTGATACCAACTCTAATCACTCTTCCTCAAGTAGACCAGAATCATATTTTAATTTATAATATTGGGATATGATTCAGGAGATAAAATCACATAAAGGATGTATAAGTTAATAGTATTAGAATACTAAATGCATACATGAACACATATTACACTTGATAACCTAAACATACAACATATAATTTTTTTTAGGTACACATTTGTTCCCACTATCATATCCCTAAATATTAATCATAAAACCCATCTTGAAATCATGGATAATGGAATAACTTGTCAGGGGTGCTATTAGAAGCTTTATAAGGGTGTGAATATTATGGAATTTATCTTGAATAAAAATGGAACAATCAATTCAGAGCTATAAATATCTAAAAATTCATCGAATTTGATCAATAACCTCAGAATGAAAAAAAATATTACATGAATAAGTGATGTACAAATAATACAATACAAATATTCCAAATTTACTAATAAATATACTTGGATATAAACATTAATAAAATAATCAAATGGTAGTCATTAGAAAATCTCATTATGAGAGATTACATATTATTGTACATCATAAATAACATCATGTCCTCATTCCCAAACATTATACATTAATGGATAAGGACATGGATAAAACACCAAGATAATTTGTCTCACAAGACAGTATAATGTGTTGAGGGTCTATAGCAGGCCTTTCCCATAACATACTACTTCCAATTCCTTCCACAAATCATTGTGTTGAAAAATATTCAATGTAAACATTTTCATTTAAAAACTATAATGTGAAATATTAATAATAGTCTAGGTCTAAAAAATTAATCATAAAATATTCAAAATAATATGGTGAATGATCTCAAAATAGTAAATCATCAATTTAACTAGGCATAAACCATTTAGAAAAATAACAAGGATTGTAATCATACAATATATCCTTAGTGGATCATTAGTAAAATAGGTGTTATCATCTTCAGTGAATATAATACCATAAAATATTAATTAATTCATTAAATAATAAAATTAAATTTTCACAATGAGAATAATGTATGAGAATGTAAACTTTTTCAATTATTATAAAAATGATTTTATTTTAAAATATTCCTTTTAACATGCAATGGATGCACTTAATCATTGATATATCATTATGGGGGTAATTCACTTCATTTTATACATGTTAATAAATATTTCATTATAATTTTTATTGAATTTTCAAAATTACATCCTTATGAAAAATTGATCAGTATTACATTTAATGTATTTAATAAAAAATTATAATTTTTCATATTTTTTCAAGAAATCTTTGTATAATGATTTAAAAATTATATTAAAAAATATTAATGGAAATATGGACATGGATTAGAGATATTACCAACCATGTAAAAAAACACGGTAATTTTTCTATTATATCATTAATTCAGTATAGTTAATACATAAATAGAGGAAACAGAACAAAACATGTAATTTATATGAACTACTGAATGAGAATAAAATTAAATTTCTTAAGAAATGTAAAAATAAATACTCCAATATAGATATATAAAACCAATAATCTGTAATATCAGTTAGATTGTGATGTAATCAACTATATTAGATTGGATCTATTTTATACATGTTTTTACCACTTTTATAAAAAAATATATAATTTCAATACATAAATTATATATATAATTTAATTATCATACCATATATTATTTTATTATAAATATTTATTACCATTTTATTTACAAATATTGATTAATATCAGTATTTATGGTAATAACTGCTTCATTTTTCATCTGTATTTTTTCGGTAGTTGTGAAAATTTTTAATTTATAATTTCTCCAAAAAATATTATTATATTTATAAATATTTAATTATAATATATTTTATATATATATATTTTTTATACCCATTAAAAAATTTTGTACATATAAATACAAATTAATCCATTTATAAACATGATAGGTCTTATATAAGGATTCATGTTGTCTCCATTTATATAAATAGTGGAACAAAATAAAGGTAAATTATATTTATAATTTATTGAATTATTAATATATTATATTATATGTATTCATTAAGTATGACCTTATTACATTCAATGAAATGAAAAATGAAAAAAAGTCACATCACTTCATATAGGTAGTAATCCACAAGTATGTCAAAGAGACATCATATTTCTCCAATTTATTATAAGGAATGTATAAATATGTGAAATTTTAAATCAAAAAGTATACCTATATCATTAATTTTACATATACATATATATATATATATATATATATATATTTAATCCTAGAATATATACAATTGTTAATGGTGGTGCTGGGACATGAATTACATTAGTCCATGATGTGCTAGTCCACTAGACACAGGACTGGTGATTTTATTCAAAATTATTATGAATTAGAGATAGATAAATTGTATTAAATTTACATAATAAAACATCATCATATTTAAAATAATTTATTCATTCTTTACATAGTTTAAGTATATTTTAAGGGTTATATAATGAAATAAACTCAATATGAATGCTTTAGAATATTACATATTCTTAAGAACACCTCTTTATGTAAATACCTAATACCATTAAAAAATGGTTTTATGAGAATCCTATGTACTCAAGGGAATATTTAGTCTTTAATGAAATCTATTAGGTAATGGATAGTCTGATGTAATGAGATTTTGTAATTTAAAAGTATGGGATATTTGGCACCGTTTTTTACTTGAGGTTAGTTCCACAGTAGTATTTATTCAATGTTTTTCAATAATTTATTATCACATTCTAATTAATATGTATAAAATTCAACGATATCTAATATTAAAAAAGAAAAGTTCTATAGATACCCAAAATATAGAAATATGATATTTTTTCGGTCATTTAAATCCCCAAAATCTTAGTTTCACCCTTGGATAATTTATATTAAAACTAGATGTCGTAAATTATTTTTAATATTTTTTGAGTTCATTATGACTAACAATTTGGATTACCATATTTTTAAATATCAATTAATTTTATTCCTAATATTCAATAAACTTTTCGGAATTATGTTCAAATTAGTGGAATATTGAAATATATTATTTTTCCTTAGAATCTGTCAAAATTATTGGTTTTTGAAAAGATAAGTTTTATCAAATATAATAGTTTTTATATAAAATGTATTCATAAAATTTATTCAAATATCATAAATTTGATTAATTAAAATATTGATAAAATAAATTTACATTTAGAAAAATGTTGGTAGAAAATCAAACGTTTGAAATTATTTAAATGAAATGGTAGGTATCAATAATAACTAATATTATTTAACTATTCATATAAAAAATAATAATTTTAAAATATACTGAAAATAAAAATATAAGATCAGTTTTATATTATTATTTAAATAATGATGTTATTTTATAAAATATTAATATTAAAATAAGTTTTTATAACACGAAGAACACTCTTTTTATAAAGATATAGTATTAATGCATAGAATTGGATAAATTCTATATTATGCCAATAAATAAAATTAGATGAAACATTAATTATTTTATTTAATGTATAATATGATATTTTTATAAAAAACACCAATATTGATAAATTTAATTTATTATTGAAATTCATATTGAACGCATAAAAAGGATTATTCTGGATAACATTTCTTTTTCAACAAAATGAATTTTATTTTCATTTTAACTCAATTTGAAAACTAATTCATTTTTTAAACATACATAAATGTATTGTATTAATAAATTAATTAGTGTAATTCCTAACCATAAATTTAATTTCTAGGTTATAATGGTATATCATATAACTTTTTATATAGAATTGTGGTTCTGTAAACTTATAATTATCAATGGGGATAAATTTATTTAAAATGATATACATTAAAATGTCATTAGATGTTATATTAAAATCCCCTATCATATATAATATCCATAAATTTGAAATAATTACCCAATAAATGTGTGAAAAACTTAATGAACTAGGATCCCAAAATAAATAAACTATTTTACATAAAAAGTGAATAAAATCCCCTTAATAAAAACATTACACTGGATTTCATTCCATTTATCGTTCCATAAAATTTAATTTCAAAAAGAATATATAAATATTTGAAATCTATACACCCCATTTACATGTTAAGGTTCCAAATTTAAATATGTATTTATTATATAAAATCAATAAAAGGATAATTTTTTTCTTTTTGGATTAGAATCATTTTTAAGGGTGGTTAAACAATTTTACGAGGGTAGTTGAACACATTTATGTATAATAATTAATTTAAATTCATTAAAGAGAACCATTTTCAAAATAATATATCATTCATCAACTCAGTAGAAAGAAACATCACTCATTAATACATTTTTCACTAATATAAAAACATAATAAAAGTGATATGCATAGATATCATTAAACTATAGTAAATATCAACATAGGAATTTCACACATTCATGGAATATTAAAATATTTATTTTCAAAATCAATGAACTAAATTTATATATAAAACTATTTATACAATGGTAAAATTTTATAGAAACCATTTAAAAATATTATACATATATCAGATATGATTATACATTCAATGAAAATACATTTTTAAATCTCAAGTGTCACAAGAAATTAAAAATAATGGTTTTTCATAGAAATAACCACATTAATGAAGTTAAATCTGAGTTGATATAATGTAAAATACCACCTAAATAATCAATATTAAATTTTCATAGTAATTAGAATTTGTGAATTAAATATTAATTTATCTTTAAATGGGATTCAATATTCGATGGCATACCTAATACACAACAACAGGTTTAATTGGAAACATATGTTCACACAACATAGAGTTATACTAAAACAATTAATATAAAATTATTGTATTAAATTTTAGTTAAATCGTGGTCATTTTATATGTGGGTGTCAACAAAACTAACCATATTATGATTAAATATGTATCTTAAATGTTTTTACATTTAACCAATAAGTTTTCTATGCTTAAAATTAGAATGATTCCAATATTAAGCATGAAATAATCTAATATTCTTTTAAAGCTCGTTTTACTGCCTTTTGATAGGGAACCCTTATTAAATTTAGTTTTTTTTCTATTTGAAAAAATAAAATTCTTCATTATAATCGGTATATCAATTGTTACATTCAATAAAATTTTGGTATTTTTTTGATAAGTTCATTTTTAATTAATATTGAAAAATAATGTATTTATATTCATACTTCCTTTTAATCAAACTTATTTATATGGTAATATTATATTTTTAATTGTTTTTAAAGTGTTATTAAATTATATTTTTACTATTTAGTCCAATTTTGGTCATTGTATGTAAATTATCTTTGAAATTGGACATAAACAAGTGCCAATCTCTTGATATTTATTATTTCATAAAACACGCTTTTTGTTCTCACAACGGGAATTAATTTTAAATTAATTTCATCCACTTATGTGTTTAAAATTTGGGAAAATGGATTCTATATATTTAATCCTAAGGTCTAAATAGTGTAAATAGATATCTTTTTTAGAAAGTATGAATATTTACTTAAGTAAATATTTTATTTACTATGGTTAAAAGGTAAATATGTTAAATAAGGGTAAACAAATAATATTATAATAATATTAAATTTCCCTAACATTTGTCCTAATCTAATTTTATGACAAATTTTAGACTATGGGAATCATTGGGTGAATTTTGGGACACCATGGAGCCACATGGGAGTGATAATGACACTTTATATTAATTAATTTAAAGTAATGACAAAAATGACATAAACATATATCTTTTAGTAAATAAAATATTACACGAGGTTATATATTTTATATATTAAACTATAAATATTCATTTGAATGATAAAATTATTTCCTACATATTTATATATATTTTTTAATTTTTTGACATAGAATAAGAAAAAATTATTTATGACTCAATAATGAAGTAGTGTATACCTCATTAGTGAATGATTTAAATAAATAAGATTATAATAATTAAAATAATATCATAAACCTATCCAATTATTATTTTATGATTTTATTTCTAACATTATCCATCTTATCTTCGGCATTAATGAGTATTTTTACCTCTATAAACCTAGAATAATTGTATAATAAAATAATATTATTAAACATTCATAAAGAACCACTCCTCCCCCTTATATGAAGCCCTCAAATCTAACCCAATACTCACTCCTCCCAATCCCCTTGCCTTATCCAACCTATTCCGAATTAATCTCCCTAAATCCCTATATACCCCTAAGAAGTCTTACCTTGTGCAGAAGGCACTTCAATAAAACCTTTTGGTTTAAACCATAGGGAGATACCCGATTTAAAGTTAACATCTTCTTTTATGTTATTTTGTTTTAGTTTACTTTTCTAACCCCCTAAAATAATTTTGGTACTTTATTTTATAAAGGAACGTGTATCCTCAATATACTAGGTTTTTATTATGATAAGTATTAGAACAAAACTTACACACAACTCTATATAATGGGTAAATAACATACTGTTTTTGTGGACGACGAACTACTGCCACAAGAAACGATGATTGTTCAATATAATCTTACCACCTATTATGTGGGAAATTAAGATGGAACTATATTTAAATGTCATATATATTATAATTATATTGTCTATGTACATCTGTATCTTTATTTTATATCATAACTTTATGGTTTCTATAATGGGTAAATATGATAATTTGATTTGAGAAGTAAGGACTACAGCCCCTCAAAGTGATATGACTCATTCATTCCATATGTAAAACGTATAAATGATGGAGTTAATGAATTTATATATTATTTTATAATAGAATTATAATATTCCTATGTATAATTATGATTTGATTCCATTATAATACGAAATTGAAATGAAAGTAGCGTTCATAAGTACGTACGGCTTACCATCTCCAGGAACAGAGAATTTAATTTCTCATCTCCAAATGTTAGGTACTATTATAAATACATATATATAGTGGATATATATGATATCTATGATATCTATGTCATTAATATATTTATTGATATCATATAATTTTTACAACCTGAACAACTTGTAATTATAAGAAGTTCATTTTTTGACTCAAGTACCATATATCTACCAAAGGACCATTATTAACATAAAAAGTTGCATAATGATATTGAAATGGTAATAAGTGATTTAAAAGTAATAATTAAAATTAAATTGGTTCTTAGAAAAGTATAAATTATCTTTAATTTATTATTGAAGTCATTAATGAACTAACGGGTCAAGTCAGACATGAGGTAAGGGCACTACAAAAAAATGACTTATACCAACAGAAATTTATTAACAGATAATATATATGTTGGTAAAAATGAGCAATTCCAATAGATATTATGTTTTATCAGTATTGATTTTAAGTACCAACACATGTTTTTACCAAAAAATATATATGATGGTATTGGTTGGTTAACACCAATAAATCTTTTACCAATAGTTAAATCATTAACATTATTATACTAATACCAACAATTTATTGTTGGAACCACTTTGTGTATAGGATTGTATTTGTTGTCAATAGTTGTCAATGGAATATCAAAATGAAGGAGATCATGAAGTACTCCGATTAAATAGAGGAGTAGTGATTCAGACGATTGTTGTGCTGATCATAAGTTCAAAGAACATGTGTCAAATGTGATACATTGTTTACAACAATGAAGAATGTGAGGAGTAATCCATCCAAGGATGATTAAAGAAGGATGGTGTTTTTTGTTGAAGACCATGCAATTCCTCCTTATTGCATAAGGACCATGGGCTTTGATGAAGACCATGCAATTCCTCATTATTGCATGAGAACAATGGGTTTTGATGAAGACCATGCAATTACTCATGATTGCATGAGAACCATGCTAGAGATTTCTTGACGGATTGAATTACATGGTTAGCATGAAGTTGATCATGACGGTTGATGAAGGAGGCAATGTGACAATGAGTTGACTTATGAAATGGCCATGCACATCACATTGTCATAGAAGATGATGGCACTAAAGCTGTTCCTTCAAAGAATACATATCACAATAGTGGAGTTCGTGATAAAGGCAAAAGAATTGCTGAAGGATACAGATCACCAAGAAGAAGTGTTGTTGAGGTGATCGTGCTTGTCGACAAAGCAAACAAACGACATACAAATTTGTTGACAAAGGAGATTTCGTGGTCACATGTCGAGTTCAAGAGTTGTGGTCAACGATCTATGTTTGATTCAAGAACTTTGACAGAGGAATGGATGATCTGGAGGCGGTACAAAAAGAGCAGATACAAGGTGGCGCCATTTTCCAGTGTTTGCCAAATTTCAGGGCCTCAAAATCAACAAATGAAGAAGTGTGATTTTTGCAAAGGGACTTGCGCGCCATACTCTTGGAGGATAGGAAACTTGCGCGCCATATGTTTTTGAAGATCAGAGGATCAAAATATGGCAAAGGCATTAGGGTCGTGCAAGTGTTGGTTAAGTCGCGCAAGTGGACTTGCGCGACATCACCTACAAGGAGTGGAACTTGCACGTCTATGGTTTTTCGAGATCAGAAGATCAAAATTTGACAAAGGCAAGAGGGTCGCGCAAGTGTTGGTTAAGTCGCGCAAGTGGACTTACGCGCCAAGGAGAAACTTGCGCGCCGCCGCGCAAGGGGTCCAGTTTGCCTATAAATACTGGACCACACCTCCTCATTTCCAACGGAGCTCAATACTTTGAGATTGTTCGAGCTCTCGTCGCGCAGGTGGTTGAGCCGCGCAAGTAGGGGTTGCGCGCCGAGTGAGGGTTGCGCGCCCTAGAAGATTTGGGGGAGAAAGGAAGTGTGTCGCGCAAGTATTAAGTTCAAGAAGGCAGTGTCGCGCAGGTGCTTCAGTGACACTTGTGCGCCAGTTTAGTCTTGCGCGCCCGAGACTTGCGCGCCGCCGGGAGACTTGCGCGCCGGGCTTGAAAAGGAGACCCAGACACTGTTTAAGCACGCCCGCCTTTCTGGAGCTGCACAAGAACTGAAGATAGCCTGATACTTTCGGTGCAAAGGGAGATTGAAGAAGAAATCTAAATGATACATGCATGATCTCATGCATACATGGTGAATTGATTCTGACGAATGGCGAGTAAGCTGAATATCATTTATTGAGCAATCACATAAGTAATTGTGATTCAGGCAAACGAAGACAAGGGGATCTAGTGCATTCAGTCATTGCACTAAAGAAGAAAGGTTGAACTATAAAGAGCATCAACTCTGAACCCTGATGTAAGCAAAGTCTCATGCTGAACAGGAGACAAAGAACATCAATGCACATTTATTGAAGAGACCTTCACGTCTATAAACTGAGTGGGACTTCACCAACGGCAGTGAGCCAGGGGGAGTCAACGGGAGTGACCCGAGGGGCGCAGTGAGCTATCCCTGAACAATTGTAAAGGCAGTGAGCCTGGGACAGAGTGTCTGTACCCGAACACTTGTAATCCGCAGCTAGTGAAGCATAGTGGATTTAGGTACGACCGACAACCTGTCGGCGTATGCTCCTTGGACGTAGCCCTTAGTGGTGAACCAAGTAAAAATAGTTGTGTCATTTCTCTACATGTGAATGTTTAATTGCTATTCATATCCATCATACAGGTTTAAGTAGTTCCTACCAACGTGGGAACAAGATCCACATCTTTAAGAAGAAAAAGTTGCCACCCTGATTCACCCCTCCCCTCTCAGGGTGTCCCGGGGTCCTACAAGTGGTATCAGAGGGAAAGGTTAACGTATGTTGGATATTCTCCAGTAATTCTATTGAGAAGAGGATTTGAGTTTCTTTCCTAGAGTCAACAATGAAGAGCAGTCTTGATAATGACGCAGTCATTTCTGAGCAGAAATCTATATCCACCAAGAATTTGACAAATAGGAAAAAGAAAGAGAAGAAGATGATGAAGAAGTCCCCCACATCCAAAGAAGATGTAGTGTCTTGTTCTCCATGCCATTCCAATAATGAAGAAACATTAGGCCTGGAAAGTATCAAGCAGGTGGCTCAGAACTCATCCAGAGGAAAGGATGATACCCCTAATTCAAGCTTTGAGGAAAAACTTAGAACATATCTGCTTGATATTCCAGAAGAAAGGGTTGCTATTATTTGTAGCCTATTCCAATCTATGCAGGTTGAGATCAATCGATTAGAAAGGGAAGCTTCCAATATGGAAAAAGGGTTGGAAATAAAAGTTATGGAAAGTATGAAGCTCATCAAACGGGTGAAATTATTTGAAGAAGAAGAGGATGTCAATAAGACGTTAAAAGAAAAAATCCATGCACATGAAGCTGAGCTGAAGAAGAGCAATGAAGTCAAGAATTTTTGTTTGGAAGAAACTTCCATTAAATTCATGGAACTTGACTCTTTGTTACAAAACAAAGTTAAGATGCATGAAGATGAGGTTGAAAGGTTAAAGAAGACTTGTGAAGAGAAGATGATCACGATTGAAGATCAGAAGATCATCCTCAATATTGTGGGTCAAAAATTGGAAGCTCAGTTGACCAAGATTGAGAACACACATATTGAGACTTCACAAAAGAATGAAATGAGTGATGCTTGCACTCAATGTTCGTTGGAGGAGTCTAAAGCTGAAATGCCTCCAACATGTGATAAGAAGATTATGACAACTCTTGATTATCCTCATCAAGAATCTGTTTCTATTGGTACTCAATGCTCACTGGAGGATTCTATTGTCAAAAGACCTCCAACATGTGATAAGAAGATCATGACTTCACTCTTTGATCTATCACAAGCAACTGAGAAAGTGAAGGTACCATCCAAACCATCTTGTACTCATATTTCTAAATACACTCCTACAATCAGTGCAGGTGGGAAGAAAAGTTCTAAACAAGTATGGATGAGGAAAGGTGAGAAGAAGAAACCTACCACCATGGCTAGGGTGGATGGGAAGAAAAAGGAGGAAGTGGGTTCCTCAAATAGAGGACAAAAGATTAAGCAGATGGCCCAACAACTTAATACAGAAGACACAAAGAAGAAAAGATTTGTGGGTCAATGTTGGTGCTGCAACAGATTTGGGCATTGTGCATTGGATTGTCTTTATAATCCCTTACATGGAAAAGCATAGAGAATGCCTATATCAAAGAGAAGGAAGCCAGAGAAAAAGAAGCAACATCAGCAGGTCCAGAAGCATCTGTTTACTGCAAACAGATTTGGAATTCTTGATAACATTTGTGATGTATGCAACGACAGCGGTCACAATGCAGACACATGTCCATATCAACATGCTTTCACTGTTGAAAAGAAAAGAAGACCTCTGATGCCGTCAAAGAATGAAGCAGCTACCTTGGGGAGAAATTAGAAGAATGTTGTGAACATACATTTCCCCAAGAAGATCTCAAGTAGGGAAGCTGAGAAGACTCAGGATTTTAGATCCATGAAATTGAAGGGTCATTCATCCAAAAGAAACACTAAGTGGGATGAATCTCGGATGAACCCATGTGGAAGACCTAAACCAGCTGCAAAAGTTCCAAATGACATATTGGTCATCTGGCCAGAAGATTTGAAAATAATAAGGAAACTTGGAGATGAGAAGGCCAAGGATGGTGAAAACGGAAAAGGAAAACTTTCACATGATGCAGACACAGTGCAGGAGAGATTGAAAACAAAGAGAAACACAAGTGTCAAAGAAGTTCTGTGTGAGAGATGCAAGAAGTCTGGTCACATTGCAAAAGGTTGTCTAACCTTAATACCAGAGCAAGAGGCAGTCCTTAAGAGGAGTAAGAATGTATCATTCATGATGGCTCCTAAACAGAACAATTCTCCACACAAAGTAGAAGACAATGTGAACAAAGCCATGCCACACCGACAGATGTCAGAACATATATTCAAATGTGCAGGCATGAAGACTGGAGTGAACAGAGGAACTTGGTTGAGAAAAGAACCTCAACCAAGCAAGTCTTCGTGATGAAGCAAGAAGGAACCACCTTATTCCCATAATCATTTGTGTATTGTATTTGTGCTAATAATGCAGGGAATTGAAGGTGAAGCATACTCTCAGGGGAAGAACCTGAGAGGTAGTGAATGCTGTCAACTCTTGATAGCCAAGCTGAAGAAGTTTCCATCCTTAGTAGATTCTTCAATTGATATTCAAAGATTATGATGATGAGGAGTTTTTCCCTTGAGGGGGAGAAAAATGAAGAAGCGTCCATAATCACTATTTCAATCAATATCAACTCCAGGTGGACTCAAAAGCAGTTATTCTGTGAATCTCTTGAAGAACACACCAATGGAGAAGGTCTGTCATTTCTCAATCTCTATCCCTTGGTTACTCAGATCAAAGATTATTTTACAAAGGGGGAGTAACTGAATTGGTCAGTGACATAAAGAGAATGGAAGTGCCCCAAGGTCACTTATCCTGCAGATTGCACTTGAATGTTTTTAATCTATTTGCTGATGCAAGTGCAGGAGTTTCAGGTTGATTATTCTCTATCATAGTTGATCTTCTTCTACCTGGAATTAAAGTGGTAAACCCTTGAAGACAAGATACATTAGTTATCATCTCATGTTGGTATCATGATTTGTGGATAATGGACAGCCTTGTTGACTTAATCAAATCCTCTTGTTTTCTACATCGAGCATTGCTCAAGTAGACTTAGAGTGAAATGATTAATGAAACATTGCTTAAGTGTGGATTGATACCCTCCCTACTATGTGATTTGTATTTCTTGTCAATAAGGGGGAGATAAAGTGAAATGAACGTTTGAAAAGAAAAGATGATTGAATAGAAGATTCTCATTTTGACATTGACAAATTCATTTCAGAAGATGTATAAGGTATTGACAACAAAATACAAAGGGGGAGATTGTTGGAACCACTTTGTGTATAGGATTGTATTTGTTGTCAATAGTTGTCAATGGAATATCAAAATGAAGGAGATCATGAAGTACTCCGATGAAGTAGAGGAGTAGTGATTCAGACGATTGTTGTGCTGATCATAAGTTCAAAGAACATGTGTCAAAGGTGATACATTGTTTACAACAATGAAGAATGTGAGGAGTAATCCATCCAAGGATGATTAAAGAAGGATGGTGTTTTTGGTTGAAGACCATGCAATTCCTCCTTATTGCATAAGGACCATGGGCTTTGATGAAGACCATGCAATTCCTCATTATTTCATGAGAACAATGGGTTTTGATGAAGACCATGCAATTACTCGTGATTGCATGAGAACCATGCTAGAGGTTTCTTGACGGATTGAATTACATGGTTAGCATGAAGTTGATCATGACGGTTGATGAAGGAGGCAATGTGACAATGAGTTGACTTATGAAATTGCCATGCACATCACATTGTCATAGAAGATGATGGCACTAAAGTTGTTCCTTCAAAGAATACATATCACAATAGTGGAGTTCGTGATAAAGGCAAAAGAATTGCTGAACGATACAGATCACCAAGAAGAAGTGTTGTTGAGGTGATCGTGCTTGTCGACAAAGCAAACAAACGACATACAAATTTGTTGACAAAGGAGATTCCGTGGTCACATGTCGAGTTCAAGAGTTGTGGTCAACGATCTATGTTTGATTCAAGAACTTTGACAGAGGAATGGATGATCTGGAGGCGGTACAAAAAGAGCAGATACAAGGTGGCGCCGTTTTCCAGTGTTTGCCAAATTTCAGGGCCTCAAAATCAACAAATGAAGAAGTGTGATTTTTGCAAAGGGACTTGCGCACCATACTCTTGGAGGATAGGAAACTTGCGCGCCATATGTTTTTGAAGATCAGAGGATCAAAATATGGCAAAGGCATTAGGGTCGTGCAAGTGTTGGTTAAGTCGCGCAAGTGGACTTGCGCGACATCACCTACAAGGAGTGGAACTTGCGCGTCTATGGTTTTTCGAGATCAGAAGATCAAAATTTGACAAAGGCAAGAGGGTCGCGCAAGTGTTGGTTAAGTCACGCAAGTGGACTTACGCGCCAAGGAGAAACTTGCGCGCCGCCGCGCAAGGGGTCCAGTTTGCCTATAAATACTGGACCACCCCTCCTCATTTCCAACGGAGCTCAAGACTTTGAGATTGTTCGAGCTCTCTTCGCGCAGGTGGTTGAGCCGCGCAAGTAGGGGTTGCGCGCCGAGTGAAGGTTGCGCGCCCTAGAAGATTTGGGGGATAAAGGAAGTGTGTCGTGCAAGTATTAAGTTCAAGAAGGCAGTGTCGCGCAGGTGCTTCAGTGACACTTGCGCGCCAGTTTAGTCTTGCGCGCCGCCGGGAGACTTGCGCGCCGGGCTTGAAAAGGAGACCCAGACACTGTTTAAGCACGCCCGCCTTTCTGGAGCTGCACAAGAACTGAAGATATCCTGATACTTTCGGTGCAAAGCGAGATTGAAGAAGAAATCTAAATGATACATGCATGATCTCATGCATACATGGTGAATTGATTCTGACGAATGCCGAGTAAGCTGAATATCATTTATTGAGCAATCACATAAGTAATTGTGATTCAGGCAAACGAAGACAAGGGGATCTAGTGCATTCAGTCATTGCACTAAAGAAGAAAGGTTGAACTATAAAGAGCATCAACTCTGAACCCTGATGTAAGCAAAGTCTCATGCTGAACAGGAAACCAAGAACATCAATGCACATTTATTGAAGAGACCTTCACGTCTATAAACTGAGTGGGACTTCACCAACGGCAGTGAGCCAGGGGGAGTCAACGGGAGTGACCCGAGGGACGCAGTGAGCTATCCCTGAACAATTGTAAAGGCAGTGAGCCTGGGACAGAGTGTCTGTACCCGAACACTTGTAATCCGCAGCTAGTGAAGCATATTGGATTTAGGTACGACCGACAACCTGTCGGCGTATGCTCCTTGGACGTAGCCCTTAGTGGTGAACCAAGTAAAAATAGCTGTGTCATTTCTCTGCATGTGAATGTTTAATTGCTATTCATATCCATCATACAGGTTTAAGTAGTTCCTACCAACGTGGGAACAAGATCCACAACTTTAAGAAGAAAAAGTTGCCACCCTGATTCACCCCTCCCCTCTCAGGGTGTCCCGGGGTCCTACATTTATTTACAAACACATATATCTATTTTTAATAATATATATTTTCAACAAATAAGTTTCCATTAATAAAATCTGTTACAATAAACTATATAATTATAATAACCAATTAAGATGAACAAAAAATTTTATATATATTGTTATTTTTATGTTCAAAGTCAATATTTAATTTTAGAGGTTTTATTAAAAATATATCATTAATTGATTTTAATTTAAATTTTCTCCAAGTATGAATAATGATTATATTTTCTAATTATTTTCAATTTATAAACAATTAGACAATTGTAATAAAAAAATTAAATCATTATGATATTTGAATTTTTGAAACATAATAAATAACAATATGACAATCAATAAAAAAATAGTAAACATAAATGAAACATAATTATTTTATAATTGATATTATGGAAATTTTATTCTATATTATAAAAAAAATATATTAATTTTAATAAAATTTAATATTGATTATATTTATTATATAAAAATAAATTTACCAGTTTCTCCGCTTGAGGGTTTAGTGCTTCGACCTCGTTCCTCTCTGGGTTCTTTATTTGGAACTGTCTGTTCTTCATATATGATGATGATCTCATTTTTCCACATCCCTCACATTGTTACCTCCTCAGATCTGGCCTTAAGCCCCCAATTTTGGTTATTTCCTGCTGCTCCTGCCTATACGGATTCCAGCACAGAGCTACGTTTCCATTTCCAGGTCATACCATATCCCTTCACCGGGGATGCCTCTTTTACCTGTTAGTAGTCTTTCAGTCTTGAGCGGAATTTACTTAATTTATTTTTATTTTTGGTATCCATCTTGATATCAGTGAATATAACGTTAGTTGTGTAAGGTATTCTCATAAGGGATTCAGAGGCAGTGGTTCTTGGTGTTTGTCTGACCTTTAGTTGCTTCTCTTTTACTATGTCTCCGTTCCGATTGTGTTGAATCCTAGAGATGTTTCTTCGGGCCCTGTTGATTCTTAACAGTGGGTATGTTACCTAAAATCAATGGTTCTTGGTACAATGACATGTTTGGTGTTGTATATTAGTTTTTTTTTCAATGGTGATCCTCTGTTCTTTTTCTCTTGAAACACTTTCATGTAGGTCAGTTTTTGCACTCAAGATGTTGTCAGTTCATCTAGTTTTATGTTCATTATGTCACATTAGAGTTAAATGATATATAAATGTTCTATGATGGTTGAATAGTGGTCCTCTTTCTATTTAAGTGATCACACTAGCCACTTTATTCCTCTAATCTCATTCTACTACTATTTCTTGACTTGTAAATGCACTGTTTGATCTCAGTAGTTGGTGATGGAATGTGCGGAGTAGCTGAGGCCTACATGTTAAAGGTAATATATTGAGGATTAATTGTTTTCTAAGTGAGAATTATAGACACATTATTCCTATCATATCATTCTAATACTATGGCTCAAAATATGAATGTACAACCTGATTTCAATGAAATAACCATGCTGACTAGCGATCTGTATATGCGAAGAGTTCTAAATTTCCAGGTTTGGTTTTTTCAGAAAAAAGGTCATTGGAGTCCTTGAGTTTTATCTTTTTTAAGGTTTCTGTTATTATATTTTCATGCTTGAATGATGTTGAGGATGAATGATAATGTGAATTGAATGTTTTTTCAAGCATTCCAACATCCCCACACATTGCTTTTCATGCATTTGTCCTTGTTTTCTTTCATGAAAACATAGATAAAAGAATCACTTATGCACAATGTAACATACTAAGGGATTATTTTTCTAATACTCATACAATGCTAGGTGTAGTGTCCAAAAGAATCTATGTGATAGTGTTCCAGGAAAATTTGTTTATGACAGAATGTTTGGAATGACTTTCTCACACATATAATTAAAAGGCAGCTCAAGAATACTTTTTGGGCTATTTCATTGTTACATGGATTCATTAAATAGGTAGTTGATTCTTTAAGGATACTATTGATAATTTTTTCTAATAAATTAGCATGAAGTAAAAACATGAAAAATCTTTTCATACACTATAACAGAGATATATATTTCTTCACACATGCTGTGACAATGATATTGTTTATTTTATAAAGTATCATTTTTAATTATTCGTGTTTCACTATAAGGAAATGTTTCCGATAAAACTCAAACATGACTTGACCCTTGTTATGATTATTTCTTTTTCATACAGTCATTTTAGAAATAAAGTAGTGTTATAAAATGGTCAAGAACCCCGCTGGTCTAAACATTAAATTGTGAGATTTTTATTGCTGGGATTTAAAAAACTGGGTGCCTTTATCTGACCTGCACTGTTAAAAAATTTGAATTAGAAAAGGATTAAAACTTAATCATTCAATAGACTGTATGGTTTGAGCTATTTAAATTTATGTTTAACCATGGCTTATGAGTCAATCCATATACATCTATGAAAAAAACAAAACAAAAGGAAATGAATATTTAATTCAATGTGTGGAGGATATTAAAAGGATTTTATTGAATGCCATGCATCACTATGCCAACTCCTCCTCTACCGCTAAATTAAAAATTGATATCAAATCAAAAAATAAAAATAAAAAAATGCAATGCAATTTGATAAAGTGTTGGTAGGTTTAAATCAAAACATATATTAACTAGAAAAATATTTAAAAAATGGATCTATCATTTAATTTCGTATCATATACTAAATCGTCATGATTTGTTTTTTCCTTTTACTTTACCTTGTCTAATATAGATGTATGTCTACTTAAACATTTCCTAAAATGAATTGGTCTATCTATTTAACACACCCAAAATATGGCCTATTGAGTGGTTAAAAAAGAAATCTTGTGGCCACTAAACTTTGGGAAAAGTCATAATTCCATATTGAACATCAAAGAGTGTATTCACATAAAAATATTGTATGAATCCAAGTGAAGCTATGAATATGAGGAAGGGACATCAGGTTAACCATTATTGCTAGATGATCATGTCATTTTACAAGTACCAAGTATGGATAGTAACCTGTTAGTTTTATGTTTTGTATGAGTGCATTCCTTCCGGGGATTTAGAATCTAGATATTAATTTATGGATGATCAAACACTGCGAGCGTTTTGAAGATAAAATTTTGGTTATAACCCCAACTTTCAGAATGTGTAATTTTTACTAGCAGATGTTCCCAATTATTCAGCGTTTGATATATTTTTACTTTATCTTGTCTTTTATTTTTAATGTTTACACAAATATTTCAATCAATTTATTAATGATTGTATAGGTACATAAAAAGACATTATAATGAAATAGGTCATGTAGTTAATGATGTTGAGACAAAACAAATTGTTTTGGAAGATATGTCCAAAGGCTGCTGATTGAAAATAAGTTCTGTTGTCAAGAATCGGGGTTCAATTCAACATTTATAATATCAGTAGACATCATGACTGAATATTGAACATGATATTATTTGTATGGAATTTTCCAATGAATATGTTTCTTTTTAATTTTTTAATTCACTGATATTTCTTATCGAAGTGTGTTTTTTTGTTTCCCAGTATTACTGAAAAAACTTTTTTAGGTAGCCATGAGGCTAAATTTTGAAAATATGTCCCAGATATATGGAAATTCTATAATCATATTAAATTTAATTAAGGCATGTCACCATGTGTCACTCTAATTCATCTAGGTCCATGCTTTAATAAACTTTCTTTTTCAATTATGATATTTGCTGTTAACAGTCCCATGAAAAGAGACCCATAGAATCTATTCTTTGTGTGGAGTTTAGAAATGCTATTGACATTATCAATAAAGATTTATCCTCAGGATCGATTGATGTTTCTTCACTCTGTCTCAATAGAAATTAGTGTTACTAGATTACAAAATTGAAATCATTGTTACTATATTATAGAATTTTGAGTTTGGTGACATTGTATATTAAAATTAGTTTCATTATCTATAGTTTTAATCCACTTCTTAGATAATCTTTTTAATTTTTTTCATGCGTTATTATTTTTTGTTATAATGGTCATGGGTTGTTTTCTATTGTTGTGTTCACTAGTTATATTCTAGTTAAGGTCACTAATTATTTTTTTGTATTGATCATTAGTTCTTCTAGATATTTTTCTATCATTATGGAGCTTGATAATTATAAGGGATGTTGTGGTAACTAGTTATATCTTCTTGTTGTGTTCAAAGGTTTGATAATATTCTATTTATTGATATGATGCATTATTATTTTTATGTCATATGATTATATTTAAACTTTTTTTGGTTGCCAATGTTTGACGGTGGTTTTCTAAAGTAGAGGGAGCTCGTGTCAGGTTCGACATTGACAATAAAGGGTGTTCAACTGGAAACAAATGGATGGTGATGTTGTTTATGTTCATTTCTACAATAGCATATGATAGATTGTGTGAAGTGCTGGGAATTCTAGATCTAGTTTCATTTGAGGTTGGTTCACATCAGGTGGAGAACAGATCTTCAAGTCATGTCCTATATAGTTTTCTTAATTATTTCTACTACTCGGTGAGAATTGGAAGATTTTTTTTGTGGATTGGTGCTAACAAAAGAGGTTAGTATGTCATTTTTGTAGACTGGCACTTATGTGTGTCAATCACATGTCTTGTCATGCTAGCGTATTATGATTGTTATGTTTTCATTTATGGGACCATGTTTACTATTATTAGGTTAGGGGGTTCTCATGCCATTGTTCAACTATTAATGATCTAGTTTCTTAATTGAGATAGTATGCTCATTGCTCAGTTCCTGGCTTCATCAATGTCTTCCTATTACACATCTTCCAAAACCAAATAGTCTTATTTCAAATCATTTGGAGAGGTGTAGTAATTGAGATTTTCTTGTTTCAGGTGTATACTGGTGTACCTAATGTTGGATATGGACCGAATGTTCCAGTGATAGGGGACAATGGTTGTTTCGGGACACTTCTGAAGTCATTATTAATGTTCATTGCATCACACTTATTGTATAGTGGAAGCTTCCACTAGCATCTCATTAATAAAATAGAGGTTTCTTAGTCTCCCCATGTACCATTTATCACCAATAAACAATATTTAACTGATCAAATTTATTTTGTGGTCTTGTTAAGATTCAGTGGTGATTCATTAATGACCCTATATTAATTTTATGGAACCTATTTGAAATTTCAATATTATTTTTTTGAAATGAGCTCCAACTTTAATTTTGACGATTTATACTCCTTTTTTGTTTCCAGTTTCAGATATGGTATGAAAAGCCTTCGTCCATAAGTGTATGAAACATGACTTGCTTATATCCACCAGTGACAATCGTTTCATTGACTTCTGCTTCTATCCACAAGTACAAGAAAAGTGACAATTGCATCTATCCACAAGTACAAGAAAGGACACCTAAAACAACTATACAGAAAATGGATCTACTTGGTGACATGTGGTAGTGAAGACCATCTCATAGACTTCTACTTCTACAAACACTCACAAGTATAAGGGAGATAAAACGGACCTGTAAGAAAGGGGTTTCTAGTGTGAACGAGGATAGTGAAACATGATGTATGAGATGGACATGTTAAATTATGTTTGAATATATTTTTTCAAATAATGTTTTTCTTTGTTTTAGTTTTGTATAACTTAATTTTATAATTTATCTGTAATAAATATATTATATATAGTTTACTTTATAAATGTGATGACCCAGACCCCCCCTTGGTCCCTTCCTTTGCCAAAATCCGGATCCTTAAGGGGTGCCGATCGGTGCGACCAATCGGTGAGACCGATCGGTGATGCCGATCGGTGAGACCGATCGGTGAGACCGATCGGTGCGACCGATCGGTGCGACCGATCAGTGAGACCGATCGGTGAGACCGATCGGTGCGACCGATCGGTGCGACCGATCGGTGGGACGGATCGGTGTGACCGATCGGCGGAACCGGCCGACGTCACCCGGCCTTGCCAAGTTGTTCCAGTAACGATCTTTTTTTCGCAA
The DNA here is from genome assembly GCA_963277665.1 of Viscum album. NCBI lineage: Eukaryota > Viridiplantae > Streptophyta > Magnoliopsida > Santalales > Viscaceae > Viscum > Viscum album. The sequence goes on along the minus strand of OY728161.1, from coordinate 1,552,633,644 downwards.
ATAGGGTTTTAAACCCTATTCTGCCTCGTTTAAAAGAGAAGAAAATATCTTAAAGACCCGAAACGCGCACGAAAGTTTTAATTAGTTACTGAATCAACTCATGAATCGGTTTAAACCACCCAGCACCTTTAATGATGAGTCAAGCCGCGTGGTCAACCCACGACTCCCACGTCTTACGCGGTTTCGCGTTTTCACCTCAACCGTCCCCGGATCTTATAAATTAAGTGTTAGGCCGTGGTTTCCCCCTTCTTCGATCGTGGCTCTTCTGGTGCATCGGGACCGCCGCATCGTTATCCGTAAAGTTCCGCGCCCCTGGCCTAAACATCGATCATCTATCAACAGGTAGGGGATTTCTCTCGCCTCTCACTTTTGTGTATCATGCGGGGTGGGCGTTATTTTTGTTCCTATGGAATTGGTTGAACCGAACCTTAATGAAGATAATAAACGAAGTTCTAAAGAAAGAAGGGGAAGGGGTTGTGGTCGTTGTTTATGCTTTATCTTGTGATCATACTTTTTAGTTGTGCTGGTTTATGTTTTCTGAAAATTGAGGCCGTAGGTGGTCGTTGTATGTGCACAGATGAATCCCCTCGTGATGTTTTAAATGGGTTGCTGAAATTGTGAACTCCTGCTGTGAAATTGGTTAATCACGTATGCCCGGTTGGATAAGTTGAAAGCACCAGGATCAACCCTTCTGTGATAACTCCCGGTTAGAAAACATGGAATTTGAAATCATGGAGTGTGTTAAGTCTTTTAAATCTGAAAATCCCTGACTTGTGTTGGTAGTGGTAGTTGGTTGTTTTCCTTTCGGGCCGATTGCTGGAAATGTTGGAGGGGATGGGATCCCCTGTTCTTTTATACTCTCGGTGGCTGTGTGAATTTGGGGGATGTGATCTCCTGTTGGTATGGATTCGGTGGTTGTGAGTTTTAAATCCGAGTGGTTACTCATTCATATCACAAATTGGGGAGAGTTCCTCTGTTGACAGAACCGGGTGTGAGTGTTTTGGTTGATCCATGCTTTAGACGCTTTCCTTGGTTATGCTTATGGTAGTTGCCCTGTAGTGCTTAAAATTAATTGAGCATTTTAACTGAACGTGAAACAAGAATGGGACAAATGTTTTTTTTGTGGGAAAGGGTTGTGAACTGTGACTTGGATGCAGTGGTGTTGTGTTCTGTAGGTTGGTTAGGAAAACCTAAGCTTTGGGTGAGTGTTTGTTACCTATATCTATACGTGTAGATTTGTGTTTCTTATTCGTTCCCCACCCAAGTTGAGCACTCAGTGCCGAACACCCCCATTTATGGGGGAAGGGTGTTTTTCCCAACACTATCTGTAGTGGCTGGTTATTAGCTCATTTTCTTCTCCTTTTCCCGGATAGCCCAAGAACCTTTGGGCAGGCTGTGATGGCCTGAAGTCCATTATTAGCCCAAGAACCCTCGGGCGGGGCATTGTGGTGGTTGGTCAGGTGTGTGCGGCAGGTGGTTTCCCAATTGTCTTCGGGATGAGGCCCAGGTGTCTTCGGGCGTGGCAGTGGATCCTTTAGCCCAGGTGTCTCCTGGCGTGGCGGTGGTAGTTGTGGCCCAGGTGTGTGCGGGCGGGATTCGACAGTGGGACTGCGTGTGGTTGAGGCCCAGGTGTGTGCGGGCGGGTTTTCGGCAGTGGGATTGCGTGTGGTTGTGGCCCAGGTGTGTGCGGGCGGGTGTGGCAGTGGGACTGCGGTAAGAATGGCGGGATTGGTCCGATGCGTAGGATGTCTCAATAACCAGTGGGAAAGTGGCACGGGGTACCCAAACATCGATGTGCTCTTATTATATATATATATTACTTGACTTGCGTTATTTGTGGAGTGAGCCTTGGTGAGGCCTGGGATGGATAGTTTTCCTTGTTATGTGTTTGGTTTACTCTTTTCTCACGGGACTTTAGTACGTTCACCCACTTGTGCACGAGAGTCTTGGTTTTCCCTTCTGAGTGTACTTGTATGCTCACCCTACGTATATAAAACTGGTTTCAGGTTTCCAGGAGGACTTCGGGGATCACACAGGACCTTACTAGCTCGGACTTTTGGAACAGTTGCAGTTGTTTCTCTTTTTCTTTTTGGTACTTACCTTGTAGTCACCTTTTTTCACTTTGTGGCTTTCACTTTTGAAACATGCATGTGGGAATGGTTTACTTTTGGCTTTTCTTTTCTTTCTACCTTGGTGTTTTTGGGTTTTCTTCTCCTTATCTTTCGATCCTATAAAATAAAAAGGGTAATGCCTTCCATTTGCGAGGATTTCCTATACCCTTGGTGCTAGTCACCACTCCGGGACGTATTGAAGGTGGGTTTCGGGGGTCATTATCTCTCCTTCAACATAAAGAAGGAAGGGCCTGGCAATCTGCTGACCCTTCCCTCCTTTTGGTGAAGGCGGGTCGTGACAGAATGGTATCAGAGGCTGGTTGAGAGATAGGACGGAGTCTGGAGTTAGGCACAGTGAGGATTGCATGGGATGGTAAGGCAACTGTGTTGGGTGACCTTGGAGCGTGAATTGGGCCAGGGAAGACCGGCTAGGAAACGGGATTTTAGGGCCCCCTGTGATCCGATGCAAGGACTCTGGACCTAACGAACGACCAAGTGAGGCCACACTGATTGCAGGGTAGAGACCCTAGGAACGGTACATGCATCATAATGACTTGTGTTCTTGTGTTTCTGGGATTTCTTGGGAATTATGAATAAATTAAATCTTAAGAAGTTTTAAGAACGATATTCTGCACTACTTGGGCTTAGGCATTCCTTGTTTACCTTGCAGCTATGGCACCTGGAAGGCGACCACGTGTGGTACAGGCGATCGAGCCCCTGAGACTACTTTGGCCAATCGGCAGAGAGCTGATCGAGAGGAAGAGGACAACCAGTGGCAGAAGACTCTTCGAGCCTTCCAACGACAGGCCCTCGAGAAGTATGAGGACAGCACCTCCGATATGAGGACTGAAGGATGGCTAGAGGAGTTAGTCATAGCCTTCGGCCTGATTCGGGCCCCGACCGAGTACTGGGTTCCTCTGGCTGTTAGCCAGATGCGAGGAGCGGCACGTCAGTGGTGGATGCTTCACCTAGGGATTAGGAAAGAGTCTGAGGTTTCTTGGGCGGATTTCGAGAAGGAGTTCCGGGCGGAGTTTCTCTCCTCAAAAATGAAGGCGGAGAAGAGGCAGGAGCTACTCTCTCTCTAGCAGGGGAGCATGTCCGTGAGGGAACTTGGAATCATGTTCAAGGACCTCATACGTTTTGCTCCGGACCTCTTTCTTGATGAGGAGTCTCGGGCAAGACGTTTGGAGGAGGCGCTCCGACCCTCCCTCCAGTATGTTGTCACCCCTTTTACCCTTTCGACATACTTAGAGGTTCATAAGAAGGCCGAATTGGTGGAAAGGATGCATGCTCTGGGCGGAGTGTCACGAGAAGGGATCCAGATGGGACCATCGAAGGGGAAGGCCGTCAGCACCAGGCCTCCAGCATCGGGACCCTCCAGGTTCCGACCCGCAGGGAGCAGACCGCAGCAGTTTCAGTTTCGATCCCCTGGCCCACGTTCTTTCCCTTCAGGCTCGGGACCACGGTGCTTCATCTGCAGGAGCCTTGGACATCTCCGGAGTCATTGCCCCGATCGGGTGCAGTACAGCAGTGGCAGTCATCCCCAGCATCCGCCGCAGCAGCAGTTTCCAGCCAGACCCTTCCGGAAGCAGCAGCAGGGACAGTGAGCTCCCGCTCCTATGCAGGCAGACATAGGAGGAGGAGGTCGACCTCAGGGCGCTCCCCAGGGACCTCGACCAGGGCGTGGTCGGGGAGGTGGCCGACAGCCGAGGGGCAGGGGTGCAGGGAGTGGACAGTTACACGCCGCAGAGGCAACAGTTCCAACAGGGCCAGAGGTTGTTCGAGGTACGATCAATGTGTTTAGCACTCTTTCTTATGCTTTGTTCAATACCGGAGCTTCGCACTCCTTTTTTGCACCCAGTCTAGCCCGTGCCTTGGGTCTAGATGCCGAGAGTCTTCCAGTGCCCCTGGTGTTGAGCACACCAGTTGGAGGTCACACCGACTTTCTGTTCGTTTGTCGGGGATGTAGACTGATGTTAGGGCCACATCAGTCGGTTAGGGATCTCCTTCTGCTACAGATTCAGCCGTACGATGTCATCCTAGGCATCGACTGGCTATTTTCTGTGTGCGCCGTCATCGAATGTTTCCAAAGAACGGTGGTGTTCTCTGGTTGGGACGGCCAGCGTGTTACTTTCACCGGCGAGCGGAGCTGTCCGAAGGGAAACAGGAGGGAGGAACCTCTCCTCTCCTTGTTGACCGAACTGACGATAGAATCAGTAGATGCGGAAATGGTGGAAGTACCAGAGATCATTCGTGAGTTTATGGACGTCTTTCTTGAGGAGGTGACGACTCTACCCCCTCGACGTGATATCGAGTTCGGGATAGACCTGCAGCCCGGCTCTCGACCAATCTCGATGGCTCCTTACCGGATGGCACCTTCGGAGCTACGGGAGTTGCAGATACAGATTGATGATCTGATGAAGAGGGGTTATGTTCATCCAAGTGCGTCACCGTGGGGTGCTCCGGTCTTGTTCGCAAGGAAGGCGGATGGTTTCCTCAGGTTGTGCATCGACTACAGGAGGTTGAATCAGGTGACGATCAAGAATCGCTACCCTCTCCCAAGGATAGATGATCTTTTTGACCAGCTGAAAGGGGCAGGATGGTTCTCGAAGATCGACCTGCGGTCCGGATACCACCAGCTGAGGGTAAAGGATAGCGACGTCCCGAAGACGGCGTTCAGGTGCAGGTATGGGCACTTCGAGTTCGTGGTCATGCCCTTTGGTGTTACGAACGCCCCGGCCGTGTTCATGGGGCTTATGAACTCCATCTTTCGGGAGTATCTGGATCGGTTTGTGGTGGTATTCATCGACGATATCCTGATCTATTCAAGGTCAGAAGAGGACCATGCAGAGCACCTGAGGACAGTTTTGGAAGTCCTCCGACAGCACTAGCTCTACGGGAAGTTGACAAAGTGCAAGTTCTGGACACGAGAAGTGCACTTCCTCGGGCATGTAGTGTCTGAGAAGGGGGTAGCAGTCGACCCATCAAAGGTTGAGGCAGTTGTTTCTTGGGCAGCACCCAAGAATGTGGCGGAAGTCTAAAGTTTCCTCGGACTGGCAGGTTACTAGCGGAGATTCGTACCCAACTTCTCCCGAGTAGCAGCCCCTTTGACGGCATTGACCAAGAAGGACCAGGTTAACGTATGGAGTGAGCAATGTGAGTCTTCCTTCAGCTACCTAAAAGAAAAGCTGGTTAGTGCCCCATGTTGAGATTACCAGAAGAAGGGATGACCTATGAGGTATTTTGTGATGCTTCAGGACAGGGCCTGGGATGCGTGTTGATGCAGCAACAAGGGGTGATCTCTTACGGGTCCAGGCAGCTACGCCCCCATGAGCGTAACTACGCCACCCATGACCTGGAGCTTGCAGCGGTCATTTTTGCGCTAAAGTTATGGCGGCACTACCTCATCGGGGAATGCTTTGTGGTCTTCACAGATCACAAAAACTTAAAGTACATCTTCTCTCAGCGGGACTTGAACTTGCGACAACGGAGATGGGTGGAGTTCCTCCAGGACTACGACTTTGAAATCTCTTATACTGAGGGCAAGGGCAATGTGGTGGCCGATGCCTTGCGTAGGAGGACGCAGAAGGGTGCGGTCCGAGAGTCGGCAAATGCCTGGAAGGCAATGGAGGAGTTGGATGCCTTACACCTGGATGCAAAGATGGATAGTGGCAGAGGCAGCCTATATCAGATGATAGTGCAGTCATCTCTATTTCGACAAGTGGAGGAGTCTCAGTGGGGAGACCACGAGTGCGAAGTGATGCGTGATTGGGTTGACCAGGACGATGCTCTAAGAGAATGGACAGAGGACGGTCAGCACTGGATGCTTTTCTAGAAAAGGTTGTTTGTTCCAAGAGTGATGTGTGGCAAGGTTCTCAGTGAGTTCCACAACTCACCCCTAGCGGTGCACCTAGGAGTTACCAAGATGTACCAGGGGCTGAAAAGGCAGTTCTGGTGGCCCGGAGTTAAGAGAGCGGTGGCAGAATTCGTGGCTAAATGCTTAGTATGTCAGCAAGTGAAGGCTGAACACCGGGTTCCAGGCGGCCTACTGCAGCCTTTAGCTGTTCTCGAGTGGAAGTGGGACGAAATCTCAATAGATTTCATCACGGGACTACCCGAGGTCCAAGGAGGGTGTGACTCCATTTGGGTGGTGGTGGACAAGTTGACGAAATCGGCTCACTTTCTGGCAATCAGGGAGTCAAGTACTGTGGATGCTTTGTCACGAAAGTACGTGAATGAGGTGGTGCGGTTGCATGGAGTTCTGAGGTCTATAGTCTCGGATAGGGATGCACGGTTTACCTCACGAATCTGGAGAGGATTGCAGCATGCGTTTGGCACCCAGTTACGCCTTAGCACTGCTTTCCATCCCCAGACAGATGGACAAACGGAGCGAACCATCCAGACCTTGGAGGATATGCTACGAGCATGTGTTCTGGACTCAAGAGAGTCATGGGTGCGATACTTGACTCTAGTAGAGTTTTCCTACAATAATAGCTACCACTCTACCATCGGTATGGCCCCGTTTGAGGCTTTGTACGGGAGGCCATGCCGTTCACCTGTGTGTTGGACCGAAGTAGGAGAGGCAGGCATCCTTGGCCCGGAGGTAGTTCAAAACACGACAGAGAAGATTCAGCTCATATGGGAAAGGATGAAGGCGGCCCAGGATCGACAGAAGTCATATGCTGATACCAGGAGAAGGCCCTTGGAGTTTGAGGTTGGAGACCACGTGTTCTTGAAGGTCTCCCCAGGGCGTGGGCAACGGAGGTTCGGCAAGGGGGGTAAGCTTTCCCCCAGATTCGTCGGACCCTTCGAAGTGTTACGGCGGGTCGGCGAAGTGGCTTATCAGCTAGCGTTACCTCCGCCGCTGCTGAGGATACATGATGTCTTTCATGTATCCCAGCTCCGTCGTTATCTGCACGATGATTCACACGTCCTTGATTGGGGTGAACTGGACATCGAGGACGACGTAACCTTTGTGGAAAAACCAGTGATGATCGAGGATCGCAACGAGAAGGTGCTTCGTGGGCGAGCTATTTCCTTGGTTCGTGTGTTGTGGAGACATGGCGGGCTCGAGGAGAGTACGTGGGGAAGGGAAGCACAGATGCGTGCCCAATACCCCGAGTTGTTTTGAGCTTTGTTCCTTTTGTACCTGCTGTGGTAGAACGTTTGACCTTTGGCTATGAAATGTACTGGATTATTTCCTCTGTTGTGTGTGAAAAGCCCCGGCTAAAGGGAAGAGGGAACCCGACCCATAATCAAGACGCATTAAGGTGGATGCGATTAAACCCGTGCTGGCGAGTCAGTGCCGCCCAAAGCGGATAATATCTTGACATGGGGGAGGGAAACTCCCCAAACACACATGACCGGGCGGTTTGGCGTGGTATGTTGCTTGGTTCTTGACAGGGGAGTGTTTTTTTAGTTAGCAGAGGTTCACTCCTAAGAGGTATCTTTCGAAGATGGTTGTTTGGACCCTCCCTTTCCTTCTGGTTTGTTGTGATTCTCGAGGACGAGAATCGTTTAAGAGGTATCTGATGTGATGACCCAGACCCCCCCCCCCCCTTGGTCCCTTCCTTTGCCAAAATCCGGATCCTTAAGGGGTGCCGATCGGTGCGACCGATCGGTGCGACCGATCGGTGAGACCAATCGGTGAGGCCGATCGGTGAGACCGATCGGTGCGACCGATCGGTGAGACCGATCGGTGGGACCGATCGGTGGGACAGATCGGTGTGACCGATCGGCGGAACCGGCCGACGTCACCCGGACTTGCCAAGTTGTTCCAGTAATGCTCTTTTTTTCGCAAATAGGGTTTTAAACCCTATTCTTCCTCGTTTAAAAGAGAAGAAAATGTCTTAAAGACCCGAAACACGCACGAAAGTTTTAATTAGATACTGAATCGACTCATGAATCGGTTTAAACCACCCAGCACCTTTAATGATGAGTCAAGCCACGTGGTCAACCCACGACTCCCACGTCTTACGCGGTTTCGCGTTTTCACCTCAACCGTCCCCGTCTCTTACAAATTAAGGGTTAGGCCGTGGTTTCCCCCTTCTTCGATCGTGGCTCTTCTGGTGCATCGGGACCGCCACATCGTTATCCGTAAAGTTCCGCGCCCATGGCCTAAACATCGATCATCTATCAACAGGTAGGGGATTTCTCTCGCCTCTCACTTTTGTGTATCATGCGGGGTGGGCGTTATTTTTGTTCCTATGGAATTGGTTTAACCGAACCTTAATGAAGATAATAAACGAAGTTCTAAAGAAAGAAGGGGAATGGGTTGTGATCGTTGTTTATGCTTTATCTTGTGATCATCCTTTTTAGTTGTGCTGGTTTATGTTTTCTGAAAATTGAGGTCGTTGGTGGTCGTTGTATGCGCACTGATGAATCCCCTCGTGATGTTTTAAATGGGTTGCTGAAATTGTGAACTCCTGCTGTGAAATTGGTTAATCACGTATGCCTGGATGGATAAGTTGAAAGCACCAGGATCAACCCTTCTGTGATAACTCCCGATTAGAACACACGGAATTTGAAATCATGGAGTGTGTTATGTATTTTAAATCTGAAAATCCCTGACTTGTGTTGGTAGTGGTAGTTGGTTGTTTTCCTTTCGGGCCGATTGCTGGAAATGTGGGATGGGATGGGATCCCCTGTTCTTTTATACTCTCGGTGGATGTGTGAATTTGGGGGATGGGATCTCCTGTTGGTATGGATTCGGTGGTTGTGAGTTTTAAATCCGAGTGGTTACTCATTCATATCACAAATTGGGGAGAGTTCCTCTGTTGACAGAACCGGGTGTGAATGTTTTGGTTGATCCATGCTTTTGACGCTTTCCTTGGTTATGCTTATGGTAGTTTCCCAGTAGTGCTTAAAATTAATTGAACATTTTAACTGAACGTGAAACAAGAATGGGACAAATGTTTTTTTTGTGGGCAAGGGTCGTGAACTGTGACTTGGATGCAGCGGTGTTGTGTTCTGTAGGTTGGCTAGGAAAACCTAAGCTTTGGGTGAGTGTTTGTTACATATATCTATACTTGTAGCTTTGTGTTTCTTATTCGTGCCCCACCCAAGTTGAGCACTTAGTGCCGAACACCCCCATTTTTGGGTGAAGGGTGTTTTTCCCAACACTATCCTTAGTGGCTGGTTATTAGCTCCTTTTCTGCTCCCTTTCCCGGATAGCCCAAGAACTTTCGGGCAGGCTGTGATGGCCTGAAGTCCATTATTAGCCCAAGAACCATCGGGCGGGGCGTTGTGGTGGTTGGTCAGGTGTGTGCGGCAGGTGGTTTCCCAAGTGTCTTCGGGATGAGGCCCAGGTGTCTTTGGGCGTGGCAGTGGATCCTTTAGCCCAGGTGTCTCCGGGCGTGGCGGTGGTAGTTTTGGCCCAGGTGTGTGCGGGCGGGATTCGGCAGTGGGACTGCGTGTGGTTGAGGCCCAGGTGTGTGCGGGCGGGTTTTCGGCAGTGGTACTACGTGTGGTTGTGGCCCAGGTGTGTGCGGGCGGGTGTGGTAGTGGGACTGCGGTAAGAATGGAGGGATTGGTCCGATGCATAGGATGTCTCAAAAACCAGTGGGAAAGTGGCACGGGGTACCCAAACATCGATGTGATCTTATTATATATATATTACTTGACTTGCGTTATTTGGGGAGTGATCCTTGGTGAGGCCTGGGATGGATAGTTTGCCTTGTTAGGTGTTTGGTTTACTCTTTTCTCACGATACTTTAGTACGTTCCCCCACTTGTGCATGAGAGTCTTGGTTTTCCCTACTGAGTGTACTTGTATGCTCACCCTACGTATATAAAACTGCTTTCAGGTTTCCAGGAGGACTTCGGGGATCACGCAGGACCTTACTAGCTCGGACATTCGGAGTAGTTGCAGTTGTTTCTCTTTTTCTTTTTGGTACTTACCTTGTAGTCACCTTTTTCCACTTTGTGGCTTTCACTTTTGAAACATGCATGTGGGAATGGTTTACTTTTGGCTTTACTTTTCTTTCTACCTTGGTGTTGTTTGGTTTTCTTCTTCTTATCTTTCGATCCTATAAAATAAAAAGGGTAATACCTTCCATTTGCGAGGATTTCTTATACCCTTGGTGCTAGTCGCCACTCCGGGACCTATTAAAGGCGGGTTTCGGGGGTCATTATCTCTCCTTCATCTTAAAGAAGGAAGGGCCTGGCAATCTGCTGACCCTTCCCTCCTTTTGGTGAAGGCGGGTCGTGAAAATAAATATAATATAAAATTTTAACAACAATTATTGGAATATCCATGCATAATAAATAAATTAAAAAAATTACAAATATATATTTTCTATTGTATTTATGGTAATATTAATTGTTTTTTTAAATATATTAATAATATTATTAATATAATGATAAACGATGGAATTAAGAATTGGGTACAGCTACGAAAGAGGCACACACCCAAAGAAGAAAATATATTAAACCTTCTGGTTCAGAGACCTGACCCCACGACCTAGTCTAAAATATCTCCTCATCTTTACGACTCCAGGTGGTGAGGGTGGGGGGTATATTAATGTTGGTAGTAATATTATCAATAGATATATTCTTCATATGAATATATTGCTAAATATTTTAACCCACATATGTATTATCTATTGGTATATTTATAATTCAAATAGAACTATTTTATCTGTCCCAATAGTATTTAGCGACAGGGTATTTACCAAAAATTTAGTAACATGACAATTTCTGTTGGTAAAACATTTCAACAACAAAAAATGCACACTTACCCACAGATATACCCTTGTTGGAAAAAACAAATTATTTTGTAGTGTGGGTTTCTAATCCTAATTTTAATTCTATTAGATTTCCATTGATCACCACTTATTTATTTGCTTGCGGTATATTGTGTACTGCCATTGGATATATATTATAATAATTCTCTTTATATTCATGGTATTATATTATTAATTTTGTGGTTATTAACTTTTGGACATACAACGTATTGATTGCAACAAGGAAAGGGGTTGTCATCTCACTTTTTATTCCTGTGAGATTCATGCTATTTTTGCCACTCTTTCCTTTTTAGTGGTGTTTTTACTTCCCATTATTGTATTATTTGTGTAATATAGTTTCATTTATGGGTATTTAAATATTCATTTTGTGATCCAACTTTCATGGGGCATATGTTTCGTAAGTTACCAAATCGGCAAGGGAACCATTCACATTCTTTTTTTAGTAATTTAATTCTTTTAAGTTTTTTAATTTTCATTTTCTATTTGTTATACGTTCGTATATATCCTTATTGATGTATATTTTATTTCCAAGTTATGATATACCCTTTTTTATCTCATCATTTCTTTTTCTAAAATTTTATGTGACGTCGTTAGGCTGCCGAATTTTTGTAAGGGAACTCTTTATCCAAATTTCTATTCTTTGGGATAAACATCTGCTTCTTGATTATTTCATTCTAGGAATCTGTGTGAATAACCACTGATTATTTTACACATACTATCCACTTATATTGGTAGATTTTATTTTTTTCACACATAATTATTTCATTTATTTATCCTTAATCTAGAGATACCATCTTTATAAGGGATTTCATCTCAATATACATTCCATAGAGACATCATAGTTTTAAAGTGCCAATTCCCTTTTATATGGTGTATATACTATCCTATGGAATATTAAATCATTAATGAATTTATTCTCATGATATTATAATGTTTTTATTACTGTTTTTACCCAATTCATTGTATTCAACAGCTCTCATTTTATTAAAACCACTTTAAATAAAATATTGTTTTAAATGTTTTATATATTTATTCTTCTAAATCATTCTCCTTAATGTCCATTTTTTAAAAATGGTTTTTTGGATTTATTTATTTGGACACTAATGATTTAAACTTTTAATTACATTAAATGTTTCAAAGTGGTATGGGACAGTTTGATTCAAAAATCTCATTATTAAATTTTTTAAACGATTTTAAAATGGTTTGGAGAATTGATTGATTATGTAAATATATTTAAATGTTATATTGCGAATGAAATGTGTAAATGTTATCTTCTCATTACAATTGTTCATGTGTTAGGATTATGTCATGGTTCTAGGAAATTCTTTATGCATACGGGTGGTTCCGTGACAAAACTAGGGTGGGTGAGCCCGAGATAACTCTCCAATTCATTGGGTAATGTGAAAAAGGTAAACATTAACATTTCTTTTAAGATATTTTGGGAATATACTGTGATGGGTATTCCAAGTGTCACTCTGTACATTACTGTGAAATTTCCAACGTATGTATGTTATGTATTCCATAAGTTACATTTATGATTTATGATTTATTTGTGTTATTCATACATATTATGATTTTATGAGGTATGTTATAATCAAAAAGTATGGATTCATAGGTTTGATAATGTTTCGTTTCATTATTTTATAACCCTTAATGATCTTCTTATGATCATCCTATGTTATGAAATGTTTTTCACAGGAATTAAAGTTAAATAGGGTCACATATAGGATCAAGGAAAAGTCATGTTGTCAAAATCATGGAAAATAAATGTCACATTTCTTAAGAGTTTTTATTTTATGAAAAAAATAAGGATAATGACTAGAAGTGTGTACATTGATTTTTTTGAAACGTAATGTATTAGTTATGGCCTAATTCTCTAAAACTCTATCCTTGAAAATAACTCAATGTGAATTATTGACATAACTCAAGATTATGTAATGATAATGTTCAAGTACTTATAGTTGGTATCAGAGGTCGGTTTAAAAAAATCTAGGGATTATGAGATTCCATTAAACACATGGTTAGTCTCTATTTATATTAATTTAGTTAAATCCTAGTTTTATATGTTTTTAAAATCAATTAATGTTGGTTACAAATGGAAGGAAGAGGATCTCAAGCAACATTCAAATCTATTCATGATGACATGCTGGGAGTAATTATTGCAAAGTTGTGTTCGGATGATTTTGCATCTTTTTGTAACATACAACTCACTTCCAAGAAATTTTTTGAGATATCAAACACCTCCACTATACCCTGATATCATCATGGATCATGGGTTATATTTAAACAAATCATATCTTCAAAATTTTCTCATATTTTCAAGAAAAGTAAATATTATAAAGGAATATTCAAATATTTTTACATTATCACATGATTTTGAAGAATATTATGATTTCAAAAAATGTTATAGATAAGGATACCCTCGTATAACCTATTTCTATTTTCTTTTACAATAAAGTCTCTTAGAACATATTTATGATATTTTAAAATTACCATCGATTGAATGTTTCAACTCAAATATAGTCTGACTATTTTATAAAAATCATGTTTTTATGATGTTTTGAAATTATATGTCATATATGGTTATTTTATGAAACTATTTTTCTCTAAACACCCATAAGAAAGATGTTATACAAAGTGTTTTTAGATGAAGGAAGAAAATTATTTTGAATGATCTCTAAATCATTATTGTAATTCATAGACCATCTACTTACGTGAAAAAGGTGACGATGAAACCAGATAGAAACCATGATGAATGAACATTGGTCACTTTATTAGGAATATTTTATGTATCATATAGAGGTGAAATAAGAAGAAAAAAAGATGATATATATAAGGCTTCAGGAAATATGACGTTGAGGTATTAATTTATAGGGATGAAAATGAAAGGTATAAGAAAATAATTGATGTTAAAAGATTTTAGGGTTGTTTTGTATTTTATAAAAATTTCAACCAATATGTCAGGTGAAAAAATGTCACATCTAGCAAGGCCATAGAAATCTAACCCACAACCTAAGGGAGACAAGGGTATATTGCATACCACTGGCTTACATGAAGTCCCTAATTTGTATGACTTATTCATTTTAGTTAAATGATTTTATGGATCGGGAATAAGTTGATTTTGGGATCTTATGTTCTATCAAATGGATATCCTTAATATAGGAAAATGATTTGGTGATTATGTGATAAATCTAATTTTGGAATAAATTCTCCCTTTTGGGGAACATTATTTGCTTATGGAAAATAGAATACTATGAGGTCTCATTTGTGGAGTAGTGGTAAAATTATTAATTTTAGAATAATATATGTATTTATTTTGGACATAAGTTTATTAGGGTTATTTCTATAAACTATTAACCTAGGATAGATAATATTTGATTAGGTAAATTATACTTTAGTATAAGGCTATAAGAGTAATCGATGTTATTTCGATATAAATGTGAAGATTTATCACGGAAGACTATGTGATCAAATTCTTTTTATTTTTGTATTTCAATCTTTGATTGGAATATATTGAATAATTTTAAGGAAAATTGTGTATTTAATGGTATTTTCCAAACATTGGTTATTTTTTGTCCATTTTTGGGGATTAAGATAAGTATTTCATTACGTAAATTATAATCCTTTTTGGGGATTATCAGATCTTGTACTAACCATTTTAGTTTTGGTTGATGTCTAAATACAAGGGAAATATATAGTTCATCTTTTTTGGATTATCTGATACTCTAGATGTTAATTATAGCATTTTTTATGTGACCAATTTAGATTTAATAATCATGGTTTGGAGAAAAGAAGAGTTTGTGGTTGAAATTTAGAAAAATATGAAAATATACATGACAAGTATGTATGTTTTCTAATGTTTTTAGTTAAGATCATAAATAAATTCCTCATAATTATGAAAAGTAACATGAGACAAAAAAGCTTGTTCGTTAACTTTTCCTATTGGGGAATCAAATACCATTTAACCCATCATATGTTTGTGATTTTTTTGTTGTTATCTATCTCCTAATCAATTTTTCAACCACTCTTAATAAAAACTTGATGGGTTTTTTCTCTTCCATGTCCTTGATTTCCTATATGAAAGCCTAGTATGGTCTATCTCGGGTGGCCTTTTTATTTTTCTATCATTCTTTTATTGTGAAATTTTTATTGACTCTTTTTCTGATTTGGGACATTCAATGATGTTTCCATGCCCAATTTTAAAATTGTGTGTCCGCAATTCCCAAAGGGGGGAAGGATGTAACATCCCAACTAAATAAATAATATAACATTTTCATATTTATTAAAATTTTTGAATTAAATATTAATTTTACTTTAAAGGGGATTCTATGTTATATGGTATACCTGATACGCAACAAAAAGATTCATTGAAAACTTATGTTGCACAAAACGTTGAGTTATACTTAAAAATATTAATATAGTGTATTTATTTTAAATGGTAGGTAACACATAGCCAATATATTTGTGGGAATGAACAAAACAAACGGTATTATGATTAAATATGTATCTTAAATGTTTTTATATTTAACTAATTAATTTTAGAGGCTTAAAATTGGAATGAATCCGATATTATGCATGGAATACTCTAATATTCATTAAAAGGATGTTTTACTGCCTTTGGATGGTGAACCATTTTTAAATCTTGTTTATTTTATATTTTACAAAATAAAACTATTCCTTACAATTGGGACATCAATATTTACTTTGGATGCAGTTTTGTTATAAAACTGATAATGTTCATTTTTTATGAATAGGGAAAAATGATGTATTTTAATTCAAAACTGGAATTTAATCTAATTTATTTATGTGGATTGATTAACATTATAATCAGTTTTAAGGTTTAATTAAATTATAGATTTACAATTTAATCCAATTTTCTTCATTGGAAGTAATTTCACTTTGAAATTGGACTTAAATAAGTGTCAAACTTTTACAGTTATTATTTCATAGAAACATGCTTCGTGTTTTGTCAACAGAAATTAATTTTAAATTAATTTCTACCCATTATTTGTTTTAAATTTTAAAAATGGATTCCATATTTGGAATCATGATTTCCAAATTTTTAAAATAGATATCTTTTATTTTTAGACATTACGAATATTAACTTTTTTAAATATTTTATTTACTAGGGTTAAAAGGTAAATATGGTAAATTAGGGTAAACAAATAATATTATAATAATATTAAATTACCCTAACATGTGTCTTAATCCTATTGGATGATACATGTCTGACTATGGATATCATTGGGTCGATTTTGGGACCCCATTGAGCCACATGGAAGTGATAATGACGCCTTTTATAAATTGATTTAATGTAAAGTCAAAAATAACATAAACATATAACTTTTGGTAAATAAATTATTATATGGGGTAATATATGTTATATCTTCGACTATAAATATAAATTTGAAAGATAAAATTTTTTCCTATATCATGATATATTTTTTATAATTCTTTGACATCAAATAAGTATAATTATTTATGACACAATAATGAGGTAGTGTTTACTATAGTCATTAATGATTTAAATAAATAAGATTGTAAAAAATAAACCAATATCCAAAAACAATCCAATTCTTATTGGATGATTTTATTTTCAATATGAATCATATTATATTTGAATTTAATGACTTTTTGACATTTATAATCTGATAATCTTTATATAATAAAATAATATTTTTAAACATTAATAAAGAGCCCCTCCTCCACCTTATAAATATCCCTCACATATAACCCATTAATAACACTTCTCAAGCCCCTTGTCTCGACCAAAATATTCCCAATTATGCTCTATAAATACCTTTATTATGCATAGAATCCTAACCTTAGCCAGAAGGCAATTCAAGTTCACCTTTTGGTTCAAGCCAAAGGGAGATACCTGATTTAAAGGTAATGCCTTCTCTTATGTTATTTTCTTTTTATTTTATTTCACCAACCGCCTAAACATTTTTTATTTCATTATTTTATAAAAACACAAGTGTCATAAATATACATGGTTTCTGTTATGATAATTATTTTATCTACACTTATACACACATCCATCTAATGGGTAAAAACTTATTATTTCTATGGAAGACAAACTACTACCTCACGAATCGATGATGGTTCAATATTCTCCCACCAAATCTTATTGTGGACTTTAATATGGAACTGTATTTACATGAGATATATATTATATTTATATTGTCTCTATACTTCGTTATTTTTCATTTATTTCATTTATTTATGGTTTCCATAATGGTTGAATACGATAATTTGATTTGAGAAAGTTCGGACTACTGCCCCCTTAAAGTGATATGTCGCATTAATGCCATATATGGAATTTATAAAGGATGATATTACTGAGATTAAATATGATATTATAATGGAATTATAATATAATTATGTTTCATTAGGTTTTTATTCCATTAAAATCCGAAATATAAATTAATAGAGTATTCATGTGTACGTACAGCTTTCCGTCTCCATGAACGGTACATTTCATTTCGTATATCCAAATGTTATGTACTGTTAGAAATATAAATATATATATATATATATACTGGATATATATGATATATATGATATCTAAATCGTTAATATAATTATAAGGATAATTGAATTTGGACAACATGAACAACTTGTAATTAAAAGAAGTTCATTTTTTGACTTTAGTACCAAATATCGATAAACCACCATTGTTAACGTAAATGATTGCATAATGTTTTTAACATAGTAATAAGTTATATAAAAGGAATAATAAACCTGAAAAAGTTTATTAATAAAGTATAAATTATCTTTAGTTTATTATTGCATAGATTAAATAATGAATGGGTCAAGTTAGACACGAGGTAAGGGGTTTCTTATCACACATTTAATTCTGTGGGATTTCCATTGTTCACCAATATTTATTGCATGTGGAGTATTTTTTACTACCATTTGATATATATTATCCTTATTCTATTTATATTCCATGTATTTTGTGATTAATTTTGTGTTTATTAACTTTTGGTCATATGAATCAAATGATTACAACGTGGTAAGTGTTTTCATCTCACTTTTTATTCATGTGAGATTCAGGCTATAGTTTCCACTACTTCCTTTTGTGTGGTGTATGTACATCCAATGATTGTATTCTTTCTGTAATAAACATTAATTTTTGGTTACGTACATATTAATTTTTCATATCCTTCTTTCATGGGATTTATGTTTCATATGTTACAAAATTGGTATGGGAACCTTTCACATTCCTCTTTTAGTTAATGACTTCTTTTATGTCTTTTAATTTCCATTATCGAAGGTTGTGATAAGTTATTATATATCATTATTGATTTAATTTTTAATTTCCATGTGATGATATACCTTTTATATCTCATCAATTATTTTTCTGAAATTTTATGTGACCCTTTTAGGCTACCGAATTTTCATAAGGGAACTCGTTAACACAACTTCAATTCATTTGGTTAAACTTATACTTCTTGATTATTTCGTGGTATGAATATGAGTGAATAACTCTGATTGTTTTACATGTAATATCCATTTATATTGGTTGTATTTATAATTTTCACACATAATTATGTCTTTGATTTATCATTAATCTACGGATACCTTCTTTATAAGGTATTTCGTCACAATATACATTCCATTGAGACTTCTCTGTTGTTATGCACCAATTCACTATTATATGGTGCATATACTATCCTTTGGTATATTATATCATGAATACATTTATTCTCATTATATAATAGAATTTTTATTAATATTATTCCTCTATTATTTATATTCAAGCATCTCTCATTCTGTTAAAATTTAATTAACAAAAATGTCGATTTAAATGTATTATAGATTTATTCTTCAAAATCGTTCTCATTAATTTCCATGTTTTAAAAATGGTTTTTAGGATTTATTTTTAGAGACAATAATGTTTGAAAATGTTAATTCCATTAAAATTTTCAAGGTTTTATGGGACACTTTAATTCAAAAATCTCTTTATTAAATGTTTTAAATTGTTTTGAAAATGGTTTTGAGAATGGATAGATTATATTAATATATTGAAATGTTATATTGCGATTACAATATGAAAATATAATCTTTTATTTATTCTTGTTCATGTGTTATGATTATGTTATGGTTCTTGGGAATTGTATACACATATGGGTGGTTCCGTGATAAACCTATGGCGTGTGAGCCTGAGATAGCTCTCCAAACATTGGGTAACGCGACTGAGGTAATCATTAATGTTTCTCCTAAACGATTTTTGGAATATACTATGATGGTTATTATAAATGTAATTCCCTAAATAGCTTTGAATGATAAAACATAAGTATGTTATATATGCCATAATATACCATTATGATTTATGATTTCATTGTGTTATTCATAAATAATATTATTTCATGAGTTATGTTATGATTGAAAAGTGTGGTTTCATTGATGGGTTAATGATTCTTTTAATTATTTTTTAATCCATACTAAGATTTTTAGGATCATCCCATGTTATGAAATTTTTTTCGCAGGAATTAATGTTGAATAGGTTCAGGGATGAGATCAAGGAAAATTCATGCTATTTAAAAAATTTAACTAGACAAGTTACTTTTCGTAAGGGTTTATATTTTATGAAAAAAATGTATAATGACTAGATATGTAAACTTTGTAATTTTTAAAATGTAATGTCATAGTTATGGCCTAATTATCTATAAATATAATCCTGAAAATATCCTTAATGTTAATTCATGACATAACTCATGATTATGTAATGTTAAAGGTCGAGTCCTTTTAAATAAACCTAAATTTTATTCCATTAATGGAAAGAACCTAATAAAGAAAAATGATTGATTTTTTTTGTCCCAATACACTAAATACCCAATTTTTATTTCTATTATGGAATCCTAATGAATTATTTTGAATAAAAATATAAAATGAACTCGATTGATGGTTTAGATACATGATCCGGGAAAAAGATCAACAAACCATGTGGGATAAACTTAAAACAAATACCAAGAGACGTAGTATCAAAATAATAGTAAAATGGTTTAGAAAAAAATGGGATTACCAAGAAAAAAATAAATTATATCATTCCATTAACATTCACACAATTTATTTATGGATTCTCATAACTATGTAATCTAATGATGTAAATTTTTTTGAAAACAAAACGATTTTATACAAAAAAATACCAGGACATATGAATCATTAATTTGTATAAAAATGGATTAAAAAATCACAATAGTAACATATGGGTTTTGAAATTTTTTATACCATTCCATTTAATACCCTAAGAATGTCGGTTTTCAATAGTATATGTATCTAGAAAGTGATACATAGAAAAAACCTAAAAAAACATAACCCTTCAACAAAATCAGACCATGAAATGTAATATCACTACTCCCCAAAATAATCATAGTGATTATCCAAAAATTTTAAACAACTAAAGAAAACTAAAACAAAACCAATGGTAAAGGATCCAAAAATGTAATGGAAGACCTATTAGGGTTTCCATAACATTTTGAATATTCTGAACAAGGGAGATCCAAATAAAAAATTTAAGGGCACACTCCCAAAACTAGAATACTACCTCAATTTCAAAACATTAAAAAAATACCATCACTTTTATACAATGTGTAAAATAAAATCCATTAATTAAAATTAAAAAATTATATGATATACAACCGCAGGATGTAATACGCATGGATAACATGGGTCACAATCAACATCACCAGCTATTATTAAATCCCTAAAATCCAAATAATTACACTAGAAAATTCATAATAACAAATGGGGAAACTTGTACCCATGTTTCCAAGATATGAAACCAATTACCTCCCTCATAACCATCACTTATAGCTTATGAATTCGACAAAACCAATAATCTGAATCCCAAAAAACTCATCTGAGTTTTAACCAAAAAAATGTGGCATATAATACCATGAAAAATTTGTATCATTCTATAAATTATATATTCATTTGATTATTAATTCTACCAAAATATAATGCCAAAAAATTAACCTTTTGGAATTAATTAATTTAAATGGTCCTAAAAATAGTCATCCCATAAAAACACATATAACCTAATGATTCTTATGAAATCATTTATTACAAAAAAACATAAAGATTACCTAAATACCCAAAACTAAGGAATGTCCTTGAATCATTATATTAGGAACTATTACAATTCTCAGGAGATTTGTACATGAATATAATGAGAGGTATATTTATCAAAGGATGTCTGAGAAACATTTAAATGTAATGGTCATCCTACTTCATCCCACACATTTTGGGCTACCTTCATTCCCGTCAAATAGAACCAAGACATCACCGAACACTTATTGCCTTGATTTTCCAACTTACTAACTAAGTGTCTCTTTGATATATTCATATTGTAGATTCATGTTTGATGATATCACATCTATGAAAAGGATATAAGAACACATTTGAAGAAATAAAATTCCTATGAATCCTTGACAACCAGCATCAGATACAAGGAAATAGTATAATGTAGTTTCACACCATACCCTTCCATATATAGCACACATTATTGAAGTTATAAGATCTCAAGTAATATTTGTACCATTATTATCTCAAGATGGATTATCTTGATAAAAATTCATCATAAAATATCATGTAATTTCTTTTTTTAAAACTAATAGTGTTCTATAGACACAAGCCACCCAATTTTTGGCATTGTAGAAAAAAAATGATAACTCTAACTATCAATTTATGTAGTTTTATAAGATAATTCATTATCACCCAAATTAGTTTAGGCCACTTTATTTTTCAATCCTTTATCCCCATAGAATAACTATATATATTGGAAAAAATTATCTCAAAATTGATATGATAGTAACGATTGTTTTGGGATCCTTACTATATTCAATTATTGGTAGATTCCATAATAAATGGTATTAATTACAATTGATTAAATGATTCACTAAAAATAATATCATATATTACATGCCTTCTAATTTTTCAATTTTAAATTTTGAAATTGGTAATATAAATTAAATTTTACATCTCTATCTTAAATTCATTCATTAAATCTTAAACAAAAGAATACCATAACCACAATTTATCAAATCCAAATAATTAAATCATAAAAAAATATGAAAATGAAATTTTATAAAAATAACCTATTCTCTAAAAATATATAGCTTCCTCCAATGAATTTTGATGAAACAGTCCATCAATCATGCACATGAAAATAAAGTAAATCGATTCTTCTAATATAAACATTCATGGTAGAAAAAATATAACTAAAATGAAAATATTTAGTAATATTTAATAAAAAAATTTATGTCAGTTATATCCTTTAAATGATCATAAAATTCATTTCCCACTTTACACTAAACTCAAAATTCATTTCATTATAAAATCACTTTTTTCCACGATAAAAAAATTCTATATTTTGTTTTAAAAATGCCTACTTTCAATAATAAATGGTAGAGTATATTTTAAACAACTAGATCTTATAATAAAATGATTAAATGATAAAATTAAATTATTAATTATAATAAATAATAATTTAATTATATTAAAATATTATAATTAATATAAAACCCACATTTAACTCAAAAAAATTTCAAAACACATTTTAGATGAAAAAAATAATTATAAAACACATAATGAAAATGAGAAATTATTCTTCCATCAATACTTTTAAACCAAATGATGAAATTAAAAATTTTATTGAATTTTCCATTTTCACCAAATAATTTTCTAAGAAGATAACTATGAAAGACACCAAATAATCCATTAGAAAAAATTCCATTACAAGAATCAAAACATCATTATTATCTTTTATTATTCCATAAAAAATTAGTACAAATAATATTATGAGATATATGATATTAATAAGAGTCCAAAAAAATCATATAGGTAAGAAACATGGTTATTATTGTCTCATCTACCTAGGTTGGAAAACCAAGAAACTTTTTTTAAACATGATTTATGATAGTGAAGTGCATATGAATATAGGTACTAAACCATTTTTCATACCTTGTTGTTGAAATTTAAAACTACATTTCACTTTATAATATATACGAATACTCTATAGAGTCCCCAAAAATAACTTATAAACAATATGGAGATCAAAATATCATTATTAGACACATAATTCCGAATGAGATGTGAAAAAACTCAAAATAAAATTTTTGATAAAATAAAATGGGAGGAAAAGAATGGTTCAAATTGATTAAGGGATATCGATTCAATCCCCATCCATGCCTATAATATACAAAATACCTTAAGATAATTTATACTATGAAACCCCCAAAATAAACTTAGGTTTAATAAATATCGAATGATACATATCAAGGACCTAGGATTTGACACAATTTGTATGGACCTATCTTAGTTTCCCACTAGAACAAGAAACTAATCCAATCCGATTCATAGTCTGAATTATGTTACATAACCCCATAGACAATAAATTATTTCCTAAGTATATTAGGAACAACCTTGGAAATAATTTTTATATCAAATCATTATTAATGGAAAAATATTGATTCCTGATCACCTAACATGAATAATTCATAAAATTTCAAATATGTAGAAATATATAAATAACATTATAAAATAAATGGGAATATAAAAATTTGTCAAATAATTATTTAACTAGATGATATCAATTAGGTACTTCAGATGAAGAGGAAAACATAAATTAGTCCATGAAGTGTAATATTATAGATAAAACCATTACATTTAATTGGATTTGATCATGATGCCCAATTCATGAAATATCTAGTTTTTAAACTTCCTCCAAACTCATCTATCATCAAAATATGGAATAAAATATCATTATTGTTGAAATCTAGAATATAATATTTTTACAAATGATATGTACCACCAAATAGATCTCAACCCATTGTGTCTAAATTATTTTTTCAAAAGGAACATTTTTAATTTTAGTATGAAATCACAGTTAGTAAATTATATTTTTCAAACATAACAATGAGAGAATTTCTATCTTATCACGAAAACCGTATAAACATTCTATTATGTCAATTATAAATGAAAATATTCATTTTTAAATTATTTCATTCTTCTAAAATTTTAAATGAAGACACCCATTTTGATAATAATCTCAATAAATATTGGAAGAATTTCATTATATTCCATTTTCCCAAATTTCAATAAAACCATAATAAATTGAAATAAACCATAAAATGAGTCTAGAACACCATATATTCATCACCACATGTTAGAAGAAAATAAATGGAAATATACAATAATAAAGGGCTATAAATAAAACATCTAAATTATTATACAATAATTAACATGATATATGTCCCATGAATGAACCAAAAATAGTGAAAAATATTATTATTATGGACTCTATAGTTGGTCTAGATGTGAGATGCATCTAATATTAATTATACCATAGTTAAAATGTTTTAAATTTTTTATATATCTCACCATCAAAATCCACTACAATCACCTATGAATAAATTTTTAATATATAACACTATACATAACCTTGTTTCAAAATAGAGGAGACACTTGTATTGTGAATACAAAAAATTGTGTCCTAAATATAGATCTCCAACATAATAATCATGTAATCATGAACAAATCAAAATAGAGGTGATTGAACGTAAAAGTCATAAAAAAATATATAATGTATTAAAATATATTTTCATCACAACCATAAAACATTCATATAACAACTCTTTTTCATTCCATTTATCTGAGGACTATAACTAAAACAACCAACCTCATGTAATACAATAATTGTAACCAAATGAGGAACCCTCATGTGATAAAATATCAAGTTTAAAATGTTCCAATATTTCCATTATGGAAAACATAACGTGTTATGTAGATATGCATCTCATTCATCAAAATTCCACATTAAAATACTGTTAATCCATTTAAAAGTCATATTATATTAATATTTTAATTCAACATTGTAAAACGTGAATTTATTCTAAAAAATAAAAACAAGGATATATTTCATCAGTTCGATCAGGACCATTTTAATGTTTTGTTATGGAATTTTTCAGAGGTGCATGGGAATCGTTTCTTCTTAATAGAAATGCTTCATTCTTTAAAGAACCCCCTTTTCCAAAGCATATAATGATTTACATCACAATATAGAATAAAACTCATCATTACAATGTAATTTATAAACTATTAAAACAAACATAAGATCAAATTACAACCCCCACGATGTAAATTTTTTTAATGATCCTTGAATGCATTTCAAAAACATTATTATTAAATTAATATGTTATATTTTAAAAATAAACCATGAAATTTAAAAATGACCCCTTTTATGCTAAGTCCAAATTTCAAACAAACAAAAATGTGTTCCTCTTGAGTACAGAAACACAATCAAGGGTGTAGATGGTGTCTATAGGACACCAAAAAATATTATTCATTAGGATAAACCTAAATGAAAAAATTTTATATGGTTCCCCTTAGGTTTATCGGTGACTTTAATATCAGGAATTAATATGAAACAAAATAAAATGATTGTCGAGATAGGGTAATTCCTTAAAAAACAAAGCAGAAACATTGTTGGAATCCATGAGAAATTATAAGATAGATCATATCAATTAGAAGGTGTAATTTCAAGGGTAGGACTAACTGAATGAGAGTAGAAGAGTGATCCCTTGTTTAAAAATTTATTTATATAAATTAATATGTTTCTAGGAATAAAAAAACAAGGAAATGATTCGCTGTATGGTCATATAGTTTAGAGTAACAATAAACCAACCGTGTGGGATACCTTGACTATACAGACTGAGCCACATGGTAAAACAAGATGATCCATATCATTGGTAATACCAATTACATGTCATTAAAAAATCAACATTATTCTTATAGCGACACCTTACGGTCTCCACATAGTTTCTCCAATGAATGTTATATAATTTTGAAACACCAAAAAATATTAAAAAACATCATATTGTAGGTAAAATATTTAAAAAAATATAAAATAATCCATGTTATAATCATATAATTAAAAATAATCATCATATATACATGTTTTTATTTTATCATCCTTTTCAAATTTCATATAATTAATATATTAATCATGTCATTATCCAAATTAAATCAATTTATATAATTTCCCAAACATCATCAAATCACATAAATTCATCTATAATATTTCCGGAAAACATTCTAATGATTTTTACAATATATTTTACCCCCATATAAATATATCCATCATAATTAATTTTCATTGAAAAAAGCAGCATCATTATCAAATTTATTCATGAAATTGAATAAAAAAAATTAACCAAAAAAGTCACCACCTAAGTTTCATGATTCTAGATGCAATTATTTTTTGAAAATGAATTTTTTATATATTTTTATATTAAATAATCACCTAAAAAATTTATAGTGGATAATCATTTGAATATGAAAAATAAATCGATAAATTTATTATCCTATTTTACCTTCTTATTAACATTTGATACATTTATATTAATATAGGAGATCATAATTGTAATTGGATTTTTATTTTTATCGTAATGTCCACAGATGAATAAACCCCACATATATTCTAAATGAGAAAAAAACATTAGATATATACATTTTATATAACTCAAATAATTATAAATTATATATAAAGTATAAAACCAACCCTAATGACCTAATGATTTCCTGTATTTGGATATTTTAGATATATTTAATATATTTCATGATATAGTTTATATTTATTAAAAACATTCTACATAAAAAATTATTTATTAGTATATAATACGTAATATTATTCTTCAATACATTGGAAATTGGGAAACCTATGAATTTGGAAAAATTATAGATTCTGTGTGGTGATAATCAAAACAATGTGATGTAGTAAAATTAATATTAAAATATATAAATTTATAGATCATTAACCATAGAAAAATGGAACATTAATCAACTAAGATGATAAATTCCTACAAATATATCATGATTTCTGATATAATAATCATTGATCAAGGTACTGAAATTTAAAATACATGAAGTATTATCATTAAAAAATTAAAGACATCATTTCAGTATAATGTAAAATACAAAGGAAATATAAATGTTGTATCAAGATATAAATTTTGAATGTGGCACATGAATGAGAATATAAAAGAAGGACATATGTCAAGGATATCAACCAATATAATTATATTATTATTAAGAAAATATTAATGCAATATATATACATAAATTTATTGACAAATATAATTGTATCATATTTAGTCATAATCATTGGAACATTACTGACCGTAATATTTAAATGATTTGTATATTTATCTCATGAGAAATAAACTTTTACAAAATAAATTATTTTTATATGTAACATTTTCTCAACATATATGAAAACTAAATACCATAAATTTATGTTCTATAAAATAATAATTAGAAATCATTGATTAGATAACCCATGAATGTAATAAATTATTAAAACATTCATGAGGGTTTTCATCAAATGAAATCAAGAATTGTATTTGATAATAAAAAATGTATTCATCTAAATAAAATATATCATACTGTTTTTTATTGGCAGATACATGGTCAATTTAATGTACTCACATATTAGTTAAATTTCATAGATTTAATGAGAATGTTATGGCATAAAATAAAAATCATAAATATATGGTAATTTTATTATTTGAATAATGATATATTCCACAAGAAAAATATTTTTGTAATATTGGAAATTTTTTAAAATATTTATTTTGTATGTACCCATATAAAAAGATACCATTTTCCAAATAAAAAGGAAACATATTAGAAAAATTGATTGCATGGTCTAAAATACTTTTTTGTTGAATGAATTACATTATAACAATTTT
Organism: Viscum album; assembly: GCA_963277665.1. NCBI lineage: Eukaryota > Viridiplantae > Streptophyta > Magnoliopsida > Santalales > Viscaceae > Viscum > Viscum album. Next base: position 1,552,606,033 of record OY728161.1, on the reverse strand, counting down.
AATAATACTTTGAATTGACCCGAATAGTTGAAAAATATATGGGAAATCCTTATGTAAAAATTGAATTGCAATCTAGGCTCAAAAAAGGAGGTTATATTTTTTGAATTTTCGAACACTCAAATAAAAAATATTTATATCTATACCATTGATATAAATGAAAAATTCAAAAAATATACGGTGAAAAATAACCTCAACAACATTATATTTTTCAGAGATACTAACGAATTAAAAGTACTACTATGAGTTAATAGTAATATATATTTAAAAATAAAAAATTAAATAAAATAAAATAAATTAATTGAATATAACACCTATATATGTTTTTTAAAAATATATTGAGTCAAATTAAATGATAATTTATTGTGTTATCAAAATCATCTCAATATAATTTGGCTTGATAAAACATGATTTTTATCCAAATATTCTAATCTTTGGAATGTTATGAATTTATATCAAATAAAATAATTACAATTATTTTAAAATAATATTTTTGTTTTTTTTTATTTTACCAATCAATTATTAAATCATATTTTTTATTAATTATTGTGGTTAACTACTCCCATTTTTCGACTATCATTACCATAAAATAGTTTTTCTCTTTTTTCATTATATAACTATACAAAACATCCAAAATATTAATGGTATATGAGAAATTAATTTTTATTGATTTATTTAATGTATTTATTATAATAATTATTTTAAAATAATGGATTAAAATGGTTGGATTTAAATTAACCCTTTTAAAAAATATAGAATAATTACAAATAAACAGTTATATTAATAAATATAATTATTTATATCAATACTATTTAATTAAATATATATATATATATATATATATTCATCATTAAAACTACACACTTCATAAATATATATTTTATTATATATACATAATGAATTTATTATAGCATCATTTGTGTAGATAGGATAATAGTCCCAAAGATGAAAAAATAAAATTCAATAGATGTGTATAATCTTATTTCATTATATTAACATTATAAATAAATCATAATGATATTATAAATATGATACAAGGGTGGTAAATAATATTAAATTAGGGTATAATGATAAGATAAAATAACAATAAATAGATTACACATTTCCATACTATGGAAAAATTGAATACAATATTATCTTTTGGTATTGAAATATTTTGTAACCATATCATGAATAGGGAATTCAAAATATGAGATAGTATTTTTAAGGAGGAAAATTTTAATCATATATTTGAGAACAATGAATTATATATGTAGTTTAGTGTGGATAAGTGTGGGGTCTTTTGATAGATAATCTTATGTGTGAAATTTGAAAATATAATTTCAATAATAATAAACAAATTTATCTTTTAGAATAATGTGGAAAAAATTAGAAAATTAGGTTGGTTATATCATTAATTTCTTAATAAAACATATTAGTGACATGTTTAATATATATATTTTATCATGTTAAATAATTTTTTTTTCTGTTTACCTAAATTTACATTTTACTAGCATAACATAATTTTATCTTGATAACATATTTTTTCTTTAAAAAAGTAATATAAAAATCTTACAAAAATTATACATTCTGATTTCTAACATTATTTCTACTTTGTTAAATTTAACATCAATGAGGATAAATAATTTATTTTAAAAATGAAAAACCTAATTTCTAAAAAAATTTAATTATAAAATATATATTTGGATAAATTAAATGAACCTATATTTATTTGGTTATAATTAGTAATATTTGGATGTATTAATATCTATATAATATATTTTGTTAATATAATTACATAAATAAGATATATTCTAAAATATTTCTTAATAATACAAATTAAAATATTAATAAAAAACCAATATGTATATACAATATATCATTCATTACATTAATAAATATATCTTTATATTATTATATAAAATACTTAATGGTACCCAATAGAGCGGTATATAAGCATAATATGGAAGATAGTAGTTTTTGGTAGATGCAGGTGGATGTCTAGATAAAATGGATATCATAACATTTTCATCATTCTTATACTTATCGCATATATGATTTAATTAAAGATAATTATTTTAAATTTATACTCCTAATGGGTTGAGGGAATTAAAATGGGATGTTACTTGATTCACATATTTATATTAATTTTTCTAGTAAGAAAATGATCTATTAGTTGATTCAGAACCATCTTTTATTCAACATAAAAATTAATAAACTCCATACATATCTTTTACCAACCCAAAAAAATTGCTATGCCTTAGTGATAATGCCACATAACATCATGTGTGTCTCCCCAAATTAAATAGATTTCTGAGTAGCAATAGGTGTACGAGTTTGTGATGTGGGAGACTATACCCCCAATATCATGTCATAGGATCAATAATAAATAATAAACACTATAAAAAATAATAAGGGTAATCATGTTGAAAATTAAACATGGATTACATGTCATATAATAAAGAATATTCCAATGTGGAAAGAAAAACCAATGTAATAAGAAGTAGATAAATTAAAGATAAATGACATTCCTCTTGCATCCATACCACACTTCTACTAGATTTGTGTTCCACTTCTAATCTCCCTATCAAATTCCAGTTGGCCTTTACATGATCCTTCATGAAATCTACAAGAAAATCAAAACACCCATGTTAGGTGTCAGTACAAGATTCAGTTGGACTCTACCGTAGAATTCATAAAATTATGTTATCATGTGAATAAGTGTATCTATAATAAAATAAATTTTTAGCAATCATAATATCCCACAATCCAAAACTATGCAGTTGTGTGCTAAACTAAGTTGGAAAAACCCTCGAACATACCTTCTTTCACTCCATGCTAGTAATATATTGTATATAAATACATATTCAAAATCATCTACAATTATTTTGGTGAGTCACGTTGAATATATAATTTTTCAAGTAAAAAACAACCTAGCCATAATCCAGAAGGCGTAGAGTAATACTTAGAATCTTCAAGGCATCGAGTATCAGTAACCTACAAAGAATCCAAAAGGATGTGGGTAACACTCAAAATTCATAATGCATCATGTGTTAGTCATCTACCCAACATCCACATAGACTTTAGTAGATTTTATGTTATAAGGTTATTATGTTAGGTCATCGCCTTCAACACAAATTATCTATGCACCCCACAATGTGTAATCATACCACTACACTCAACTTCTTAGAACACACAAACAAAATCCCCAACGAAAATCATAACAAGCCATATAATGATGAAAACCATTTCTCACATCATAATAAATATATCCTCAACATAATATCAACTTCTTAATCAAATATTATTGTGGAATAAAGAAATCACATCAATAACATGGAATCAAATCACACTATATCAGTGGAAACACACACACGCACTAAAAATCATTATTAAATCACTATATTTACTAATCCAATGAATAAATTAATTATGGATACATTTTTAAACAAGATAAAAAAAATACATGGAACCCCCATCTTCCAAAATTCATCGATGGACAAATTAGGAATAAGTAGGTCCATAACACTTCTTTGCGGCTTTATTATAAACACGTTGACACTCATGGTCTGTAAATGTTAACTAGTAACTCTAAATATATATTTTATAACAAAAATAAATAAAATATCACATAAAATAAATATTTATCTCTCTTAGACATATTTTAATAAACATTCTGTTCAAATAATATGTTCACTAAATTATTCAATGATAATTTATATATTATAAATAGATAATTATAATTAAATCAACCCTTGACTATCTAAGTGATTTTTTGATATTTCTTATTCCATAAATTATCCTTTGATAATTTATGAATTATAATTTAAAAATTCTATATAAATTATCTCTTATAAATATCACATATTTTTGTTTATCTATACCCGAACAATTTTAATAATTATCCATTCATAATTTATATTTAAATATCCATTTAAAATGCGGAAAATCATAATTATAAATTCCTTGACACCTTCAAATATATAATATTTTTTATGTTATACTCATTGAGTTAAATCCAATGACACAGACAATGTGTAACGATTATCAATATCTCAAAAGGTATTGAGTTTAAAAGTTTAAAAAAATGTGAGAAAAAAATATCAATGTAATCAAAATAATAACCTAAACATATACACACAACATATGAAGGGAGGAGAATCCACTGTCAATTAGATCTGGGAGAGGAAGAGAAATTGGTTTGACGGTTCTACACAAGGAGGATCTGAGGATATTCGAATTAGGTGGAAACAATAAATACCAGTTGAAAAAATATTCGAGTATCTAGAAGAATTAAAACATGAATAAATTATAAAAAACTTTTCAAAAACCCTAAATTAGTGCACCATTTCAATATAAAAATGTATCATAGTCCTTAGTTTCATCCATTTAAGGTGTTCCAATTTGAATATAAAAAAATATTTATGTTTCTGTGATTTTAGAATCATGGGGGCAAGGATGTGGAGGTTTCAATGGATTTTAGAATAATTTGAATGGTTGAATCCAATTTTTGAGTTATAAAAATAAAAAAATTAAAATAACAAAAGTTGATATTTAATGTAATTATTAAATAACATAAATTTACATGTGAACTAAACAATTTTAATCTTCTCATGCATGTTATCCCTCATCTACTGTAATCCCCTTGTTTTGGACCCAGCGATGGTCTCATTTTTTTAATTGAACACAAAATTTTAGAGATGAAAATAATTTAATTTTCAAATATCAAGTTAAATAATGATTTAATTATAAAAAAAAGTGTGTATTCCTTAGAAAAGAATCAAATTGTCCAATTCATACAAATGTTCTACTCTACCATGGGTAATAATTTCTTCTCAAACCTTCTGAATGACTTGTATTTTGATAAGAAGCACCATTTTTGGGATATTAAATGATTTTTTAAATTTAATTTAATAAAAAATTGAATAATTTATCCCCTCTTCATCATGGCATCACGAGATTCAGAATATCTCACGAATATAACATCCAACACTGAAATTATTTAATTGAATATTCCAAAAAAAAAATGTAACATTACCCTTATGCATGTCCTTTAACATTTTTATTATTTTATTCTCTTTGATAAACAATTTTTTCATGGAATACAAATATAGTTTATCAACAAAGGGATTTATTGACTTTATTAAATCCAGGATATTACAAATATCCCCCTCAACAGACTTATTATACTCTAAAATTATATCTAATAGTATTTCTCTAACAACATAGACAACTTATCTTTAATAGTAGACTCATATTCCCACATTTATTTATATATCCATCCATGATTCCACCAAGTCTGGAATAGTGGTACTTTATTTCCTCGTAGTATTTTCTCACTTGGATCTATGATCATCTCTGGATGCTCCTTATATGATATGTCTATCTCTTGATAAATGTCCTCCCAATCAATAATATGTGAGGGATCAAGTTTGGACCTCTGAAACTGTGAAACATGGAACACATTGTGTATACCATATTAGAGATATGGGAGGTACAATCAATTCTCCACTACTCATATTCCCTTGTTTATCCCAAAGGATCCATCAAAATGTAGTGAAATCATTCCTTGCTTCCCTATACATATGTTCCCCAACCATGTAGTCTTTATAAAGAAAACATAATCTTCCATAAAAAACTCAATGGGTATCCTCATTTGGTCGATATATGATATTTTTCTACTCTCATTAGTGATCAATATCTTATATATTAGATACACTCTCTCAGAGGTCTCTTGAACCATACTGGGGACTATAACTACTACATCACCCACCTCAGGCCAACACAATAATGATTGACAAAGCCACCGATAAATTCCCTGACAAGGGTCCATCAAAAATAAATCTTAATATCTATTATTTTATGAAAATTCAATCACGGATAGATGAACATACCATGCTCCACCATTGTCTACCAAGAAAGCTTGAACCATACCCTCTAATATTCATATGGTGTGCTCATACTATCCATCAGTTTGAAGATGGTATTATGTGATCAATATCATTCAAGTCCCTATAGATTTTTATAATAACTACCAAAAAATGATATGAAACATACATATCTATATGTTATAATTATCGAAGGGACTCCATATATGTGTACTATCTCGGAAAAATTTATCTTCCCTATCTCTTCCACTGATTGTGTCTCTTTGATTATCAAGAAATGATCACAATTCATTAACAAATAAATAATCACCCAAAATGAATCACAACTCTTCGGGGTCCTTGGTAACCCCTTTATAATGTCCATCATTATGTCTTCCAACATCCTCACAGGTATTAAGAGTGTCTATGAAAACCCACCAAGTTGTTAGTGCTAGACCTTTACCCTTTGATAGGTGAGTCATTGAGAGACAAAACATAGAATATTTCTCATCATCCCTACCAACTAGAACATTCACATGAAGTCATGACATATCTTGGTTTCCCTAGAATATAATTCCCATTTAGAGGTATGTTATTCTGTAATCAGCTAATAACTAGTGGAAGAATGGACTAATACTACCCAATGTACCATGATATCTTTATCATTATTTATTGAGCATAAGGGCATCGATACATCAAAATCATGTTTTTCCCTTATTACAAAAAACTCAGAGTCTAAATCATATTAATATTTACTCGATCCAAAACTGTTTTTGTGACAATAAATTGATAAAAATTCATATAAACATGGTCATATAATGTATCCATACTAAAATTAGCTAACAAACACATCAAACAAAACATCTCCTCTGATGACAACTCTCTAGGTTCCTACTCATCCTATGACATACATTTATTGAAATATGCTGTGACATTTTCCATTCTTGGTGCATATGACATATAATATTTTAATGTCTAAGGATACTCAATCGGTGCATCTTCTTCGCATTCATGTCACATGGTGTACTTATATAGCGAGTCCTCTTATGGACAATGTATACAATAAATTTATCACCTAAGAGATAGTGTCTCCAACACAAAAGATATTGAACCACCACATATAGATCCAAGTCATGTGGAGGTTAGTTATTGTCATGGGGTCATATATGATGAGACCCTTAGGAAACTAACAACTCTCCATGCATTAGTATAGCTCATAGATCAAATACTGATGCATCACAATATAATTCATAACCAATCCCAGAGCCAAGAAGTTCTATTACTAGACCTATTTTCAATAATTTCATTAGATAAAGGAATGAATTTTCACACTTGGTTAACCACTGGAACATTAGTCCCTTATTTTTCTATGTTTTAATTGGTGCTGTTGGTTAGGATATGTCATGGGTAAATCTCTAGTAACATCTTTCCAAACCAAGAAAACTTTTAATCAATAACATTTATTGAGGATGTTTATAATTATTATCTTCCTCTACTATCTATATGTTTATTGATATAACTACCAAATACACCAAATATCCTAGGAACATCACATCTTTGATCCAAAAGTCACATTTTGACAGCCTAGAAAAAATATTTTGTTCCCTAAGTGTATTCAAGTCTATATATATGTTCATATAATTATTCACTTGATTCAACAAATAGGTAAAGATATCATCAATGAACAGTTATATAAATGAGTCTAAGCATGGATGATTGAACTTGTTTATGAGTGATAAGTACACTATTAATAAATTCATTAGCACAAACAACTCTACCAGGTACTCATATTGACCAAATCTACCGCAAAACACCATCATTAGAATTTATTATCTGCTAAATTGAAAATGGTGGTATCACGATTGACGATCAATATTGGAGAAACAATGATCTCCATGTAGTTGATCAAAAAGATCATCAAATCATTGTAATGGATATCAGTTCTTTACTGTCCACTGGTTTAAATTTTTGTAATAAATGGAAACTCAATGAAACCTATCATCCTTCATAGAGAAAAACTCACATGCAGCCCAAGTGATATACTAAGTATAATAAATCCTTTCTTATCTATGTAATCCAGTTGTACCGTGATCTCCTTTACCTTGGTTGGAGAAATATGATATGGGGTATAAAAATGTGTTATGCACTCGGTAAAATATCTAACACACAGTCATCTCCCCAAACAGAAGGGAGTCTTATGTATTCATCTGTACAGAAATAGAGATAGAGATCTAGGACTCATGGAAAATATAAAGGGGATACAAGTGGTGATTCTAAAAGGGCCAAGTCTATAATCTATTATATGATTGTCTTACGTTGTCTTTAGTATGGTCTATCTCTTCCTACACTGAGTTCCCACTCTATAGTCATTACATACTTCTCTCCCTTAGGCGATGTAAAAGATTACCCTCTACTATAGTAATCCATGTGAGCATGGAAGCTGGTTAGTCTGTCCATACTAAGATTCTAATCGAATGTGGACATATCTATAATTATGAATTCCCATATATGTTCATAGCTAAAGATGACTATTGGACACTCTGTTCATTGGTGATTACTACCCACTCTGGTACCCAACTATGAATCAAGTTAAAATAAAGCTAATTATAATTGGATTGGTATGTTCTGTTTATAAACTTTTTCTATAGATATGAAATTATGGGAATCCCCAATATCGAATAACATAATAAATAAAGTAGATGTGATCAAGACTACACCTCAAATAGTGTATGATCCCTCTCCACCATCTAATGGCGTCTAGTCGACAACGTATATGTGAACTGTATCAGCTCCTCTTCCATGTACCTAGGTTGAATGACTACTCTGATTCCCCTATGGATAACCCAAGCCATATACCTATTTATGACTATTCCCATAGTGAGAACCCAGCATATAAATCATGCATAAAAACTACTGAAGATTCATCTTCTTCCCACATTATCAACACAGGATTTGATTAATCTACAATCTACTATAACTATATATTGGTACATTGTTTCACTTCTCCATTCTTACTCTTTATATTTCTAAAAGGACTCCCTTAGTAGTGAGAGAAAACTTAGTAACTATCCCAGCATCAGCTTAGAGTAAACTACATCCCATATCCTCCGCCAATCCATTTTCAATGGTTAGGGTCCTCTGAATGACCCATGTATATGACATCAAATCAAAGCCCCTAACCTGATGTCCATTTTCTAGATGAAGTTATATCTCAATCAACTGATCTTTCAACATTTCATTCGCAACTATCATAGTAGAAAAACGAATTAGATCAACAAATTGGATTGAATATTCTGAGATATTTAAAAATCACTATCGTAATTCTATGAACTCATGGGCATGGCTTAACTTCTTTTTTTCTAGAAAATAAATATCAAAATAAATACCCTTTATGATTTCCCATGTAAGAACATCTCATCTCCCAAATTGGTTCATTGTATTCCACAATCTCATAGTGGTTCCCTAAAACATGGTGGTATCTATGATCATGCACCCTTCTTAATGGTTTTGGGCTATTTAAAAGATGCTCTCAGTAGAATCCATCAAGTCATCTAATTCTTGTGGGCGCCAGTGCCCTGAAATGTTATAAGGAACTGTACCTATATATCCCAAGCATGGTAAGTCATGCTCCTATGTGTGGGTCCTCCCTAGAGAGGAACGATCCAAAAAATTCATAGAATATGGTTTTTTCAACCTAAATTTCTGATTTTGACACAGGAGCATGATAGGTTATATCCCCTAATACCAGAGGTGGTAGCACTAGAGCATTCTATGATTCCATAGATGCAAGTACCATCAGAGGTCTCTGAGGAGGAATATTTTGGAATATAGTAAACATTATGAACATAAATAGTTCATAACCACTCAATGCGAATTACACAATGTTTTTTTCTAGGATTCTTCCATCAACACAAGTTATGAACCATCAGGTAGTAACCTTATCCCCATCACAAAACATTACTCACATGTTTCACATAAACATACTAACATAACCAAATTTATATTTAAACTAATTAAATATAATTAATATATATCATGAAACATAAAATCATATATTTATCACATAGAAAAATATATCCCAAAAACATAAAAAAGTAAATGAATTTAATTAGTAAACTATTATACAACACAACAACAAGTTAATTAATGGAATGTTAAACTATGTGACAACTCATGATGCATGAACCTATGCGAAATATAATAAATCAAATATAACATCATGTACGTCACCCAAGATGAATTCAATCAAAGTAAAAAAATAAAGAAAAAATATCAATTATGGAAACTCGGAGGTCCACAATGTATTGTGATCCTAACAATAACATAGTTCTCTTTTACTAGTCCCAATGTCCTATCAATTATATAATCTATACTAGAACCATAAATTGAATATCATATTCATTTTTAACATGACCATTGTTACTATCTTGTAACACGCCAACATGAATCACATTGTTCAAGCTAGAAAGACCCCTGACATCATTTTTGTACCCCCGTATGAAAGAGTTTTCCAACAAATAGCGAGGGTTTGATTGAGTGAGTGGGGAGACTATACCCTCAATATCAGGTAAAAAGCTAAATAATGAAAAATAAACAACATAAAAAATAATAATTTTAATCATGCAAAAAAGTAAAGATGGCATACATGTAATTCAATTATGCATATCCCAAGGTGGAATGAAACATTAATGTAATGAGAAGTAGATAAATAAACGATAAATAATAGTACTCTATAGTTCATCCCAACCCACTACTAGCTTCTTGCCCCACCACTAAGCTGTCTATTACAGGACCATTGTCTCTTTATAGATCCTTCATAAAATCAATGATCACATCCAAATTACCAAGTAGTATGTGACAAAAAGACTCAGTATGACACCACCAATGAATCCAGAACTAGATTTTCTCTATTATACTAGTGTATTTCATAATAAATTAAATGCATAAAAACATAATAACAGGATGTCAAAAACAATGAAGCTCTACTTTATCCTAAGCCTCCACAAACCCTAGCCATACCTACTTCAAATCCATTTAACAAATAATTTTTATGTAGATAAGTATCCAAAACATGAAACAATACTATTACTAATTCAATAAAAATCTACAAGGCATCGAGTTTAATCAACCCACTCTGAATACAAAAGGCATTGGCGTATACTTGAAATCCACTGGGAATAACATATATTTAACCTTCCCAAAATCCAAAAGGCTACAAGTAACACTCAGAATACACAAGGTGTAAACTTTTTTTCATCTACTAAATATCCTCAATGAATCAAGTACATGTTAGGATACTAGGATATCATGATGTGTCATCATCTTTTCCCAAAATCATGCATGCACCCCACAAAGAGTATTCATTTCATGAAATCCACTAGTTAAGTATACACATACCTAACCTCCAAAGGAAGACATGAAAAGTAATATCATGGTAACAATTATAACACACATCATGTGAATAAAACATCATTAAGGAATCTTTCTATAACCTAAATAACATGGAATCAAATCAAATGATATTAGGTTCCACACACACACCGACATTCGATCCTAAGTAAATAATGATATTAAATTATCCATCCCATAAATTATGTACGGATACTTGTGTAAACAATAACCCAAAAAGATAAGAATTCTACTCCCTCAAAATTTGGTTGATGAATGTTTTTGGAATAGTTTTCTGAATAACACCTCTTCACATCATTATTATGGACTATTCAAGACTTTAGGACCATCAATGTTTCCTTGAACATAAAAATATATATTTTATTTCAAAAAATAAATAAAATATCAATTTTAATAAATCATTCTCTCTCTTATTTTTTATTAAACATTCTATTCAAATAAATTGTTCGCTAAATTATAATTTGAAAATTTATTTAATATCATCTTATAATTTTTGATAAATTATCCATTGACTATCCATGTGATTAACCATTGATAATTATTATTCCTTAAATAATCCATTGATAATTTATTTGTTATCATTTTATATTTCAAAATAAACTATTCATTATAATTGTCATAGATAATTATATATCTATCTATCCATACTTTTCAAATTCAACATTTAATAATTTATTTTAAAATATCTATTTAAAATTTTAAAAATTAAATTGAAATATACATTGCTACCATCAGATAAAAAATATGATTTAGGTTTTTTAATTTGAGTCAAATCAAATGACATGTATTGATCCTAATTTCCATAAATATCATAATTCATATAGAGTTTATATGTTTTAAAAAATTAATAAAAAAATTGCATGAACATATCTGCCCAATGCATGAAGGGAGAAGTAGCTAGTGTCAGCAGATCTGGAGGAGGATGTGAAACTAGATCAATGGGGGAATGTGAGGAGGATTTGTGTTATTCGAAACTGGTTGAAAATAATTCACCATCTTTGAAATAATTTTAGTATTTAAAAGAATAACAACATGACTAACTCTTACCTATATTTTTTAAACAACCAAATTGATTCACCATTTCAACATAAAAAACTAATATAGTAAGTTGTCTTTTCCATTTGTGGAGTTTTAATTTTAACATAGAAAACATTTCAGCATCCATGATTTCAGAATCATGGAGGGCTGTCTATTAAGGTTGATTGGGTTTTTAGGAGAACAAGGATAGTGTAATCCTAATTTTTGAGTTAAAATAAAAATTAAATAAAAAATAATTTATTTAATATAATTATGAAATAATAGAAAATTTACATGAGATCACACCAAATATCCATTGCTTGTTAACGTTATGCATCATCTATGGTAAACCCCGCATTCTAGACCAACAAATGGTCTCATATATGTCTTAGGATGTTCCATTTGTGATATAAAAATATTTATTATTAAAAAATTATAATAAATAATAATTTATTTATAAAAATTGTTTTTTCACAAGTGATGTGTTCAAATGTCTGACACAGAAAAATGGTATACCCTATCTAGGGTAAATCGTTCCCCTTATATTTAATGAAGGTCTCTGATTTGTCATATAATTCACCGTTTGTGATAAATTAAATTATTTATGAAAAATAATATAATAAAAATATTAAATAATACATTCTAAATTCACTAAGTCTTTATAGGAATCATAATCTCTAACCAACATAGCATACGAATCCAAAAATATATGATTGAGTATTCTAAAAAAATTAACTTGGAATTTACCCTTATTAAATTTCATTTATACATTTATTAAGAAATTATCACTAATATGTTTTTTTAACATAAGACTTTTATAGTTTATCAACAATGGTGTTTTTTTGTGTTTGTAAAATTTAGGATGTTACATATATGAATAAATCCTCTATGAAAGGACATATTATAATGGTCACATCTCAAGGTTATAATAATTATATTTTCCTATTATATAGAAAATCTATTTTATAATGAAATTTATCTCATTTATCACTCTTATATCGAATTTATATATATACCTAAATGCCATATTTTTACAAAGACAACAGAATAGTCACATTAAAATTTTAAATTCTAATATATAACCATTCAATCTTCTATAAAAATAATTCAACTAGTTAAATATTTTTTAATAATTTATTTAATATATTTTTATAACTATTCATTCCTTTTATGTTAATACTATGTGTTATAATCTTCATAGGTTACGAGAAGGAAAAAATAACTCAATAAAATTTTATTTTTATTTCATTTTGGTTTCAATAATGTTTTAATATTCATAATTAACTTTCATTTAAATTTCATTAATTGTGTACTTTTATATTATAGAATAATATGAAAAAACTAGATTATTTTTTATTATATGAATAATAAATGTAATTAATATAAGATATTTAATATAAAGAATATTTTATGTAACCTATTTACTTGATTTCTATTTGAATACATTATGGGAAATACAATAATTATAATTTTATAACATTTCAATATCATTTGAAAAATGGGGGCACTATACCATAGAGTTGAAATATTCAATAATCCCACAACTATAAAACAGTTGTGCTTCGTATTGATGTCATAGAACAATATATGGGTAACACTCTTTCCTATGAATGTACATGATCTCACTAGTACCAAATAAAAGAATGTAATGTTTTCATTTATCCCATATTTGGAAAAAAAATTATGAAATCAGCGAAAATGTCAATCGATATAATAAATGATCTTATATGATGTCGTTCTGGGAAGTGTTTCAATTGTCACACAATGGTAGAAATGAAATATGTAATCCTTATGCTCTATAGTGAGTTTATAATCATTTTTTCTTTTTATTAAGGAAAATATTAAATCATTAAAATATATTATTTTTTCTGAATCATCTAATAATCCTTAATTTTTCATTATTTCATAAATATACACATTAAAATTTATTTTATTTTAATAACCCTAGTTTTTAAATATTTGTTCAAAAAAATTACAATATTTTACAGTGATTTTTGAATATATATAAAATTATCTTAATAGATTTATTTTAGAAAATTAATTATTAATTTATATGATTTTTGGGGAAATTTTTTATCCTTTTTAATTTTTATATATATGATTTTTGAAGATAACGATGTGCATAACTGTTTGAAAATTGATAGATTATTTAAAAATTAAGGTTATCATATCTATTTACTAGAGATGTATTTTTTCATGATTGTACTAAATATGTGAAACTAAAAAGAATCATATGTATTATGTGGGATGAATAAAATTTCATACACAATGATATATTAATATTGGTATTAAATACAAGAGAGATTCAATTAATAGATTGATAATGTGTCACATTATTAAAATCAATAAATTATATTTATTTATTTGTGGGAGGAAATGATATAAAATAAATGAATGTAACAAAACCAATGAGAGTGAAAAATGAATATTTTATATTTTGATCCATATCAGCAAAAGAAAAAATCCCAACATCCGGAAATATGGATTTAAAAAATACAAAGAATATGGCCTATTGCTTATTTATCATTCCCCCATTGACACCACTAATTTGTAATGATCAATACTAAGGGGATAATATACATTGATTATAATCATATCATACGTTATTGTTAGTATTTATTAACTATAATTAAATTACAAGGAAACTGTCTTCATATATTGATATGATATTATTATGGATACATTCTGAAGTTAGAACTATAATAATGAAGGTAAATATGATGTTATAATCAATGATATCTTTATATCTATATATATTATTTAGTAAAGAACTATATCACAACTTATAATTATAATATACCATATAATATATTATGATTATTTAATTTATCTAATGTAGAGCATAATTATTTTATTCAAATATCATTAAATTTGTTAAAAATAAAAAACATCTCATTATTACATAAATTTGAGAAACACCGATGAAAAATAAGAGAAAAAGTAATATTTATTTTGGTGACTAATGTGGAATTAAATTAGGTACATATATAGAATATTATTTCTTCATATGTAACATGAAAAAATTTCTACTCCATTATGAAAAAATAATGATGATGAAGATAATTAAATAATGTCTTTTGGAAAACATACATGCTTAATTGATGAAGAGTTTACATAGAGTTATTAGTTGAATATTTGACTACAATGTGGTATCTTCATGAAAATGATTAATGTGATTGGGAACATATTAGACTAAAATATAAAAAAACTAAGGGTATTCTTATATATGTTAACCATTGATGATGTTCCAATGAGATACATCCATATAAATAGCAAATAAATCATATTATAAAGGGGTTATTTTTTTTTAAGTAATATGAATGAAAAAAAGATAAATATCATAGTTGAGAGTTGTGTGCCATGCCAATATATTTTCAATTATATGATTAAATTAATGAATATATATGTTTATGAATTTTTTCATTAATTTTTATATGTTATATAGTAAAAATAGAAATTTCTTATCTAAAATAAATTCAAATGATTATTATTAAATTTTTTACGGGGCGACTGTTTTCATTTTATTTTTAAATAAATTAAAGAATGTTTAGATTTTAGTCTATATATGATGGAATATTTTTTTATAAGAGTGACGTAATTATCAATCACTAAATTTTAGAGAATCTACCTTAATTATTCCAATTTTCACTTCAAAATTGAGGTTGGAATGATAAAATTGTTGATTGTGGTGGATTTGAGTTACTAATCATTATTAGATCAATTTCTTAAAAATTTATTTTTGAAATTCATCAATAGATCATTATTCAAAATATGAACGATTAAACTAGTTGATACTAATAATATTATAATCAACAGAATTTTTACTCTAAGGAATAAAGTAATACATGTTATAGAAAATGAAGGAGGGATTGACAGTGTAATCAACATGGATTCAGCTATAAAATATATTATATTTTATATAGACATATATATTTAAGAATTAACAAAAAATATCCCAATATCCCACTATTGTCATTTTTTAAATTTTATTTATATAAATTTATTAGAATGTTACAATAAAAATTTGATACAATATTAAAATTTAAAATTTTTTATTGAGTGAGATATTCCCAGTTTTTCACTAGAGTACATCATTAGTATAAAATGTTATATTTACTCCTCCTCGAATTACTTTTTTTAATAAAATACAACTCGAGGATGAGTGGGAACCACTTACAAAACACAAAAGAATACCAAGAAATATAGAACCATCGTTCAACCGCAGACCATCCAGATAGAGATCAAAACTCAATAAAACCCTCAAACTCCATTCGAAATTCAAATTTCAAACAACCATTACCACGGCTCGAGCCGACACACTCCAATTTTTCACCTTCTGAAATTAAAATCAAATGATAGATCTACTAAAAGAACGACCGAACATATCACACGTTGAGCCGAGAAACTCCATCGCCTGAACTGGATCTAGGATCAGCCTCACGAGGTAATCAAACCGAAGAAAACACTATACATCGATAGCACCATCATCAGAAAACTATAGGATGGGGAGAAACCAACAAAGGTTGTGCCTCCTAGACCATGGGTGCCTATACGAACTGCACATCCCAAAGCCTCCAACAGAACCACCGCACTAGACCGACCTGGGGAGGAGCATTGGAACAGGAAACCAGAGCAGAGTTTGAGCAGAACACTATGGCCGCTGAGAAAACGAACGATGCCAAACCAATACTCGAGCAGCCTACGATCCATACACACTCCACTGTCACCATCCCAAACCATATAGGTCTCCATTTTATTATACCAAAATGGGGACTTAGTACGATGGGAAAGGAGGAAAGAGCAGAGGAGGAAGAAGCAAGAAACTCGGGCCACATGATGGAAGAGACAAAGGTCGGGCGACGAGAAAGACCATCACCGAAATAGAAGAACCGCAAAAACAGAGCGAGGGAAACACGAGAGAGCCGTAGGCAAGGAAAAGAAGGAAAAATCTTCATATCACTGGAGAATGCGGTAGAAGAGGGAATTGCAGGGGAAAATCCTATGAAGAACGATGAAGATTCCCCTGGGAGAGGAATTGTAGGGAATAAAAGACATAAAACCAATAGAAGAATTGTGAAACAAAGAAAACCAAATGGAAAACCTACATGAGCCAGATGGAATCGATGATGGAGTGACACCATGAGGATATGTCGCCGCGAAGAAGCCAATGAAGAAACCCTAGCTCAGATATGAGAGAATACACACTATTATACATCTGATAAGACATATACTCCTATCATTCACCAACTCATAGGAGGAAAAATAAATATTAATTATTCATGAAAAAATTATTTTGTTATGGTATTTAATGAGAATATACATTTTCATGTACTTATTCTAACTAATTCATTTAATAACAAAATTTTCCATGTTTTGGAGACATATGTACAATTATATCATATGAATATGTGGAATGACTCAGTATTTCAAATAAAATGATCACTAGACTGTTTTTAAAATTACTAAAAGGATAACATGACATAAATTGGGAATTAGATAGATGGTGAAAAATATTATAGTTAAAATATTTTGTGAGGAAGTGTGACATCCTAATTTCATGAAATTTATAGATTTATTTCTATGTCATGATATTTTTTTTAGAACTGTATTTTTATCTTCCTAAAAGAAATAATATGCATTGATAAATTTCCCCAATAAATAGTTATGTACCATTTTATAAATTAAGATTGATCTTTTAGGTATCATTTTCTACATAACATCCACACATATATTATATTACAGAAATCTTAGTGAATATAGACCATAAATTATAGAAATTTTGGAACTAATACAGTTTATTGTCGAAAATAGTTATATAATGGCTAGGTGAAAAATATTTACTAAATATAAATAGTAGATTATGATGGTTCCTTTATAGTTAATGAATCAACATAAGGATGTTTTTAAAAAATGTAATGTCCATGACTCATAATACCCTAAAAATATCCCTTATGGTAATTTAATTCATAATATCTTCTGTGATATTATAATGAATTCTATTTTATTCTAACTATTTTCCTAAATTATTCCGATTAAATTTTGGATACTTTCCCTCTAACATGATCAATATATTATATGATAGGTGTAACACCCCTTGATTTTTGAAAAATTATTTTGTATTAAATTAACATACATTAATGGCTTTCGTTTCATTATAATTTAAGTAATACATTATTTTTACTCTATAAAAAGGTATGTTTTCTCAATACAGAACTCTAACATGTCATGAAACACACAAAACAATGTGTTCGTCCAGGACAACTCATTGTTATATGAATTATTTAAAAAATAGTTATAAATAAAAAATATAATTTAGTAATAAAAATTAATTTTTATAATAAATTTATATTGTTTACATATAAATAAAATATATTGATAATAAGATATATAATTTTTGGTAATCTATTTATATGTTACAAATTGTATTTTTAATATAAGAAATTCTTTTTAGATCAGTTTTTGAACAATAATAAAATTAATTTTAGACACTCTTTGAAATTGAATTTGATAAAATATAATTTTCTTCTGAATTAAAATTCTTAAACGTATCATAGGGTGATTTTTTTATTTTTTGTAAGGAATTTAATTTCATGATGTATAGTGAGAAATACTGAATTATAATTCAAAAGTACATTTCGTCTAATATATTTATATAGGGATATAATTTTTTACATTGGGATTAAATTATAAAAAGATAAATGATACTTATATTAATATAATTTAGTTCAATGTAATTCTTTATATATATAATTTAAATAAATAATCTTAATGTAATTTCGAACATTCTCACATTAAAAACCAACTTTCTCACCACATCTTCTAGATTAACATTAAACTCCACATTTTCACTATATGATTAGATTTTTAGAAAACAGTTATATTCTGTGATAATCTATATAATATATATATTCTAATAATATAAACACAATTGGTTTCCAAAATGATTAGTAAAATAGATTATAATTAATTATAGTGATTAAAGAAAAATTAAGATTAATAAGCAACTAAATCTTATACTTAAGGGGAAAAAGAATGTTCCAATATTCAAAAAACATTTATATGGAAATATTTCATCCCTGATCCATATCATTATTATTTTTTTTATGAAATTTTATAGGTAAAAAATCTGTACACATAACATTTTTTTTCAAAAATTCCATGTGTGTCCCCTCACTCCCTTATAAAAGGCCACCAACTCTCCCCTTTATTCACACCTATATAGAACCATAGTATAAGAAACAATCTACCCATTTCACTTCATAACACACCTTCCTTCATATATGAAGGCTCCCCACGGTCATAAATAGGACAATGGATTACCTTTTGTGCAAACCAAAGGAGTTACCAAATGAATAGATAAAATATTTCTTCATGCTCATTTTCTTCATTTTATTTTCAAATTTTTTTTATTCATATCACATTCAAAAATAATTACCTATGTAAAATAAGAATAATAATATAATTTTATATTAAGATATTTATATACACTTACAAAAACATACATCAAATTGGTATCAGATATACAGTTCCTATATACATAGAACAATTATCTCAAAAAAATGATATTGTTCATTTTTCCTTTACCACCTCCCATAGTTTGGAATTATAATGTGAACTCTATTTTTATATGATATATTTGATATATATGATTCATTTATTCTTATATAATTTTTATATAAATTTTAACTTCATGCTTTCTATTTTTTTAAATCTGATGATTTCGTTTGTGGAAGTGTGGAATGTCACCTCCTAAAAGCGATGTGATTCGTTCAAACATTACTAGGAATGTATAAAGAATGGTTTTATAATAAAATATATGATATATATGACATAATAATTATAATTAAATGATAATATATACAAATATATATCATTTTATTTCGTTCATTCAATATGTCTATAAAATGGAAAAGTGTTCTTACATATGTAAGACCTACCATCCCCTTGAATTGTGTATTTCTTTTAATATTTTTATATTTAATTTAATAAGTTTAAATTTTATATACATAATATATATCATATATAAATAATTCTTTACCTTATGTAAATAATTAAATAATTATTTATGTAAATGGGTCAATAATAAAAAGTAAAAACATGTAAGATAAAAAAATGGTTATTACCTGAAACATTGATTTAAAAATGAATTGTTAATTAATAGTTAATTTAAATCCATAATTGATACAGAAATGGTTATATATACATAATATTATAGATATTTCTAAAAATTATAATAATCTTATATTTACCAAATTCGTGTATTTATAGTTTACGAAGAATATCAAGACTTAAAGTTTGGGTTTTCTCATATCAGTTTTTATATCCGTGAGATATATGACATATTCACCAGTTTTTCATATTGTGTGGTCAATATAATGCCCTTGAATGTGAAATATGATATGTATAATTATATTTATGGTACCTACAAACACAAATTATTTTCTTTCTTTCATGGGGTTCTATTTCAAAATTTATTAAATCATTAAAGTAGTTTTTTATAAATATTCCTTGTTTTGGGATACATGGCATGTTATACACTTATATTCAACTTTGTGGTTTTTATACTATCATTTTAATGTTATATAATTAATAAAATAATTTTTTTTATTTTAATCTTAATTGAAATTTATTCTTACCATTTTATTATGATTCAATGTTACCAAAGTTTTAATGGTTTATTTCTATTATATCATCATTTATTGATATTGGTTATGATTATTCTTCAATTGATGTGGTCATATGATCCTTATATTAAAAAGTATCATTAAATTTATTACATTATTTATATTCAGGTTATATCCAAGTAATTTTATCATTTTCCTCTATTTGGTAGTTAGGATATGTAAGGAAATGTTTTTATAAAAATCTAGCTTTTTCCCCATTATGTCAGAGTTTTTTTAAAAACAATATTTTAAAGAATTGTTTTAATTTTTTTTAATATTATCATATGAATCAATAAATTTATTTTTTAATCATGTATATCCATTTTTAGAAACGTTTTTATAAGTAATATTATTCTCACTTTATGATCAAGTAAATTTTCAAGAAATTAATGTAGAAAAAAGATTAGAATATATAGAATTACATGATGTCATGAGAACCATTTACTAGATTCCTACTTTTTAGTTTACTCGGTTTTATTTTCTAAAGAAAATGTTTTCATATTATTTTTGGAATTTTATTGACAATAAAATATGATTCAAATAAAAAAAAGTTTCAAAAAGTTTTTAATGTTTAAAACGTTTTTATAATTATTCTCAAATATTATTTTATATATTTTCCAAAATATTTTTTAAATTAAAATTATTTAAATGATGAGAAAATTTATTTTATATTTTGATAGTATTTTCAATGAATGAAATTTGTAAACAAAATTAACGGTTCTTTATATATTTTTTGTTATTATCATGAAAAATGATCTTCTTAATGTTTTATGTTTTCAGATAAATTTTTTAAATTGTAAAGTTAATTTAAATAATAAAACTTTTTAAATGATTTTTGAGGAATAATTTTTATTTTTTCACATTTATTTCACGGAAAAGGATTTTGAAAATGTTTTATGTTATATAAGTTTATTTTTATTGAAAATTTATGTTCTATGTGATCTTTAAAAATAAATCTCCATATAATATATAATAATTGATTATGGTTTATGCTTTTTAGGGATATGATCCAATGATATAATTTATATTTTTTATCTTAATAGGATAAATTTTGAAGGATTTATATTTATAAAACTTATGTCACTTAAAATAGTTATACTATGATAAATTTTTATGAGGAATATTTATTTTGAAATGTTATTATACTGTGAATTGACTAACAAACAAATATATTGTCCATATGATATAATGTTATTAAATTTTCATGATTCCCATTAATTTCAAAGTTTATAATTATATTTTTTCAATACTCATCAATTCATAAAGGTCATTATAGGATGCATGTTTTATTATCATTTGGAAAATGTATATATTATTATATTATTTGACTGGTTGGACCTATATCTACCTAAAATTAATTGGGTAATGATAAATGTTATATGGGATCAAAGTGTATAGGGGTTGTAGCATAATATAAAAAACAAGAAGGTGCATGTATTTTTTCCCAGACATAAAAGAAAGTGGGTACATGGGTGGTAGCCGAATCCTGAAAACAAGAAGGTAAATGTGATGTATCCCAACAATGAAATTAAGAGTGTATATGAGTTGTGTCCCAAGAATGAAAGAAATAGGGTACATGAGTTGTATCCTGTTGTAATTCCCTGACCCTAGAAACATAGATTTAGTGCAATATTACATAACATTGGCATGATCACAAGGGATCAATCCCTGAATGAACGACCAGTTTTTTAACCTTATAAATACTAGATACATACATAAGTTTTACATTACATTATGAAATAAAAAACAATAACATAGTTTCTCCTTTGAACACATTCATATCCCTAAGAATATCCCTGGAGGTCAGTCATAATATACTTTTTCACATATTAGGAAAAATAAAACATAGAAATTTCTGAGCTCAGGTGCTCAATAAGGATAAAAATATAGTAGATACTTAATAATTAAGCATAAATATTTATGGCAATGTATACGACTAAAACACATGCCTTTTAAAATTAAACTTCAGCATAATATAACAATGATAAATTAAATAATGAAAATTACTTATTCACGTGGATATTCTACTAATCGAATAATAACATGTAATATCAATAGATAATTTCATAATGATGGAATATATAATTCCAGACATCATAACTACATAGTCAAGGCATCGTGCCAAGACTACAAATAAGATTTTTTCAAGGCCTTGTGCCAAGACAATAGTTTGTCTCATGAGATCTACTAATGCATCAAGGAGCTATTGTGGGCTCCACCCATCACTTTCTATGTCTATTGAATTCCTCATATGAAAAGGTTGAAACATAATATGACCATACATATTAGAACAAGTATACAAAATATCAATATTTTAACCACAAACTATGAATGGTATAAAAATAGCACAACCACAATCAAACATAACACATTCAATACAATATATGATATTTTATTATAATAAATCATCCTCAATCAAGAATAACGAAGGATATTGACATAGAATAAAATAATCCGTAAAAATAATTAAGGGAAATATCCCCTTTTCTTGATAACATTTAAAATTCACATTATTTATAAAAAATATGTTAAAAATATATTTTTGAATCGAAGTGGCTGATAACACATTCCAACTTTTAAAAGGAATTTTAATTATAAAACATTAATTTCCTTATAAATAAATCCTTAAACCATTTTAAAACACGGATATTAATTTGATATATTTAGAAGAATAAATCTTCAAAACATTTAAATTGATATTTTAGTTTGATTTCCTAACCAAATGAAGGCATTTGAGAATAAATAATTTAGGTAATCACAGTTTTATAATATCATGAGAATAAAGGGATTCAATATATACTATTCCAATATATATTATATTCACCATATAAAAGTGATTTTATTCTTAACATCAAAGATGTCTCAATATAATGTAAATTGAGATAAAATCCCTTATAAAGACTATATCATTAGGTTAAGGATAAATCAACGACATAAATATATATTTGAAAATTTTAAATGCATAAAATATAGATGGATATTTAGTGTAAATAATTTATAGGACATTCACACATATTCATATAATAACAACGCCAATTACTTGGATGATTAACTCAATAAATTGAAATTGAGTTAAGATTACTCTTATAAAGTTAATATCGATGACTTGAAATTTTTTCAATAAAGTGATTATGTGTATCAAAAGTATATTAAAACAAAGGGATGTAGAAATTACTATATTAATAATAAAATCATGATTTAACACATATTATTGGATTAAAATAATCTTTGAGGTTTTCATAAAACCCAATGAGTGGAAATCGATATTATAATTTCCCTTACCAATTCCGTAACATATGAATCATACACCCCATGAACGAAGGATCAAAAAATGAAGTCGTAAATAAACATAAATTAAATTATTTAACACAATGAATACAATTATGGGCAGCATAGACACCACAAAAAATAAAATAGTGTTAATATAGCTTGAATCTCATGGGAATAAGAAGTGAGATGGAAACACCTTACCTTGTACTTTTACATAGATGAGGGTACATTAAACTCATTGTTATTAAATTATACTATGACCACATACAAATATATGATATCATATATGATCTTATAATATTTCTTTTTTTATGATAATTCAGTAGTATCATTATTTTTGGTGTTTACATATTCGTTTTCCTTTATATGTTTTGTTATGTATTTCACGATTGTAATGGATAAAATTTATTTGATTCCCATCTAGAATGAGATTAAGTTCCTAGAAATTATTTGTAATCAAAAAATTAAAATTATTCTTGAATGGTTATGATGGTGAATGAATCTCATCGTGTTCGTGGAGTTGGTAATCCATACCTATGCATGAGATACAATACCATTCTGTTGGATTCCTCAAGTTTAAATCGTGATTTAATGATAAAAAATACTATAAATTCGTTAACAATTGTTAATCTTGTGTAATCTGTCTCAAATCAAGTGTACAGATGATTGACCTTTTTATGCCCTAAATAATTGTTGTAATCTATTTTGTTTATAATGAAATTCTCTTATGAATGATTATGTTTAATTCATTATATGAATATAACTATTTATTTCTATGTATAGATATTTTTTGAATTATGAGAAATCATGAGTCTTCCATCAGTTATGTTTTTCTAGGAGAGGTCCCAGACATAGTGACCCAGACACCGTGACCCAGACACCATGTCCCAGACACTATGACCCTGACAGCATGACCCTGACACCGTGATATAGACATCGTGACCCAGACACCAAGACCCAGACACCGTGACCCAGACATTGTGACCCAGACACTGTGACCAAGACACCATGACCTAGACACCGTGACCCAGACACCATGACCAGACACCTTGACCACACACCGTGACCATCCAGACATCGTGACATGCCACTGTGATCAAACACCACATCTGTTGTACCGATTCTGGATCTCTATACAACTATGCTATCATAGATGTCTCACAGATCAAAGACAAACAACGAGACACCATTTTGAGGTGACACCATTTCAAATAGACATTGTTTCAATGAGAGACCATTTTGAGGAGACACCATTTCAAGGAGAAATTGTTTCTTGAAGTCACTGTTTCCATACAGACTATTTCACCCTTACTTAATTTATTTTTTCATTTTTCAATTAAATATCTAATGGTCCTATACGAAGATTATAAATGCACTGACATAATTAATGTTTCTTTGTAGGCATGTCACCTGACAGTACGAGGTATGAGGTGTAGAATATATGAATCATGTCAGCTTCAACACATGAATTCTAAAAATTAAAATAGCAGTTTGGATAGAAGAAAAGTATGACAATAATTACAATAGAAAAACAAGTTTGTGAGTAATAAAGATGAAGCATAAGAATTCATGAAAGAAGAACAGACACATGCAACCCGATTCTGGTAAGAACACACAAAGCATACTAGAATCCTAGAGTCAATAAAATTTTCCCACTATCATCTCCACGAAGAACACGAGTCAGTTCTATCTGACTTGTGATACTCTATTTTCCAAAAAGTGGACTCGATTTCTGTATTTTCATCATCCTAGAAGTCCAGAGCTGCATTGAATAACACTCATAGAACTTCTAACCATAACTCATCAATTTTTATCTGTTGTGTATTATTTTTATGTTTAGAGTATTGTGTGTGTCTATGTAAAGACACAAACTATATCTTGCATTAAAATTAAGGACACGAGATATCCTAACTCATATATCTTTTTACACTTTTTCATTCGCACAGATTAGTGTGGATAAGGTACTTGACTGAACTGGTAGTTCATACCCACGGATAACTATAGAGTAGTTCGTGTGAACTGGACAGTCTTGTGTACTGTTGTTAACACCGATCCATGGTGTGGATCAAATTTATTTATAGAAACTTTATGGTGGTAGGTGGTCACCAAGTGGAGTGGATTTGGTCTCCACTTGAGACTTAACCACTTATTTTATATTTGAATAGTTGTTTAATTTCGTTTTATCTGTTTTACTATATTATGTAGAAATCACTAAATTTACATTGTTTTTTAATATGGGAAATAAGATATAATTGTTTTACCTTACTAGAATATCTTCAAATGTAAGGATAATAACTGATATTATGATTACAAAGATGTAAGAAATATTTTTAGTAAATATTTAAATGGTCAAACATTCAGAACTATATTACATTGATTAACTGGGATGTATTTAAATTTTTTGGGGAAACATTTTATGAATAATAATTATATTAATATTTTTATAGACACACAATTCACCCGCATCTAGATTACATTACTCCAACCATCATTTGGTATCAATGTCTGTGTTTTTTATTCCTTTTAAGACTATGTTTTTGACCATATTCAACTATGATTTTATTTTTACTTTAATGGTCTGTCAGTTTCTGTTAATTCAAAATTTCTATCTATTTAAAAGTAGTTCTTTTCCCTGGATAATAGATTGGAAGGTTCTAAAATAAACACACCACCATTCATTATGAAATGAATTATTCTCAAGGGAAAATTTAAACGAAAACTCATTTAGAAAGTATGAGTTTTGAATTCTAGTATTCAATTATAGATGAGTATAAGAATTTTTCTTCTTATAGAATCACTTGGGAAAATTCTACAAAGACTGAATAAAATAAAAATTATAAAAACATGAATTATTTCTATTGATATTTCAGAGATAAAGAATTTAATTTAATTTTTTCATGTAAAATTGCACATGAAGTTTTGGATTCATGGATTGTTTCACATGAAGGAACATCTAGTGAGAAAGAAACGAGACTTAATAATTTTAATATAAAATATGATAAATTTAAAATAAAACATGATGAGCCTATTTCTGACATGTATCTCTGGTTCAACGAAATTTTCATCACAATGATTTCTCTAGGAAGAGATGTCATGGCCAGAGAACATATCATGAGGATACTGAGATGCATACCAGATAGATAGAGAGGAACCTATGTCTCTATTAGAATATCATGTGACATCAACATGTTACATGTAAAATAAATCATTGGGGAACTAATGATGAATTGAGATGAGCTGAAAGTCAACAAGGAAGAGGAGTTTGAAGCCAAAATAAAATCATATTCGTTCAAGTACACCACCTCTAAACACAATGAGAAAAGAATGTTGGAAGCCTCTGTAGAATGTTCTAGTAGTGAACAATATTCACATGACATTGATGAGGATATTACTCAATTATCCATAAGGTTTATGAGATTTTACATGTAGAATCTCTTTTTTAGAAATTCGGACATGAATGGAAGATATGATAAAAAGGAAGATGGAAGAAATATTTGATAAAAATGAAAAGTCTGATGAGATAGTCTGCTATGAATTTAAGCAAAAGGGACATATCCAATCTGACTATTCCTAGCTCATGTACAAAAAGATATATGATTACAATGATAGAAATTATAAAAAGGTAATGAAAGAAACATGTTGTGCTTTTGAGGACAGTTCAAGTAACTCGAAATCTTCACATGATGAACAGGATAACAAAGCCAATATGTGTTTTATGAAAAAAACATCTGATGTAACACTGGAATCTCATGTATATAATTCATATTATTCGAGATATGAGAGTGACTCAAAAAATATGTCTAATTAAGAAATGTTTGAATATAGTAATATGATTGAGGAGACATGCAATGAATTAAAATATTAATACAAGACTTTTAAGAAACAAGATTCTCTTACATCAATTATTGAAACTAAAATTAGTGTAGAAAGGGAAAAATATGCTCGATTACTCAAAGAAAACAACAAACTAAAACAATCTAATGTGAAATTGAAAATGGATCCTGAGAGTATTAATAATGGTAAAGATACATAGGTATAAATTCTTGGTAAACACATTACTCCAAAATATAATACTGGCACTTTCTATCTATCCAATAATGGAAATTTTGGAAGAACTACTTTTGCTTCTATGTCTAGGACATACAACATTACTCATAGTTATAGAAAACATTCAGCTAGTTCATTTCATGATACACTCTCTACTATTTCATGATTTTCAATACCAAATACATTTATTTTTTAAATACCTTACATAATTCATATAGGATTCCTATGAGAAAAATATGGGTTCCTGAAGAACCAGTAACTAATATTACAAGACACAAACATGTATGGGTACCAAAATCTGTTTTTATCTGACTATTTTGTAGGAAATATGTTTAAAGAGATCATGTAAAATCATATGGTACCTGGATAGTCGGTGTTCAAGACACATCATAAGAGACAATTCATGCTTCAATAATTTAATAAAGATTGATGGTGGACATGTCACCTTTGGTGAAAATTCCAAAGGAATGATTATTGGCCCTGGCCAAATTGGTAACTCTAACTCATTTTTGATTTTCAATGTTCTTTTAGTTGATGGATTGAAATATAATCTACATAGTATTTAATATGGATGTGATGATGGATGTCATGTTAAATTTGGAGATGATTCTTGTAATTTAATCAATTCTAAAAATGAAATATTTTTTTATGCATTAAGAAATGAAAATTTTTACTCTATTAATGTAGATTCTTAAGTCACTAAAAATGATTCATGTTTAAGTGTATTTCCAAAAGAATCATAGATTTGGAATGGGAGACTATGACACTATAGTATTAACTACCTTAGAAAGTTAACTAGAAAATGGTTAGTCAAATACCTACACAAACTTGAGTTTACAAAGGATAAAGTGTGTTATATGTATCAAAAGAGAATGAAACAATGAGTTTCCTAAAACCAAATAATGAAGTTTCAAATTATCAACTTCTCGATTTGGTTCACATGGACTGGTTTGGACCATCTATAGTTTCATGCTTCAATGAGAAGAAATATGTTTATGTTCTTGTAGATGAATTTTCTAGATAGAAATGGACTTTATTTTTGGCCCAAAAAAGAGACGAAGTATCTCAATTTACCAAATATTCTAAAACAATAGAAAATAGTAGTGGACGAGGAATTAAATACTTTAAATGTGATCATGGTTGTGAGTTTTAAGATCAATAGTTTGAATCCTTTTCCCACAAATGGCTATAGTAATAGTTTCTATGCCCCTAGAACACCTCACAAGAATGGAGTTGTGGAATGAAAAAATAGAACCCTGCAAGTGATTGCTACAAAAATTCTTAGTGAATATGACATACATATTTATTTTATAGATGTAGTTGTAAATAATGATTGATATATTATCAATAGAGTGTTGATTAGACCTATTTATAAAATAACTCCATACGTGTTGTGGAAAAATAGAAAACCCAAAGTTAGCTACATTATAGTTATTGGTATCCATGTCTATATCCTTTACACTAAGGACAACCATGAAAAATTTTCATCCTAGATTGATGAAGTAATATTTTTAGGATATTCAATATCTAGTAAATAATATAGATTCTTTATCAAAATAAGTAAATGTTTGTAAGATTATGTCCATGTCCAATTTGATGGAATAGATCCACATGAGCCAAAAAAACTCTAGAGAACCTGTTGGATGATGTATCAATCCTAGAAATTAAATCAAATTCCTCTAACAATCCAGTCAATGAATATATAAAAATTTTCATTCTGGAAATTTTGTAGACTCAAATCATAATGAACCCAAACATGTTGATGAACCTAAAATCACTAGTCCAGCATTTTGTAAAGCTGTTAGAACTCTTAAGACCCCTCCTTTATATGTTTCTGTAGGAGACAAAGATAATGGAACTCAAAATATTGCTTCTCATAGGAATAAAGATGAACATAAAGTATCCTAGTCACAACATGAACCTATAAACATTAATGATGCTATCAATGATGATTTTAGGGTTATGGATACGCTAGAAGAGCTTAATCAGTTTGATAGAAACAATGTTTGGAAACTTGTTGATAGACCCAAAGACACAATCACCATAGGCAATGAATCTGTGTTTAGAAATAAGGTAGATGAAGCTAGTAATATAGTTATAAACAAGGATAGATTGGTTGCATAATTCTATAGTAAAGATTAAGTAATTGACTATGAAGATACATTTGCACCCGTAGCTAGATATGACGTTATCAGAATTCTACTTGCTTATACTGCAGATTTGAATTTTAAACTATCTGAAATAGATGTTAAAAGTGAATTTCTGTATGGTTATATAGATGAGGATGTATTCATTGAGAAAACCCCTAGTTTTACAAAAAATCATTTTCTTAATCATATTTTTAAATTATCAAAAGATTTATATGGTTTAAAACAAGTTCCAACATCCTGGTATGATAGATTAAGTACATTTCATATTTCCAAAAGTTTTACAAAAGGAATTGTTGATCCTACACTTTTTGTAAAACAAATTTCCAAATATTCTTTAGTAGTTTCAATCTATGTAGATGACATTATCTTTGTATCTTCAAAAAATTCTTAATGTATTTAATTTTCTAAAATGCTGCAAAACAAATTTGAAATGATTTTAATGGGTGGAAAAAAAATTCTTTCTTGGATTTCAAATCATCCAAAATAATGATGGTATTATTCTGAATCAAAGAAAATATACGAGAGGTCTCCTAAAACGTTTTGGTTAAAATAGAACTAAAAGTATTGAAACTCCAATGAGTACTACTTGTATGTTGGGTCTTGATGAATATGGGAAATTTGTTGATCAAACCACTTACAGAGGGATGATAGGAAGCTTACTCTACCTAACTGCTAGCTGGCCTGACATTATGTTTATTGTGTGTATGTGTGATAATTTTTAAGAAAATACCAAGGAATCTCATCTAAATTATGTTAAAATAAATTTAAAATACCTCAAGTAAACACCCAATCAAGGATTGTTGTATCCTAGAGGAAAATCATTTGAGTTAGTGAGTTATTCTAATGCTGACTTCGGTGGTTCTATGTTTGATAGAAAAACCTCCTCTAAAACATATCACTTTTTATGCAAGTCACCAGTATCATGGTGTTGTAAAAAAATATTTTTCATTATCTACTGCAGAAGGTGAAAATCGAACTGTTGGTTGTTTTTGGTCACAAATTCTTAAGATGAAACACACATTACTAGATTATGGATATCAATTCAGGCATGTTCCAACAAATTTCAAGAATACAAGTGATATTAAAATTTCAAAAAATCATGTTTCACACTCTGGGACAACACATATTGATATAAAACATATCTTTTTAAGAGATCACTATCAAAATATTGAAATCACTTTAGAATTCATTCTAACTGAATATCATCTTGCCGATATATTCACAAAACCGTTAAATTCAGAAATAATTGATTACATCATACATGAATTGGGAATAATAAATCTTAGGTAGTAAGTATACTATTTCACAGTTTACGGTTTCACAAGTCACTATCTAACCGTTCTATAATTTTAATGTCTTAAAAAATTATGTTTCAAGTTTATGATCTCACTATTACATTCTGGCACTTACTATCTCGAACAATATGGTCACAATGTTTATAAATCACATAGTTACAGTCTCACCATGAATTCTAGTTACAGTCTCATTGTTATAGCGAGTTACAGTCTCCCCGTGAAAGCCAGTTATGGTCTCACAATGAATTTTGATTATGGTCTAACCATACTGATGCTTTGTGGTTTTATATGTACATTATAACACGTATCATGGTAATTAATTATTTTACATGTTTTCTTTTCTGTGTTTTTGATCCCGCGACGCTTGATATCCATAAATTATAAAATAAAATAAGTTTCACTCCTTTCATCACTAAATAAATATTCTCTCAAACCGTAACCCCTCTCTCAACCATTCAGTTTTCTTTCTCTCTCCCAAACCTTTACTTAATTCACAGGATGAAATTCCCATCATTGTTAAATCTTGAGAAGAGTGGTTCAATGAATAATTTTAAAATAGGGCCGAAGTTAGCACCCGAAGGTCCTCTAAATCTGAATCTGTTAGATAGAATAGTGGAACCCAAAAAGGAGATATACCCTAAGTGGATTCTATCAAGTAAGTATTTTGTATTGATTGTACATAGAGAACATGGATGAATGGATTGGTTCACAATGGAGGACATGACAATTTACCCAAAATTAATAGCACAATTTTATCATTATGTTCAATTCTATTTTGATTCAAAACATTGCTATGTGTTGCGAAGTTTTATCCATGGACAAAGTTGTACCTTTTCTTCGAGGTTATGGAATGAATACATTAAGATACCTAATAAGGCTATTTGTGAGGACAAATAGATTGGTCCTCCACCTACAAGTGAATTCGTTGTTTTGGAAGTAGTGCTAGGAAGCTTAAGTTAGAATGGATCAAAGCAAAGAGCCTTAACTACTAAGCTAGATGGTGAAACCAGGCATCTATTTAAATTTTATCCGAATATGATTGGACCTCGAAAATATGATTTATCTACAATCAAGTATTAGGATGTATTTTTGATACATCTCATGAAAAATGATCATAAGATCAACCTATGAATATATTTTATCCACAATATTTGTGAGTTGATCAAGACAACCTCTAAGTTAACCTCTCTATTCTATTCAACGCTTATATTAGCTATGGTTCATCTATAAGGGTTGGATGGACCAGATGAAGAATCTATTAAGGATTATGAGTTTTATTCATTCAAAATTTACTGAAATGTGAATGAAAATCAGTTGTAATCCATGGAGAAAGCATGGGTGGAATATAATTATAGGGTTTATGAAAAGATTAATCTTCTGGAACACTCTTCAAGACCTAAGGGTACTTATGACTCTAGTTTGGAGATAGAGGAGTTTGTTGAGTATTATGATGAAGAAAAAATGGAATAGGATTTTTTACCTATAAGAGAAACTATTCCAGATGGGAAATACTGTGAACCAATTCTCCAAGACATAATTGAGAATAAAGTGCATGTTCTTGAAGATGTTGTTGATTTGAAGAACAACCTTCTACGGAAGAAGAATCTATTTTTAATGTAAATGAAAAATATTTTGTATAAGATCATATAGAAGAATGTCTTTCTGTTGTGAAAGAATATTATCTTGAGAAACCACTCAGAGGAACAAGCTGTTCCTGAATCTATCCTATCTGCTGAAGAGATAATGGAGCAAGAATTTCTGCTAGGTAGAAAGGAAATGGGTGAGAATATCTGGGATGAAATATTTGAAATAGTTGAAGGATATTAGTCTCTCTGTCCTTAAAATGATTCACCTATTGATGGGGAGTAGCAACCAATTCTAAAAATTATTAATGTCCCTAATCCCATTGATCCCATCCTAGTAGATACATCGTATAAAATCTATAGTTATTTGGACGTGAATGTTTCCTATGAAGACTCAGTTAATGGAATAGATTTTTCTAATATGTTTCAATTGAAACTGGAATATTCACTTACTGTTATCTCTACCAAATATCCAAATCCTATCTCAACCACTACTCTTAATCATTCACAAGAACCTCCTAACATGGTATGTAAGGATGATTTGAAAGCTTTCAAAGATACCTTATTGGATGGAGTTGAATAAATCATGATTACCCAACCAGCTCCTATAACCAATTTATGCAAGAGAGATGATTTCTTTTTGTTGGAAAAGATCATATGGCATATACAACCCAAGATGCTTCATGAGATTCAGATGTTATAGTTTTGAAAAAACAATTAATTGATGAAGTAAATCCTCATAGAGGTATGATTGAAGAAATACAAAGACTGTTGAATTTGTGATCAGAACCTATTTCTCATCCTGTTGGGTATATTTTTATTTAGATTCCACAAGAAGTAGCCTCTTTTATTCAACCTAGTCTCACCTCCATGAGAAAAAGGTAGTTGAATGAATCAATAATATTTTTCAAAAGATGTTTGAAAATGTTATTTGTATCAAAATGTTGTCAGATGAGAATAAGGGTTATCTCTAGAACGTTCTAAATCAACTGAAGTCCCTTACTCTAGTTGTTAATGTTATTAAACATTTTTAAAATCATATCAACCCTCATTAGATAGTTATCATCTCTGAATAGTTTTGGAAGAAGAAATTTAGGTTGTGCTCAGTGTTTTGGACAAAGAATCTCAATCTGATGTTTTCAAGAACAGTTACAGTGTTCTGTATTTGGTGTGAACTCATTCCAAAATAGAAAATTATTCTCAAAAAGAGATTACTATGAATGTGGACTTCAAATTCAATAGTATCTTCTCAAATCACAACACGACCAACGACTACAAGTACTATGATGTGATGTTGAGAATCCCTCCTGTCACTCAAGCATTCAAAACCCAAGTCCAAAATCTCAAATATTTCACTCCTTTGAATGATATGTTTATGGATAACAAGGATGGATTTGAGAAACCCATGTAGTATAGTGGTGAAATCATTGATGATTTCATCATGATTTTGAGGCCTTATCTTCATGTCTAGATTACAATAATTATATATCCTACAGATTCACCCCATGGATTTGGTTTTCCTACCTTCTCATCCTATGCCCTTTACTCTCTATATATTTTAATCTATCATGCTCTAAGTCTAATTAGACCGGTTATTCTTGGTCAACAGTTATATCGGTCTTCCACTACACCTACCTTGGCCCCTTCTATTTTTGAAGGACTCCCTTTAAATTTCTTTCAACTGGATTACTATGTTCTTTCACTCATTCCTATGCATATATGGCGTCCTCTTCTGATGTTTCTGCTAATGGAAAAGAAAAGACAAGCCAGTGCTGAAGAAAAGTTACTACTATATTTTGATATAGATGATTTTTTATCCCTATTACTTCTTGTTTTAATTTAAACTTTTTATCCATGTCTTGCATTGTGAAATTTTATTTTCTATTTCTTATTTACTCCTTTTGAGAATCCAAAAAGGGGGATAAATATGTAATTTATATGTACACTGTGGAAGTGACACATTAACTATGAATTGATATATCAATCACTTGATTTGTGATCAAAAAAATGGGGGAGATTGTTGGACTCCTCATGTTTAAATCATGTTTTAAGGGTCACAAATCTAATACATTCTATATCACTTGTTAATACTGTGTAGTCAATCTCAAATCATGTGTACAGATGATTAGTCTCTTTACGCCTTAAATAATTTTTGTAAACTATTTTGTTTATAATTAAATTACCTTATGAATGATTACGTTTAATTCATTCTATGAATATCATTGTTCAAGTCTATATATATATATATATATATTTTTATGTCTGAGAAACTATGAGTCTTCAACCAATTATTTTTTTCAGGTAAAGGGACCCAGACACTGGGACCTGGACAATGTGTCCCAGACAATGTGACAAAGACATCATAAACTAGACACTGTGACCCCAGACACTGTCACCCAGACACCGTGACCTAGACACTGTGACCCAGACACTGTGTCCCAAACACCATGACCAGACACTTGGCCATGCAACGTGACCATCCAGACACCGTGACAAGTCATTGTGACCAAACACTGCATCTTTGATACTAACTCCTAATATCAATACAATTGTGCCACCATAGATATCACAATGATCAAATAAAAAAAGGGGAGGCCGTTTTGAGGAGATGTTGTTTCAAGGAGACACTGTTTCAATGAGACACTGTTTAGAGGAGACACTGTTTGAAGGAGACATTGTTTCATGAAGAAAGCATTTACAGACAAACTGTGACACCATTTCTTAATCTATT
This sequence comes from Viscum album, assembly GCA_963277665.1. Lineage (NCBI taxonomy): Eukaryota > Viridiplantae > Streptophyta > Magnoliopsida > Santalales > Viscaceae > Viscum > Viscum album. The sequence goes on along the minus strand of OY728161.1, from coordinate 1,552,570,025 downwards.
TTTTCAGTTTTCAATTTATTCACTCAAAGTCATATTTGATGTTTTTAAATGCTTAGACATAATTAATGTTTCTTTGTAGACATTTCACCTAATATTACAAGGCATGAGGTGCATAATACATGAATCAGGTCAGATCCAACACATGAATTCTACGAAAAAAAAAGAACATCATGGTCATAAAAAAAGAGCAACAATAGTGACAACAGAAAAAAAATCTGTGGGTGATAAGGAAGAAGCATGAGCATTATTGAATGAAGAACCAACACATGCAAAATGGAATGTGATTATTTATATAAACTGCTTGGTGGTAGGAGATCACCAAGTGGAGTGGATTAGGTCTTGTCTTGAGACTGAACCACTTGTTTTATATCTGCTATGCTGTTTAATTTATTTTTCTCTATTTTACTATATAATCATAAAATCACTAAATAAACTTTTATAGTTAATCTTTGAAAGAGTTTATAATTGTTTTTCTTTATTATAATAGCTTAAAAAGTAATGATAATAAATGATATTAATATTACTGTGAGTTAATCAATCTTCAGAGATGTTATATAAATAGTCATAATTTTATAACCATATTACATTGATTAACAGGGTTGTGTTTAAATTTATTGGGGATCATTTTTAAGAGTACTTTTTAAACACAAATTTGTATAGATACTCAATTCACCCCATCTTGAGTACTGTACTCTGACAAACACATTCTATTGATGGTGAAATCATATGTAATTTGATGGTTATATTATATATAAATAATCATTTACAAGTTATATATAACATTTATACTCATTATTATACCCATCCAAATAACGATGTGTTGAATAAAAAACTACACCATGATGTGGAGACGGTAATCCGTACATACGCACGTATGGTGACATTGTCATTCATAGAATGGATTGAATAATGAATATGGTTGGACCATATTTATAATAAAATAACAGTATGTATAAGGTACTAGAGTTATTATTTTGGTATTGAAACTAAAAAGAATGTGTAAATGGAAGTAGAAAAGATCTTTGAAAGTGGTGAGAAAATTATTACCTCTTATTCGGGTGCTTCCTTTTGATTTGATCAAAATGGCTCTTTAGGATGGCTTTCTGATCAATGTAAGTCATATCAGAAAAAGTGAGGTTTGTTGTAAGGATATTTGAGTTTGTTTTTTCCTTGCCAAATGGCTTTTGAGGTGTGATTTTGAGATAAGGGGAAGTACCCTTCTATAAGACAAGTGAGGGTCACTTTAGGAAAAGATGGAAATATTAATGTATTACACACTCATATTCGGTTTATAATGGCTCAAAAAGGATTTATTTTGTAGATAAGGAGAGTTTGAGTCAAAAATCTCTCAACCAATAGGTTTTATATAGGTTTAGGTTAACATAATAACCTTATCTTTTAGATTTAACTCTTATTTAAATAGTTTAACTTTTACCATGTATTCTTGTATTACTTTATAGTAAATGGTTAATAAACATACTTTAAAAAGGAAATAGAACCCCATGTGGTTCATTATTGATATATATAACCATACATAAGTCTTTTGGATGAACCTTAAATTTTTAGTAATATTATTTCATTTAATAATATAGTTTTTGTTTTAAAAAGTCATTTATGAAAATTTTGACACTATTTACTATTTGGTTTTTGTGAAAGTCACAAAAACATTTTACCATTATACTTTTTTATTAAATTAACCCTAAAATGTCATAATAAACTATAAGATTTGTTGAATACATCAACAGTCTAAATTTTCAATCATTTTAATATTTATAATATCAATTATATTGATATTTTATTAATAAGGTAATCACTACATCATTATTTTGTCATAAATAAATTTAATTATTTAATGTCTCCAAATTATGATTAAAATAACATTATGTAGAAAATTGTTTTATATTTCAATGAATATTTATTTTCAAATTTATATAAAGTATAACCCTATATTAAATATGTTATAGTTATAAAAATTTGAATTTAGCACTTTTAACTCTTCTTTAAATAAAATAATAATAAATGCCATAATCAAATCCAATTGAATCATAGTGGATCATATTTTATACCTAATGTATATTTTGGTCTAAAAACCCTATTACAATTGAATTAGGACACATGTATGTGTAATTATAATACCATTTTTACCAATAATTAACCAATTTAATTTTAACTGTGGTAAATTAAATTTAAAAGTTACTATTCACCAAAAATTATTTTCCTCCTATTGAACCAAAATTTACTTAATAATGTAAACTATGTCTCTTGGTTTTTAATATTCAATTCTTAGAAGAAGAAAAATTATGTTTTATGCAAATTTGCAAGTTTGCCTAGATGGTGAGTAAAAGACAAAGAAACATTCAATAAAATTTTGTATATCTAATATTATTATAAAATGACACCAATAAATTACATTGGAATAATATAGTTATTATTTATCTATTTTTACTTTATAATATATTTGAATTAAAAAATTATTTAAATAAAAAGAGTGCTTTAAATAATAACACAATATTTTTCATTATTCATAAAAAATTGAATTATTTTAGAAAAATACCATAAAATAACCCAAATCTAATTTTGATATTTAAAATTCAAAAATGATGTCTATTTTAAAAAATAAAAAATATATAATTTGTATTAATTAATTTTAAAAACATATTCCCATTCACAAAACTAGATAACGAGTTTTTGAGAAGTAAAATCTATCAAAAAATTGATATGTGTTTATGTCCTATTTAAATGAAAAATTACTTCCAATGACAAAAATTTGATTAAAATATTAAAATATAATATAATTATACTTTACAACCATTCAAACGTAATATTTAACTCTAAAAATTATTTTAATTTAAAAATTTATTTTCAATTAAAATTAATTATTTTTTATTTTTCATCAAAATAAGAAAGTTAGAAGAAGCACCGAAATGTTATCCAAAATATAATATTAGGTCCTGATTCAAATTAAGTGGTTTATTATGTCAAATTTAGTATATAAAAGTTTTAAATAATGGATTTATAAAGGGTTTTAAATTAAAAGGTGATAAAATGGCATTTTTTTTTAAAAACTCCTTTTATCTAAAATTTGGTTTTATTATTATATTATGTCGAAGAAACACATAATATGGATGTTAAAAATATATGGAGTATATAAAATTTAATATTCAGTTAATACATTTCATAATAATTTTTTGGAAGACTAATTTGGTAGGTCGTGGTGCCCTCGAACTCGTTGTTGTGTCTAGTACATGGTATTGAATTACTTTAATGAAAATAACTTACTATGAAATCATAGAGTATTACATTATTCCCCCCTTTTGAAAATTGAATCTTCATAATTTTAAAATTTTTCAGGGGAACATCATTGAATGTCCCACATTTGAAAAAGAGTCAATAAAACTATATGTTTTAAAAAAAGAAATTCTAGTACAATGTTCACCCGAGATAACCCATAGTATGATTCCATGTAGGAAAACATAAATATGAAAGATAATATAAGTGTTTTTTTCTGATGGAGAGTGATATAAAACGTTATCATGAGGATGTTATCAATAAGAAAACAAATAACATTTTATGGCCTAAACGATCAATAGTTTCCTAGTAGGAAAATTTGACGGACAATGTTTTTTGTTTTATGTTCTATTTTATAAATATGAAGAATTTATTTATGAGATTTACTTATAAAAAAAGAAATATACTTAATTTATAATTAGAGTTTCATCCTTTAATAAATTTCTAAAATGAATTCATCTTTTCTCCAAATGATGAGTATTCAAGATTTCTTGGTCACAGCTAAAGCACGAGAATCAACTTTAGAGAATCAAATAATCCAAAAAGGATGTACTATATATTTACCTTGTCATTAGAGATGAACCAAGAATGAATGGATAGTATAAGATCATATGATCCCTAAAATGGATAATCCTTAATAGAAATAAATATGTATCTTAATTTCCAAAATTAAACAAAAATGCACTATGTTCAATATAGAACATTTAATAAACAATTTTCCTTTAAATCCATAAATATAATCCAAACTAAGATAGAAATCCAAAACTCAGAAGAATTTAATCAAATAGTCTTTTATAGTAAATATTAAATTTTATCTCCAAATAAAAACACTAATCTTAAAGTATCATACATGAGTGAAATTAACCAAATAACATATTCTCTATGTTAATATTTTCCATTAATAACCTTAATCTCTATAAAAAATAGATTCAACCAAAATAAAAACAACATCCACTTTCTACTCAAAATAAATCCCCTAGTGTTCTACTTTTCTTATATATATAGTGTTATGAACAGAGTGAACGTCTTCCAAAATAACATTTATCACTTAATCAACAATTCATTTTCATGTACTAAGGATATCCATTTAATAAAACATAAGATCACAAATCAACTTTTCATTGATCAATAAATGCATTTAACTAAAAATAATTAGTAACACCAACCAGGGACTACACGTAGTCTAGTGGTAGGCAATAAATCCTAGTCATACTTTGGTTAGGTGTTTGATTCCTGCATCTTTGCTCGACGCAATGGGTTATCCCACAGTCTGCATTATGTCCATTTTCATAAACTATATTTTATAACAATCCAAAAATAATATAAATTCTTCAAAATAACCTTAAAAATTTTGACCACAAATGTCATCTCATACCTCTCATTTTCATCCCAAAAATTAATAACATGTAATTGTATCAAACTCAAGGATCATATAAACCCAAATTGTTCTTTATAACTATATGAACAAAATAAAAGGTAATTCTTCATCAAATATAATTTTCACATGACAAAATGAAGGGTTACACATACAAGAGAAATGTTTTACAAATTAATCACATCAAAAAAGTACATTGCTTCTTTTAAACATTTCTCCATGCATTTCATTCAACCTAGGTTCTTCTTTGACCTTGTGGTTATCGTTTAAAATATGGCATTGAATTGGGTAATTCCTAGGTCGAATACATTAATGGAAATGACTGTAAATAGATTCTTAGGATCATTTTTATCTCCATCCATAGTACTCTTCATATTCACATGGAAATTATTTACTCTATGTCCATATTTCCCACACATAAAGAATTTCGTTCTTACACTGAGACACCTTCCTGGGTGACTCCTTCCATATTTTTGACATGATGGAAAATGATCTTTCTTTTCTCCATGGTCTACCCTACTAGATCTCTTATCATTCTCCACCATTCACTTATTTATAGAGTTTGGATGTTAGTTAACATATATATTGTTGGTAATATTTTTGGAAACCTCCTTCAGTATGAACAAGGTGTCTTTTACTTATATCAACATTCCATTTAGTTGCACATTTCCACCATCCTGACCACCTTTTACATCATGTTCATTGTTACTATAACTTCTTTGGAATCAATACATTTACTAAAATGAGAAAGCATAGTGAGAATAACAATAGTCATAAAATCATTTAGATAATATCATGACACATTATTTTTTATATAAAACACATTTGGATTAACCAAGGTTAGTTACTCTCATATTATATTAAAAACCATCAAATTTTTTTGTAAAGGAAATGTGAATTATCCTAAGAAAATCCCTCGAGAGTGTCATAACCAAGAGTGTTGCAAGGCCTGTTGTCATGCACCAATTCCCGTTTGAGTCTAACTCAAAGCGGTATCTTTGGGTTTTACCCTGGGTAATTTTGTGCCAGAGCTACCCCTACCAGTTCTTATCCAGAGATGGATGTATTTCATGGAAAACCCACATAATATTTAAATTACTAATTTTTTATGTTATTCAATACAAATACTCACAGTCTATCTTGGGGTAGTGTTTTCTAAACAATGTTTTTCTAAATATAGCTTACATGGTTTGCACTAAACTTCAACGGATTCCAACTGTGATGCCCCGTTACATAGTTACCTAGAGTCAGTACAATATTAAAAAAATTGGCATGATCATATGGGATAAAATACATAACGACCGATCAGTTTAGTTTCCTTGGAAGTACTATATACATATATAATTTTTAGATTATATAATGAAATGAATAAAAAACATAGTGTCTCCTTTGAAAACATTCATATCCCATAGAATATCCCAGTAGTTCAACCATAATATACTTAGAGTCAGCGTAATATTACATAACATTGGAATGATTATAAGGGATCAAATCCCGAACGAATGATTAGTTTAGTATCCTTGAATGTACTCAATACTTATATAAGTTTTAAATTACATTATGAAATTAAAAATAACAATATAATGTATCCTTTGAACACTTTTATAGCCCTTAGATTATCCCTCCATGTTAGTCATAATATAATTCTTCACATCTTGGGAAAATAATACATTGAAAGTAGTGAGCTCAGGTGCTCAATAAGGATAACAATATAGCCAAAACGTTGATAGATAAGAATAAAAATTTAATTCAATGTATAAGACTAAAACACAAAACTTTTAAACCTAAACATCAGCATAATATGGAAAAGATAAATCAAATAATTCCATTTACTTATTCACATGGATATTCTAATAGTCAAATAATCACATGTAATATCAATAAATAATTTCATAATGATGGAATTCATATTGTTGGACATCATAATGATATAGTCACAAACTTGTGCCAAGACAACAAATAATTTTTTTTTCAAAGCCTTGTGCAAAGAAACTATTTTGTCTCATGAGACCCGCAGATGCATCAAGGAGCTATAGCGGGCTCCACCCATAACATACTCTGTCCAATGCATTTCTTATATGAAAATGTTGATACATAATCTAAACATTCGTATTAGAACTAGAAAATGAAATGTAAATATTTTAACCACAAACCATTATTTGTATAAAAATAGTACATCCACTGTAAAATATAACTCATTAAATACAATATGGAAGATTTTATTATAATAAAACAAACTCAATCAATAATAATAAAGGATATTGACATAGATTAAAATAATCAGAAAACCCATTTGAGAGAAATATCCACATTTTCTTGCAAACATTTAAAAGTCCCCCTATTTATCAAGAGGTTGTTAAAAATAGATTTTTGAATCAATGTTTCCAATACCAATTTGAAACATTTAAATTGAATTTTATTTTCTAAACATTCTTGTCCATATTAATAAATCCTTAAAGCCTATTTTAAAACAAGGACATTAATGAGAATGATTTGTAATAATAAACCATTAAAACATTTAAAATGATATTTTAGTTAGAGATCCTAAGGAAATGAGAGACATTTGAATACAAATAACTGAGGAAATAAAAAATTATAATATAATGAGAAAAAAGGGATTCATGATATACAATATCAATGTACAATATATTCACCATATAAAATTAAATTGGTGAATAACAACAGAAAAGTCTCAATAGAATGTAAGTTTGGATGAAATCCCTTAAAAAGACTATATCACTAGGTTAAGGATAAACCAAAGACCTAAATATGTGTGAAAAATATAAATACACTCAAATTATTGGATATTAAGTTTAAATCAATCAGTGGGAATTAAAACATATTCTTGTTTAAAATACACCAATGACTTGGATGTTTAACTCAATGAATGAAAATTGAGTTAAGATTACTTTTAAAAAAGTTAAATTGATAACTTGAGAATTTATCGATGCTGATATTGTGTGAATAAAAAGTATATCAAAACAAAAGGATGTGGAAATTAATACATAAATAAGTAAATAGTTATTTCACACGTAATCCTAGAGTAAAATAATCAATGATGTTTGTGTAAAAACAAACCAGTGAAAATCAAAATTAGAAATTCCCTTATCAATTTTGTTACATGCTAAACACACACCCCATGAAAGAAGGATCATACAATGAAGTCTTAAATACCTATAAATTAAAGTATATTACACAAGGAATACAATCATGGGCAGTACATACACCACACAAAAGTAAATAGTAGCAATATAGCATGAATATCACGAGAATAAGAAGTGAGATGAAAACCCATAACCTTGTACTTTTCCATAGTGGAGGGTACGTTAACCTCCTATTTAATGGTGAAATATTTGTTATTAAATTATACAAGAACTAGATAAAAAAATATGCTATCATATATGTTCTTATACTATTTCTTTATTAATGATATTTTCAATGTATCATTGTTTTGGGTGTTATCTGATTCGTTTTACATTATATATTTTGTTACATAAGTCAAGTTTCTTATAGACAGGATTTATTTTATTCATATACATAGTGATATTAAGTTCTTTAAAATTATTTTTAATCACAAAATGATAATTATTCTTGAATGGTTATGACTGGTAATGAATCTCATTGCATTCAAGAAGACGGTAATCCGTACGTACACACGAGCAACAATACCATTCTTTTAATAGTGAAATAGTATGTAATTGGATGGTTATATTATATATAAATAATCATTAACATGTTATATTCTTCATTTATACTTATTATTATACCCATTCAAATAATTAAGGGTTGAATAACAAAATACACCATGACGTGGAAATGGTATGTCGTACACACGCACGTATGGTGACATTTTCATTCATATGATGGATAGAATAATGCATTTGGTTGTAAAAAAATTATAATAACATCATGGTATGTATAAGGTACTAGATTTATTATATTTTTATGGAAGAAAAAAAAGTGGAAGTGGAAGCAGAAAAGTAATTTGAAAGAGGTGATGAAATTATTACCTCTTCTTCAGGTGCTTCCTTTTGATTTATCAAAAGGGCTCCTTAGGATAGCATTATAATAATATTAAGGACTATAGGTCAAAGTTAGTGTAGTTGGGAGGATATTTATGTAGCTTTTGGATGATCCAAATGGCTTTGGAGATGTTATTTTGAGAGAAGGTGAAGCACACTATTATAAGAGAGGTGAGGGACACTTTAGGAAAAGCCTGAAATATTAATTTATTATACAATCATATTTATTTTATAAGGCTCCAAAAATTTTATTTATAGGATAACGTTGGTATTGGTCAAAAATTTCTCAACCAATAGGCTTTATACTCATTTATGTCACAATATTATCCTTATCTTTTAGATTTAATTATTAGTTAAATAGTTTAACATTTACCATGTATTCTTGTATTATTTAAACAAATGGTTAATAAACATACTATATAAATCCAATTGAACCCAAAGTGGATCATTATAGTTATATCTAATATTATATAAGTATTTGATGATCCTTATATTTTTTTTAAAATATATAAATTAATAATAATGTATTTCTTTTAAAAACACATATTTTTCAATTTTGACACTATTTAGTATTTGGTTTTTTGTGAAAGTCAGAAAAACATTAACACACAGAAATACATTTATTTAATCAACACTAAAATGTCATATTAACCTAAAAAAGTCGTGTAATACATTAAATTTCTCAATTTACAATTATATTACTATTTATAATAACGATTATTTTAATCTTTTAATAATAAGTTAATTACGACATCATCATTGTGTCATAAATAAATTTAATTATTTAATGTCTACAATTTACAAATAATAAATATTTATGTAGTAAATTTGTATCTATTTATAATTAATATTTATTTTTGAATTTCTCTTATGTATAACCCTATATTAAAAATGTATTAGTTATGAAAATTTTGAATTTTACACTTTTAACACTTCTTTTAAAAAATTAATAATAAATGTCCTAATCCAACCCCAGTGGATCAAAGAGGATCATATATTATTTCAAAGGTTGATTTTGGTCGAAAAAAAATAAATCAATTGAATTAATACATATGTTTGGGTAATTATAATATAACTTTTACCTTTAATTTCCCTATTTAATTTTAACCGTGGTAAATAAAATTCAAAAGTTACTATTCAGAAAAAATTATTTTCATCCTATTGGATGAAATTATACTTACTAATGTCAGTTGTGTATCTCAGATTTTTAAAATTCAATTAACAGAAGTGGTAAAATTATGTATTATGAAAACTTTCAAATGTGCCTAGAAGGTGAGTAAGAGATGGTGAAAAATTCATTAAAATTTTATATATCTAATCTTATTATAAAATGAAATCAATGAATTACATTGGAAAAATATATGTATTATATACATATATTTACTTTAAAAAAGTTTAAATTAAAAAAAATTTAAATAAAATGTCATTCTTAAATAACAAAAAATGTTTTTACTATTCAATAAAAATTAAAAGTTTTTTTGAAAAATACCAAAAATTCACCCAAAGCTAATTTTTATATTCCAAATTCATAAATAATTTCTATTTTACCAAATTGAAAATATAGAAGTTGTATTAATAGATTTTAAAAAATATTCTTATTGTCAAAACCGGAAAGCGGGTTTTTGAGAAGTAAAATCTATTATGAGATTGATGTGTGTTTATGTACGATTTAAATGTAAAACTAATTTCAATGAAAAAAATTGGATTAAATGTTAAAAAATTAATCTAATTTTACTTCAAACCATTCTAAATTATAATTTAACACTAGAAACTATTTTGATTAAAAAGTTATTTTCAATTAATATTTAGTATTTTCACTATTCAATAAAATGTTAAAGTACTCAGATAAGTACCAAAATTTTATCCAAAATATGTTTTTATGTCCCAATTCTAAATAAGATGATTATTTTATAAAATTGAATATATAAATGTATCAAATAATGGATTTAAAAAAGGTTCTCCATTAAAAGGAAGTAAAATTTCACTTTTTGAAAAATACTTCTTTTATCTGAAAAATTGAATGTGTTCTTATACTATGTCTATCAATCACAAAATATGGATGTTAAAATTATCTAGATTATATAAAATTCAAAATGTAGTTAATACTATTCATTCTTGTATTTTGAACTGCTAATTTGGTAAGTCGTGGTGTGGTCAAACTCAGGGTTGTGTGTAACACATGATATTGAATTACGTTAAACAAAATAACATACTATAAAATCTTGGGGTGTTACACCTAAGCAAAAAATATGATTATACATGGGTTCTACCCAAATCCTCAACGATTGAGGTCACATGGGTTGTTGCTGAATCCTGAAATAAAAGGGTACGCATGTTTTTATCATAATACTGAAATAGTTACATTTTTGGGTATCCAAATCCTATCATGCTTTTAATCTCATGGATGGTAGCCTTGAAAAAAGATTTTATATGCACATGTATATTCCCTAAATTCCATGTCTTACTCTGGTGTTGTGATATTATGGATTATGATCTTGATATTCATATGATTAATGTATTATGTCCCACCATTATTTACTCCATGATTTATTTTTATGATCTTGGATATATAGTGTATTAAAATATAATATTATCAAAATATTCTCGTACCCCTGTCCTCAATATTGATGATACATATATCCCTTATTTACTCTTACCAAATAACAATCCTCACCAAATTTTATGCTTCCTTCCCAATGTAATATAGATTTAATCTATGTCAAATATGCATATGATGGGTGGTATTCATAGAGGACCTATTTTGGGATAATTTATTTCACTTATGTACTGGTTATTACATTTTCATGTTTCCAAAGGTACTAAACTAGTCCGGTCATTGGGTGTGGTTTTTTGAAATGTTTTATGTATTCTAAAAAATTTATGTAATTTATATGTACATTAAGACTTGATTGTTTTAAAATGTTTGAATGAGGTATGGAAAAGAACTAATTTCAGTGATTCTTGTTAGACTAACCAAGTTATTTATCCAAAAAGTGGTTGATTCTTGAACAACATATTTAATTTTTTTTACCATTGATAATATATTTATTATAAAAACTCTATTCTATATCTATCACATAGAAAATAATGAATATAAATAAATAAAGTCACATGAGACACCATTTTATAAATATAATAACACTCACAAGGAAATGTACATAGAGCATAAAATGGAAAATTGATGTTGTTCTGAATATATTAAAAAAATTGTTTGGATGGTCAAAGGACACTCAGAATCCCTACTAGTTTAAAACTAATAAAAATTCGAACATGTATTGATATCAAAACTAATGTGTTCAAACAAGTCCCTTAGAATATTCTTCTATTGAACCAAATCACTAAATATTATATTTACAAATATCTGAGTTTTTTATGATGATCTATATTCAACCAATAGATTATGTGATCTTCACTATGTACTGATTTTTTATTGAGTGTCCTTCATTGATATAATTTTTCCCTTTTAAATACAATTTATTTCCTTCATAAATTTTTTCTAACCATATAATGTGAGTGATTTTTGTACTAAATTTTATTCATATATCATTGATTCCTAATGAAACACGATCCCTGTACAAGTAGATGTGTATCACCACTTGACACTAAAACATGAACTGGGCATTATTTGAGAATTAAACATCCATTTTTTGTTGATATTCCTTCACTAACCATCTATTATGAAAAGCACCTCCATCAAAAACCAAATTCGGTAATATCTCAAATATTCTATTGAGGACACTCTAATGAACTTATCTAAATAAATTAATTTATTATAATACCTTTTATAGTGCATTAATCTCACAAAAATATAATCACAATAAAAATTAACTCTTTCATGAATTGACGTTTTCCATGAACTGAACCCATATTTTTTTTTCATACTTCATAATTTCCCTTGTGGTGATCTTTAAAACTCAAAATATTAAAAAAAAATAGTGAAATAGTTAACAAAAAACAAAATTTATTATTCAAAGTGAAGATATCCCCATGGTAATGTTTTTTCTTATATGTTCCAATTCCATTGCACATTTTATTAATTTTGGGTTTCCATACTATCTTTGAGGTTCCCATGGAAGAGATCCTATGATGTGAGGAAAAAATTTCACAAAACACTCTAATAAATTTTTATGTTTTAATGAGATATTTGAATTTATCAATGTTTTAAATCTTCATTTTTTATAAAAAAAATGCAATTTTAATAAAAAAAACAGAAAACACAGGGTCAAACCTCCCACCCCTAACCTAATGTATTGGTAAAAGGTAGTGGATTTTATTATCATTAGGGGATATCTCCAATATATAAATGAATGGAATTAAATTATAATTTGGTTATGAGATATTTGGGGATTATTTTATTTTTTAAATATAAATATTGAATCCACGATACAAAAATATTCTGAACAACCATATTATGCATGAGTACAATATATACAACTCATACATAAAAAATCCATAAACTATATTAGAGTAAAATATGAAAACATTTACATATCATATGTATTCAACGATAAAAACACCAATAAAAAACATTGAGATGACAATGAAACTAAACTCATTACCTTCACTATTAACAGAATCAAAAGGCCACACCCAACATATCACGAAAAATCAATAAATAATAAAAATATTGTCCAATTACTTATGTCATGATAGATTAAATATGAAAATTCACATAAGTAATATAGTAGGGGTTAGTCTAAACACATTAATATTTCTTTAAATATTTTCCAACCCATAACAGTTGGGAAAAACTTGTTAGTAGTTTTATATGAAAAAATTTATAATAATATTAAAATAGTATTTGTGACATAAAAAATGTGTTCTTGGGAATATAATAAAACAATCCATTAAAATAATTAATATCACATCTGGTATACCAAATCCTTGATTTCAAACATCTAAACATGCATTCCTTGGTGATATTTCTATACTCATGAGTATTCTATTATCGATATAACAAGTCATCAGAGGGTTATCAATATAGGTTTCCTAATGTCACAATCCCCTTCATAAAGGTCCTATATAATGAAAATAAAATCACACTAACTATGTATTCCAAGAATCAATTCCAATGTATTTAACATTAAATATTAATTATTTAAAAAACTAAAACAAAATATTCAATGAAACAATAAAAATACATAATTTTATAATAATTATTTAAAAGTTTTCATTCCAAATAATTTCCATGAACCATTTAATTTACCAATATTTAAATAAATCATCACTAAAGAAGGTTACATAAATAATCAAATTATGGTTTCAAAATAATTTAATGAATAATATAAACATTAAATCACACCGTTCTATCCTAATCATGTTAAGTATATAGAAAATACATTTATATCACAAATATTATAAAAAATAAATAATGAAACTTTGAAAATAATGATATGATTATTTACCACCACTCATTCCCTATATAAAAATATAAAGTATCACAATTACAATTTTGGAACATGGATATATCCATAGGGGAAAAGATAAAACGTTTCTTGAATGAGATTGAGGATAAAATCACAAAGAATAAATAGTAAAAATATCTTACTGATTAATATGGGCCTCCAAAATACTTTGAACTTCTTATAGACAGTGCTCAGATCAAATTGTATTGTATCTCATGCTTTTGTAGCTATTGAATTTAATATTATAGGGTTAATAGATGAAAAATGAGTAATAAATGAATGATATGAAATTAGATCCACTAATTCTGGAAGGACACTTTTATTTCATAAGGTAAGGTGTAAGGTTTGTAAAATAACGTGCCAACCACTCTATTGATATTGTCTCATGAAAACACCTCATAGAGTTGGATTTCATGTGTTGACAATCTATATGAAAACTATGAATTCCACAATATATCATGGTGGATTGATTCTCTTGGGAATCATCATGGGGTTTTGAAACCATATTCCTAATGTGCACTAGTGTTATGTCCAATTTCTTTGATTGAATGGTTTCATAAAGGTGTGGAAAAATTTATAATAATTATTCTCAAACCATGAACATTAGAGAAGCCTCTAAAAATTAATGAAACTCTTATAAATCTCTTGAATGATAACCTAGTAATTATATATAAATAATCATAAATGACGGGTTATTTACCTGAATCGGGGGTGCCATATTCTCCCCACTGGTGGAATTTCCATCCTATGAAAGTATAAAACCATTTTATTCCTAGAAGAGATAGTACCACTGCTTCAACATTTAATTTTGATTCTCCACCATTCCAATAAAAATATGATAATTTATCCACAAAACCTACACTATACCGATATTTATTTACCAAAATTACATTCTCATGACTATATAATACTTATATCGACATGAGAAACAAACAATAATCTGACTATAGGTAAATGTGATCCAGTAAAATCACAAGGATATACTAAGGCTCTTACTTCTAAAATAGAGAAACATGGAACCCATTGTGAATTAAACTAAAACATCATAGAAAATAAAAAAAATAATCCTTATTTTAAGATCATTCAATTTACTAAAAGGGAAAATATAACGATTAGATAAATAACCATATTAGAAAAACAATGATTCCCAAGCTGTTGAAAGATAGAAAATAACACATGATCACTCAACTCAAATAAAAATGATGGTTTACGATAATCCACATATGAGTTATGATGACTCCAAGCCATCACCATTATGTTCTTTATCATGGAATGTTATCTTTTATCTAAGGTCAGGGATAGTTCCCACTAATTATGTTTCTATTATTTCCACCAAAAAACGTATAGAATAATAAGGACACCCAAAAAATTCTTCCAATGTATAAATATGTATCGTGGTCTAATAAATGTTGTTACATGATAACTTCATTCACTATATATTCTACTCCCATGATCCACCAAAATCAATTACACAATCTCTGGGAATCTATTATAAAATTTTGATTCTCCTTTTATATTTTATGTCCTTTTATGGATGATAATTAATTCACATAGTCAATTGAATCCAAAGGGATTTCGGTATGGATTTCCAAAATGAGATATAATTATAATATCTTGGTCACATACAATTGAAATGATAATTCCATGCCTCTTTACATCATATCTAATATAGATTCCAAAAAAGTTATTCATTGTATGGATTCACTCAAAGGGATAAAATGAGAGGACATACAAATATGATTCATAATTACCTCTATATATTCACGATTCCAATATTTCTAGGATAAACATGTCACAAAATCCATGTATATCATCACCCACATCCACTTGAGAATCGGTTTTAACAACACCAGACTTGCTCGTTGATGGTTTTTTTCCTTTACTTGCTAATAAGTGTTTGATATTGAAAAAATTTCATCTACATTAAATTTCAATACAACCCAAAAAAGAATATTTCATTAATTTTTATATCATTTTAATACCTTGATGTATAGCACATTTTGATCTGTGGTGATAACAAACTTGTTTTTCTTAACAAACCAAGTGTACAAATATATGAACTATAAACCTAAAAAACACCCACATAGATTCCATCATTAATTAGACTCCATTATATTGTATTTTTTACTCATATAATCAAATTCAAAATTAAAATTATTATCATTTATATGATTCTCATACAAATCAAGAAAAATCTAAACAGGGAAGAAAACGACAACGTCACCATGGGAAATAAAATCTCGGTTCATGTATTCTATAACTAGTAATAACTTCCGCTATTTAATTTTTTTTTCTAACTGATTATATGAATTCCAATTTAATGAAGGAACCCCTAAATTTACATTACCCAATTTATATTTGAAATTGATATAAAAAATTTGAAGGTCTCTCATTTATCTTCGTTTTCTTAAAATCAAATCTTATTGTGAGAAAATATGTTTCAAATAATTATGATAAAAAATACCATGAATTTATCACAAAATAATTATTGATTCAAATAATTACAATAAAGAATTATATTTTTTCATTGGTAGTTATTATTATGAGAAC
Source organism: Viscum album (assembly GCA_963277665.1). Lineage (NCBI taxonomy): Eukaryota > Viridiplantae > Streptophyta > Magnoliopsida > Santalales > Viscaceae > Viscum > Viscum album. The sequence continues at coordinate 1,552,553,385 of OY728161.1, read as the reverse complement.
ATATATATAATAAACCATAAGATATTATTAGAAATCCCTATATAAAAACACATCCCAATCTTGATTATGATTCCCAAAAATACACTACATATCCCTATCCAGATTATAGAACCATTATTATAGGTGTTAATGTATATATAACCTTATAGTTTAGGAATTATTTCTATTATTCATTATTCTATCGGAATGGAATAACAACCCAAAATAATCAATTATCAGTGATTCCAAATGTGAAATGTTACATAGAATATCTTATGCGGTATCCCAATAAGATAAGAAATCACTAGTTATCAAAGAAATGATTTGGTGAATAATAAGATATAAGGTCTTCAATCATTTCTAGATCAAATGAAACTATTATTTCCAAAATTACATGGCCATGTAAATGTAACTATTTTATCCATTGATCACAGTTTTATAAAATGACATATTGAATTATCTCCCATAATATTCCCAACAATATTTAAAAAAATGTTGCTCACAATCCACCATTTTTACACGATACACTAAAATATCACCAAAAAACACCACTAAAAATATATATATATTCCAAATATCTGATAAATAAATTTTGTAATGGTGGATGTTGCATTAATATGTCCAGAAGGCATAACAATGATCTCAAAATAGAAATATGTTATTCTAAAATATTTACTCAAAATATCCTCACTCTGAAGACACCATTAGTGATATCCCAAAAATAATTCAACATAATGGAACCACTTTTCTCCCAACAATTGATCAAACAAACCATATATTCTTGGAATGTTTCATTGATTTTTTTATCTTAAATTTGTTAATATTAGAATAATTTACCCATGAAAAAGTGTTTGATCCACCATTTTATAAAAAACATGTGTTTAACATAGAGATATACATTTTTTATACACCCTTTATATTAAAACTATACCAAATGATCCATATCTTCCATCTATTCTATTGGTTCCATCCAAAACGATGGATAAGAAATATGATTGGTCACCTATAAGAGATCATTCAAAAAAATCCACATCTCTAGTTGGGGTGATACTACATAATTTATCCTATAGCTCACTAGGAAATTAATCCATTATGGTTGTAAAATATCTGTTCCCAATCTCATGTATCAATTCCAAATGAACTGATGTCAATTTGATATTGTATATTTTAACAACCAATACATAGGGTCCTTTTCTTCTTCTATCTATAGACCTAACTATTTTAATATTATTACAAAATCCATATAAATTATTGAAACTCACCTTCCATGCATTAACATTTAATATGGGCTATAATGTTCTCCATCCATTATATTAATAAAATCATGTCATATACATCCATCTCAATCATATAGAAAGACCAAATCATTTTATTACATTAATTATTATCTAAATTTAGGCACAATACAAGGATCAAAACTATTATTGTGTCAAATTTGTTTGGTGTTTCAAAATTGAAGGCATAATCCGAACATGTAATCCCATTACATTAGTTAAATTAGAAGAAATAATATAACTGGATGCCACCTAATCATGAAAATATTCATTAAGGTTAGAATATAAAAGAAATTTTCATATCCTTATTGAATGTCAAGAATGATAATCCATTATCTCTTTCTCATCTCCACCCAACTTCATATATGGTGATCATTTATCTTTTTTATTTTCTCAATATTGAAATGGATGAGGAGTTACAGTGTCCTCAAAGCACCATAGATTGATCTGTTACGATCACAAAAACTATTTTTCCTCACTCAACCTATCAATGGATACAGTACTTGAGAATCCAGATATGTGCCTCTAACACACTAACATGGTTCTCTGTGACAAAAACATTGTAAATATCTAATCTGATTTCAATTATGGAATTCACTATGTGGTTTCATACAGACATGCTTAATATTCACAAATGAACTACACTATAAACAATCAGGATTACTCTTTTGCTAATGAGGTACATTGGATGATCTCATAGTATGATTCTAAAATATCACATCCCCTTATGAATATGTGTCCCTCCTAAATTTAATTCATCATTGGAGTTCATAAATGTTAATGTGGGAATAACCAATCTTGATCTAAGTGTTTTTCATGTGATTTGTCTTTTTATAATTGGCAGTGTATTCACTATCTAAGTATAATCTGTAAAAAAAATTACATAAATATTATTTAGAATTAATTTTATTAAACATAAATAAAAAATTTCTGCCTTCAAGGATGAATGTCTAGAAACATATGATACAAAGATGACTAAATTCATTAATTTTGTTACAACATTTTTCAATGAAAAATTTTAATACATTAAAATCAGGAACTCAACTATTCTAAAATTATGAACATGTGAGGATAAATCTCATTATTTAATAACTCATAAAACCATCTCATTCCATGAATTTTTACAATTTATTATAAAGTGATAAATCCCACCACTGGTATTCTAGATCCTCTAGCATGAATTTCACCTATATCACATTAAATTTTTTTTTGTGTCCAATGGAAATTGAAAATTATATATATCCTATTAAACAAGACTTCTTATTATTGTTCATTTAAATAAACTACATGGATGGGTGGATTAAAATTTTGGAACTACACTGAATGATCCAACTGTCTTTCATTGCCTTTTCAATTTCTTTTATAAACAAATGGAAAGGTAGGAAAAATACATTGGACTATCCATGGGTAAAAATGTGTCTATAGTGTAACAATGTTCCTAGTAGCCTCTTATATTTGGTTTGTACTATGCACACTCAGTAGCATTCACCACAAAAATAATGAACTCATTTTAGTCACACGCTCTTGGAATTGATGTATTAACTATTTAAAATTAAAATTTCATAAAATAACACTATATTGATTATCCTAATTAATGTGGTTTAACAATTTTAAAAATAATAACATCATTATTTTTATTCATCAGTCAATTTAAATATGTTTTCAATACATTTAAAAAGGAATTATGTCTTAAAAAATCATAAATCATTAACTAAGTAATGACCCATGCAGTCCTACTAGGAAGTCATTATAGCAGTGGAAGTCATCCAACTCTAATCATCCTTTCTTTTGATGATGAGGTGCCAACAGCCATAGAATTCTCATTTAAAACTAATTTACCAAAACTACCTATTAACATTATGTAATTTATAAAGTGGTTATCTTTTCATTTTTATGCTGTAAAGTTCAACATCTAAATTTCTTACTTCTTTCAATCATACCAAGAGACATATGATCATATAAAAATTAATATTCTCTCAAACCCTATGAGTTAATGACAACCAATACGTGAGGATCAAACAAAATAATGCCATTTCAAAGATCTTTCCCCACACTAAATAGAATTGGAAGAGGTGTGGGTGTTACTAGCCTTAGGAGACATCTCCAGAACACTAAAAGCCTGGGATTAAATGATATGGGGTTCATCAACTATTGGAAAATTATTTGAACTATAAAGATAAACATCAATCCCAAAATAAAAAAATAAATATATCCTCTATAAGATTGATTCTTAAATTAAAAAAAATATAAAAAACCAAAAAACCATATTAGAGTAAATGTTGAGACAGAATGACAAAACCAAAAAAAATTAAAGAAAAAAAACTAATTTAAATAAATACACCATTCTAAAACTTCTTACCTACTCCATGATCTTAATAAAAACATCATGCCAAATCTATCAAGAAAAATCATTCAATAAATTATATAGTTTTCTATTACATGTGACATGACATATGACCTCTACAAACGCACAAAAATTCAGATGTTGTGGTGGAGTCTAAACTTACCTGGATTATTCCAGAGACATCTCAACCCAGGAAACTAATACAACAATTGATAGTATATTTATAAAAAAACAGTTTTAATTCAATTTATAATAGTTCGCAACCAGAAAAAAAAAATTCCCAGGGAACTAAATCAAATAAGACATTAAAAATCATCTCATTTTATATATAAATCTCATTTTATGATTCCACATATTCAAACATCCACCCATTCATTCTCTAGTGATAGTGCTATACAAATAATTAGTATCTCGTTCATATATCAATCCATAATATGGTATCTAGTACCTAGTTCTCGTATGGATCACAATCCATATGATCATTTCTAATTAAAATAGTTTCACACCAACCACTGATGCCAAATTATAATTCAAAGTCATTTCACATTTTATATTAATTCATTAAATTATATCATCAATTTTCTCAATAAATAATAAATTATAGAATATAAAAATAATTATTTTAAATTTATCATTCTATAAGATTTACCATAGACTATTAATTTTTTTCAAAATTCGAAAGACCATAAATAAATTGGGTTCCATTAGGAATCCATTGAGTGTATCACAATAATTTCATGAAATAAACCATTTCAAAATAAATAAATCATGTTTTAATGAAGTGGAATAAATAGTGAATTCAATTACAATATAATCACTTTAGAAAAATAATAACAACATTCAAATCCTCATGATCTAATACCAAACATAATTTCCTTCCATATAACAAACAATAAAACATCCCAACTCGAATTATAAAACATTGATCTATCCAAATCAGACTAGTGGAAATGTTTTAAGAAAGACAAAGCGAATAGATCTGAGAGGATTAGCCATGAATGAAAATATTATAGTGAATCCAAGAAACCAACACACTTTTATTAACCTATAAATGGCTCCTAAACATAAGTGAATTGTAACACCCTAGGATTTCATAGCATGTTATCTCTTTAATGTAATTCAATAGCTTTTGTAACACAAAACATATAGTTCGTGTGCACCATGACTTACCAAAACTAGTCATTCAAAAAGAGATTATGAATAGTCTTATCATAATTTTTGTAATTTATATACTACATATTATTTTAATATCCATATTATGTGTTTCATAGATATAATATAAGAAGGAATTTTATTTTTTAGACAAAGCATGTATTTTTTAAAAATTATAATATTCAAACCTTTTAATGGAGAACACTTTTTATATCCAATTTTTTCACTTTTATATTTTTAATTTTACAAAATAAACTTTTTCTTTATATGATTGAAATAAATTTTTAGTTTAAAAAAATATGTGTGTTTTTCTGATAACATTCATATTTTGAGGAATAGTGAATAAAACTAAAATTTAATTGAAAACAAATTTTTTAATCAAAATAATTTATATTGTTAAATAATAATTTTGAATGTTTTTTATGTTTAATTAGATTACATTTTTTTCATTTCATCTAATATAGGTCATTGGAAGTAATCTAACATTTACATTGTACATTAACACATATCAATATTTTGATAGTTTTTACTTCTCAAAAACACACCTTCTTGTTTTGACCATTGGAATTAATTTTAAGTTATTTATTGCAAATTATATGTTATTAATTTGGTAAAATAGATATCATTATTGAATTTTTAATTTCAAAATTATCTAAGGGTGAATGTTTGTTATTTTTCTAAGAACATTAATTTTTTTGATGAATATTGGAAAATAGTAGGTTATTGTTTAAAAGTGACTTTTAATTTAAAAAATATATATCTTATTTAAATTTATTTTAAGTCAAAATAATACATAATAAATATAATAGTTCAATTTAATTCATTTAAGTCATTATATAATAAATTTGGATGCATAAAATTTTATTTTATTTTTTAACGTCTTTTACCCACCTTTTAGGCACATTAGCAAATTTTCATAAAATCAATTTTTACCAAATTTGAGAACTAAATTTAAAAAATCTGAGAGACATTGTTGACATCAGTAAATAAATGTGGTTCAATTGAATGAAAATAATTTTTGGTGAATAGTATCTTTTGAATTTTATTTACCGCAGTTTAAAGTAAATAGTGTAATTAAAGTTAAAATTGATATTATAATTAGGCTAAAACATGTCCTAATTCTATTTTATATGTTTATTTAGACCAAAATCGACCATTGGACAAAAATATGATCTTTTTGGTCAACATGGATTTGATTAGGATATTTATTATTATTTTATTTAAAGATGATTTAAAAGGGTTAAATCCAATGACTAATAAAAATATTAATATAGGGTTATAAGTAAGATAAATTTGACTATAAATATTTATTATAATGATAAAAATATTTGATACATAATCGAATTTTATTTACAATTTTTAGAGATTAAATAATGAAATTTATTTATGACATTATTATGATGGACTAATTACCATATTATTGAATGATTAAAATAATTGATATAATTAATATAATTGTAAATAGAGACTCTTAATGTATATAAAGAAATATATAGGTTAAAATGACATGTTAGGGTTGATTAAAAAAATTGTTTGAAGTGATAAATTTGTAATGACTTTCACAAAAACCAAATACAAAATAGTGTCAAAATTGATATAAATGAGTTTTTAAAACAAATACTAATTTTTTAATTGATATAATATTCCTAAAAATATAAGGTTTGAACAAAGGAATTATATAATACTATATATTTAATTAATTAACCACTTTGTTTTCTCTTGGAATTTTACTGTATGTCTCTTAACCATGTAATATAAAAATTACAAAAGACTTTGTAAATGTTAAACAATTTAACTAAGAGTTAAAACTAAAAGATAATGTTAATATGGTGACCTAAAGTTTCCTAAAACCAATTTTTTTAGGCTTTTTCGACCCATACTCACCTTAGAGTCTAAATAATTACTTTTTGAGACATTATAAACTGAATATTATTATATAATAACATAATATTTAAAGCTTTTCCCAAAGTGACCCACACCTCTCTTATAAAGGGGTACTTCCCCTTCTCTCAAAATAAAACTTCCAAAATCATTTGGCTCAACCAAAACCTACTCAAATATCCTCACAACTACCTTAACTTCAACCTAGAAGCCTAATCTTGATGGGAATGCCATCCTACGGAGCCTTATGATCAAATCAAAAGGAAGCACCCAAAGAATAGGTAATAATCTCACAACCTCTTCCAATGTTATTTTTTCTTCTACTCCCTCATTCATTATTGTTTCCATACCAAAATAATTACCCTAGTACTTTATATATACTGTGATGTTATTATAAATACAGTACAACTATATTCATTATTCTATATATCCTCTAAATGAAAAGTCACCATCTAGGTGTACGTACGGCTTACCATCTCCACATCGTTGTGTAGTTTGTTATTGAACACTTCATCATTTGGATGGGTATAATAATGAGAATAATTTATGTTAATAATAATTAAAACATTTTAATAATTATGTATATAAAATATACTCTTTAATTATATATGATTTCAGCATCAATTAAATGATATCACTGCTCCTGCGTACAAACGACTTACCTTCTCCACGAGGTGATGAGATTGATTTCCACGTTCACCGTTCAATGATGATTATAAATAAATATTATTAACAAGTATGTAATATATGACATAATAATGGTATTGGAAATATATATATATATATATATATATATAAGTGTGTGTTTTTGAGTGTTTGTGTGTGTATTTACATATATCTCATTCACTTACTTTTGTTCAATGCAATGTGAAAACGGAAATGGTGTTTATGCATACGTGCAGCCTACCATCTCTATAAATGGTGTCTTCCATTTCATATATCAATAGATAATAAATAAATATATTATTATTATATATGATTCAAAAATAATGTTTTATATATGTGAATCAATTAAATCATGATGCAATTTTTACAATTAATTAGAACAAGTTAATACACGTATGATAAAGAAAACAATTATCCCCTGAAATGATATTTAAAAAATGAAATTATTATTAAATTGGTATTATAAATCCATAAATGAATCAAGTATGATATCATAAATATTAATTTCGACCTTCTATGATGATTTTGTTCATTCTTAGAGCCACCCCACACAATTTTATTTTTCAAGGGAATTCCACTCATCTGGATAAGGACCAGTAAATGCCTAATGATAATTGGGTTATCTAGATTGACTTTTCAATCTCTGTATGAGAAAACTAAATGCCCATAATAAGAATTTCAACACTCAAAAATATCATTCCCTGAAGTTGGTCGATTAATCCCTTTTCCGAGACACCAAAGTGAGTGCCTCAGAGCACATATAAAAGACAGTTTCATGTTTTCTCAGGCATACTCCAGTTTTATAGGTGTGAAAACCATCATTGCGATCAAATATGTGATCTACTGAAAACATTCAATATCCACAATCATACACTCTTTTATAGCTCCATAGAATCTTGAAATTTGAATTTATATTTAAAAATATTCATTTATGATCCCAGTATACTAAGTCTTCATTAAAAACATTCCATATAATAAAATGTCAAATATCACAACACTAGATTCATCATTTAAGACTCTTAATACTACGGTATCTATATTACCAAAAATTTCATTCAAAACTTCACTAGAAAGAGTCCCTAAAACATCATTCATGCAACCATCTGAACCATGCTAGAGTTACATTCACATGCTGCCTGATTTTCATCATTAACACCGCATGATAGCCTGCTTGTCCACACCTACAGTCGTAGTTCCTATTCTATAACAAATTCATGGAAGCTTCTGACTCCCTGTGCCACAATAATAATGTCGACCATTGAACTTTTGAGTAACCTCAGACTACTAAACTAGTTAAAAATAGCTCAATAATTCATTTATTTTAATATATCAACCAGATATTTAATTCAACCAGTGAGCATGATCCACATCCAATTACCAACCTGTATCAACTTTCATCCATTCTCAAAACACATATCAATATCTTTGAATCATTAATGTAACTTCATTATGAAATTATTCCATGCATACCTTCACCCTTGATCATCTTCCAAGACTTCTTCTTTATGTTAACACATAGAATGCACTCTTCAAATACATATTTTCAAAACATCTTCATGAAATAGATATTCATGAAATTATTCATGACAAATTCTATCCTATTTAAGCAAACATACCTCATTCATACCTCATCTATTTTCCAAAAATCCAACCAATCACACCTTGGTTGAAATAATCACCCCTTTGGATGATTATAATCTTGAGTTTATATCCACAAGTAGAGAGTTTAGTGGCCCTATTCCTCCTATTCAAGAGAAAGTGAAAAATACTATATTATGGGAAGATATAGTAGATGTGTCTCATCCATCATATGAGGTAATTTCATTTAAAGATACTCTATCAAGGGTCATCTCTGCTTAACAGCTTGGATAAATATGAAATGGAATATTATGCGCCAGCAGAGGTGGATTCCAATTACTGGCAATAGAAATGACTGATTACTTCAAGAAACTAGAATGTAATGTCAAGAATAGTGTCTACCACTTATGTGAAATCCAAGAGAAAACCATGAAACATGGTTTATCACTCCTATGACCATATTGTAGGAGAAATACCTTTCTAGTATTGTATTGGCTTCTATGGATTCCAATAAGACAGTTGGTGAATCTCAACCTCCTGTAGCTATTTTTTGCAGTGTGAAAGCAGTACAGATAATGGAAAGTTGTTTTTTATAGGGAGGTAATTCTAATCTGGCCTCAGTTCACTATTTATCAAACAGTCCTACAAATACCTCTCATATGGACTATGCGTGTCCAGTTGGAAATCTATTGAGTTGCGAATTATTCAATGTACATATTTTGGATGTTGTGATTTCTTCTGCCTTGAAGATCTCTGATGGACTTGGAGGATCAAATCCACCACTAACCTTTACTAGTTCTATCCTAGTTCATGGAGCACCTGCTTTGTAGACTCTGACTTCTACTATTATTAAGGGTGGACACAAAAAATATGTCATTTACTTAACCACTTCTAATAATGTAAAATGGTTTGGGAATGATATAACCATGTCATACAAGTCGTCTACTTGTTACAATACTTATTCTAGGGATATTCATGGGGTCTCATCTTTTGATACTCCCATGGTAGATAAGGTAGAGAGAACACTGATCATAGACATTGCTCATCGTGTTAAGGGGACTCAAAAATTAAATTTGTGTATTCACAATTCCATTGAATTGTTGGCATCAGGAAGTAGTGAAGAGGTTGGGAAAGAAAACAATTGGATTTTGGTGATTAAGTAATGACACATCTAGTTGATGTGGCAATTATAGATGATAGAGATGTGCCATGGATAGTGTCCACCACTTTGGGGAAATACATTTTTCTTATAACATGTTTAAAAATGATTTCTTTGTATAATAGGTATCATCTTTGTTACTATATTTTTTGAATCCTCTCTCAGACTCTCTTTGGATTCAATAATATATAAATTATTGTGATTTTTTGTCATTAATAATTTGTTTAGGTCATTTCTGATAAGAACATTTTTTTCGTTGAACACTTTGGCCTGCTCTTCTTATGTCTTAACTAGTGAAAATAATTCATTAGGTTTCAATTATTTTTCATTCTAATTTTCATTGTTCCATAGTGGTTTCAAAGGGTGGGTGGGGGCTTGGGGAAAGGAGGGTGAGTGTACGGGGGAGGGGGCTAGTTAAAGGTGGTCGTGGGGGTTAAGGGGAGTGGGATGGGTGTAGGGGGGTGGATACAGGGTGTAGTGGGTAGTGGGGGATTAGGGAGTTGGGGCCTAGGTGAAGGTGGTAGGGGGATTTGTGTTGGGGTGTGGATGGGTGTAGGGGGGGAGGCAGAATGGTGTTGGGGGTAGTGGGAGGGGGTGGGGAGGAGGTAGTGGGGTAAAGTGCAGGGGTAGTGGGGCATGGTGCAGGGGGTAGTGGGTCTAGGTGTAGGGTTAGTGGGGTTGGGTGCAGGGGAAGGTGTTCTAGGTGTAGGTGGTACTGGGGGTGCAGGAGGGGTGTCCAAGAGTGGGAAAGTGGGGGTGCAGGTGGGGGGGGGGGGGGGGTTGTAGTGGTGGGGTGAAGGTTGGGGGAAGTTGGGGTAAAGGGGGCAGGGGTTGTGGGGGGTGAAGGGGGAAGGGGGTGTGGGCGTTCAGGGGGAGGGGTGTACATGGTGTGTCCAAGGGGGTGTTCCAAGGGGGTCGTGTGGGGGTGTCCAGTGGGGGTGTCTAGGGGGGACCAGTGGGGGTTTCCAGGGGGGTTCAGTGGGGGGTCTAGTGGGGGGGTCTAGTGTTGTCTGGTTGGCTGTGTCCAGGGGTTCCAGTGGGGGGTGCCTAGGGGGGAGGGAGTCCGGTGGGGGGATGGGTTGTATAGTGGATATCTAGGGGGAGGGGTGTCCAGGGGTGAAAGGGGGCTCTATCCAGGGGGAGAGTGGGGTGTGCATGGGGTTGGGGGAATGCTGAGGGGGATTCTGTTCAATGGGGAAGGAAGGGGCTGTATGGGGAGAGTGGGGGGTTTTCAAGGAGGGAGGGGGTGTGCTACGAGTCTATCCAAGGGGAATGGAGGGGGTGTCCATGTAGAGAGTGGGGTTGTGTAAGGGGAGTGGGTGTGGTTTCACAGTGTTTTGCATTTTGGTTTGTAGGAGCAAGGTGAAACCAAGGCGAGCTCTTGATTTTGGAAAAACCATCTATACCAATAGTTTTTCAAACTGTGGTTATATATGCGGTTGTAGAACTACCTATACAAATGGTTTGTTGAAACGTGTGTATGTGTGTTATGAAGAAAACATTTTCTACCCATGTTTTACTTAACCATGGGTATATAATTTATGCTGTAAAAATGTATACCCACGGGTTTTTAAACTGTGAGTATACATCTATACCCACGGTTTACCAGAACCGTGGGTAAGTTAAAATTTCAGTGGGCTGTACCCACAGTTTCTAAAAACCCGTGGGTATAGGGAAATCCTGAGGCCTTGGAAGCCCATGGTTCATCAAACCATTTTTAAAGCCTATACCCAGCGATTTATAGGCTATACCCATGGTTTCAAATGTAACACCCCAGGTAAATAAATAATATGACATTTTCATATTTATCCATATTTGTGAATAAAATATTGATATGACTTTAAAGGGGACGCTATGCTCGATGGCGTACCCAACACGCAACAACGAGTTTCTTCCGAATCTTACGTTGCACTCTAATAATAAATTTCAAATGTTAGTTAACATGTAGCCGTTGTAATGGCGGGAATGGATATAAATAACTAAAATATGATTATATATGTTTTTAAATGTTTATACATTTATCCAATAAAATATAATGGCTTAAAATACGGAAAGAATTCAATTTTTGGCGTAAATGCCCTAGTTTTCACTAAAGGTTCACTTATCACCTTTTGATGGAGAACCGTCATTAAATATAGTTTTGTTCACTCTTAAACATTCTTTTGGACCAAATAAAACTATTATTAAGAATCGGGACATTAAAATTTACTTTGTGTAAATTTTTGGTATCTTTCTGATAAAGTTCATTTTTTTAATGAATAGTGTAAAATGTTGTATTTTAATTCAAAACCACTTTTTAATCTAATTTATTTATATGATTAGATTATATTTTGAATTGGTTTTAAAGTGAAATTAGAAAATATTTTTACCATTAAATCCAATAGTGGTTGTTGGGTTCAATTTCACATTGATATCAGACTTAAACTAGTGTCAATCTTTTGATACTTATTGTTTCATAAAACACGCTATTTGTCATGACAGCGGGAATTAATTATTAAATTAATTAATGTGACTTATATGTTTTGAATTTTGTAAAACGGACTTCATTTTTGAATTTGGAATATCAAATATAGCTTAGGGTGAATTTTTGGGATTTTTCTGAAAAACATCAATTTTTGATGAATAGTGAAACCACTAAGTGGTACTTATAAAAGCTGATTTTTCGTTTAAATGAAATTTTACCACTAATGTGTTTTGAATTTAAAAAATCCGACAAACATGGTTTTCATTAAGAAGTAAAATGTGGTTTAATGGGATAAAAATAATTTTTTGGTGAAAAGTAACTTATTAAGTTTTTAATCGCGATTAGTGGTAATTAGTGTAGTTTACGGTAAAAATGATATTATAAGAATGTGAAAACACCATGACACTTGTCCTAAACCTATTGGGTGAGTCATGGCCGACCAAGAAAAGCCATGGGCCAACTTGGGGACCCCATGGAGCCACTTTAATTTGAAAATGACATTAATATATTTTTATTTAATGTTAAAGTGAAAATGACACTAACATAAATTGTTTTACTAAAATAATTTTTAAGTGGGGCTATACAAGTCCAAATTTTGATTATAAATAGTAATTGGAAAGATAAAAATATTTCCTACATCATAGTAATTTTATTTATATTTTTTAGACATTAAATAAATTAAATTATTTATGACATCATAATGATGCAGTGATGACATCATTATTTTACGATTAAAATAAAATGGAAAGATAATGTAAAATATATGAACTACACATGTCCAAAACTTATTGGATGGGTGGATTTTGAACCTTTATAACCTTATCCGAGAATTATATGAATCTGGGACCTTTTAAAACCGAAACACATTTTCAAATAATGTAATATTTCCTTACTTTCCAAAAGTGCTCCTCCTCTCCTCTTATAAAAGGCCCCCACCTCTACCTCTTTTCACACACTCCTCAAGCCTTTGGCTCGGCCAACCCCTGCCCATTTACTCTCTCCACACCCCTCTCCTCATCCTAGAGTATTCCCTTTGGGCAGAATCCTTTCAAAGGAAGCCTTTAGGCTCAAATCAAAAGGAGTTACACTTTTAAAGGTAATTCTTTCTCTCATGTTCATTTGTTTTATTTTGCTTCTCTAACCCCCTAAACTCTTTTTATTTATTTTTTTTGTAACAACACCAGTATCTTCAATATACTAGGATTTTTTATAAGATTTATTCGAGCTACACTCTTACACAAATACATCAAATGGTTAAAGAACATACGGTTTCCGTGGATGGTGAAATTCTGCCTCCCGAAACGACGATTGTTCAATACTCATTTAACACCTTCAAAGGTGGCCATTATGATGTCACTATTTTTATATATGATATATAATATGTTTATGTTTTCCTTATGCTTCTGTATTTTTCATTTTTGTCTTACCTTTATGGCTTCCATTATGGGTATACGCGATATCTTCATTTAAGGAAGTGCGGACTACCGCCCCCTCAAAGTGATTTGATTCGTTAAATACCATATGTGGGACGTATAAAGGATGGAACTATGATATTATATATGATATTATACTGGAATTATAATATACCTTTATATCATTATTATTCAATTCTATAAAATACGAAATAGAAATGAAAGTAGCGTTCATGCGTACGTACGGCTTACCATCTCCATGAACGGTGCATTTCATTTCTTACCTCTAAATGATTATGTATTGTTATAAATGCATGCATGTACTGGATATATATGACATATATGATATATACATCATGAATACAATTCTGGATATAATAAAATTTTGGCCACACGAACAACATGTAATTGTAAGAAGTCCACTTTCGACTTAAGAACCAAATACCGACAAAATGAACATTATTAACTTGAATGATTACATAATGTTTATAACATGTCAATAATTGATATAAAAGGAATAATGAACTTAGAAAAGGTTCTTAAGGAAGTAGAAATTAATTCAAGTTTATTATTCAGAAGATTAAAGAACGATCGAGTCAAGTCGGACCCGAGGTAAGGGATCCTACTCCTCTCTTTCTTTTTAAGTATACACTTTTATGTCATTCCTTTTAAAGTTCATCTTTCTTGTTATTGGGATGATATTTTATATTACATTTACTGTAATTTCTATGTTCATGTGATGAGAGACCCTATTCTCTCTCATCAATCCATTTTGGGAGTTTTGAGTGGCGCCGTTAGGTTGCCGAACTTTCGTAAGAGATCTAACCTCTTTCTTTCTTTTTAAGTACTCTCCTTTGTGTCACTTCTTCTAAGCTCCTATTTGTTAGGTTGGGGGATTTTCTTTTATATTCCTCTTGCTGTAAATTCTATTGTAATATGATGGGATACTCTATTTTATCTCATCAATCCATTTTAGAAGTTTTAAGTGGCGCCGTTAGGCTGCTGAGTTTTCGTAAGGGATTTTTCATCTCACTTTTATTCTCGTGAGATTTATGCTACATTTGCCACAAATTCCATTGAGTGGTGTATGTACTGCCCATTATTCTACTCTTTGTGTAGTATACTTTCGTTTATGAGTATTTACATCAATGATCTATTGTCCTTCTTTCATGGGGTATATGTTTTGAAAGATACCCAAGTCGGTAAGGGAACCTTTCACCCTCCTCTTTTTTAAAAGACTTCTTTTGTTGGGTCTTTTAATTTACATATTGTTATGTTGGGATATGTTCTCATATATCCTTATTGATGTCAATTTTATGTCCAAGTGATGAGATACACTTGTTATCTCTCATCAACTCATTTTGATGTGATGCCGTTAGGCTGTCAAGGGAACTTTTTAACCCAATTTCGATTTCTTTGGGTTCAACATGTAGTCATTGAATATGTCATCCATTGAATATGTGTGAATGACCTTTTATTGTTTTACACTTAATATCCACTTATATTGG
Organism: Viscum album; assembly: GCA_963277665.1. Classification (NCBI taxonomy): domain Eukaryota; kingdom Viridiplantae; phylum Streptophyta; class Magnoliopsida; order Santalales; family Viscaceae; genus Viscum; species Viscum album. Next base: position 1,552,537,968 of record OY728161.1, on the reverse strand, counting down.
GTGTATTTGTCACACATATTTTGAGATTGATTTGTCCTTAATTTAAGGATACCTTCTTTATAAGGGATTTCATCACATTTGACATTTCTATTGAGGGTTCATTGTTGTTATGCACCAATTCACTCTTATATGGTGTATATACTGTCCTTTGGAGAATTATATCATGAATCCTTTTATTCTCATGATATTATAAAGTTCTGACTAAATGTTATTCCTCAATTATTGTATTCAATTGTCTCTAATTTTGGTAAAACCCCTTTTACCAGAATATCGTTTTAAATGTTTTAATTATTTGTTCTTATTAATATCCATGTTTTCAAAATGGTTTTAAGGATTTATTTATATGGATATTAATGGTTTAAAATGTTAAAAGCTTCAAGGTGGTATGGGACACTTTGATTCAAAAATCTCTTTATTAAATGTTTTAAATGGTTTTGGAAATGGTTTCTTTTTGAATGGATTCATTATTTCAATATCCTAAAATGTTATATTGTGATTGAAATGTGGAAATGTTATGTTTCCTTTATTCATGTTTTATGTGATACGATTATGTTATGGTTCTTGGGAATTGTTATGAAAATGGGTGGTTCCGTGATAAACTAAGGGCGGGTGAGCCCGTTATAGCTCTCCAATGCATTGGGTAACGCGAAGGAGTGAAATGTTAAGGTTTTTCCGAAGAGATTTAGGGAATATAATGTGATGGGTATTCCAAACGTAACCAAGAGGGTTACTCCCTACGTAAGAATGTTATGAATGCCTCAAGTTACCTTTATGTCTTATGTTTTCTATGATTTATTCATGATTTGATATGCCTATGTTTTATGGGTAAAGTATGATTTCATTCTTGTGTATATATGAACTCATGTTTCCTTTCAATATATTTTATATCCCTTACTGAGCTTTTTATGCTCATCCCAAGTTTTTGAAATGTTTTTCACAGGACATGGGAAAGGTACATGATGTGATGATAGTGTCGAGGATGTGTCAAGAAAGAATCCATGTTTCATTTTAAATATGTTTCCGTTGATCGGAAGAATGAATACTCTCTTTTATGTAACCACTTTGTTTAAATGTGGAATATAATGCAAGTTTCATAATCTAATTCTCTAAAACTCTAAACCTGAAAAGATCCTCAATTTGTAATCTTGTAATAACTCAAGATTAAGTAAGGTTTAAGGCTGGGGCCTTATATCAATCCTTGGTTATATGTAAATTTTGTAGTAGTGCATACTATAGTCATAATACAAGAGGTTAAACACACCCTTGTCCAAAGTAAATTACAAGGTAGGGGTTAATTCCTGAATCTCATTATTATTTGATATTGATTATCTGTAAGTATTTATTGGGACATTTTTTATCATCCATGTCCATGTTTCATAAAAATGTTTTCAAAATGAATATTTTAATGTTTTGTGGAAGGGACCCTTTATCAGTGTCAGTATTTTAAATTTTTTGATGATTTATTTTATTAAATATTTTTAATTAATTTCCGTGTTTAAAAAATGATTTTAAGGATTTATTTATATAGAAATAATTATTTTAAAAAGTAAATTTCTTTCAAGAGTTTCAATGTGGTATGGGACTCATTGATTCAAAAATATATTCTAAATGAATTCTTTAAAAAATGTGTTACATTTAAATTATTTCTCAAAAGGGATATATCCCTTAAAGAGTTTTACTAATCATTTTCAAATATGTGAACATCCTTTAATGGATATTATTATTGATTAAGGTTGAATAATTATAATAAAATATTCTATAATACATTAAATGAGTTGTGATAGGTTTTACTATGGATGTGCTATTATTATACCATTCATGTTTTATGCTTAATGTGTTGACATTTTTTATGCTAGTTTTAATACAAATATGGATGTTATGTTTCAAAATTTTCATATGTGGAATTAATTAGAATTATTAAGTGATATGTGGATCCCACTATAGCTCCTTGATGCATCAGTAGGTCTCATGAGACAAACTAGTGTCCTCGCTCAATGCCTTGTTAACATTTTTATTTTTAGTCTTGGCACGAGTCATTGAAAGTGTGGTTAGGATGTCCAGAATTATACATTCCCTCATTACGAAATTAGTTATTACTTGTGATTATTAGACTATTAGAATATCCATGTTCATGTTTATATGGTTATTGTTGATTTATTTCATCCTTATTATGTTCAATTTTATTTTTTGAAAGGATGTTATTTTTATTACACATCTTTCCTTAAAAGTTTATAGCTTCCACTAAATTATTTACCCTTACTAAGCACCTGAGCTCACCCCTTTCTTATGTTTTATTTTCCCAGGATGTGAAGAAATATATTATGAGTGTATTATAGAGTTAATCTAAGGAATAATGGCATTATAAAAGGATTATTTATTCCATGTTTTATGTTAGAAATTGTAATGTAACATTCATGTATGTAATCTATTTTCTTATCCTGCTAAATTAATCGGTTCTGCAGGACTTGATTCCTTATAATCATGCCAATGTATTAATATAATGAACTGGCTCCGGGTAACTATAGTTAGGATGTTACAATTGGTATCAGTGAATGTTTAGTAACATCCATGGAAATACATTTAGATAAACTCTGATTTAGAAACATTACCTTATGATAGACATTGAGGATTAGAATAGAAGAACGTCATATAATTTTTGTAATGTAGAGATTTTATGAATTTTCCAAGAAATAAATCCATTTCTGGATACCAGTAGGTATAGGAGGCTCTAGAAAAGATGTACCTAGGGGTAAAACCAGAAAACACAGCTTTGAACTTGACTGGAACGAGAACTAGTGCACGACAACCGGCATTGCTGCACTCTTGGTTACGAAAATCCTGAGGGATATTCTTTGGATAATTATAATTTCTTATTCAAACCATTATGAAGGTTTTATGAGTAAATATGTCAACAATGAAACCATTTTTATGATTATGATACTAAATGTGAGAAAATATTCAATTAATTTAGATAATTTTTCTTGTTTTGGATTATTAAATATGATATGATCTTTCCTTGTGTATGTTTACATTTAGAATTGGTGCCCAGTAGAAAGAATGATAACTCTAGAAATATGCATGATCCATGGAGTAAGAGTGGTCATATCTATCATGGTCTTAATCTAACATTTAGAATAGAAATAGTCTCCCATCTATTCTCATCATATCAAAAAATTGTATAATGTGTTAATAAGATAAGTAAAAATTCATTGAGTATTATTTCTTTGAAGGGAAGTTAGAGTATAAAACGACGGTAGAGAGAATGAGGGATAAAGGGAAAAAGGGAAAGAAGGATTTTCCCATATATGATAACTATTGAAAGAATAACCTTGGTAAAGGCTTGAAGGGAATGGGAGTTTGTTGTAAGTGTGGAGAAAAAGGAAACCAAGAATGTGATTTCAAGGGTATGAAAACAGTTTCAAATGTACATTTCATCATCTTCTAAGAGTTAGGACACTACACAAATAAAATTCCCAATCATCATAGTTTATCCCAAATTATTCTATTGGATAATAATCATGTTATGGTATTACCACAAATGAAGAGGAACAATTAGTGTTCTTATGTTGTTATTAAAAAATTGTGTCATTTGATTTTTGTATTAATGATGTAAAACTTATAATAATTATAGATTATATGAATATTTTACTGAAGTAGTATTTAATTATGGGTTTAAGATTGTATGTTACCAAGTAAAGTGACACAGCTTGAAGTTAAACATTTTGAAAAAATATGGTTGTTCGAAATAATAACCTTAATATGTTTATGGAACTCAGATAAGGATTTGGTAAAAGATATGATTGATTTGGATAAATTATATTCGATATTAATCACTACCTTTAATATCATTAATTGTAGGTTTATTCCATCATTGTTGGAGTTTACAACATTTTTGGATATAAGGAGTATATCTAGTATTCTATAAGAAATAAGGGAGGATAAATGTAATTAATATGTATTTATGGTAAATTAGGGTGTTAAAATGTTTTAAGAGAATACATGATTAATTTATTCACATGTTATTATGTAGAAAAAGATAACTTCATAAGTTTTACCTTCTTTATAAATGTTGGACTATGAGTTTGGACAGAATAATTTTGGATAAGTCTAATGGTTGGAATGAATTAATTTGGACATTAGATATTATTTTTTATGGTCAAAAAATTTTTAATCTTATTTTTGAATTGTTATAAAAATGACAACATGGATTTTTGGCTACAATAGATCCTTGTCGGTAAGACCGCGAGACTTGAACCCGCAACCTAAGGGAGACAAGGGTGAATCACCTTCCACTAGCATATGTGATGTCCTATTTTGTATAATGTATCTTTATTTTTTTAAATGGTTTGAATGATGAATTATAAATTAATTATTTTTGGAACCCAATATTATTAGTATAAATATAATATTTTTTAATTCTATTAACTTTTGGGTGAAAGATGAGTTTGTGGTAGAAGTTAGTTTAAGGACGGAAATCTACTTGTCAAGTATTTTTTCTAATATTCTATGAATAAATTAATTATTAAAAATTAGGGAAGGGATATTAAAACCAATATTTTGTTGTCATAAAACCTTATCTTTTTAAACTGATAATATTTAAATCATCATAGATTTAGGGCTTTTAGGCCCTAAATATCCCATTTATTGTTCATTTGTTTGTGATTGATGACCTCACTCACTCCGTATAAATATTTAAATTTTTCCTCTAATTATGTGCATCAAATTTCCACCAATGTTCTCCTATTCGATATCATGATCTGGTGGTGAATTTTTTATTTCCTTTTCCCTCTTATTAAAAATAAATTTTATTAACCCTATTTCTGATGTGGGTTTTCCACAAAGGGATTTTCAATTTTTAAACTTTTATTTTCGAAGAACAATTTCCAATTGAGATGATGCAATTTATTGATTGAGAGGATAATGTAACACCCCATGATTTCATAGCATGTTATCTCTTTAATGTAAATCAATATTTGTGCTACATGAAACACAGAGTTCGAACGCACCACGAAATACCAAACTAGACATTCGAAAAGCGATTACGAATACTATTAACAGAATTTTTAAATATTTTATACTCCATATTATTTTAACATATATATTATGTTTTTATTTTATTTAATATAAGAAAAAATTCAATTTTTCAGACATTGGTAGTATTTTTCAAAAACTAAATTTCAATCATCTTTTAATGGAGAACCATTTTTAAATCCAATTTTTGACACTTTTATATATTAAATTTGACAAAATAAAGTTCTACATTAGAATATTGACATAAATTATTAGGATCGATAATTTTTCTTTGTTTTTTTTTTGATAACTTTCATATTTTGATGAATAGTGAAAATTACTAAATTTTAATTGAAAACAACTTTTTTAATCTATATAAATTATAATGTTAAATTATACACTTGGATGGTTTTGATGTATAATTTGATTATATTTTTATCATTTAATCCAATGTTTGTCCTTGTAAGGAATTTTAAATTTAAATTGGACATAAACATTTATCCGTCTTTTGATAATTTTTACTTCTGAAAAACCCATTTTCTGGTTTTGACAAGGGAAATTAATTTTAAATTTATTAATGCAACTTATATGTTATGAATTTTTTAAAATATATATAATTTTTTAATTTGTAATATCAAAAATATATTAGGTTAATTTTTGGTATTTTTCTGAAAACATTCATTTTCTTATGAATAGTGAAAACCACTCGGTTATTGTTTAAAACTGACATTTTATAAAAATAATTATTTATTTAATTTAGATTTATTCTATTTCAAAATAGATACATAATACCTATATTATTTCTGTGTAATTCATTGAAATCATATTATAATAAAATTATATGTTTAAAATTTTATGGAATTTTTCAACGTCTTTTACCCACCTTTTAGGAATGTTACTAAATTTGCATAAAACATAATTTTACCACATCCATGAATTGAATTTCATAAATATGTGAGACACGGTTGACATCATTTTGTAAAATTTGGTTAAATAGGATGAAAATATTTTTTGGTGAATAGTATCTTTTGAATTTTATTTACTACAGTTAAAATTAAATATCGTAATTAAAGGTAAAAATGATATTATATTTACCCAAACACATGTCATAATTCTATTGGATAAGATTTTTTCGACCAATATAAACCTTAGGAATAAAATATGATCCTTTTGGTCAACTAGGAATAGAAAGGGATATTTATTATTATTTGATTTAAAGGAGAGTTAAAAGTGTTAAATTTAATGTTTAATAAGTAAATCATTTTTAATATTTGATTATACGTATGATAAATTCTACTATAAATATTCATTAAAAAGATAAAAATATTTCCTACATAGTAGAATTTTATTAATAATTTTTAGAAATTAAATAATAAAATTTATTTATAACTCAATGATGATACAATAATTACCTTATTATTGAATGATTAAAATAATTAGTATTAATAATATAATTGTAAATTGAGACTTCTGTTGTTTTTCATGAAATTTCATGGTCAATATGACATTATAGGGTTGATTTAATAATTTTTTTCTTAGTGATATATTAGTTATGACATTCACAAAAACAAAATACTAAATAGTGTTAAAATTGATATATATGAGTTTTTCAAAAAAATAATGCATTATCAATTGATATAATATTCTTAAAAATATATGGATTGGAAAAAGGTCTTATATAATAATATATATGTCATTAATCAACAAAATGGGGTTCTCTTGGAATTTTATAGTATGTTTATTAACCATGTAATATGAAATGCCAAAGACATTGTAAAATTTAAATTGTTTAACTTATAGTTAAATATAAACGATAAGGTTAATATGGAGACCTAAACCAGTCTAATAGTGATTGGATGAGGTTTTTTCAACCCAGTCCCACTTTGGCCTCAAAATAAATCATTTTTTAGCCATTATAAATAAAATAAGATTGTATAATTAAAAAATATATCAATTTTTTTCTAAAGTGTCCATCACCCCTCTTATAAAATGGTATTTCCCCTTCTATTATAATTACCACTCAAAATACCTTTGGGTCATCCAAACCCTACTCAAGTATCCTCCCAACTACCATCACATCAACCTAGTAGCCTTAACTTGATCAGAATTCCAACCTATGGAGCCCTTTTGATCAATTCAATTGGATTCACCCAAAGAAGAGGTAATAAATTCACCAAATCTTTCAATGTTCTTTTCTTCTTCAACCTCCTCGTTCTTTGTTTTTTGCATACCCATATTATAACTCTAGTACCTTATACATAGTGTGATGTTATTATTAATTTTGTACAACCCTACTTATTATTCAATCCATCATATCAATGACATGTCACTAATCATGGGTACGTACGACTTGCCATCTCCACGTTGTGGTGTAGTTTGTTATTCAACATGTCATTATTTGGAGGGATATAATAATTATTGTAATTGATTTAAATAATAAAAAAAACATGTTAATGATTCTCTATATATAATAAACCATATTCACTATCCAATTACGTACTTCTTACCATCTCCATGACGTGATGAGATTTATTTCCACGTTCACCATTCAACGATGATTATAAATATATGTAATTAATAAGTATGTAATATATGAAATAATAATGATATTATAAATATATATACATATACATATATATATGTATATATTAACATATATCCAATTCACTTACTTCTGTTCAATATGATATGAAACTGAAAACAGTGTTTATGTGTATGTACAGCCTACCGTCTCAATAAATGGTTTTTTCCATTTCATATATCAATATATTATATATAATTATATTTTGAATATATATGACAAAAAATAATGTTTTATATAATGTAATATTTTAAATCGTTAAATAAGTTATACAATCATGAATAATAAGTTAAAACACATATGATTCAGAAAATGATTATAATCTGAAATGTTATTTTAACAATGAAATTATTATTAGATGGGAAGTATAATTCCATAAATGAATCATGTATGATATCATAAATATGAATATGGTTCTTTTTAATTTAATAATATTCTATTTTCATTATACAAGAGGTTATATTTACCCTCAACCAAGTGAAATACATGGTATGGGTTAATTCCTCAATCTCATTATTATCCCAGATTGATTATGTATAAGTATTTACTAAGACATTTTTATCATCCATGTCCATGTTTCATAATTTGTTTTTCAAATGGAATATTTTATGGTTTTGTTGAAGGGAATATTTTTAAATATAATCATTTTAAATGTTTTTATGATTTATTTTTTCAAAATTATTTTTATTAATTTCTATGTTTTAAAAATGATTTTAAGGATTTATTTATATGGATATGATTTTTTAAAATTTTAATTCCTTTCAAAAGATTCAAATTGGAATGGGACACTTTGATTAAAAAATATCTTTTAAATTACTACCATTATAAATGTCTGACTTTTAAATTTTGTCACAAAAGGGATATTTCTCTGAAAGCTTTTTACTGAAGATTTTCAACTACATCAACATTCTGTACTAGATATCATTAATCATTGAGGATGATTTTTTATAATAAATCTTCCATATTATATAGAATTGGATATGTTATTTTTCAAAATGGATGTTCCATTTTTATTCGATTCATGGTTTATGGTTAATGTATATACATTTCTTATGCTAGTTTTAATACGAATTTTTATGTTATGTTTCATCATTTTCATAGGAGTAATGCACTGGACTTAGTAAGTTATGGTTGGATCCCACTATAGCTTCGTGATGAATCAGTTGGTCCATGAGACAATCTGGTATATTGGCATAAGGCCTTGAAAAAAGTTTTATTTATAATCTTGGCACAAGTCCTCGACTATTTGGTTATGATGTACGACATTATGAATTTCCATATTATAAAATTTATTATTACATGTGATTATTGTAATAGTAGAATATCCATGTGTAAGTTTATATGGAATTGTTTGATTTTTTTTCTATATTATGTTCATGTCTCTGTTTAAAATGGTTATTGTTTTTATTAGACATCATGTCTTAAATGTTTTAGCTTATTCTAAATTGTTTACCCTTACTTAGAATCTAAGATCACCCCTGTCTTATGTTTTATTTTCCTAGGATGCGAAAAAATATATTTTGACTGGCTTAAAGAGATAAGGTATGGGAATAATGTCATTTTTATAGGAATATTTAAGTTTTTTTGTACATTAGAAAGTGTAATGTTACATTCATATATGTAATAAATATTTTGTGACTGCTAAATTGATAAGTCCTTTAGGACTTAATTTCCTTGTAATCATGTAAATGTATTAATATAATGCACCAGATCGGGGTTAAGGGGCGTCAGGGCTTTACCTGAATCATCTATCATGCTTTTAGGGAAAAAATATTTACTACAATCATAGAATAAGAAAAAACCGAAGCTTATTGGAAATAAATTATACTATATCCAGTAATATCGTAGGGATATATTTACATATAATCATTAGGATACATGGTATGTAAAACTATGATGGAATCACGCAGTTGCTACTTCCCCAACTCGACACCTCCCATGGTATACTCAGACGGTTAGACAAAACATTGTCCAATTGAGTGTTCCAAACTACATCCTGGTGAATGATTTCTCATTTTCATTAAAAGTGGTTTGGATAAATGGAGTTCTTTTCATCCTAAAATCTATTTAAAACTGTCTTCCCTAGCATGGTTTCCCTGATGTGTTGCATGTTTTCAAAAGACCATTACTAATACATGTATTTCTAGAAAAGCCTCTAAAGAAAACAACACCCCTCAAACCACATGAATCCAAACCCGATCATTTTATATACACAAAATAAAAAAACATATAGAAATGAACCTAAAAATTGGGTTTCTAAAAAACATATTACCCTAGTAAAAACACTTTCATTATATGCATATCTTTTAGAAAATTTTCATTGAGATTTTGAAAAACAATAATAAACACAAAAAGAACGTTTCACCGCATGAAAGATGTTTGTAAAGTAAAGAGGGTAAAATGATATCGATTAAACATTAGACAATGTTAAATTACCAGGATAATTTCAAAGGTGATTTTTTGGAACCTCTATCATTTGATCCACTGTTATATATCTCACTTGTAACTATTAAACTTATTTTTGCATGATGATGCCGACAAAGAATGTGGGGTGGGTGGTTGAATGATTGTTAAAAAATCTAAAAAAATATTCGAACCTAAACATTAACAAAATTTTTTATATTCAAAAATCATTCTAAACATTAATATATAGATCAATTTATATGTAACATTCACTATATCGTATTGTAGTAAATAAAAAAACTAAATAATCGACATCACATGGTATTTTTAAAAGGATCCATACTAATTTTGGTATGTATATTTTTATATATTTGGATACCATTAATATGTAAATTCTATAACTAAACTGATATGTTATTATAATCATGAAATTATTACCCTAATACAATGTTCTAAACACTTATTATGGGGGGGGGGAATCAATCTAAACCCATTGGGAGGCATCACCCTTCACAAAAAATGATATACCAATTTTTTATTTATAATGCATCCCATCACACCTACACTTACTAACTAGTTTGGATTTTATTATACTATTATAATATAGTATTAAACATTCCTCCTAATATAATGAAAAATATGATGTTTTTGGACTAGAGGAATTTCCAATAGATTTTGAGTTTTTTCCAATTACTGGAAAATCCATTTTAAAAGTCGAGATTTAAAATGAAATAATAAGAGTATGAAGTAATCAATTTGAGATTTTGGGAAATATATTAAGTCCATATAAGTTTCATGGGTGTCTCTAGGTTCTTTGGTAGTGATAGGGATGAAAAATAAAATTTTAATGGATCTTTCGACGGTGTATGGTCAGTCTGAAAATCTGCAGCACACAGTTGGAAAATGTGAGGCCATGTATAGGAGGGAAGAATATATGAAAAGAGTTTTTCATGAGTTTCAAACCCATTCACCTATTCTTCATATTTTTCCAAACTGTTTTCCTAGATTGAATGGTTAGTGTTTTTGTTCAGTACGAAAACAATATTTACTACCCCAATGGTTCAAAAAGTCTAAATTTTATAGAAAAAGTTAGGTGGGGCACCCAAGTGCCTAGTAGAGGGCACATGGTTGGCCCAAGATTTTTCATAATGTGTGGCCTAAAAACTGTGTGATGAAATATTTTAAAAATGGGATAAATTTTATGAAAATGAAAGTAAAATATACTAGAGACAAAATTACTCCCCCTTCAATTGTGTGACAACCCTTAGGGGTCCACATTGATTGGAACACAACACACCCTATGGTTCCCTATCATATCACTGATATTACCATATTTACTCAATGATTTATCTATGATTCATTGAGGTATGTTCCCCAGTCAAATCTCATGGAGTGGTGGGTCTGAATATTAAGATTGAGGGTATCCCGATTTTTAGTCTCTCTTCTAGTGATTGGTTATGAGAAAGGCATCATGGGACTCTTATGTTTTGATTATAGTATCTATTTCCAATGTATAATAGGAATTATTTTTTATGGATTGTTTTCATAGATTTATGGTAAGGTTCCAGTCAACTACCCTGTGTTTCTTATTTAAATCTGATGTCATTTGGTGTTTTGAGTCCCATGTTTTTTTATTAGATTTTGATTATCATTGAGGACATGTTCTCATATTATGTGGTATGTATATATATATATATATACTACTGGTATGTATTCCCTCAAAGTGAGGGGAATAAATGTATTGGATGTAGGGATATATATAAATATATGAATGTATATATGTGAATGTGTGGAGTAGTTATGGGTAGTCGCTAATAGAATTATCTAGAAAAGAGTTTTCATTTTAGGTTACATCAATAGGTAGGGTCCCATTAATATTCCTCATAATTTTATGAATAATTTAATTAAATTACATATCACATTTCCCCTTGGTGTTTAAAATATTGTTTTTGGATTTATAGATTTAATGTTTCTTAGATAAGAGTTGAGTGTTGTAACGACCCTGGTATATATAGAACAATATATTATGATATATATTAATATTTATGAATTATTGATTAATTTTATGTTAAAAGGTAAAGTATTTTGGATAGTGTACTCAATACGAAACAATGGGTTTCTTTGAAATCAAACGTTGCACAGAACATTTAGTTATACCAAAAATAATCTAATAATATTATTATTTTAAATGGTTGTTAGCGCCTAATAGACGTATTGGCGGGAATGAACATAACTAACTAAAATATGATTATATATGTTTTTTAAATATATTTACATTTTTCTAATAAATTTTGGAGTCTTAAAATAAAAAGGAATATGAATTTAAGCATAGAATAACCTAATATTTTTAAAAGTTTGTTTTTCCACCATTTGTTGGAGATCCTTTTGAAACCTATTTTTTGTCACTTTTATATGTTATATTTGACAAAATAATATTATTCTATAGAAGCTGGACATCAAAATATACTTTGAATAAAATGCTGTTATTTTCTGATAATGTTTATTTTTTAATGAATAGTTAAAAATACTGTATTTTAATTCCAAACTTCCTTTTCATCTAATTTATTTATATACTTGTATTATTATTTTAATTTTTTTAAAGTGTAATTGGACTATATTTTTATCATTTAATCCAACATTGGTCATTTTATGTAATTTAACCTGGAATTTGGTCATAAACACTTGAAAGTCATTTGATAGTTATTACTTCTTAAAAACCCTCTTGTTGGTTTTGACAACAGATATTAATTTCATATTAATTTCTGCCAATGATATGTTTTGAATTTGGAAATATGGATTCCTTATTTGAAATCATGAGGTCCAAATTTGTTATATAGATACATTTTCATTTTAGACATTATGAATAGTAACTTCATTAATTATTTTATTTATCACGGTTAAAGGGTAAATCTGGTAAATAAAGGTAAAAAATATTATAATAATATTAAACTTCCCAAAAATGAATTCTATGTCTATTTTATGAGATTTTTCTGACAATGGGAATCATTGGATTTATTTTGGGATCCCATGGAACCACTTGGATGTGAAAATGACATTTTATTAGAATTAATTTAATGTAAAGAAAAATGTAACATAAACATGTGTCTTTTAGTAATACAATTTTTATATGGGATTATATATGAGAACATTTATACTATAAAATATCATTAAAAATATAGACATTTTTCCTACATCATGGAATTTTATTTATAATTTTTAGACACCAAATAAATTTATTTATTTATGACACAATGATGATATCTGCATTACGTTATTAATGAATGGTTTGAATAAATGAGATTATAAATTTTACCTAATATTTGATTGAACATTGTTTTTTTCCATCCATGAATTTTTGGGATCATCATGAATTTTAATAATAGAATTTATGATGTTTGGTCAATAGAATCTTGTTTTAATGAATTTTTAAATAGTAATGATTTGAATATGTATGAAAATTGAAATAAATGAGATTTCAAAACAAATACTATTTTATTTAATAATATAATAGTTATAAAAATCTATTATTCTGAAAAATGATATAGATAATGTTTTATAATTTATTAATGAACACCTTGCGGTTTTATTGGAATTTTATACTAACTATATTAACCATATAGTATGAATGTGTAAGGAGACATGGTAAGAGTTGAATTAGTTTAGTAAGGGTTAAACTAAAAGATGAGGTTAAATTTGTGACCTAGACTTCTCTTCAAACTATTGGAAGTGTGTTTTGTGACCAATAATCATTTTATCTTTGAAATAAATTTCTTTCATATCATTTTAAACCGAAAACAATTTTATAATTAATAATACATTCAAATATTCTTAAAGTCCCCTCCTCCATCTTATAAAAGGGCATCACCCCTGCCCATTTAATCACACCTCTCAAGATTGTTGGCTCATCAAAACACTTCTCATATAAGCTCCAAACAACCCATTCTTCCTAATAGAATCCATACATTTGTAAAATGTCAATTCAATAATGCATTTTGGCTCGATTCAAAGGGAGTTACACATTTTTTATGTAGCATCTTCTCTATTGTTCCTATTAATTATTTTAATTATTCAATCAGAATTATATTATTATACATTTATTAAATAAAAAAAATTATCCTTAAAATACTAGGATGTTGTTATGAGAAGGATTCAAACTACACTTACACACACACCTCTATCTAAGGGATATGAACATACTGTTTCAAGGGATAGCGAAATACTGCCTCATGAAATGATTATTGTTCAATCTTCCCCTACCACCTCTCATTGTTTCCAGTTTGATGGAACTATATTTATATATGATATATTTTATATTTATATCATCTCTATTCTTCTGTATTTTATTTGTTTCATACCTTTACGCTTTCCACAATTGGTAAATATGATAATTTCATTTGAGGAAGTGCATACTACCACCCCCTGGAAATGATATGACTCATTCATGCCATACATAGAATTTATAAAGAATGGATTTAATGAAATTATGTAACATATATATAAAGGTTTATTTTATTGGAATTATAATATACCTATGTATCATAAAATTTTCATTTCTTTAGTATGACAGATAAATGAAAGTAGTGTTCATGCGTACGTATGTCTTACCGTCTCCATGAACGGTGCATTTCATTTCATATCAAAAAATGTTATGGAATATTATAAATACATATATACATGGTATATATTATATTTAAACCGTGAATACTATTTTGGAGGTAATATAATTTTTACCATGTAGAAAATTTATAATTATAACAAGTTTATTTTGGACTCATGTACCAAGCATCAACAAAACAACTGATATGAACTTGAATAATTATATGATTTTCCTAGAATGGTAATTAGTGATATAAAATGAATAATAACCTTGAAAAAATTACTGATGAATGCTATAATTAATGTATAATTATTATTCTCGAATAATCAGGATCATTCATGACGAGTCGGAATCAAGGTAAGGGACTTTGTCTCAATCTTCATTCATTGAGGCATATTTTGATAATATACACCTTTTCCTTTTAAATGTTTAGAATAAAACAGTTTTGACATTTAATTTTATTCCAATTGAATCGTTTTTCAATGAATATTTTTACTGAATGAGAAATTAATTTTTTTAACATTTGCGGTGACAATGACCTCTCCATCCCCAAAATCATTATTTGATATTTGGATTCCATTAAAATCCCAAATGTTTTCCAATGGAAAAAAAATCCCTTATTCCCTTTTTTAATTTTTTCATATTGAAAATGGATTATAAAATGGATTGAATATTTTAATATCTATAAATGGCATCTTATGTTTGAAAATGAAATGTAATAAGTTAAATGTTGATATTTTCAATATATTATGTGTTATGATTATATATCGGTACATGGACATTTGACGGGTGGTTACAGGATAAACAAATTATGGGTGGTTATGTGATACACCAAATGACGGGTGGTTCCATGATAAACCAAGGATGGGTTGTTATGTTATATCCTCCAATGCATTGGGTATAGAATTCGGTCATGTGGCTATTACATTTAGTGATATGTGTGGAAGTCGACCGTATCGTTATTCTATTTAAGAATGTTTATGTCCCAAGTAATTTTTACCTCTTATATGATGATTTCAATGGGGTTTATAGAAATCTATTTTTAAATGGTTATGAAATGAGCATATATTCAATGAAGTGTTTTATCAACATCAGAAAGTCGAAATGTATTTCTTTATGATAATGTTTTCATAGTTTACATGTTTTCTCAAGACTAAAAGTTTTCATTCATTATGTATCACTTATTGGGAGCTTTATGCTCATTCAATGTTTTTTAAATGTTTTTTCACTGGGTATAGGGAAGGGTGATAGAAAAGGATAATTTAAGAAGATTTTTATCATGAAAATAATTTTTTTTATTTAATGTGATTTATTGTGGTGAAAAATATTGGTTAACGTTGAAGTGTATAAATTGTAATATTTGAGATGTAATGTAATATTTATGGCATGATCTTCTAAAACAATAAACCTGAAAAGATACGTAATGTAAATTCATGACATAACTTAATATTATGTAATGTTTAAGGCTAGGGCCTTTTCGTTGGTATCAAAGGAATGGTTTATACAACATTAGGGATTATGATTTTTTATTAAACACATTGTTAGTCTCTATGTCTATTGTTTCAGATAAATCCTTCTTTTATAACATTTTCCTGTCAAGGAATGTCAGTTAAAAAAGGATGTAGGAGGATCTAAAACACGATTCTCGTCTTTTCTAGATTACAGGCTTGGAATAATTATTTTAAATCCATGTTCGGATGATTGTGAAACTTTTTCTAGCATTGAACTCACTTGCAAGAAGTTTTTTAGATATCAAACACCTCCACTACACCTTGATACCATCGTGGATCATGGGTTGTATTTAATAAAATCTTATTTTCTCAATATTATCATATTTTTCAAAAATGGTAAATATTAACAAGGAATATTAAAATATTATACATGATCACAAGATTTTGAAGCATATTATGATTTTTTAAAATGATTATTATGAAGAATACCCTTGAAAAACTTATTTATATTTTCTTTTAAAATATTGTCTCTTTGTGCATTCTAATGGTATTTTAAAAGGACCATTGATTGAATGTTTCACCTGAAACACAATTTCACTATTTAATAAAAATCATGTTTTTTATGTTTTTAAAACATATGTCATACATGTTTATTTTATAAAACTATTTTTCATCAAACAACTATATGACCCAAGTTGTACATGGTCTATTTCGATAAGGGAAGCAAATGATTTTAAAGGACCTCTAAATAATTATTGCAATGCATGGACCTTCTACCTATGTGAACAAGATTAAGATGGAACCATGTGGACACCATTATCAAGGAATGATGTTCTTTAAATTGGTTATAGTTTTACTTTATCATATGAATGGGATATAAAAAATGAAAATATATATAAATCTTTGGGAATTAAGATGTTGAGGTCTTAATGAATTGGGATGAAAGATATTGGTATAAGATAGCCTTTGAGGTTAAAATATGTTTGGATTATTTTTGAGTTTTATAAAAAGGACAACCCATAAGATGGATGATATCCCATAACATCTGGTAAGGCCACAATATTCGAGCCTATAACTAAAGGGCGAGAAGGGTGCATCACCTACTAGTGGCCTATGTGGAACCCCAAGTTAGTATCACTTAATCTTTTTAGTTAAATGATTGTATGGATCAAGAATATGTTTATTTTCGAAACTTATGTTTTATCAAATGGATATCCCTAGTATGGGAAAATGATTCCGGAATTAAGTTATAAAGGATATTTGGTAAGACAATTAACCTTTTGGAAGACTATATTCCTAATGATAATTGAATACAATGTGATTTCATTTGAGGAGTAATATATGAAATTTTTTGGAAGATTCTAGGTTTTTATTATGGACTTTTTATGATTATAGTTATTTATTGAAATTATTAACCTAACTATGATAATATGAGATCAGGATAATTACTTTTCAGTATGATACTTTAATAATATTCAATGTTATTTGGAGTTAAACATTATGATTTAATGTTGAAGATTATGTGATCCAATTCTTCTTATTTTTGGGTATTAATATATGTTTGGATTATATTGAATAATTTTAAGGAAAATTAGGTATTGAGGGGTCTTTGAAAAACATTGGGTACTTTTTGTTGAATTTTAGAGATTATGAGTTGTATTTCTTATTATAAAGGATTATTTTTTTTTGGATATTATATGATTTCATACTAACCAATTTTGTTTTGGTTAATGTCTATTGATAGGGGAAATATTTAATTCATATTTTGAGGATTATGTTATTATCTATAAGATGATTCTAGAACTTATGATTGAGAAAGACATCTTTATTTCTCATCTTTTGGAAAAAATATGAGTTTGTGGGAGAAATTTATTAAATGATGAAACTGTACATGAAAAGTATGTAAATTTTATAATGTTATTAGTCAATATCATAAATATATTCATCAACATTATTAAAATAACATAGAAACAAAAATTGTAACCATTTACATTTCCTACTGGTAAATCAAAATCCATTTAACCCATCACAAGTTTTGGGTTTTATTGTTGTTAACTTTTTCTTGATCATGTTTTCTATCTCTCTCCATCTGAACATGACACCTAGTTTCTCTTCTATATCCATGTTTTCCTACATGAAATTATAGTATGTTTTATGTTTGATGACCATTATACTTATTATTCATTAATTAAAAGTGATAGTTTTATTGACTCCTTTTCTAATGTGTGTTTTAAATGGCGTTTTGTATCCCAATTTTAAAATTATGACGATGCAATTTCCAATTGGGGAAAGGTTGTAACGAACTAGGTATTTACAGAATAATAAATGTTCATATCTATTAATATCTATTAATAAGTTATCAATTTTATGTTAAAGAGTACACTTTTTTATATTGTTCTCAAAATGAAACAATGAGTACCTTTGAAATCTTACGTTGCCCACATCAATGAGTTATTCCAAAAAAACATATTGTTATATTAAATGGTATTTAGTTCCTAGCCATTGTACAGAGGGATTTAAAATAAATAACTAAAATATGATTGCACATTTTTATTAAATTTCATTACATTTATTTGATAAATTTTAGATCCTTAAAAAAATGAATCCTATTTTAAGAATGAAATGCTCTAATATTTTTAAAATGCCATTTTAACACCTACTTATGGAGAAACCATTTTAAATATTTATTTTTTCACTTTTATATGTTCTATTTGACAAAATAAAATTCTACTTTAGAATTGGGACATCAAAATTTATATTAGTTGAAAATTTGTTCTCTTTTTTATAAGGTTAATTTTTAATGAATTGTGACAAATACTGCATTTTAATTCAAAACAACATTTTCATCTAAAGTATTTATATAGACAGATTATTATTTTAATTGGTTTTAAAATTTAATTAGATTATATTTATAATTTTTAATATAATTTTGGTCATTTGATGTAATTTCACTTTTCAATTGGACATAAAGACATGTCAATATTTTGATAGTTAATACTTCTTAAAACCCCACTTTTTGGTTTAAATAAAAGTAATTTATTTTAAATTTTTTTCATTAAATTCTGTATTTTGGATTTAGAAAAATTAATCACATATTTGCAATCATGAGGTCCAATTTTTGTCAATATGTACTCTTTATTTTTAGAAATTATGATTAGTACATTTAGTAATTATTTTATTTAACAGGGTAAAAGTGCATATCTGGTATATAATGGCAAAAAATAATATTTTAATAATATTAAACTATACTTAAACGTGTCCTTATTCTATTTTATGAGACATGTTTGACCATAGTCATCCTTGTGTCGATTTGGGGACCCCATGGATACACTTCAATGAGAAAATGACATTTTTTACGAAATAATTTAATAAAATGGAAATATTAACATAAACTTGTATATTTTAGTAAAATTATTTATATAGGGTTATATAAGTGAACCAATAGTCTATAAATAGTCATTAGAAATTTAAAAATAATTAATACATTATGGTATTTTATTTATAATATTTTTAAAATAATAAATAAATTTATTTATGACATAATGATGTTGTAGTGATTACATTATTAATGAATGATTTAAATAAATTAGATTATAAATATTTAAATAAATTTATTTTGTATCATTTTTACCATCCACTAATTTTACAGAATATTATAACTTTTTTCTTTGAATTAATTAAGTGTATTCAGAATAATAATTTATTTATGTATTTTTAAAAAGCCCTCATATTACTAGTATAAAAATTGACATAAATGAGTTTTAAATAGAAATCAATTTTATTTAATCATATAAGAGTATGAAAAATATAATATTTTTCCAAATTACATATATAAATTTTAAGGTTTTTCTAAATAACCACTTGATGTTCGATTGGGATTTTATAGTCAGTATATTAACCATATAGTATGAATCTACAAGATGATAGGGTAAGAGTTAAATTAGTTAACTATGGGTTAAGGATAAATGATAAGATTAACATTGTGACCTATACATGTCTAAAACCTATTAGTTGATAGTTTTTAGACCCAAATGCATCTTATATTTGAAATAACTATATTCAGGACCATTTGAAACAAAAATCAGTTTAAAATAAAATAATACTTTCAAACATTCTTAAAGTCACATCCACCCTCTTATAAAAGAGAAGCACCCAACCCAATTAATCAAACATCTAAAACCCATTAACTCATCTGAACAATTCCCAAATAAGAACCTAATATACTTATATTCCTCCTAGAATACTTCCATTGAAGGTAAGGCAATTCAAGAAATCCTTTTGGCTCAAATCAAAGGGAGTTACACTTCCTAGAAGTAACATCTTCTATAAAGTTACCTTCAATTATATTACTTCTTCCCTCCTTATTCTAATATTATTATTTTATTACACAACAACACCATTATCCTATATATACTATTATTTTTTCTGGGAATAAATTTAACTACACTTAAACACACACACATCCATATAGTGGATACGAACATAGCGTTTCTGTGGAGGGTGACTTAATGTCTCACGAAACAATTATTGTTTAATTTTCCCCTAAAACCGCTCATGGTAACTATTATAATGAAACTATATTTATATATGATATATGTTATATTTATATTGTATATATGATTTTATTTTTTATTTAAATCATACATTTATACTTTCCTAAATGTGTAAATATGATAATTTCGTTCGGTGATGTGCAGACTACCACCCCCCTCAAAGTTATATGCCTCATTCAAGCCATACATAGAACGTACAAAGGATGGAGTGAATAAACATATGTAGAATTTATCTCATATTATTTTCTAATGAAATTATAATATACCTATGTGTCATTTAGTTTTTATTTCATTAATATGACAAATAAATGAAAGTAGCATTCATGTGTATGTACGACATACCATTTCCATTATCATTGTGTTTCATTTATTGTCACAAAATGTTATGGACTATTATAAATACATATATACTCGATATATATTATATTTAAATCATTAATACATTTATTTAGATAATTTTATTTTGATGACACAGACAATTTTTAATTACAAGAAGTTCATTTTTTATTCAAGTACCGAACATCAAAAACATGACCGATATGAACGTGAATAATATTATGATCATAATTGCAAGATAATAAGAAATTTAAAAGTAATAATAAATGTGAAAAATGATTTGAATAAGGTATAAATTAACTTATTATTATTATTTAGTAAGATCAATGAACATACATGACGAGTTGCAATCATTTTAAGGGTCATCATCTAAATTTCCATTCATTGAGGAATATATTGATAATATACACCTAAATATATTATACGCTGTATAATAAAACCCTTTTTACATTTAATTTCATTAAAAGGGAATAATTTTCTAGGAATAATTTTCCAAAATGACAAATGTAATGTTTTTAAGGTATGCGGAGACAACGACCACTCTGTCTCCATAATCATTATTTGATATTTGGCTTCCACTATAAGCCTTAATGTTTTCAAAACAAAAACAAATACATTATTACATTTTCGTTGTATTAATATTTAAATTTTTTAAATGTATTGACTATTTGAAAATCCTTAAATGGTTTCTTACGATTATAGATGATATTTTGTTTGTGAAATGTTAATATTTTCAATATTTTATGTGTTATGATTATATAATTTAACATGGACCTTTTTCGGGTGGTTACATGATAAACCAATGACATGTGGTTATAGGATAAACCAAACTATGGGTGATTCAATCATAAACCATGAATGGGTGGTAATTTTATAACCACCAATGTATTGTTTTTGGAATTCGGTCATATTGATATTCCATTTAGTGTTCTCTTTGGAAGTTGACTGCATGGTTATTCCATATAAGTATTTTTTATGTCTCAAATTACCTTTATATTCTATATGTTTCTTCCTATATTATATCTATTAATATTTTGGTAATAAGAGTGGTATTAATGATCTTATATTCAGTGCAGTGTTTTTTCTACATCTTAATGGTGAAAATTATTACATTATGATTAGGTTTTCATGGTTTAAATGTGTTTGAAAGACTAAAAATTTTCATTCATTATGTATCTCTTGATGAGATTTTTATGCTAATCCCATGTTTTGTAAATGTTTTTCATAGTGTATAAGAAGGGTAAGTGAAAATAAAAAATCAAGAATATTTTTATCATGAAAAAAACTTTAGTTTTATTTAATGATTTTTAATGCTGCGAAACAAATTGGTTTGAGTAGAATTGTCTACTTTGTAATATTTTTTATGTAATGTAATAGTTATGGACTAATTCTCTAAAACTCTATACCTAAAAAGATCCTCAATGTGAATTCATGACTTAACACAATATTATGTAATGTTTAAGGCTAGGTATTTATATGTATTTTCATGAATAAAATGTTAAACTTGATTCATGAATAGTTGTATGAAAAATGATGATTTTATAATTAAAACCCTCCAATATAAGTGTGATATGTTCTCATCCAAAATGTGTTGGTTATATATTTCATTGATTCTTGGATTAATGATTTTTAGTTTCCCTATACTTTTATGGTTTAGTGTGACATAAGGCATGTTCAGTAAATGACCTCTAATGGATTTCAGAAATGGAATGTTCCTTTATCTACATTAATGGAACATTTTCACATTATAAGTTTCACTTAGTCCATTAAAATTTTAATTCCTCTAGATTGAATATCCCAAGGGGTGTGTTATTATTCTTTCATTGTTAGAGGTTCATTATATATATCTAAAGGAAATAGGTTTTGTTGTTTAGTGATATGTTACCTCTCATGAATGTAGATGATATTATGTTAAATGGTTATACTGAACTTGAAACAAATAATGGATATTTTATGTGATTTGATTTATTTAAAGTGTAAAATAATCCCAAGGGGAGATGAGTAGGTAAACTGGTGGGTGATTTTTAAATGTAAATCATTGATAACTGAGTGGGTATACTAATAAATTCTATGATTATGAGTTGTGAATAATTAGTTGGTCTACTCATTAGGTATTTTTTTTACAAATTAGGTTTCATGAGTTGGTATACTCATGAGATGTCACTTGTTATTTATTTTGATTAATGAGTAAGTATAATATTTTAATGAATAAAATATATATGGTCATTTATGACTGGGTAGACACATATGTTGTTGAATATTAATTGGATTTATGATTTTATATATTCAATAGATTGATCTCTAAGTATTTTTAATGAGGTATTTTATTCCTTGGGTTTTGTATTCCCTTTGGGTATTGATTCTTTGGAATTACTCATGCCTAGCTACCCAATAGATCCATCTTTCTTGGACATGCGTGGGATATGTTCAATATGACATGATCAAATGACACAAAACATTACATTTACCATGTTTCCATTTATATTTCTATGGGACATGATGATGATGCCTTGTTCTTCAAAAAATTTGATCTACCCATCATGGCCTGACTCATTGACATATGAAATGATAGTGACCTATATGTTGAATTTGGTTATACAACATAGCCATGGTAAATAGTGACATGTGTGATTATAGATTTATCCTGTGAATGTTCAGACTATTCTAGTTTTTTATAAAATCCATGTTTTATATTTTTGAATCGTTTTATAAGCTTTGTAATAAGAGATTGAAAATTGATGACATGTATCTTTGAGAGGCCATTTTCAATACCACTAGTTTTTCCATTCACATGCCAAGAAATAATTAGTTGCATTTATATCATATCATTTTACCTATACACTACCATAATTTATATTGAAAAAAATGACTAGGTAATGCACCATGGGAGTCAGATTACAGAAATTTTATGTCACATAATACTGGGGTATCATTGGTAACAGCATATAACTTTTTGGTTGTAGGTATATGGAACTTTTCTCCTGCTGTTATGATTGAACTAGAGGATTTTAGAGTACATGATTGAGTTTGAGCTTAGGATGCTCGTGGGGATATCCATAGGGGGTTTTAAATATTTTTGTTACATGAGTCTTTTTTTACTGAATTCTAATGCTGGATATATATTACACTTCTATATTATATATCATCATCTAATAGGCATTCTCCATATAAACTAGCATTGGAAATATTCTATATTTATTCAATATTATATTTTCCCTCCAATGATATTAAATTTTTCTTCTCGCATGATTTTATTAATTGGGTGAACCTTTTTACAGTAGAGGTCAAATCATGGACCACTTATAAATGGAAGGGTCAAACCTTGATCAACTATAAAAAAATCATTTTTGTGCTTCTAGGAAAACATATCCAACATTTACCCTACACAGTCCTTAAATTGGAAATGTTCTTTTCATCTGGTTTAACCTAACCACATACGTTAAAAAACAATGAAACAAGTATAGGAACACCTACAAATGATCTTAAATGAAAAAGTTATATTTTTATAGTATTTCAATAAAAAACACCGATATCTAAGGCATCATGCATTTACAATGAATAAATACACTAAATTCCATACCTATCTTTCAGTTTCACTAACCTATCAATCAATCACATTGATTTTGTTAAATAATCATTCCTCATCACAAATAATAGAATAACCTCGATCCATCCCCCTAGAATTTTTTACCATTTAAACATCACCTATAAATCCAAAATCCATTATATGGTATCATAAAAATCATCAATATGGAGTACAAGGATCTAACCAATGGTATCCCATATAACATATTTATAAGATAGAAGTTTGTACAAATCCAAAACATACCCCACAATCATTGACTAATAGCAAAGTAGCATCTTCCTGGCGGTCAAGTCAGAATGAAATGGTTAGCGTCTAAGATCTTGTTTGTGGAATTCCTACATAGGAACCCAAGTATCCCTCATAACTAGACAAGAATCAAAAGAACTATTCATACAACATTCATCATAGATAAAGAACACTTATCAAGCCCAATAGTTTTAAAAACATAGAACAACATAAGACTGATGCTCTCTTAGTGCATCTAGGATGATGTCATGATAAGAGATAAAATAATTTATTTCAAAATATTAAATTATGGGGAATACAAAGGTTACCAAGAAGACATGTTGGAATACTACTACTCGACCTTTTTTAGAAGGATCTCTACTCTTTAAGATGACATATCTTCATTAAAAAATATCATCCTTTACCACCTGAGTTTCCTTATGATCGCTCAAAATTAACCACCGATGTACCTCAAACACTAACAGTGTTTCTCAAAGGTTTCTTACACAACCAACCATTTCAATGTCATGAGGCCAAGTCAGCACTGACATTTTCAAGGACTATGTTCCCCAAGGAAATTTATCAAAACCCAATCATTCCCAAATGGTCTTCTTCAGATGAAAACCTTCTACATGGTGTTCATTCAAGACATTATCACCATGTCAAAATATTTGGAATGAAATCCAAAATCATGAAAATGGGTGTTTCAAAACACCTGATTCCCAGATAGTCTTCCAGAGTAGTGGGAAGAAATTGTTTCCCATAATCTTCTCATGTGTATTGAGGATTTTCAAGAGCTCCTAAAATAAAAAATAATATTTTAATGGACTTATAAGTAATTCATTGTTTTCCATTAATGATGTGACCTAGAATAAGATACCATGCAGCATTGTTCGGGTGGGAAGAATCTATCTCATAGGCTATGAATGGTTTTCCAAACCGTACACATGTCCCTCAGGGTTAGTGGTTTTGGGATGTATCAAAAAACCATTCATTGTATGGTTGGAATATGATTTCAAATAAATACAGGACATGTTATACAGGGTTCCCATTAGAGGGAATATAGTTGGATCAATTTTTTTAAACTATGTTGACCTAATTATTAATGGTGACCTATTTAAAAAACTAATTAATTTAATTGAAATTAAAAGAAGATGCATCATAATCCTAATTACCCCTTTCCTCTCCCATCACTCACGAGACACCCCGTAGGGTTCCCCCATTGCGCCGCAATCGCCGTACTACCTAGATCCCTCTCTAATCCCTGGTGAATATGTATTTTCCATGCTATTTCTCTCTGATTCGTCAAGGTGAGCTCCCTGATCCTTATTACTTCCATTTTCTCATCCAATTTTCAGTCTCCCCATTCACTTGTGAGGTTTGGCTGATCCTAGGGATTTAGAGTAACACAATTTTTGGAATTTCATCTAGTGTTAGATTTTTGAAAGATTTATGGGGAATCCTTTAGTAGTATTCCACCATTATCCACCAAATACATAGATAGGGTGTTTTTCTAGCTCACCACTATCGATTTAAGGTATGATTTTCTTCTGGTGACTCTTGTTGATCAATTAAATTTCGGGAAATTTTTTATGTTTGAGTGCCATGTTTTTTAGTGGGTTTGGACCATCTTACAATACATGAATTCATATACATAGGTATCTATTAATATAAATATATATATCTTTCATGTACATATTCTATAACGGATAGAGGAATAATTACATTGGTATAAGGGATATATATATTTATTTATATGTGTGTTTGTAAATTTATATACTTCAAAGTGTTGAGATGTTTCATGAGGTTTCCTATAAAATTTTCAAGTGTCGAGTGTTTGTTTTGGTTTTCATTATGAGGTATGGCACCATTCTGTTACCCATTATTTTTTTGGAACAAGTAAATTAAATTACTTAGAAAACCATACTTTATTTTGAATTAATACAGTATGATTCTATGATTTAATGTCCATTAGATATGAGTTGAGTATATTCCTCACTAAAATGTTAAATATGATAAATGAATAATTTTATAACTATGTCATAATTTCATAATAAAACACCTCTTATAGTGGTGAAATTTCTACTAAGAGAAGATTTATTTATTATATGATTAATGTGTTCATAGACTAATGATTTTTTGTCTCCATATTCATTGATGACAGAGTGTGACATAGCGAATATGTGGGCTATGAACTCTTATTGAATTAGGAAATCGATTTTTTCTTTATCAAATTAATGGAATATTTTTAGATTCTAAGTGTCACTTGGTCCCATTAAAATTGAATTTTCCTTTATTTAATAACCCGAGGGGTGAGTTCTTATCCATCAATTGTTTGAGGCAACATAATTAGAACTAATGGGAATTGTATTAAATAGTCCGGAGATGTCTTGCCTCCCATGCATGTCGACACTCTTGGGATAAATGTGTATATTAAACATGAATATCATAATGTATCTTTTGGTTGATATTATTTGAATAATGTGTTAATTAAAGAAAAGTGGCGATGAGTGGGTAAACACATGGGTGATGTTTAAATGTGATGTTGTCAAAAATGAGTAAGTATACTCAATAAATAACCTATTTATGTGTTGTGAATAATGGGTGGGTATTATCATTAGATATTTTGAATATAAATTTTTTATGAGTGGGTATAATCTTGCGATGTAGTTGGTTATGTATTGTGATCAATGATTTGGTATACTCATTGTATGAATTGAATTCAAATTGTTATATATGAGTGGATGGACTCATAGGGTGTTCAAAATTAAATTATATAATGGGGATGAATGATTGTATATATTAAATGGATTACCATACAATGATCATGAATATGGTATTGGATTCCTTGGGATGAAAATTCCCCATGGGTATTGATTTTGAGGGATGCTTCGAGATTCTATACCCCCTGAACCTAGTTGTCTTGGACATGTGTAAGACATGTCTTGTATGACATGATCATAGGACTCCAACCAGTTCCCTTACCAAGTATCCATCAGGATGATCATGAGAATTGAAGAGGGTGAAACACCCCAAGCTTCCATGGTACATTTTCTTTTTAATAATGCAATTTCTTGTGTTGTACACAACTTCACGATTCTAACACATCGCGACCAAACAAACTAGACGTTATGAATAGTAATAACTACTTTTTGAAAATTATAAAATTTATCACTCAAAATTTAATTCATTTTTTGGTTTGGAATATCGAAATTATATTTTGTTAAAGTTTTTGTTTTTTCTGATAACATTCAGTTTGTGATGAATAGTGAAAAATACGAACTTTTAATTAAAAACAACTTTTTAATAAAAATAACTTATAGAGAAAAATTATATTATTAAGTGGTTTTTAAGTTCAATTGTATTATAATTTTACCATTTAATCCAATGTTGGTCATTGGATTTAATTTTACATTTAAACAGGACAAAAGAAAGTGTCAATCTATTGATAGTTATTATTTCATAAAAACACGCATTAGTTTTGACAATGGGAATTAATTTTAAATTAATTTCTGCCACTTCTATGTTTTGAATTTAGAAAAATGGATTCCATATTTAGAATCCTGAGGTCCATATTTTGTATATAGAACTTTTATTTATAGACATTTTGAATAATTACTCTGTTAAATATTTTATTTACCTTGGTTAAAGGCTAAATCCGGTAAATAAGGTGATAATGTAATATTATAATAATTTTAAACTACCTTAACACATGTTCTTACCCTATTGGATGATACATGTCTAACAATGGGCATCCATGGGTCTATTTTGGGACCCCATGGAGACACTTGTATGTGATAATGACACTTTATATTAATTAAGTTAATGAAAATACAAAAAAAAAGATATAAGCATATATATTTTAATAAAATAATCATTACATAAAGATATATAAGATATATCTTCAGCTATCAATATTAATTAGAAATATAAATATATTTAATACATAATGGTATTTTATTTATAATTTTTAGACATTTAATAATAATATTTATATATGACACAATGATGATGTAATATTTTCCTTATTAATGAAAGAATCAAATAAATGGTATAATAGATGTTAAAATAAATATAATTTTAATGATTTGATGACATCCACGAATTTTCTAAGTTAATGTAACATTTTATTATTGATTAAATGAATTTTTTTATATGTAATAATTCTGTTAAGAATTTATCAAAAACAAAATAGCAAATAGTGTCAAAATTGACATAAAAGTGTTTTTAAAACAAATGTTATATAATTAATTGATATTAAATTCTGAAAAATTTAAGGTTCAGCCAAAGATATTAAATAATATTACTTATTTTATTATTTAACAACTTTAGGTTCGCTGGGATGTTTATAGTAATTTTATTGACCATATAATATTAAAATACAAAGGGACATAGAAAATGTCAAACTAACTAAGTGTTAAATCTAGAACATAATGTTAATATAGTGACCCAAACCCATAAAAAACATTTTGGTTGAGTTTTTTTCGACCCATCCCCACCTTAGCATCGAAAAAAATCATATTGGGGTTATTAGAAACTGAAAATTATTTTATTATAAAATAATATTTCAATCCTTTCCTAAGGTGCCTCTCACCCCTCTTATAAACGAGCACTTCACCTTCTCACAACTTCACAACTTCAAATACATTAGGCTCAGATAACCCCTACCCAAATATCCTTTAAACAATCCTCCCTTCATCCAAGAGGCCTTAAATTATTCATAAATTCGTCCTACAGATCCATTTTGATCAAATCAAAAGGACAAACCTGAAGAAGAGGTAAATATTTCATCATATCATTCATGTTCCTTTCTTCTTCCACATCCTCTTTCTTTTTTTTCCTTTTTAAAATAATTACACCAGTATCTTCTATATACTGTGATTTTATTATAAATATGATACAACCATATTCATTATTCTGTCCATCCTTTGAATGACATGTCAACATACGTGTGTACGCACGGCTTACCGTCTGCACGTCATAGTGTAGTTGTTATTAAATACATTATTATTTGGATGGGTATAATAATGATGTATAATTGATGTAAATAATAAATATACCATGATAATTATTCTTTATATAGGATATAACTTCAAATTATATATTATTTTAATGTCAAAATAATGATATTGTTGCTTGTGCGTACATATGGATTACCGTCTCCACGAATGCGATGAGATTCATACCCCATCATATCCATTCAAAACTAATCTAAATTTTATGATTAAAAATATTTTTTAAATATTTAATATAATTCTGAATATGAATAAGATACATCATATCCACAACATACATTACTTACGTAACAAATCATATAAAGGAAAACGAATCAGTTAACACCCAGAACGATGATACTACTAAAATACCATTAACAATGAAATATTAGAAAATTATATATGATATCATATTAATGAATATGGTTATTTTATAATTCAATAACAATTACATCACCATTATATAGGAGGTTACCCAATCCTTGAAGAAGTAAATGATCAAGGTAAGGGTTTATTTCACAATCTCTTCATTATCCGAGGTTGTTTATATGTAATTATATACTAGGATCTCTTTATCATCCACATACATGCTTCTTAAAAACATTTATAATATTTAATAGAAAATGGTTTAATGTCATTTAAACACTTATTTGACCTTATATGTTCAGAAAGGAATCTTTCTGTCATTTTCCAAACAAGGTACATTATGACCTTTCTAACAATATTATGGTAAGAATGTTTTTTAAACTTATATAGTGGGTGCAGCTAATTTTCACCATTATAGCATCTTTGAAGCATCTCTTAAAATCTTATAAGAATATTTACGAAATAAATGTTTTCTTCTATAATTATATAAATTTTAAATGATTTCAAATTAAAAAGTGATTTTTATCTAGAAAAGGTTTTGATTTCATATATGTCAACACCCATTGATGGATTTTAAGGTTATATGAAATTGATTTATAATGATACAAAACATCCATATTTTATTGATGTTTTTGTGATATGTTTGACTATTGATGTTTTATTTTACACCATTCATGGTTTATGGATAAATTATTGTCATTTAGTATACTAGTTTTATTACAAATGTTTATGTCATGTTTAAACCTTTTCATTGGAGGAATGCATTGGACTTAGTATGTGATGGTTGGATCCCACTATAGCTCCTCGATGCATCTGTAGGTCTCATGAGACAAACTAGTTTCTTGGCTCAAGGCCTTGAAAATGTCTTCTTTGTAGTCTTGGCACAAGGCCATGACTTTCTGGTTATTATGTCTGGCATTATGAATTCCATCATTATGAATGTGGCTATTGATATTTCATGTGATTATTCGACTAGTAGAATATACATTTGAATAAGTAAATGGAATTATTTGATTTTACGCATTCTATATTATGCTTAATTTCAAGTTTTAAAGAATTTTGTTTTAGTCTTATACATTTCCTTAAGTAATTATGCTCATTTATTAATGATTCCTATATATTTTTATCCTTACTGATCATCTAGATCACCCATTTCTATGTTTTATTCTTCATAGGATGTGAAGAAGTATTTTATGACTGGCCTGTAGGGACATTCTAAGGGGATATGAGTGTGGAATGTGGAAACAAGTTTGTCGTAGTTTTTCATTTTATAATGAAATGTAAAACTTATTAATGTATCTAGTAGTTACAATGCTAATAATATGATCGGCCTCTCGGGACATGATTTCCATGTATCATGACAATGTTATTTAATAATACACCGATATGGGGTAACTTGGGTTGGGGTTTTACGATTGGTATCAGAGGATGTTTTGTACAAACCATAGAATCATGATTTAGATAAACTCTGATTATAGCACATTTCCCTAAGATCGACATTGAGGATTAGTATATAAGAACATCCTAAAATTTTTGTATTTTATAGATTTTGTGAGTTTTCTAAGAAATAAATCACTATCGGGATATGAGCAGGTAGATTCGACTCTGGCACAGATGTACCTAGGGATAAAACCTGAAATAACTTCTTTGAGCTAAACTTGAATGGGAATTGGTGAACGACAATGGGCCTTACTGTACTCGTGGTTATAACACTCCCGGGGGATATTCTTAGGACAATTCTCAATTTCATTAAAAACAATTATGAAGAGATTATTTGTATATATTTCCTAAAAAAAATTATGATTAGGGATTATATACATAAAATTTTTGATTCACATTAAGTGTTTTACAAGTATGTAATTATGTATTTTGATTCATAAACTAATATAGTTTATGCCATTATTTTGAAATGGCAGCTACTGGAAGGAATGGAAACAATTTTAATGCGTGTAATCCATGTAGGGATTTCCCTCCTACTAAAGAAAACTATAGCATAGTTGGTGACAGAACTGGTGCTAATCAGCTTATCACCATACTGTGACAACTCACTCAGGTTTTGAATAATAGCGGTACCTGTATGGAGAACCCTGGTCCACAATGGGGAGGGTCAATGATAGATTGCTTCATGAGGCAACAACCACCAAAATTCAATTAGAGTACATACACATTAGTAGATGAGTGATGGATAAATTCCATAAAGAAAATATTCCAATCCTTGGAGAGTAGTTAAAGGAAAAATGTTTTCAAGGTAGTTTATCACATCATAGGAGATGCAGATCAATGGTGGTCATTGATTCAAAACATGAAGGAATATTATGAAGTATCAAATATGGAATGGAGGGAGTTATGGTTTCATAGATAAATACTTTCCTCATGACCATCGAGCAGATATAGAAAAGAGATTTCTAAGTATGATGCAAAAAGAGGATGTGAATGTCTCAATGAATAAAGCTAACATTATATGGTTGGCAAGGCATTTAGCAGATTATATATGTAACCCAATAAGTAAGATTGATAGTTTCTTTGGTGGGTTATAACCATTTCTCTGTCAAGAAACAGTCACAAAATCCATCTCGTCGAATGAAGATATATTCCCATGTGATATCAAGATAAAAAAGGAATTCTCTAAGTCTTACATATTTAATGAAAATCAAGAGTAGAATAGATATGTTGAACACTCTTGAAATAGAAAGAAGATAAATAAGGGAAAAGTTGTATATCCATCCTGTAGTAAATGTGGGAAGAAACACCCTAGTAGTTGCCCGAAGGGAATGGTAGTCTGTTACAAGAATGGCGAAAAAGGAAACCAAGATCGTGATTGCAAGGGGAAGAAAGAGGTTGTCAATGTTTAATGCTACAACTGTAGAGAAAGGGTAATTATGAAAATGAATGTCCTAAGCGCCAGTGAAACTTATCTCATAAAACTCTAAGGGATCAAGGCCAATATTATGCTATTACTACTACTAAGGTTGAAGCTCTGAAAGATGTGGTGGTAGGAAATTTAATGGTTTCCTCAAGTTTTGAAAATTCTATATTTGATTCTGGATCATCACATTGTTTCATATATTCTCAGATGTCTATGAAAATTTGATATTTCAAATTTGATTTAATAAGGGAGTTCTCTATCAAAACTCTTAAGGGAAGTATTATTAAAACAATGTTTTGTGATTTAATCCCCATTAGGGCATATAAATGATCTTTATCTTCTAATATCATTGTCATACCCATGATTAAATTTAATATAATTATCAGTATGGAATGGCTTCCGAAACATGATGAAAAAATTTATTATAAGAAGAATGAGGTTAAAATTTTTTATGACGATGATAAGGAACACCTTATCTTTATAGAAGAATTGTCACCACCTGATTCTTATCTAGATCCACCCCCAGTAGATCAACAATATTCCATTATTGGGGAAGAAGAAAATTAAATAACTGCGAGTGAGGGAAAGAATATTCAAATAGAATATATAACTATTGTACAAGAATATGTTGATGTGTTTCCAAAATATTTACATGTACATCCTCTCGAATGAGAAATTGAGTTTTCCATTGATTTAATTCCTGGTTTAAGTCCCATTCAAAGACCCATTATAGAATGTTCACTATGGAATTACTAGATCTAAAGAAACAATAAGAGGTCTTGACTAACAAGGGATTTATTCTCCCTAGTGTTTCCACATGGGGAGCCCTTTTACTTTTTATTAAGAAGAAAGATGAATCCATGAGGTTGTGCATTGACTACAGGGAGATCAATGCTATAAAAATAATTAACAAGTATCCGCTACCTCGCATTGATGATTTATTTGACCAACATTATGTTGCACAAGATTTTTAAAAGTTTTACCATTAATATGGATACCAACAGTTGTGCGTGAAGAATGAAGACATTCTAAACATAGCATTTCGAAAAAAGTATGGAAATTGCGAGTTTACAATACTGCTTTTTGGAATGACTAATGAAACCTCTGTCTTCATGGATCTAATGAATAGGGTTTTCAAAGAATATCCTAATGACTTTATAGTGGTATTTATTGAAGAAATCTTGGTATACTAAAAAAGCTATGATGATCATGAAAATCACTTGCGCATTATTCTAAAGACTCTTAGAAGAAACCAATTATATGAGAAGTTTAGAAAGTGTGAATTTTGGCATCAAGAGATTTCTTTTCTTGGCCATATAGTCTATAAGGATGGATTATTTGTTGATCCTTCAAATACCAAGGCAATTCGGGAATAGCCAGCACCGATGATTATAACTGAGGTACGGAGTTTTATTGGTCTAGAAGGTTATTATCGGTGTTTCGTCAAGAATATTTCCCAGTTTTCTAACCCATAAACCGAGCTCACATGTTATGGGGATAATTTTTTTTGGACAAAAGTGTGTTAATAATGTTTTGAAGAACTAAAGTGAAGATTAGTCAATGCTTATATATTAACTCTACCATCGAAGAATTATGGGTTTTTTATTTATTGTGATGCTTCAAAAAGGACATGATTGTGTCCTTATGCAGAATGATAGAGTTATTCCCTGTGCATCACGACAACTAAAAATTAATGAACAAAAATATCCTACTCATGATCTTGATTTAGTAGCTCTAAACATTTATTTGATGATATGGAGACATTATCTCCATGGTGAAAAATGTGAGATTTATACTAACCACAAGAGTTTGAAGTTTATTTTCTAACAAAAATAACTCAACATGAGGAAAAGGTGATGTCTTGAACAACTCAAGGATTATGATTTCATTATACACTACCACTCGGGGAAGGAAGATAAGATAGCAGATGCTTTGATTAGAAAGGATCATGGAGTTTTGAACAAGATGAGAGTTGAAAAAGATCCTATATACATGGATCTAGTAAAGATAGATATGGGAATTACCATGAAAGGTGAAACATAAATGTTTTTTCAAATAATTGCCAAACCATATTTACTAGAAAGGATAAAATTTTATTAGGATGATAATGAGGTGTTTCAAAATAGGATTAATGTTGTGAATAATGGGAGATTGAGTGAATTCGTATATGAAGAAGGAATTTCGAAATTTGGGAAGAGACTTTCTGATCCTGATATACCTGATCTAAAAAGAGAATTGTTGGATGATGCTCATAGCCCCATTTCTCTATACACCATGGGAGGACCAATATGTAAAGATATTTGAAGGAACGTTTTTAATGGGACGACATGAAGAGGGAGATTGCTGATATTTTGTCAAGATGTATGGTTTTTCAAAAAGTAAAATATGGAAGGCAACAACCTAGAGGATTCATGCAACCTCTTCCCATACCTGAGAGGAAATGGGATAATATTATGATGGAAATTTTCATGGGACTACTAAAGAATCGTAGAAGGAACTCTACAACATGGATCATTATTGATCGTCTTACCAAGGGATCACATTTTCTTTCTATAAGATAATATTTACCACTTGAATGTTTTGAAATACTGTATGTCATTGAAGTTGTAAGACTTCATGGAGTACCCCTATAGATTTTTTCTGATCATGATCCCCGTTTTACATCAAGATTCAAGAAAAGTCATAAGAAATCCCGGGATACTAAACTTTGTTTGAACTATTCCTTCAACCCACAATCTGATGGACAATCAGAATAGACTATTCAAACCATAGAATACATGTTGAGATCTTGCTCACATGACTTTCAAGGTAAGTAGGATCAATATTTAACTCTGGTATAATATTCTTATAACAATATCTTCCATTAAAGTATTCATATGGCACCATATTAAGCGTTATATGGAAAGATATTTCATACACAAACTTTTTATGATGAATTTGGTGTAAGAAACTCATAGGCCTAGAACTTGTTGAGGAAATGATGGAAAAGGTGAAGGTAATCCAAACCCACATAAAAGTAGCTCAATGTGGGCAGAAGATCTATGCCGATAACCAAAGGAAGGATTTCAAATTTCAAGTAGGAGATCATGTTTTCTAGAAAGTATCTCCATGGAATGGTGTTATACGTTTTGATAAGAAGGGTAAATTGAGTCCCAAGTACATTAGACCTTTTGAAATTCTAGAATGAATTGGGGCTGTAGCTTAATGTTTGGAAATGTTTTCATGTCTCTCCAAAGTTCATGATGTGTTCCACGTATCACTGTTGATAAAATACAAGCCTGACCCAACGCATGTATTTACCTATAAAGAATTAGAACTCGAACCCGATCTATCTTATTGTGAAGACCATGTCAAGGTTCTTGATAGATGAGAACTTTTGTTGAGAAATCAGATGACTCATTTGAAAAAAGTTCTATGGAGAAACCATAAGATGGACGGGGCAATGTGTGAACCTGAGGAACTTATGTCAAAGAACCACCCAAATATTTTTATGCAGTAATATTTTTGAAATTTTTTAGACGAAATTATTTGAAGGAGGGGAGAACGTAACACCCCAATATTCCAAGGTAATTTTTCCTTTGAATAATGCAATAGCTTGCGTTGTACGCAACTTTGAGATTCTAACACATCACGACCAATCAAACTAGTCATTATGAATAGTAATAAAAACTTCTTAAAATTTTATCAATTTATTAATTCAATATGGACTTCAGTTTTGGGTATAGAATATCGAAATTATCTTAGGTTGAATAATTGGTATTTTTCTGAAAATTTTCAGTTTTTTATGAATAGTGAAAATACAAAATTTTAATTAAATTTTTTTTAATTAAACTAATTTATAGTGATAAAATATACTATTTAGAGGTTTTTAAGTATCATTTGATTATATTTTTCTATTTAATACAATGTTGGTCATTGGACATAATTTCACATTTAAACTGGACATAAGCAAGTGTAAATCTTTTGATATTTATTATTTCTTAAAAACATGATTTTTTGTTTTGACAACAAGATTTAATTTTAATTTAATTTCTACCACTTCTATGTTATGAATTGAGAAAAAAGGATCCCATATTTAAAATAAGGTGTTCCAAATTGGTTAAATAGGTATCTTTTATTTTTATAAATTTTGAAGAAATACTTTGGTAAATTTCTTATTTACCATGGTTAAATGGTAAATCTGGTAAATAAGGCTAAAAATGATATTATAATAATATTAAATTACCCTAACACGTGTTATAACCATATTAGATGATACATTTCAGACCATGGTCATCCTGGGATCAATTTTGGGACCCCATGGAGCCCCTTGTAAGTGATAATGACACTTTATATAAATTAAGTTAAAGTAAATACAAAAAATGACATTAGCATATATCTTTTAGTAAAATAGTTTTTACATAGGTATACATATGTTATATATTTGAAAATAAATATTAATTAGAATTTTAAACATATTTAATAGTTTATTTTATTTTATTTATAATTTTTAGACATTAAATAATTAGATTTATTTATGGCACAATGATGATGCAGTATTTTAATTTTTAATGAAAGAGTCAAATAAATCGTATTATAGATGTCAAAATAAAAAGAATTTGAATGTTTTGATGCAATAAATGTATTTAATAAGTTAATTACTATAATTAGGATTTATTAAATATATTTTCTATGATGTAATAATGATTTTAGGAATATATCAAAAACAAAATAGCATGTAGTGTCAAAATTGACATAAAAGAGTTTTTCAAACAAATATTATATTATTAATTGATATTATTTTTCTAAAAATATAATTTTATTCCAATGGACTTAAATAATATTATATATCTCATTAAAGAACCAATTTATATTTGTTTTGATGATTATTTTATGTTTATTATCAATATAATATAAAAATACCCATAAATATGGTAAATGTAAAACTAATTAAATAAGAGTTAAATCTAGAAGATAAGGTTAATATAGTGACCCCAACCTATCTAAAACCTTTATTATGGGTGGTTTTTGACCCACCCCTACCTTAGCCTCATAATAAAACAATTTGAATCCATTATAATCCCAAAATTAATTTATTATATAATTATATTTCAATCTTTTTTAAGGTGCCCCTGACCCCTCTTATAAAAGAGTACATCCGCTTTTCTCAAATTTACACCGTCAAAGCCTTTAAGATTGGCCAAACCCTACCTGAATATCCTCTTAATTGTCCTACCTTCATCCTAGATGACTTAATATATTCATAAAACGATCATAAAGAGCACTTTTGATCAAACCAGAAGGAAGAACATTAAGAATAGATAAATATTTCATCACCTCTTTCAAATTAATTCCTTCTTCCACTTATAATATCTTTGTTGTTTCCATTTTAAAATAATAACAACAATATCTTCTATATACTATGATGTTATTATAAATATTTTACAACCATATTCATTGTTCTATTCATCCTTTGAATAACATGTCACCATATGTGTGTACGCACGACTTACCATCTCCACGTTGTGGTGTAGTTGTTATTCAACACATTATTATTTTGATGGGTATAATAATGATGTATAATTTATGTCAATAATAAATATAACATGATAATGATTCTGTATATATGATATACCATGCAATTATATATTATTTTAATATCAAAATAATGATATTGTCCCACGTGCGTACGTATGGATTACCATCTCCATGAATGCGATGAGATTCATTTTCCATCGTATCCATTCAAGACTAATTTTCATTTGATGATTAAAAATGACGTTTAAATACTTAATATCATTTTTAATATGAATAATATACATCATATACCCAACATAAATTACTTATGTAACAAATCATATAAAAGAAAATGAATCAGTTAACACCCGAAACTATTATACTGCTGAAATACCATTAACAAAGCAATATTAGAATATCATATATGATATCATATTAATGTATATGGTTCTTTAATAATTTAATAATAATTATTTGACAATTATACATGATTTTAACCTAACATTGACAAAGTAAAATAACAACTTAAGGGTTAATTTCACAATCTCATAATTATCAGAGGATGTTTATACGGAATTATCTATTGGGATATCTTTATCATCCACATCCATGATTCTTAAAAAAGTATTTCAAATCATTTATACTATTTAATAAACAATGTTATAAAGTATTTTATACCTCTATTTAATCTTATATGTTCTAAAAATAATCATTCTGTCATTTTCCAAACAAGGTACTTTATGACCTTTTCGACAAAATTAAGGTATGAATGTTTTTAACTTATATGATGGGTGAGGAAATTTTCCAACATTATAAAATAATTGAAGCTTATCTTACAATCTTATAAGAATATTTCCAAAAAAATGATTTCTTTTATAATTATATGAATTTTAAATTATTTCAACGTAGAAATATATATTTCTCCAAAAAAGGTTTTGATTTCATCTATGTCAACACCCTATGATGGATTTTAAGCTTATTTGAAGTTGATTTATTATGACACAAAACATCCATATTGTATTGAATGTTTTTTGATATTTTTGACTCTGGATTTCTTATTTATACACCATTCATGGTTTATGGATAATGTATTGATATTTCATATTCATGTTTTAATACGAATGTTTATATTATGTTTAAACCTTTTCATATGAGGAATGCATTGGACATAGTATGTGACGGGTGGAGCCTACTATAGCTCCTCGATTCATCAGTAGGTCTCATGAGACAAACTAGAGTCTAGTCACAAGGCCTTGATAAAAAATTATTTGTAGTCTTGGAGCAAGGCCTTGACTATGTTGTTATGAAGTTTGTGATTATGCATTCCATCAATATTAAAGTGGCTATTGATATTACATGTGATTATTCGACTAGTGGAATATCAATGTGAATAAGTAAATGGAATTATTTGATTTTATCTTTTCTATATTATTATAAAGTTCATGATTAAAAGGATTCTTTTTTAGTCCTATACATTTTCTCAAATGGTTATGCTTATATATGAATGTTTCCGCTATATTCTTATCCTTACTGAGCGTCTAAGCTCACCACTTTCTAGGTTTTATTTTTCCAATGATACAAAGAAGTATTTTATGACAGTCCTTTAGGGATAGTCTGAGGGGATTTGAGTGTGGACTATAGAAACATTGTTGTTGTTGTTTTTCATTTTATAATGTAATGTAATGCATTTTAATGTATCTAGTTTTTCCTAGGATACTAAACTGATCGGTCTTTTAATACATTATTTCTTTGTATCATGCCAATGTTAAAAGTTAATGAACCAACTATGGATAACATGGATTGGGGCATTATAGAGGGTACCTGGGTCATAGACACATTGGGTCCAGCCCTTCTTGGTATAACTTATTGACTTAGGACAGGACCATGAGATATATGTTATATTAAATTATATGGCATTATAATTGAAAATTATGACACATGTGATTATACAGTTTGTCTTTGAATGTTCTGACTCTTTGGGTTATATGAAAAGATAATTTTTCTTATATTTTGATCATTTTTAGCTACCTTTTTATTAGAGTTTTTCTATACTTTGTAGGGATCCTTGAGAGGTTATTTTATATACTTTATTTTAGTGGTTTACATTCCATTTGAATCTTGATTTGTAATTTTTTCTTATACATATACCTTCACACTTCCATAATTTACATTTCAAAAAATAGATTGGGCTATACAACATCGGTGTCTTCCAATAGATATGTTATATCACACCCTGTTTGGGTACCATTTATGCCCATGTTGAAATTCTTATTTTCAGGGATATGGACCTTTTGTTGTGATGCTTAATTCTACCAGAGGAGTCAGAAACATATAACTAAGATTGATTTCAAGGTGCTTGTGGGGATCACCATTGGGATTTTTAGATCATTGCTTTAATATATTAATGTTTTGTAGTAAATTTTAAAGAATATTGTTTATTACAGTTTAAGATTATGTATCTTCATATGATAGTTATTCTCTATATAAACTGGTTTTCTGAATCATCTTCAATCAGTTGATATTATATTTTTTTACAACTGTATTATCATTGCATTAAAATTCATCTTATTTGGATTTCAATTTACTATCCATTTAACACTATGAAATACTGAGAGTGACGGTATAGTCTTCACACGGAACCACAATGACACTCTAACTCCTTGTAAGAAGCCTCTAGTTTATAGGGGACAAGCTTGAGGCAATGTGACCCATTAGTCAATCTACCGGATTAGTGGTATGATGGGAGGGGATTTTGGATGTAAAATTTCTAACCACTCATTTTAAAAATATTTTTTTAATGATTTTTCACCTAAATAACCATTATTAAACAAACATGGATCAAAATAAATTTTTTTATTAGAATACTAGGACTATAATAAATCTAAAGGGAATTAAAACAATTAATCATAGTTATATTCTCATTAATGAAATTCTAAATAAATTTTACATTCTAAAAATGGATAGAATGACCTGTTGAATATATAAAATAAACAGGTGACCTAAAAATCCATATATGGGAATAGACATGATAAAAAAATTTATCATTTTAATTAAAATGTATAACCAGATATAAAACATTGGAGGGATTATAAGAGATCACATTGATGCATAACATATATAAAATTGTATCATAATATCATAAAATCGTAGGAAATCTAGAATCAAAATATAAAATACTATAAACATGATTCAATAATAATATCATTGAAAATATATCTTTATTGAAAAGGTCCGATAAATTGTTATGTCAACCCCCTAAACCATACATAATGTATCATGAGACTAATTCATTACCTAATACATTGATGCTCTATATTTTCACACCAATAACAATATTTTCAGGATTTATATTACCATACCATTCATAAATAATAAATATACAAATAATTGATGGATAACATATGTGTTTCATAATCCTAGAACATATCATAATTAGTAAAATTTTGAAAATTTAAAAATTAGATTAATGAACAAATGGAATGTTGTTTCCCATAAAACAAATTGTACAATAATATAGATATATATATGAGATAACTACAAAAAATTTATAACTATAAAGAGAAATATAAGTTTATTTGTATAGAAAATGTTTGTAACCAAATGATAGCGGTGGTTTAGGGAGATCTCAAATAAAAAATAAAAAATATTATATATTATTAATGATATTATTTTCATTAAAAAGTATCTTCGAATCATTTAATGATGTTTATAAAGAATTTAATGGTCATGATGGTGGGAAATTATTCTTATTCCTTACAGGTTTAGAAGAAACTTTATTCACACTATAATAAAAAGTTGAAAAACACATTACTCAGAAAGTGACATATTTATTTATTTTAAAACTTATAATAATAATTTTAACAAGGGAGAAATTTCATTTAATAAATCATCTAATAATATCAAAAAACTTTTTTCACTATTCTAAGGAAACATTTATTTGGATAGAAAATGTTTTTTGATCAAAAATAGAAATATATATGGATTTTGTTATGAAAATATTATCTATAATTTTATGAACAAAATAGATGTAAATTAAAATTTAAATTTAACATATCATGAATAAAATGAGGAGAATAAATTCATAAGGTTTTATTAAACAATAATTTTATAACATCATTTAGTGTAAATTAAAGCATAAACAATCCCAATTAATGTGCTATCAATGCATAACCCCTTACCTCTATGGTAACTACAATTTCATAACCCCAAAGAGTAAAAAAATATATTATTACATAAAAACCATTAATAATTAAATATACATGATATAATTTGAATATTTTTAGTATATACACCATATAAAATAATTTAGGTGCCTAAAATTATAATATTCGACTATGAAGGGAAGTCGTGATAAAATCCCTCATGATTTAAGAGAGATCCTAATAAAAACAACTTGAAAGAGAGAGGTAGAATGAATATGATGTTCACATACCTTAAATAAGAATAATAAAAGATGTTTAATAAATAATTAGAGTTATATAGACCATTTAAATAAAGATAAATGCATAAAATAACTTGTGCCTTAATAATGGGTGTTTTGAGGTGAAACCATAATGACTTAAGAAACAACTTAATAAAATACTATTTAAATATAAAATGCATGATTTTTTGGATTATATATAATGTATAAGAATAATATGTAATTTTCAATATATATATTTTATATATATCCACATTTTGACATAAATTAGGTTCATAAAAAAAAGTTTTTAATTATAGATTTTTAAATATGAAAACTTATACCTTGAGGCTGACTCATTACCATCATTCCTTAGGTTAGAGAATAAATAAATAATACTAACTCTTTTTCAATATGAAAAAAATATTCATTATTATTATTTCATTTATTTTATGAAGGCACATTTCATGTTCAATTATATAATCAAATAGGTTTGAGTTGGACATTTTGATGATGTTTGGGTCAAATGTCTATAATTTCATTTTCATGTTGAATAAAATCCAAGAGATTATTATTTTATAATATCCTTCATAATAATCATCATATTATTCTCAATTTTTTACAAATAAAATAATTTTAAAAATGATAATGATATATGGTTAGGAATAAACTAATTTGTTGTGATCATTGAGATAGTAGGCCATGTGTATGCATGAGTAACATTTTCATTTTTGAATAATCTTTATTTGAAGAAGATAATTATTTGAGAAATCTTATATAATAATAATTATTTAATAAAATGATATTATTAGTTTAAATATACTTAAATATAACATCCATGTTATTCCAAATGAAAAATGAATCATATCGCTTCGTGATGCTGTAGTCCACCATAAACACAAATGACATTAAAATTTTTCAATGTATCATAAGGTAACAATTCATATGAAATATTAAATTAATTAAATTATTTTTATTTAATAAATATCATTAATAATTATGAAAACAATTATTTTTATATTATATGTAATGTGATGATTGAAAAGCATTAACAACGGTTCACATTTTTGTAGTTTGTTGTACACGCCAATGATGATTTATTTTCCATTTAGATAGAATAACTGACAATTGTAGGATATTAAAATAACAAAAAACTTCATAATTTATTTGAATTATTTATTATAATATTTTATCATGGCTTTATAATATATTATTTTGTTTTATGAAAAATAAAAAAACACCCTATTAAAAACTATATATTTTTATTGAAGTACCACTTTAGATATATTATAAAAGCCTCTCTTTATTTTATTTTTTATCCAAAAAAAACATCTACAACAACGTATGAGATATAACATTTTTATTTTTTCTAGTATTTTTAATTACAAAAGTCATTTTCTTTTTCTAAGGTAGAGTAGAGGATCAATCCATTAATATGTGAGAGTGAGTGACATTTCTATAATTACAAATACCTACTCAATAATGGGATGTTAATCACAATCCATTCGACTCAAAATTTGAAAAATAATAACGTGGATGGATTATATAGTCATGAAATAACATTAAAAAACAATCATTTTTTTTAATTCCATTT
Organism: Viscum album; assembly: GCA_963277665.1. Lineage (NCBI taxonomy): Eukaryota > Viridiplantae > Streptophyta > Magnoliopsida > Santalales > Viscaceae > Viscum > Viscum album. Next base: position 1,552,493,511 of record OY728161.1, on the reverse strand, counting down.
ACCATTATGGTTCTTCATATTTGTCAATTAAATTTTGCAAAATGAACACATGATCTTGTTTACTTATTTTACTACTCAAGATTTAAAAAGTAATTTGACATTATTAAAAAATTATAATTATTCTAAATAATAATAAGAATTATATGTTGTTATATTCAAATTATAGATGTTTAATATTTTAATTTAAATTAGAAATAAAAAAATATACTCCAAAGAAAATATTTTTCATGGAATGTATTTTTATCAATCTATAGATTATACTATATAAACTATAAAACTATAAATAATCAGAATATGAGTTTATATTAATATATAATGATTAATTATTAATAAATTATATTATATATTTCCTTACATGTTAGTAATTTTCATAGCAAAAATGGATAATATCTTTTCCCATAAAGAAAATTTTATAAAGACTACAACTTAAAAAACAAAAATAAATATAAACAAAAATAAAAAAATTATAATTCCATTTAAATTAATTATATTATTAAAATTAAAAGGGTTAATATGAAATTTTGAGTCAAAATATAGAAAATGTTTTATCTTTTAAAATAATTTTTTTGTATAATAAAGTACAGTTTTACAAAAAAACCATATTTTTCTATATTTAATAAAAATTTATTTTTTAAAAATAATACCATTATTTATCCCCATGATTATAATGATATGCTGATTTGAATAATATATTTTATTTTATATAATAAAATTTCAAAAATATCCATAAATTATATTTAGTATTTTCTCACATAAAGAAATAAAAATAATTTTTTGAAGGAACTATATTTTTTATATAATAAAATATTTATATTTATATTTTTTCCACCTTTTTATGATTTTATCTATAAAGATATATTTTTAGACCTCTTATATATATGTCATAATATTGTTATCACTATTTTTACCTAATAAATTAATGGATATGTTAATTAGGTCATATTTATATAATAATATTTTATGGTTCTCATATGGCGGTTATTTCATATCATACATGCTATAGAGTATTGTTTAAATTTAAAAAATAAACATCATGAGGTGTCATAATGAAAAACTACATATTTTTTTAATTTTTTCTCCAAATGTTACAACATATACTGTAATACCTTAATCTTAAGAAAATTAACTGAATTCCAATATTCTATCCAATATAGTATCATGCATGGTGATGTGAATACCCTTCTATTAATTTAAATATGGAAACATTCATTGTGTTTACCTATATATTACATCTTTAATGAATTTATAAAATTGATTTTTAATTTACATGTCTTATCAAAGTAATGAATATATTTATTTATAAAAGTATATGGAATTGATAAAATCGTTATAAATAGAGGAACATAAAATTGTACCTACAATCTTTTATTATTGATCATTGATATAGATAAATGTTACCCATGCACATGTTGGTAATGTGGCCTCCATGATGGATGTGTAGTTCATTTTTCATTCAAATATTTAATTATTGGTTTTTAATTTATAATTTGGAAATAAAAATGATAATCATGTAATGATTATATTTCCGGATATTATGAAATAATGAAACCATTACCTATTGTGAACCTGTGGAAATAATTTAGAAAAAATGATCTAAATATCATCAAATCATATTACACAAATTTAAAGGATTATGTAATTTAATATATGATGTAGAAAATAAATTAAAAGGATTAACAATGATTTTAATGGGTTTTATTTATAATAATAATTAACAAATGGTTATTATTACAAACTATATTGGATGTATTAAAATATTTCTACAAAATATAACTTACTCTTTACATAAAAATTATCAATTTTTATATTTTAAATATATAATTTCAAAATAGTTTTAACCCATTCAAATATTCGTATAATTACGTTACAAATTTATTGATAATGAAATAAAATAATAATGAAGGATATTATATGTATCATTCCTGGGTTCTGAAAATGGAATAATTTTATATAAATTTGTCAATTTCATTACGAAATAAAAAAATTAATTTAGCATTTATGAAATCAATATATTTTCCCACTACTATAACTATTATATTATATTTTTATTTGGTAACATCTTCTAAATTTACATAAAAGATAAAACATTGCCCCTCTTTTTATATGAACTTTTTATTTGAAAAGGTTTTCATAAAATGGTATTTTTATAACCAATATTGTTGTTCATAGGGGTTAACAAGATTCATACATAAAAGGATTTATTCTAGATATGCACATTTTACATTTTTAAGACTATGGATGGTACCATTATAAAAACCAAATGGGTTTCCCCTTTATAAACTAATAACATGTGGTTATATTTTAATCCTATAATGGGTGTTTTTTATAAATCAATGATTGGGGGTTATGATATAATTTAAGGAAATGTGATTCCACTATAACCATCTAACTTATTGTTTAATTATTAATATCTTTTTATAATTATATTACATGTTGATTTTACGGTTCATAAAATGGTTATTATTATATAAAGATTATTTCGTAAGGATTATATATGAATTTTTTATGCTTTCATATGGGATTTCATTAAAATTATTTATTCCAAAAGGTTATTTATGTATATTTTTTTATAAACTATTACACACATTTTTGTAGAAATATATGTTCTTAAAATTGTTTTTTTCATGGGATCTTTTTTTTCAAATAAAACCACATGATGATGAACATAAAATTAGATTAATTATTATATGATTACTAAATAATATTGGGAATAAATGATGATCCAATTCATAAGTAAATTATTATTTTTTACATCAATTTTAATTATGATATTCATAATTTGGATTTATGGTCTCAGACATGACTGATAAGATAACCAAATTCAATAATTTTTTATAACATTTAATTATTTTCTTATCATCCCATGCTTTTGAATGTTTTTACATGATTTAAGGATGTTCCTAATTGTTAAAATATTTATATATCCTGATATGTATGTTTTTTTGAGAAAACTAATCATGTATTTATAATGAAACTATTTTTTTGTGAAAAATAAATATAATATTGAAATTTCAATATATAAATATTTCTTACCAATTATAAAAAACATTAAATCAAAAATGTATCTTGGTTATGTGTTGTGTTACATAAGTTTTTATTATGTATTAACAATGTATGGATAAATTTATGTCACATTTATCAGTATAAAAGTAAAATATGTAAAGATTGTCTTTTAAGGAACAGTTATGGGATTGTGGATTTAGGGATTTTGTAGTGTATATTAGTTAAAGATATAAAAAACCACAGGGGTTTTGATTTCTTGATGAGAGTTAATCATAAGATTTATATAAACTGTAATAAGTTTATATGTTTAATATTCCTTGAATGTAAAATATTTTAGATACACAATTAGATCTATTAAGATATGGGGTTTAAATGGAATTATTGAAATTTTTTATGATTTATTACATTGTTTTAGAATATTTAAACATTATGATTAGCATGAAGTATTATATTAGGAATAATTCATATAATGTTTTGGATATAATATTAAATATATTGATACCATTTAGCATTTATATGATCTTTAATGTTGAGTTAATTATAGGTTATTAAACTTTTGAAACATAAGATATATCAAACCAAGGGATTGAAATTTGATTTGGTGAATATGTGAATAATTTTATTTTTAATGATGTTCTTTATTTTGGGGTAGATTATCAGATATTTTATGAATTAGGATATAATTTATTTTATATGAGAATTTTATTTTAATTTTTATTTATAAGGATTTAGGTTATTCATTGAAATGTTAATCATATAAAAAAGATAATATGATTATAGAATAAAACATTTTCTATGAGGCTTTAAGATATATTTATTTTATTTTTAGATAAAATATTGTTTTAAAATTTATAATTATGTTATATTATCCTTTATTTTTTTGATTAATTCTATGTCTGCAATATTATGATGATTGTAAAGAATATGTATTTATAATGTAAAATAATTTTATCATTGGGAATCGTTATTAAGGTTTCATATATTTTTATTGTGTTTGTTCACATAAATGTTTATGTTATTGGGAATTATATTAATATTATCTAACCATATGGTTTTTAGTTTTTGACTAATGGAAATATAATTAACTTTTACATTATGTGATCCATTTGTTATTGAAATTGGTGCATTGTGCAAGAAAAATTCAACTATGATTCTCATCATTTGGATAAAAAGAAGATATTGGGGTTGAAATTGATTATAGAATGAAATCCTACATAAATGTGGAGATATATTATTTATGTTCTTAGTCGAGAAGGTAATGAATTATTTTTTAATAGGAGGAGTATAATAAAATTTAAATTTAATCACATTACATTTATTTTTGATAGATTGCTATACCTTTTCCCACCTCTTTAGTTTATGGGATTTTTTCCTTTTAGCTTTCTCATGATAATTCCCATTAAACATTTCAGGATCTCTATCATTCCTCTGTAATTATTTTTACTTTATCGAATTCATTCATGACCCTATCTTATCTTCCCAATAATGTTATCATTTATGGAAACATTGTTATGTGTTATTCTACCTGACCAATAAATTTTCTTTTCTATCATTTCAGGAGTAATTTTTTACCCATTTTTAATGTGGGATTTTAAAAAAGTTTTGTTCAAAAAATCAAACCTATTATCACTTATAATGAGTTAAAATTATGAGGCCATAATTTATTAATGTGTGGGGGGAATAATTCCACATTTTTTAAAATAGCAATATTATTTATTCAATTTATGATAAAAATGTGAGAATAAAAGAAAGATGATTTATAAATACTTTAATATTAATTATATGAATGGTCCATTAACACAACGTCCCTAAATACGTACTTCTAGATCCAATACTAATGACATAAACATTAAATTTATGGCTTTGATACTGATAATATTGGACTATTTTTTCCATCTAAACCTTCCAATGTCAAATGAAAATATTAAATTACATACATAACCAATGACATTTTAAATCAACAGTATTCTAGAATTTGTAAAAAGTGTAAAAATATAATGATCTCAAGGGATTATTTATCAATGTAACTTGATAATTATATTAAATTTTATAATTTCAAAAACTTTAACAAATTTAATCAAATATATTACAATTATATAGTCTTATCATTAACTATAATTCCTCATAATCGAGAGAAAAATAAACATAATAAGAGTGAATTCAAATGATTAGTATGGATAAACATATGTATTGACAATTTAATGTCATTATTTATTATAATATTAGCATAACGATTTGAAGGGGAAATAAGAGTGTAGGAGCATAACAAAACAAAATTCATAATCATCAAATACTTGGATCATTAATCCCAAGACATGGTGTAATGATTTAACCGAGGAAGGAGGGAATAGAATTGATAATAGCGAACCATGTGAAATTATTCTCGATCTAATGAATCATTAAAAACTAATATATTTTCAACCATATAAATTATCTATTACATTTATGTAAAAAATATCTAAAAATATTATCATAAAAATCATAATAATCACATAAAAGCATATATAATTTTTAGATAAATACTACTAGAACATGATGTATCATATTTATATAACTCTTAAAAAATGAATTTCCTTTGAAAATTAAATTAGAATAATGATTATGGTGATCCAAAATATAGTAATCATAGTTATAATCAGAATAAAAATACAACTAAATTCTTATAATCTCATAGTAGAAAAAAATTTGGTTAACTCTATCCCTTTACCCAATTCATTTGAAAGTTACAAATTTCTCAAATGTAATGAATTTATAATGGAAATAAATATCTTTTAAGAAACTTTCCATGAACCCTAAAATAATAATAAAACATAAAATCTTATAGTTTTAAAATAATAATTTCACCCATAAAAAAACTATCCCAATATTGAAAGATACTTTTGTTTTAAAACAACATTTTCAAATCCTAAATAACCAAAAACAATTTATTGGGTTGTTTATATAATTAAAATTAGACATATTATACATGATCACAAATATAAAATAAAATATAAAATCATGCTAAAATTCATTTTCATCATATATGTAAAAATTTATAATTCCATTCATAATAAGATTAACCCATGGAAAAAAAATTCAAAAAAAATCTATTTTAATCAATAATAATGCATCTACAAAAATATAGATTAGGATCATTCAAAAATATCCCAAAAAGAGAATTTGTATCATCAAGTGTTATTGGCATTAATGAATATAAATGAAATAAATTGATCTTGAAAACCCTTATTGAAGGAAATAAACATCTCAATTTTTAAATAACATAAAGAAATTAAAATCTCATAAAATACAGCAAAAACCCAATTCTTTGAATGTAAAATTGAAATATTATAAAGTATTCACCAATGAATACATTGTTTAGGATATCTAGAAAATCCATTCATGTTGTAAAAAATTATCATTCTTATAAAACATCATGTTGAGGGAGTAAAAATTGAACCATTTTAAATAAACTATGAATTTATTTTTAAAACCATTAAAAATATAGATACCCAATATTAACATAATAATATTTTAGATCATAATATTTTAATTTTAATTACATTATATGAATAAATTACCAATGACTATAACTGTGTAGTTTCTTCTGAATCATGGAACACTATATTCTAATACATTGAAATATCTTCAATGGTTTCCCACAATGACCTTTCTATATTTAAAAATTCATAAAAATAAATTACATAAAACCAAATATTATCACTTAGGGAAAAGAAAAATAATATTTTTATGGTGGAATACTCATTAATAATAACTGAGGGACATATATAATAATAACAAGAATATAATATTATCAGAACATGATCATAAGAAATGATAACCATACCCTAGATGAAAATGATCATAAACATGAGTCATGGATAAGATATTAGAAATTCAACGTAAATGAATAATATTCTAATAAAAGAACATGAGCCATGATGTCATAAAATTATAATAAAACCTAGATGATTGGAATACACATAAGCATATTATATATTATGTCAAGGATGACAACCATGAAATTCATAACATGCTAGGATTGTGATAATCATCCACGATCTGTTATTAGGCCTGAGAAAAAAATTCTTTACCATATTATGTCTAGCTGGGGATGACCTCACATGTACCAATTTCTGGTCTTCGTATAACCTCTTATGTACCCTCTTATCTCGGGCTCAAGATGACCACCCATATACCGTCTTGTCATGGGATTGGGATGATATAACATGTGTCCTTAGAGATCATAAAACAATTATCATAAATTAATTCATTTGGTGGAGATATAGGTACCACCCATCACTTAATGAAACTATACATATGTTCTCCATTAGATCATAAACATTCTTCACATCATAACCCATGAAATGAAAGGGGAATCATGAACATTTCATCATATCATAACTTCCAGAAATGATACATTTTTTATAATACATTATTCATAGAATTTACCAAAAAAAGATGTGGTTGAAATAATAAATTCTTCATAATATTTAAAATTTATGAGAAACAGGTTTCATAAAAAAAATTCAATTTAAAAATTAACCATTCAATAAAATAATAATAATGGTTCCCATGGATAATATCTCGATTAATGAATAAAATATATCAAAGGTTGTCATATTAGATGGATGCAGATTTAAAAATATCACATTTGGAATTTCTTATGGAATACAAAAAATATTTGAAAATAAAATTTTAAGACATATAGAATTTTAAAAAATATTCATTATAACAGCATTTAAAATTTTAAAAGTATGCATTCAAAAAAATTATAACACTCTCAAAAACATATAAAAATTTCAAATTTACTTTATTTGAAATTAGATATAAGATAAAAATTATTCAAAAATAATTAGGAATTTAATTTAGTTTGAAAATATTATTTAAAACATATAATTTAATATTTAATTAATGGACTGGTCATTATTGCATAGAATTACACAACTGATGTATATGTAAAAACAATTATTACATACACGTTTCCTATATTCATCAAAAGTTTCATGATCGATAAAATATGAGAATATTCATCATAAACAAATTTTTTAAAAATCATAAAAATGTGTAATTTTTTTAAATCACCAGATATTAGAGAAAAATATTAGAAATAAACTTTAGAAAACCTTTTTTTGAATGAAAAAATATTTTTAAAATAAGATAGAAGTATGGTTATATTTTTATATAATCAAAAAAATTATATTCATTAATTAACATTACATAGTTAAGTATATGAACTACACAAAAGATGTTATTTCGGAATATCTAATAAGTGTAAAAACCTAGGTATTTATAGAATTATACATTATGATATTAATTTTATGGTAAAGGGAATATTATTCCGTTAGCTTACTCTATATGCAGTAGCAGTTTTCTCTGAAATCATACACTGCACAGAACATTAATTTATAACAAAAAATAATACAGTACTACTATTATTATTATATTCAATTATAGTTAATTCATTGGCATTGGAATGGTGGGAATGAATAGTATCATCTGAATTTTAAAATATGGTTTACACATGTTAAAATAATAATTCATTTCTCATAAAAATTTATTATAAATGAAAATAAAAACCAATTTAATATAAAAAATGTGTTTTTATAATAAACTATTTAAAATAGTATATTTTTGTTTATAAAATCATATCACTTTTTATGGATTTGTATTTAATGAAAAATATATGTTATATACATAATGTAAAGATTTAAATTTTTCTTATCTGTTTTCAAGATATCATATAAGGGCTAATTCAAGTTTTTTTAGATAAAAGAAGGGTTTTTCTAAAAATACAATTTTTTCACCTTTTGATAATAAACACATTTTAAATTTATATTTTTGACACCTTTATATATTATATATGAAAAAATATACTTCTTATTTAGAATAGTGACTTCAAAATTTACATAGGATGTATTTTTGGTATTTTCATGATAATTATCATTTTTTATGAATAATAGAATTACACTAAATTTTAAATGAAAAAAAAACACATCAAGATAATTAATATGGTGAAATCATATTAGTTAATGGTTTTAAAGTATAAATGGAATTTATTTTATCTTGTAATGCAATTTTAGTTATTTTAAGAAATTTTAACATTGAAATTGGATAAAAAATGTCAATCATTTGATAGTTATTATTTCATAAAAACCAGATTTTTTGGTTTTGACAGTAGAAATAAATTTTAAATTAATTACTTCAAATTATGTGTTTCTAATTTGGAAAAATATATTTCATATTTGGAATAATATGGTTAAAATTTTATAAATTGGTACCTTTTATTTTTGGAATTTATTAACAGTAACTTCAGTAGTTATTTTATTTTCCATGATTAATGGGTATATCAGGTAAATAAGGGTAAAAATAATATTATAATAATATTAAACTACACCTACACATGTCATAATCCTATTCGATGAGGCCTTTTCAATGATGGGTGATAAAAAACAATTTTGTTGAATATTTTATTGATAATAAATGACAAAATATCCTCACATTGTGTTTAATATGTTTATTTATAAAATATTTGGTATTAGATCATTAAATTGAAAATCGGGTAAAAATTTTATTTTTACCTTTTAGAATTCACTGTAGAATATCATAGATAACTATTTTGATATGAATTACCAAAACATATATTTTCTTATATAATTTTATGACTTAATAGGATACAATTTTCATTCAGGACATATGAGGTAATTTATTCATTTGATTGGATATAATTATCCATGAAGTCAAAGTAGGGATGGACTCGCCATATTGGACGTCAGTTCTATATATGGGCCATAACATCTTCATTCTTTCTTGTATTAGTACCAAATTTTAAAAGGAGCATGAGAACTCATTTTCACATTAATCATCATTCTTGAAGGATTTCTAGATAACTCATCTTTCTTGTATATATTCTATAAAGGATAGAGGATTAAGTACATTTGATTAAGATATATATATATGTATATATTTGTGTGTGTGTGTGTGTGTTTGTAATTGTATTTTCCTACCAGGGTTGAGATGTTTCATGACGTTTCTTATAAAATTTTCAAGTGTCAAGTGTTTGATTTGGATTTCATTATATGGTATGGCCCAATTCCTTTACCGTTTATTTTTTTTTGGAATGAGATGATTCAATTACATATCAAACCATACATAGTTTTGTATTAATACAGTCAGATTTTATAATTTATTGTCTATTAGATATGAGTCGAGTATATTCATCACTAAAATGTAAAATATGATGAATGAATTTTTTTATAAAAATGTCATGATTTCATAATAAAACACCTCTAATAGAGGTGAAATTTGTACTATGAAAAGAATTATTTATTAGATGATTAATGTTTTCTTGGCATAATGATATTTAGTCTCCATATTAATTGATGACATAGTGTGACATAAAGAATATGTATAATATACCCTCTAATTGAATTAGGAAATTAATTTTTTTTCTTTATAAACAATAATTGATTATTTTAATATTCTATGTGTCACTTTGTCCCATAAAATTTGAATTTACATTTATTTAATAACCCAAGTGGTGTGTTGTTATCCTTAGATTGTTAGTGGGAACTTATTTAGTACTAATAAGAATTGTTTTACATTGTCCAGAGATGTGTTTCCACCAACATATGTCAATGCTCTTGGGATAAATGCATATATTAAACTTGAATATCATAATCTATATTTTGGATGAATTTATTTTAATAATGTGTTAATTAAACAATCATGGTGATGAGTGGGTAAACTCATGGGTGATGTTTAAATGTGATGTTTTGAACGATGATTAACTATACACATTAAATTTTTATATTTATGTTTTGTGAATAATGTGGGGGGGGGGGGGGTATTATCATTAGATATTTTGATTATGTTTTTTTCATGAGGTGGTATACTCGTGCGATGTAGTTGGTTGTGTATTGTGATCAATGATTTTGTATACTCATTCTATAAATTGAATGTAAATGGTTATATATGACTGGATAGACTCATAGGTTGTTAAACATTAAATGATATTGAATGGATGAATGATTTTATAGATGCCATGGATGGCCCTCCATGGATCTTGAATGTGGTAGTGGATTCCTTGGGTTGGGTGTTACCCATGGGTAATGATTTTGAGGGATTCATCGAGAATCTATACCCCTTGGACCTGGTTTTCTTGGACACATGTAAGAAATTTCTAGTATGACATGATCCTAGGACTAAAACAAGTACCTTTACCAAGTATCCATCAGGATGATCATTAGAATTGATGAGGGTACCTTGGTCATAGACACATTGGATCTAGACCTTCATGGTCTAACTCATTAACATAGGATAAAACCATGAGATATATGATACATTCAATTATATGGCATTATATTTTACAATTATGACACATGTGACAATACGGTTTGGCGTGGAATGTTATAACTCTTTGGGTTATATGAAAATGTATTGTTTCTTATTTGTGGATCATTTTTAGCTACCTAGTTATTATAGTTTTTCCATACTTTGTAGGTATCCATGAGAGGTTATTTTAAGTACCATTATTTTAGTGGTTTATATACCATTTGAATATTTATTTTATTGTTTTTTCTTATACATTTACCTTCACACTACCATAAATTATATTGCACAAAATATATTGGGATATACACCATGGGTATCTTCTAATAGAGGTGATATATCACACCCAGTTTGGGTACCATTGACACCGAAGTTGAAATTTTTATTTTTATGTATATGGACCTTTTGTTGTGCTCTGTACTTATACCATATGAGTTATAAACACATGACAAAGATGGAGTTCAGAATTCTTTTGGGGATCACCATTGGAATTTTTAGTTCATTTATTAAATTGAGTCGTGTTTTGAACTGAATTTTAATTAATGTTGAATGCTACACATTTAGAATATGTATCTTCATATGATAGTCATTCTCTGTATAAACTGGTGTTCAAAATAATCATAATTATGTTGATATTACATTTTTCTATAACTACATTATCATTTCATTATAATTCATCTATTTTAGAATTCTATTTACTGTATATTTATCACTGTGCAACTCTGAGAGTGAGGGTATAGTCTTTACACCAAACCACCATGACACTCTCACTGCTAGTATGTTGCCTCTTGTTTAGAGGGGGAAAAGTTTGAGGCTATGTGACCCATCAGTACAGCTACTGGTTTAGTGGTAAGACAGGAGGGTATTTTACAAATAAAATTTCATCCCACTCATTATACACATATTTTTTATTCATTTTTCACATAAATATCCATTACTAAACATACATGGATCAAAATAAACATTTTTATTGGATGACTATGTCTATAATAAATCAAAAGGGAATTAAAACAATTATTCATAGTTATATTCTCATTAATGAAATCTAAAATACATTTTACATTCTTAAAATTGATAGAATAGCCTAGTGAATACATCAATTAAACGACTTACATAAAAAATCCCAGTTCAGGAATAGACAAAATAAGGTAATTTATCATTTTAGTTAAAACGTATAACCAAATATAAAAAATTAGATTGATTATAAGAGATCACATGGATTCATAACAAATAGAAAATTGTATCGTAATATCATAGAATCGTAGGAAATCTAGAATCATCATATAAAACAATATAAACAAGATACAACGATTATTTCTTTGAAAATGTATTTCGGTTGACAAGGTCCCATAAATTGTTAATTATACCCTTTAAACCATACATAATGTCTCATTGGAATATTCATTACCCAATATATTGATGCTCTAACTTGTCACACCAATAACAAAATTTTCATGATTTATATGACCATACAATTAGTAAATAACAAATATATGAATAATTTATGGATAGAATATGTGTTTCATACTCTTGGAACAATTTATTATAAGTAAAATTTTGAAAATTAAAATTTTAGAGTAATGAACATATGAAATATTTTTACCCATTAAACAAACGGTAAAATAATATTGGTATATATGTGATATACATATAGAATAAATTAAAAACAATGTATAAATATAAAGAGAAATATAAATTGAGTTGGATAGATAATGTTTGTAACCAAATGAAAGTAGTGGATTAGAGAGATCTCCAATATAAAATAAAAAATAATATCTATTATTAGTGATATTATTTTCATTCAAAAGTATCTAGGAATCATATAATGATTCTAATAGTGTTTAATGGTCATGATCTATGTAAATTATGCTTATTACTTATATGTTTATAAAAACAATATTTTATTTACACTATAATAAAAAGTAAAAAAACACCTAACTCAGAAAGTGACTAGTGGATTTATATTAAAAAATTTCATAAAAATTATAACAGGGAATAAATTTCATTTAATAAATCATTGGATAATATCTAAAAACGTTTTTCACAATTATAAGAAAAATATCGATTTGGATGGAAAATGTTATTTGATCAAAAAGAAAAATAAATATGGATTTTATTGAGAAATAATCATCAATAATTCTAAGAACAAAACAGATGTAAATTTAAATTAAATTTATATATATCATGAATAACTTGAGGAGAATAAAATCATAAGGTTTTATAAGACATTAATTTTATATTATCATTTAGGTAAATTAAAGCATAAACAATCACAATGTCTATGCTATTAATGTATAACCTTTTACCTCCATAGTAATTTCACATTAATAACCCCCAAGAGTGAAATAAGAAAAATTATTACCTAAAACCCATTAATAAATATATATACATGATATAATTTTAATAAGATCAGTATATAGACCATAAAAAATAATTTAGGTGCCTAAAATTATAATATTCTACAATGAAGGGAAATCATGATGAAATCCCTCACTGTTTAAGATAGATCCTAATAAAAACCAATTGAAAGAGAGATAGATAATGAATATTACGTTCCAATACATTGAATAAGAATAAAACAAGATGTTTAATAATTAATTAGAGTTGTATACACCATTTAGAAGAAGATAGATGCATAAAAGAACTAGTACCTTAATGATGGGTGTTTTTAGGTGAAACTCTAATGACGTTTGAAACGCCAAAATAAAACACAATTAAAATATAAAATTCATGATTTTGAGGTTTATATACCATGGATAAGAATAATATGTGATGGTAAATATATATATTTTTTATATATCCACCTTTTAAAATAAATTAGGTTCATAAAAACATGATTTTAATTAATGATGTTTAAAAGATGAAATCTCATACATTGAGGCCAACTCATAACCATCATTCCATTAGCTAAATAATAAAAAATGATACTAACTATTGATGAATATGATTAAAAATTTCATGATTATTATTAAATTTATTTTATTAAGGCCATTTTCATATTCATTTATGTAATCCAAGAGGTTTGAGTGGGTTATTTTGATGGCATTGGGATCAAATGATTATAATTGCATTTCCATGTTAAATACAATCCAAAAGATAACTATTTATTAATATCCAGAATAATAATAATGAAATAATTCTCATTTTTTACATATAAAATAATTTTAAAAATAATAATGATATATTATTATGAATAATCTATTATGGTGTGATCATGGAGATAGTAGGCCATCTGAATACATGAGAAACATTTTCATTTTTGAATGATCATGATTTAAAGAAGATAATTATTAAATTATCTTTATATAAATATAATTAATTATAAAATTGATATTATTTGTTTAAATATACTTAAATATACCATCCATGTTATTCCAAATTAATAATGAATCATATCGCTTCGTGATGCTGTAGTTCACCATACACACAAACAACATTTGAACTTTTCAATGTATGGTAAAGAAACAATTTGTATGATATATTAAATTAATTAACATATTTTTATTTAATAAATAAATTTAATATTTAGGACAACAATTATATTTATATTCTACTTAAAGCGATGATTAAGACACAATAACAATGGCTCACGAGTCTGTAGTTTGTGGTACACACCAATGATGATTTCTTTTCAATATAAATAGACGAGTAGAGAAGTGTAGGTTATTAAATTACTAAAAACATCAATATTTATTTGACATATTTATCATATTATATCATCATGGTTTCATAATATATTATTTTGTTTTATGAAAACTAATAAAAAAACCATATTTAAAATTTTATTTTTTTATTGAAGTGCCACATTAAATATATTACAAAAGCCTCTCTATATAGTATTTCATTTTAAAAAACACATCTACAACAAGGTATGAGATTTAAGGAAGATATTTTTTTAGGTATTTTGAAATACAAAATTAATTTTCTATTTGTACGGTAAATGAGAGGATATTTCTATTTATAAGTGAGAGTGAGTGAATTTTTTTTGTACTAATAACTACTCAAAAATGGTATGTTAATCTCAGTCCATGTGCCTCAAAAATTGAAAAAGAAAAATGTGGATGTCTTATATAGTCATTATACAAAATTTAAAAATTATTTATTTTTGGTTGGTAATTCCATTTACCATTATGGTACATCATATTTTTCAATTAAAATTTTCAACATTAAAACATGATCTTGTTCACATTTTTTACTACTTAGATTATAAAAACTAATTTGACTTTATTAAAAAATAATAATCAATCTTAATAGTATTAAGTAATATGTGTTATCATATTCAAATCATATATGTTTAACATTTTTATTAAAATTAAAAATCAATAAATATACTCAAAAGAAAATATTTTTCATGGAATAGATTTTTACCAATCTATAGATTATCTTATATTAACTCGACAACTATAAATAATAAGAATATTATATTATATTAATAAAAAAATATGATTTTTTTTAAATTATATTATATATTTTATTAAATTTTGTTAATTTTTATAATTAAATTTGATAAGATTTTTTTCATAAATAAAATTTGATGAAGATTGACAGTTAAAGAACAAAAATAAATATATACCAAAATCATAAAAACTTATAATTACAATGAAATTAATTATATTATTAAAAATAAAATGGTTCATATGAAATTTTCAGTCAAAATGTTGAAAATATTTTATATTTTAAAATAATTAGTTTGTTTAAAAAATTACAATTTTACAAAAAAATGTATTTTTTACTATTTAATAAAAATTTATTTTTTAAAAAGAATTCGTTTATTTCCCCACATGTTAATTATGATATGTTGATTTGAATAATATATTTTATTTTATAAAATAAAATTTCTAAAATATCCATAAATTTTTTATACTATATTCTCACATAAATAAATAAAAATAATTATTTGAATTAAATATATTTTTTATAGAATAAAATATTTTTATTTTTATTTTTCCCCCTTTTTATGAATTGATCAATAAAGATATATATTTTTGAACGTTTTTATATATATCATAATATTTATATCACTATTTTTACCTATTAAATTAATTAAAACTATAATGAGCTCATATTTATATATTACTGTTTTATGGTTCTCATATGGTGGTTATTGTTAGTCGTACACACTATAAAGAAATGTTTTAATTTAAAAAATCAACATCCTGAGGCGTCACAATGAATAACTAATTAATATTTTCAATTTTTTTCTCCAAATTTCACAAGATAAACTATGATACCTTCTTCTTTAAAAAACTTCACTGACTTCTAATGTTCTATCCAATACAGTATCATGCATGGTGATGTGAATAACCTTTCATTCATTTAAATCTTGTAACATTTTTTGTGATTTCATTTTGATTACATCTTTAATGAAGTGATAAAATTGATTTTTAATTTACAAGTCTTGTAACTATAATAAATATATTTATTTATAAAATTATATGTTATTGATAAAATCATTATCAATATAAGAACATAAAATATTACCTACAATTTTTTCTTACCTATCATAGTTAAATGGAAACGATACACATGCACATGTTTGGCATGTGGTCTACATAATGGAAGTATAGTTCATTTTTCATTCCATTATTTAATTATTGGTTTTAAATTTATTATTTGGAAATAAAAATGATTATCATGTAATGATTATTTTGCTGGATATTATGCAATAATGAAGACATTAACTATTGTGATTATATGGAATTCATTTTGAAAAAATTGATCTGATTATCGTCATAGCAAATTCCAAGAATTTAAATGATTAAGAAATTTAATATATGATGTGATAATCAATTAAAAGGACTATAAATAATTTTAATGATATTTTAGTAAATAAATAATTAACACATGATTATTATTCAAAACTATGTTGGATGTATTAAAATATTCAAAAAAATATAATATACCATTTACATTGAAATTATCATTATTTATATTTTAAATATATACTTTCAAAATAATTTTAACCCATTTCCATATTCGTAAAAATAATTTAAAAATTTATTGATAATGAAAAAAATTAATTACAAAGGATATTATATGTCTCATTCATTGGATTTCAAAATGTAATCTTTTTATATAATTTTTTCAATTTCATTAAAAATGGAAAAAAATTATTTTAACATTAATGAAATCAATATATTTTTCCACTACTATAACAATTATATGATATTTTCATTTTTGATCATCTTCTATATTGACTTAAAATATAAAACAATGCATCTCTTTTTCAATGAACTTTTTATTTGAAAAGGATTTCATACAATGGAATTTTTATAACCAAATGGTGTTTTTTATGTGGGATAAAACGATTCAGACATAAAAGGATTTTATCAAGATATAGACATTTTACATTTTTTATGACTATGAATGGTACCATTATAATCTCTAAATTGGATTCTCCATTATAAACAAATAACATGTGGTTATATTTTAATATTATACTGAGTGTTTTTTTATAAAACAAGGATTGATGTTATGATATAATCTAAGGAAATGTGATTCCACTATAACCATATACTTTATTGTAAAATCAATATTTTCTTTTGATAATTATATTAGATATTGATTTTATGATTCATACAATTGTTATTATTCTACAAATATTATTTTTGTTCGATTATATATTAAATTTCAATGCATTTATATAGGATAACATTAAAATTATTTATTTAAAAAGGTTAGTTATTTATATTTTTGTATATATACTATTATGCACTTTTTGTAGAAACATAAGTTCATAAAAATGATTTTTCATGTGTTCTATTTTTCAAATAAAACCTCATGTTGATGATTTGTAATTTAGATTAACTATTATATGATTATTAAATAACATTCGGAAGAATTGATGATCCCATGCATAAGTAACTTATTATTTTTTACCCCAATGTTTATTATTATATTCATAAATTTTTTATAT
This sequence comes from Viscum album, assembly GCA_963277665.1. NCBI lineage: Eukaryota > Viridiplantae > Streptophyta > Magnoliopsida > Santalales > Viscaceae > Viscum > Viscum album. The sequence goes on along the minus strand of OY728161.1, from coordinate 1,552,475,285 downwards.
GTTTTCATACATTAGAGATCAGATAACCAAATGTAATCATTTTTTATAACACTTATAGAGTTTTTATATCATCCCATGCTTCAGAATGTTTTTACATGATTTAAAGATCTTCCAAATTGATAAAATATACATATATCTAGATATGTAGGTTTTGTTGAGAAAATGAATCATGGATTTATAATGAAATTATTTTTTGAGAAAAATGAATACAATGTGGAAATTTCATCATATACATATTTTTTTCCAAATTATAAAAAAAATTAAATTGAAAATAAATTTTGGGTATGTATTTTTTTACATATGTATTTTTGATGTCTTAACATTGGATGGCTATATTTACTTCACATTTATTATTATCCATGATAGATGTGTGAAGATTTTCTTTTTAGAACTGGGACTAGGATTGTGGATTTATGGATTTTGTAGTGTATATTAGATAAAGATATAAAAAACCACAGGGATTATTATTTCTTGATAATATGTAATCATAAGAGTTATAGAAACTGTAATTGGTTTATAAGTTTAATATTCCTTGAATTTCAAATATTTTGGTTACATTATTAAATCTATTATGTGATGGGATTTAAATGTAATTATTGAAATTTTGGAAGATTTATTACTTTTTTTTGAAATATTTAACCCTTTTGATTAATATTATGTATTATATTATGAATAATTAGTATTATTTTTTGGATATATGATTAAATATATTAATAAAATTTAGCATTTATATGATTTTTTATGTCGAGCTAATTATAGGTTATTAAAATTTTGAAACATACGATATACATAACCATGGGATTGAAATGATATTTGGTGAATATGTGAATAATTTTATTTTTAATGGAGTTCCTTATTTTCGAGTAGATTATCAGATATTTTAGGAATTTGTATATAATTTTACATAATAAGTGAATTTCATTTTAATATGCATTTATAGGGATTTAGGTTATTCATAGAAATGATAGCCATGTGAAAGAGAGTATATGATTATAGAAATAATTAATTGTTTTGAGGCATTATGATATATTTATTTTATTTGGAAATAAAAGTTTGTTTTAACTTTTAAAAATATGTTATATTATCATTTATTTTTTTGGTTTAATTTTATGTATGTAATATTATGATGATTTCAAATTAAATGTATTTATAATGTAAAAAAAATTATCTTTGGGAATCATTATGAAGGATTATGATATTATTATTGTAATTGGTAACATAATGGTTTTTGTTTTTGAGAATTATATTAACATGGGATTACCATCTGGGATTTGGTTTATGACTCTGGGAAATATAAATAACTTCTACATTATGTGTAACGTCCCCGATCTGGAATCCACTAAACTAGTGCTCCGAGCCGGGTAGTTACTTAACCTTAAGTACACCTACCCGTACACCATAGGCTATCGACTAGAAGCGGGTGTCTATGTGGGGAGACTATACAGGTAGTGTATGAAAAATGAAAATTAATGATAATTACCAATAAATTATTCAAGGTCCCATTAACCATTTTAGATTCAAATCCATTGCAAGTTCTATTTCCATTCATTCAACACCATTTACCATCACATACAATTTCATTACATTTCTATGGGTTAATCATATACATTATGTCTCATGGGTCTAAGGACAAAAATGACATGCATGAGGGTAAACACATAGTTATCATATCTGACTAGGACTAACCCCTTCATAGTTACCATATTCTCACCTCGAAGCCTCAGTCCTGGTTGATGAAACCATATCGTCACCTCAAAGCATCAGTCCAAGTGGATGAAACCTTTAGGGGAATAGATCATCAGTCCTCATTCCTAACCCATGCATTTAGGGTGGAGTTTAGAGCATCAATCTTTTCTCTACCTATGGGCGTAGATCCTTAAGTCATACCCCACACTATCATTCCATGTGCACATGATTATGTATATAAGTTACCATCAACCTACCATACCATTACCCCATGGACAAACCATTCACAACAAACCACATGGGAATCCACATCCTGCTTTAACCCATTAACACATTACCATTTAACATCATTTAACCATTCACCCAATTCCCATGTGTTATTCCTATCTCAAAAATAATTCTACACTATACCCATAATTCATCCCATTATGGCCTTTAATCAGTTTACACAATAACCCATTTAACCCATTCATCATTCACATGAATAAAACATTCAAACCCTTCCAATTAACCCTTAATTTATTTCCATGTCTAGGTGCATAACCTAACTTCTATTCCATGTTCAACCAATCATGAAAACATATTATTCAAGGGATCTAACATATATTACAACAATGTCACTTGTTTAATATAAATCCCAATGTTTGGGGAAAGCCGGCACATCCCATGGATGGCCCTAATTAGTTCATGTAATTCTCAACACATCCAATGGGGATCATGAGAGTTCCAATTTACCATTTTCAAGCATCATTTATATTAAAACACATCAAGGATGATGAAATCTCACCAATGAAACCATAAGAAAAGCCACACATGCATGAATCTACCGTAAAACTATGGGATAACATTTGTAGATCACCTACCTCGAAATTGCGGTTGAACGTACACCCAAATGAGTCCTTATACATCAATTCGAGCAGACTTCGGAGCTTCAACCTTGATCTCTCCCAAAAATAGAGTTTTAGAGCTTCAGAACAAGAGGGAGAGAAGATACAAACCCTAAACCAGCAAGAGAAGCAATGATGGGATTAGCCTTAACTGGAGCTTCGATCCATAACCAACGGCAAAAAAACACCTTAGAAATGAGTGAGATCGACCTCTTGGAGCTCTTGGGAGATTTAGTTCGCTCCTAGGGTGAAGAGAGAGGAATGGAGAGGAAATCCCGAGTGGGTTCTTAAAATCTCAGGGTGGCAATTTCGAAATTTTTCCCATCATTAAGAAGCCACATGGTTTGGCCCCATGGTTTAACAAACCTTGCACAAACTGTGTGCATGCTACTATATAGAGGAATAGGGTTCCATGGTTTACCTAGGAAGGCCGTACAGTTTTCCATGGCTGTGCGCAGGCTGTGCGCCCAGGCTTGTCTTGCCCAGTTTTCCATTCTTTTGTGCCCCGAACCCCCGAAACACCCCCAAGACCTCTCATACATTAAGAAGATTCCCCTTGAAGACCAAAACAAGGGATTCGACCAGAACATAATGAACACATACCTTTACAAAAATATATATCTTATAACTTCCCCACCTTATAATGGCTCATCCTCAAGCCGAGTTTCTAGGCCTCATTGATCCACCGAAGAGAAGAGTTCGGGCCGCTGAGCCCGAATATCTGATTCTCGCTCCCAAGATTCTTCCTGAACTTACCCATGCTTCCATAGTAATCACACTAATGGCACAACCTTGACTCGCATGACCTTTTTCACTATGGTCTACGACATGAACCAGATCCTCCTCAAAGGACACACCAGCCTCAAGCTCCACATCCTCCACGTCAACCATGTGAGATGGGTGAGGGTGATATCGTAGAAGCTGCGACACATGAAACACATCATGTATCCCACCATACCGATGTGGAAGATCCAATCGGTAAAACATTGGTCTGATCCTCTCCACAATCTCAAAAGGTCCCACATATATTGTGCCATCTTCCCTGCTTTTGAATCTGACGGGGTCCTAAACTTGGCAACACATGAAGGAACACTTTTTCACCCATCACAAACTAAAGAGGTATACACCTTTGATCTGCATATGACTACTTCTTACTCTGAGTCATAGTCATCCACTTCTTAATCAACTTAACTCTCCTTGATGTCTCCTACATGAGACTTGGCCCCAACAAATCAGATTCACAGGCCTCTAGCCAACACAATGGAGATCTGCATGGCCTCCCGTAGAGTGCCTCAAACGGTGCCATCTGAATCGTAGCCTGAAAAATGTTTTTGTAAAAAAACTCAACTAATGATAGGTTCCTCTCTTAAGAACAACTATAGTCCAAGACACAAGCTCTTAACATATATTCCATCACTTGGATCGTATGCTCTGACTACCCATCCGTCTGCGGGTGGAAAGTCGTACTCAAAAACACCTGCTTACCAAGTGCCTTCTGTAACCCTTGCTAGAAATGAAATGTGAAATACGGATATCGGTCCAAAAATATGGTCCTCATAACACCATGAAACCACAATATATCACGAACATAAAACTCACCCAACAAGTCGACTATAAAGGTCTCCTAAATCGGTATGAAATGAGCCACTTTCGTTAACTGATCCACAACCACCCAGATTGCATCATTCTTTCATGAAATCCACAGAATACCCATGAAAAAATCCATTGTTACATCATCCCACTTCTATTTCGGAATGGGAAATGGAAGCCAAAAAACACATGGGCTTTGATTCTCGGCCATCACCTGCTGACAGGTAAGGCACCGTGCCACAAAATCCCACAACTTCCTTCCTCATTCCAGGCCACCAAAACTGCCTTCAAAGATCACGGTACATCTTTGTCAAACCAGGATGCACATCCCACTTTGATTCATAGAACTCACACATCAACTCTTCCTGTACACACTTTGGCACAACAACATGATCAAAAACCCAAACAACACCCTCCACATCGACGGACCAACCAGAAGGTATCTCTCCACCTTTAAGATTTTCCTTCATGATAAAACACTCAGGATCATCAAGGTGACCTTCCATAACTCGACTCAAAATTGTTGACTCCATCGTTAAGGAAGCAAGAGTTAACTAACCATTCTCCTCCTACACCTCTAGGTTCATATCTGCAAACAAATCCATCACCTTCCACTATGTGATGGACTTCTGAACAACCTGATTCTGAAACTTCCTTCTCAGAGCATCAGCAACATTGTGTCCCATTCCCGGCATGCAAACCAACTCAATTTAAATTGTTTTGATAAATTCAACCCATCTTTGCTGCCGAAGATTCAGTTCCCACTGTGAGAAGATGTACTTTAAACTCTTATTATTGGTAAACTCAGTAAACTGTTCACCCAGCAGATAGTGCCTCCAGCACTTCAAGGCGTATACCACAACAACCAACTCATGGTCATGAGTGGGATAGTTCTGCTTATGGGGTCTCAACTGTCTTGACCCATAAGCCTCAACCAGCTCGTACTGCATCAACACAACCCCATGATTGACTCTGGATGAATCAAAAATCACGAAGTACTTCTTACCCGGCTCAGGTAATATCATGATAGGTGCGGTCCTCAACTTCTTCTTCAACTATTGGATGGCGGTCTCAAAAGACTCAGACCACTCGAACCTGATTCCATTCTTTGTCAAGCCCGAGAGTGGTGCTGCCAAGAAAGAGAAATGCTGAATGAAGCTTCAGTGATACTGGGAAAAACCCAGAAAACTCCAATCATCCGAAACACTCTTGGGATACTCCCAAGATACAACTGCCTGCACTTTCTCTGGTTTCACTATCACACCTACCTATGAGATGATGTGACCCATAAAATGCACTTCACCTATCTATAATTGACACTTTTATAGCTTGGTGTATAGCTGATTCTCTCTTAGTGTACCCAAGATGATGTCAAGATGTTGGGCATGATCATCATGAGTTTTTTAGTACACTAAGATAGTGTCAAGAAATACAATCACAAACTGATCTAGATAGGGATGAAGGATTCGGTACATCAAATCCATAAACACCACTGGTGAATTGGTCAAGACGAAAGGCAATACCACAAACTCAAACAACCAATACCGACACTAGATAGTTGTCTGTGGTACGTCAGAAGGCTTCACCCTCATCTGGTGATACCCTGACCTCAGACCAATCTTAGAAAACAATGATTCACCTCTCAATTGATCAAACAGGTCATCAATTATAGGAAGAGGATAGTGATTTTTTACCATCATCTGATTCAACTTCTGATAGTCAACACACAGCTTCAACGACCCATCGGCCTTCTTTGCAAAAATCACAGGAGATCTCCAAGGAGATGTACTTGGAAGGATAAACCCCTTACTCTCCAACTCCCCAAGATGAACCTTCAGTTCCTCGAGTTCTGCCGGTGCCATTCGGTATGGAAGATTAGAAACTGGCTCCGCTCCAAGTAGCAACTCAATCGTGATCCCGACATCCGTCTCGGGTGGTAACCCCGAGATATCATGAGGGAAAATATCATGAAACTGATCCAATACAAGAGGAAAATTATATTTTTCACATCCATCATCATCATTAAGCATGGAACATCCCAATTCAGCCGTGAGTCCACTCATCCATTGAAAAAACGGCCCCACATGCCCTCCTCAAACATCCCATTCGCCATGGTGGACATAAGAGTCAACCTCAAGTGAATCGAACAATACTCTACGACAATAACATTCTATGTACACCCGATACAACACCAACCAATACATTCCCAAGATTATTTCAAACCCTGACATATTGAGAATGAAATATTCCCACAGAAAACGATACCCACAAACATCCAAGGAGCATCCATTGTGCTGCTTGATACCCCCAACTCGCACCCCCAATGGGGTGTCAATTGAAATAAATCCACACACACCCTCCACAGGTAAACCCAGAACTACCACAAGTTGAGGAGAAAAAAAAAAGAGTATGTGGCACCTATGTAAAACAACACACTAACAATTGAGAAGCTACAGGGATCATACCTCGAACAGTCGATGGTCCGGCCTCGACATCACCAGGTGCAAACTGAACTGCCTGAAGCTGACCTGCCCCTCTACCCAGGGCTTTAGCCTAAACACCCTGCACTGAACTACCCTGCTGGAGTGAGTGATCTTTCCCTAGAGTTCCACGTCCACCAACCCCTACCAGTACGACTCATGGAGCTCCAACTACATGACTGATATGGGGAACCTGATCCCCTTCCCATACCTGGTACCTTCTTTTCGTCATCTTACTCACTCGTCTGCCGAGAGTTTCTACAGAACCTCTGCACATGCCCTATCCTGTCGCACGAACGACACTCAACTAGAGGTCGAGGAAACTGACCATGCATATGCCTCATCCTACCACACTGATAATAAAACACCTTTTCCCACTCTGAGAGCATGACCCTCTCTTCCGACCACATTGATTGAAACATTCCTAAAAGCGCTTCCATCCTTCGGAAGACGCACCACTTGTTTTCCCCGATGGCATGTCAAGCCCACCACCCAAATATCCCAAAAGGTTCCCTTTAGAGATGAGTGTCTAATCTATCACCTCTTCAAAACTCTTCATGTGTAAGATAGTCACTTGAGACCTGAGCTCATATCTCAATACATCCTAGAAATTCCTTGCTACCGCCGCCTCATCCCTTGCTAACACTGGGAAAAAGCAACGCAAATCAGTGAAGTGACTAGAATAGTCCATCACCAAAAGTGATCCCTGAGTCCGGATCATAAACTCTACATCCTGCTCCTGCATCAAAGTCTATGGGTAGAAATTCTCCAGAAACATTTCCTGAAAAACCTCCCATGACATCCCCTCAGCCTGCTCAGTCTGAGCCTGAAAGTCCAACCAATGCCTTGCATGGCCCATCAACATATAAATGGCCAGCTTTACTCCCTTTTTAACAGGTGTCTCCAGATGATCCAGTATCATCTGTATAGACTCTAACCATAACTCCACTACCTCTAGCCCTCCCTCTCCAGTAATGGTCAGAGGGTGCTGCATCTGGAATTCCAAAGTCTGCTCAAACATACTCGGTGCAACATGCCCTGGGTCCCAATCCATCCTCTTCATAAGGCGAGCCATATTCTCTTGGAACTGGTATTCTCTGCCTTCATTGATCACCACATTTTCGTGCTCTTCTACCGGAGGAGTGTTCTTAGCAACATCCTCTCGTTTCCCAAATGGAAACCAATGTAGTAATGGAATCTCTCTACTTTTCCAAGCACGTTATTTAGGATGTATACCACAAATATTTCATGACTTCATCAAAAAGATCTTTAGTAGCCACAACAACCCATTTTCATATTCAAATTCAACAACATTAGCACCTAAAATTCACCACCCCGACCATCCCTACTGCGGGCCATGGTCCACATGGGGTAAACAACAATGAACTACAACTAAACTCACACAACATTTTACAAAAACATTTTCCACTTCATTTCAAAACCTTATATTTCATTAAAAATCATTTACCCACTTATTTTATTTCATTCTTCTCATTATTTCTTAGTTTCATGAAATGCCTGATGCACCCTACATTCTAAAAACACACACCCACACCGTGCTTGTGCCTAACACAATGCATGTCACCAATCTCCCTAGGTGCCTAAAATGATGCATGAATGAAAATCCTCGTGCCGTTAAGGACTCGAGCCAAACATCATAATGCATTCACATCGAGCCACATCTGAATCACCCAACGGTAAAATATCATCAATTATAACAACACACAACCCAGAAATAGATTTCCCACCCAGGGTAACATGGTTTTTCCCTCGTACATGGGTTAGCTACTCCCAAGCATGATCTCATTACCAAGGCCCGACACATATTAACCCTTTGAATCCTATCCCAAATAATAAGACCTCAGAGAAGTAAAAGAAAGACCTCCTATGATACCACTTTGTAACAACATTGACCTAGAAGCCACTAAACCTGTGCTCCGAATCGGGTAGTTACTTATCCTTAAGTGCACCTCCCTGTATGCCAAAGGTTGTCGACTAGCTGCAGGGGTCGATTTGGTCATGTGGGGAGACAATAACCCCTTTTTATCAGAGTAAGACACAATTGAAGTGAACCAATAGTGGAAACAACAACCAATAAACAAGGAACATGTATAACAACAATTCCCAAAAATAAATTATGCCATGTCATACTACAAGTTAAAAAGTGGATAAAATCCCAAAATAAGGACAAAGGACAAAATCCCCAAAATGGTTGCGACTCCAAGTCCGGATCCTCCACCAAGTGCTACCCAGTTCCACTAAACTATCTAGCAAGGACCCTATACCTTATCCTAACCAACAAACATGATGTCTGCCCGTACCCAATGGCGGCTCGAGCAGTGTGTGAGTACAACTAAGTAGGACACCACCAACAGTGTCTACAAAAAAATCCAGTATAAACAGGTAGTGCATACAAAAGGAAAAGGAATGATAATTACCAAGCAATTATTCAAGGTGACATTAACCAGTTTAGAGTCAAAGCCATTGCCACATCCATTTCCATTCATTACACACCATCTACCATCACTTACCATTTCATTACATTTCCATGGGTTAATCACATACATTATGTCACATGGGTCTAAGGGAAACCATCACATGCAAGAGGGTAACCATATCGTTAACCTATCTCACTATGACTAACCCCTCATAGTAACCATATTCTCCATTCGAAGCCTCAGTTCCGGTGGATGCAATAATATCCACACCTCGAAGCCTTTGTCCAGTGGATGCAACCGTTAGGAGAATAGATCATCAGTCATCTTTCATAACCTGTGCATTTAGGGTGGATTTTAGAGCATCAGTTTTCCTTCAACCCGTGGGCATAGATCCTCAAGTCATACCCCACTCTACCAAGCCACGTGCACATGTTGATATATATAAGTAACCATCAACCAAACATACCATTTCCCATTGGAAAAAACCCTTCACAATAAACCACACGAGAATTCACATCACGCCTTAACCCGTTAACACATTACCATTTCACATCATCTAACCATTCACCAAATTTCCATGTGTTATGCCTATCTCACTAAGCATTCAACACTAGACACATAATTCATCCAATTATGGTCTTTATTCAGTTTACACATTAACACATTTAACTCTTTCATCATTCCCATGAATCAACCATTCATCCCATTCCTATTAACCCTTAGGTTATTTCCATGTCTAGGTGAATCAACTAAATTCTATTCCATGTTCAACAAATCATGCAAACATATTCTTCAAGGGCTCTACCATTTATTACAACAAGGTCACTTGTATAATAAAAACCCCAAAGTACGGGGAAAGCTGGCACATCCCATGGATTACCCTAATTAAGGTCAAGTAATTCCCAACGCATCCCATGGGCATCATAAGAGTTCCCATTTAACATTTTCATGCATTGTATATAATAAAACACATCAAGGTTGATCAAATCTCACTAATGAAACCATAAGAAAATACACACATGCATGAAACCACCATAAAACTATGGGATAACATTTGTAGACCACCTACCTAGAATCTGTGGTTGAACGCACACCCAGATGAGTCCTTAGACTTCAATCTAACTAGCCATTGGTGCTTCATCCTATAACTCTCCCAAATGATAGTGTTTTAGAGCTTTATAACAAGAGGGAGAGAAGATACAAACCCTAACCCAAAAAGAGAAGCAAGGATGGGATTACCCTTACATGGATCTTCGATCCGCATCCAACATCACCAAAAATAACTTAGAAATTAGGGAGATAGAAAACTTAGAGCTCTTGGGCGATTTGGTTAGCTCCTAGGGTGACGAGAGAGGAATGGAGAGGAAATCCCGAGTGGGTTCTTAAAATAACGGGGTAGAAATTTCGTAATTTTTCCCAACTATAAATTGTGCGCAAACTGTGCACATGCTACTGACTTGAGGAGAGGGTGGCATGTTTTACCTATCAGGTCGCACGGTTTTCCCTATCTATGTGTAGGTCATGCGCCCAGGCTTGTCTTTCCCATTTTCCTTTCTTTCGTGCCCCGAACCCCCGAAACACCCCCAAGACCTCTGATAGATTCAGAATACATCCCATTGAAGCCCGAAACAAGGGATTCAACCAAAACATAATGAAAGAAAACACCATTCCAAAAACAGGGATCTTACATTATGTGATTCATTTGTGGTTGACATTGGTGTATTATGCAAGAAAAATTCATCTACGATGCTCATCATTTGGATAAAAAGATGATATTGTTGTTGAAATTAATTACAGAATAAAATCCTACTAATAATGTAAGCATATCTTGTTTATGTTCTTAGTCGAGAAGTTAATGAATTATTTGTATATAGGATGAGTATAATAGAATTTAATTTTAATCAAATTACATTTAATTTTGATTGATTGATGTACTTTTTCACACCTCTTTGGTTTATGGGGTTTTAGCTGTTGGCATTCTCGTGATCATTGACATTAAATTTTTTAGGATCTCTATCATTCCCACATAATTATTTTTTCCTTATTATATTCTTTCATGACCAGATTTTTACTTCAAAATAATGTTCTCTTTTTTGTACACATTGTTATGTGTTATTCTACCTGACCAATAAATTTTTATTTCTATCCTTTCAGGAGTAATTTTTTATACCAATTTATAATGTGTGATTTTAGTAAATTTATTTTAACATTTCAAAACTATTATCACATAGAATGATTTAAAATTATGATGTCATAATTAATTAATGTGTGGGGGGACTAACACCCCATTTTATTAAAATAGAAATATAAATTATACAATATACGATAAAAAATGAGTATAAAAAAAGATGATTTATAAATACATGAATATTAATGATATGAATGATCTATTAACACAACATCCCTAAATACGTACATCTAGATCCATTTCTAAATTCATAAATATTAAATTTATGGCCTTGATACGGATAATATTGGAACATTTTTTCCATCCAACCCTTCTAATTTCAAATGAAAATATTTAATTATATACATATCCAATGACATTTTAAATCAATAGTATTCTAGAATTTGGAAAACCATTACATAAAAAACTCACGACAGAAAGGGATTATTTATCAATGTAAAATTCTTTTTATATTAAATATTATAATTTCAAAAACTATATCAAATTTAATCACATATAATACCATTACATACTCAAATAATTCACTATAATTTGTCATAATCAAGGAAAAAATAAAAATAATAAGTTTGAACTCAAATTATCAGTAAGGGTAAACATATGTATATAAAATTTAATGTAAGTATTGATTATAATATTAGCATAGGGATATGATAAATCTGTAATAGTGTATGAGTATAACTAAATAGAATCCATACTCATCAAATACATAGATCATTAATCACAAGACATGGTGTCATTATTTAATCAAGGAAGGATTCAAGGGAATTGATAATAATGAGCCATGTGATATTAGTCTTGATCAAAGTAATCATTAAAAACAAATATATTTTCAACCATATGATGTATCAAGTACAATTATGTAAAAATTAACTAAAAATATTAACATTAAAATCATAATATTTGCCTAAAATCATATAGAATCTGTAGATAAATAGTATAGGAACATGATGAATCATATATATATAACACTTAAAAAACGAACAACCCTTGATAATTTAATTATAATAATCAGTATGGTGATCCCAAAGATAACAATCATGGTTAAAATAATAATAAAAATACAACGAAATTCTCATAATCTCATAGGTGAAACACATTGGGTTAACACCATCCCTTTTCCAAATTCATTGGAAATATATAATCTCCTCACATGAAATAAATTTATAATTGAAATAAATATCATTGAAAATAATTCCAATGAACCATAACATAATAATAAAACATAAAATCTGTTAATTTTAAATATAATCATTTCACCCATAAGAAACATTTCTAGATATTCAAATATTTTTTTTTCTTTTCAAACCCCATTTTCAAAACATAAATCACAAATATAAATATATTGGGTTGTTTATATAATTGAAATTAGGAATATTATACATGATTAAAAATATAAAATAAAATATAAAATAGTGCTAAATTTCATTTTCATAATATATGTGAAAATTGAGAATTCCATTCATAATAAGACTAACTTATGGAAAACTAAAATTTCCAAAAAAAATATATTTTATTCAATATTAAGAAATCTAAAAATAATAGGTTTATTAGGATCATTCAAAAATATCCCAAAAGATCATATATATCAACAATCGTTATTGGAATTGATGAATGGAAATTCCATTAAATGTTCCTGAAAAACATTATTTAAGGAAATAAATTCTCAATTTTAAAATGACATAAAGATATTAAAATCTCATAAAATATAGTGAAAACCCATTTAATTTAATGTAACATTGAAATATTAAAAATTATTATTCAATGAATACTTTTTTATGATACCTATAAAATCCATTTATGTTGTAAAAAATAATCATTCTTGTTAATCATCTTTTAAAGGGAGTAAAAAGAGAACCCTTTTGAAAATACTGAGAATATTTTTTAAAACCATTAAAAATATAGATACCCAATATTAATATAAAATGATTTTATATCACAGTATATTAATTTTAATTACATTATATTAATACTTTCCCAATGACCATAAGAGTTTAGTTCCTTCAGAATCATGGAACACTATCTTCTAATCTTGTGAAATATCTTTAATGGTTTCCCACAAAGACAATTATATTTTTCAAAATTCATAAAAGAATTACATAAAAACATATATCATCACCTAGGGGAAAGAAAAATAATATTTATTTAGGTGAAATTATCCTTAAGAAAAACAAGGGAGATATATAATAATAACATAAACATAAGTTTAGAAAAACATGATCATAATAAATGAAAAACATACCATATGTGAAAATGATCATAAACATGAGTCATGGATAAGTTATTAGAAATTAATTGGACATGAATAATATGTGAATAAAAGAACATGAGCCATGATATTATAAAATTATAATAAAACATAGAGGATTGGAATACACATTACCATATAAAATATTATATCAATAATGACAACTACATAATTCATAACATGCTAGGATTGTGATAATAATATATGATCATTTATTGGTATTGAGACAAAAAATTATGTATCATATTATGTTTGGAGAGGGATGATCTCCCATGTACCCATTTCTTGTCTTGGGATAACCTCTTATGTACCCTCGTATCTCAGGCTCGGTATGACCACCCATGTAACGTCTTGTCATGGACTTGGGGTGGAATAACATGTATCCTAAAAAACCAAAGAACAATTATCATAAACTAATACATTTTGGAGAGATATACGTCACACCCATCACTTAATGAATTTATACATATGTTATTTACCGGATCATAAACATTTAAGACATCATATCCCATGAAATTAAATGGGAATCAAAACATTACATCATAACATAAATTCTTGAAATGAAAATTTTTTATAATAATTTAATCATATAATATCCAATCAAAAGATGTGGTTTTGATAATAAATTCATCATAATATAACACATTGATGAGAAACATGTTTCATAAACAAATTTTCATTTTAAAAAATAACCATTCAATAAAAATATAAAAATGGTTACCTTGCATAATATCTGAAGTACAGAATAAAATAAATGAAAGGATGTCATATTAGATGGAGGGGGATTTAGAAATACCACATGGGGACTTTCTTGTGGAATATAAAAATTCCATGAAAATAAAATTTTATCACATATAACATTTTACAAAAAATCATTAAAACCACAATTAAAATTTTAAAATTATACATTAGAAAAAATTATAACACACTTTAATACAAAAATAAATTTGAATATTTCTATATTAGAAAATAAATATGTGATAAAAATTATTCAATAATAATTATGAATTTATTTTAGTATGAAAATATAAATTAAAATGTATAATTTAATATTTAATTAATGGAGTGGTCATTATGGCTTATAATTAAATAACTGATGTATATATAAAAACAAGGATTCCATTATCATTTTTAATAGTCATTAAAAGTGTTGTGGTTGGTAAAATATGAGAACATTCATTTTAATGCAATTTTGGAAAAATCTAAAAAATCTATAATTTTTTAAATCACCAGATAATAGAGAAAAATATTAGGAAACAACTTTAGAAAACATTGTTTTAAATGAAGACATTTTTTTAACTGAAGATATAAATATTGTTGGATTTTTATATAATCAAAATAATTACATTCATTATTTAACATTACATAGTTCAGTATATGAACTACAAAAATGATTGGATTTCTGAATAAATAATAACTATAACGAACAAGGTATTTATATAATAATACATTATGATATTAATTTTACATTAAAGGGGACCCTTTTCCCAATATCATACTCGATACGAAACAACATGTTTCTCTAAAATATTATGTTCCACAAAAAATTAAGTTATTCCAAAATATAACACAATACTATTATTATTTTTATATTAAATTGTAGTTAATGCCTATCCATTGAAATAGTGGGAATGAATAGTATCATCTAAATTTTGAAATATGGTTTACAAATGTTAAAATAATAATAATTTGGTACAAAATTTCATAGAAATGAAAATAAAAACCAATTGAATAAAAAGGATTTGATTTTATGAAAAACTATTTAAAATAGAAAAAATTTGTTTATAAAATCATATCACTCTTTATGAATTTTTAAATAATAAAAAATATATGTTATATATTAAATTTAATGCTTTAAATTCTTCTTATATGTTTTCTACATATCTTATAAGAATGAATTCAATTTTATCGTATAAAATAATTATTTTTCTAATAATTCAATTTTACAGCCTTTTGATGATGAACACATTTTAAATTTGTTTTTTTGACACCTCTATATGTTATATATGAAAATATGAACTTATTTAGAATAGGGACATAAATATTTACTTTGGATTAGTTATTGATATTTTTCTGATAACTACCATGTTTTGATGAATAGTAAAAATACACTAAATTTTAATTCAAAACATCCTTTTCTATAATGTTAATTAATACTTCCTAATGATATTATTTAATGGTTTTAATGTATAAATGGAATATATTTTATCATTAAAAACAATTTTGGACATTTTATGTAATTTAATGTTGAAACTAGACATAAACACATGTTAATCTTTTGAAAGTTATTACTTCCTAAAAACCTGCTTTTTGGTATTGACAACAGAAAATAAATTATAATTAATTACCTCAAATTATGTGTTTTGAAATTATAAAAATAGATTAAATATTTTAATAATAAGGTTAAAATTGGGTAAAAAGGTACCTTTTATTTTTGTAAATAATAATTGTATCTTCAGTAATTATTTTATTTACAATGGTTAATGGGTAATTCAAGTAAATAAGTGTAAAAAATAATATTGTAATAATATTATACTACTCTAACACATGTCTTAGTCCATTTGGATGATACTTTTTCATCTATGGGTGACAAAAAACCATTTTTTGAATATATTATTGATAATAAATAATTAAATTTTTTCAAATTGTGTAAAATATGATTATTTATAAAATATTTGAAATTATATAATTCAATTGAAAATTGGGTAAAAATTCCATTTTTAACCTTTAGAATTCACTGTAGAATTTCATGGATAAATATTTTGATATAAATTATTTGAAAATATATTATCTTAATTATTTTTATGACATAATGGGATAAACGATTCATTAAAGACATATGAGGTAAATTTTTCATTTTATTGGAATTAATGGGCCACGAAGTCAAAGCTCGGATGGACTCAACATATTGGACATCAGTTCTGTATTTGTGCCATAACATCTTCATCTGTTCTGGTATTAGTTCCAAATTTTCAAAGGAGCCCAGGAACTCATTTTATCCCAAATTATCCTTCTCGAGGACATCTGATTCACTTGTTTTGTAGGTCAAATGGGTGGTGCAACCTGGCTTAACATATTTGGATGAGATTCCCCATTCTATCATGAAACCCCATTAAACATATCCCCCACCACTCTATAAATTAGTGTTTTTCTCGTTTATAGTTGTTTACCATGAGCATTAGGAGAGTTAAGGTAGAGTACAATTGGTTTCACTCAAATTATCATAACATTTCCTAGGGGTAATCTCTTGGACAAAGGATTCCCTCATCGAATCCCTATTCTTCTTCTTCTTAATGTTGTAATGTTTGTATTAGAGTAATAAACTTCATTGGTACTTTTTTATTTCTTCTCATTTCTCTATTTTTTTAAAAAAAATTCTATTTATCTTAATAATTTTGATGTTATCAATATTATAAATGATATTGGGTTCTACCCTCTCTAAACCTTTGCACATGCATAACATTTCATCGATGACTATACTACCTAGGGAAGAGTAGTTTATTTATTAATCGATCGACCTCTATAACTCTTCATTTATTTATTTTTTATCTATGATATAATATAATTGAAAAAATATTATATAGTAATTTTGTTTTTAATTTAATTGTAACTAAGGAAGCAATTAAACAATTTACACAAAACACGTGAGGTCAGGAATTGTGTGAATTATGAGAGCGCAACCTTAACTGGTAATACAAAAATCATACGGGGTCAGTTTGCAGGGTTAAAATATAATTCCTAAACTCAATTAATTCTAATTTCAAGGCTAGAAATATTCCTTAATTTACCACTGACCATAATCTATCTTTATTACAATAGTTAAAACTGGGTGATGCAATTGCATGTTCTGAAGTAAGGCTACGGTTAAATTCACATCATCATTTTGGTAAAGTAAATTCTCAAAGGGTTTAGGCTTTAAAAAAATAAGGGATCATAATTAAGTGGATATATATCAAAACTATACTGATAATTAAATAAATGAAGATCTAGATTTAGATCTACTACACCATTAATTTATTTTCTAAAAAACATCATCTTGTTGTGTCATTTTAATCAAACAACATTTGAAAAACAAAAACAAAAAATCAATATTATTCTAGAAAACATATTATAGATTTCTAAATGATATGAAACCCCCATCAGTTAAATTATTATTATTATTATTTGAGATTTAAGTTTTATAATATCCTTAATATGTTGTTAAATTTACTTCTTCCTTTGAGAGACTACATTGGTCTGCCACTCTGTTGCACCTAATTACCCTATAATCACATATCTTTTGAATGCTCCCATAACATCACCTTTCTATTTGTCATCATTACTGAGGTCCAGTAATTATTTCATCCATTTAAAATTATTTATGTTATTATATATATTTTTTCTTATTATCTTTTTTCTTCCTTCTTTACACAATCTGAATTTTTATTCTTCTTTTATTTTCGTCTATATTTTATACCATCAACTCAAAGCGGTCATTTTTATTTTACTATGGTGAACTATCATTATTTTAATTTTAATTTTATTTATGACATGAACTAATCCTGGTTATATTTTATTTCTTGACCCTGAGATGGAACGTAGCCCCCAATCTTGAATCATACATTCTCAGTCTATTGGATGTTTCAACATTCAACGAGTTAGAGAATTCCAGAATTCCAATAAAATTGAAATTATAAACTTATCTAAGTACAACATAAAAAAATAACCAATGGCTGAAAAAAAAATTGAAATGAAATTAATATAACCATTCAAGAAATGGCTTCATCTGATATTTAATATCAACAAAATTTTATTTCATACCCAAATCATGAATTAGACAATGAACTTAAATCTTTATTAATTCATCTTCTTCTAATTATTCACGTATTATATAGAAAGGATCCAAATAAAAATTTAAAGTAATTTAAGGTTTATTTATAAACCTTAAAACCATGATATTTTTCTAATGGTCAAATCAAACTAAGAGAATTATCATTTACACATGATGGATCTACAAAAGATTGGATTTCTTTTTTACAACCAGAAGACGTAACATGTTGGAATGATTTGAATCATCTTATCAGGAAAAACATTTTTCTAGTATCAAGGATCACTTCCATTTGTAAGTATATATTAGGGATCAAGAATTCATAAGGGGTAAATGTATGAGTATTAGGAGTGATTCAAAAAGTTATGTTCCATCTGCCCACATGACCGAATATGTGAGAAAGTCTTCATCAAATACATCTATGATGGGCTCACACATATGGAGAGGAGCATGGTGGATGTCATGGCTGGAGTAGCATTGATAGATACGACACCAGTAGCTACACATGCATTGATGGACAAGATGTCCCAAACCAATCAACAATTTTGAAATCGGGATACACCACATGTTAGAGGAGTACAACTAGTAATTCCTTAATCTCTTGAGATTCATTTAGTTGATACTAAGATGGTAGAATTTACCACTATGGTGAGGCAGATTGCTTTGGATCAAAATATATCCCAACCAACTCCATCATGGCCTTGTGGCATTTTCACTAAGATATTCCACCCAACTGATTGTTTACCCAAACTACAAGCAATAGAAGAGTGTGCCCTAGTGTTTCCTGGGAGACCATATCTGCAACAATAACAACCATATCCTCAAAAGAAGCGAGCTTTTTTTCTCAAACATACAACCAAAGGTGTAGGGATCAATATAACATGATGTTTGGCTCTGAAAACTACAAATTCCCCCTTTTCAACAAAATATCCATCATCCTCTGCCTTACCGGTAGGGTTTCCAACAACACCAATGGAGATTTGAAGCCCAAGCATCATGAATCCATCAATAAGGGAATCCCCCACCCATGTTTTATTCGATCACTAATGTCCTTCTAAATCAAATTGTAATTAATCAAAAGAATGAGCTAATGAGTCCAGGGTTGGAGCTGAGTGAGTTGAAGACTCAAATGATCCATATTTCCACCTCCCTCCATGAACTGGTAAGTAAGAACTCTAGAAAACATCCTTCCTAACCTAATCCAATTCCCATGGGGAATGTTAGTTCCATAACAGTGAGATGTGGGTAGAAAACAACTGATATATCTGCTCATATCGTTCCACCGTGATTCACCTCAACTCTAGGATATCCTAATTTCATACCTACTGATGAGGAACCCATGGAGAAAGATAAAGGTAATAAAAATATTGATGACATTCTTCCTAAAACCCTTCCTTTTTCAAAAAATATTTTTTCATACAAAAAATATGGCTGAAGAGTCGATGAAAAAAAATTTTGGGTAAAATCCTGCGTTTGGAGATAAAAAACACTTTACTTGATGCCATTAAGAAAATCTCAAGGTATGCTAGCTTTTTAAAAGAACATTGTAGTAATTGAAGAGTGATTAAGGAAAATGAGAGGATCAGTATTGGAAGGAATTTTTCATCAATCATCTCACTAACTCTTGTAATGCCAACAATATGCAAGGATCCCTAGACATTCACCATCCCACGAACCATAGGGTAGTTAGATTTTATAATGCATTATGTGATTTAGGATCTTCCACAAATGCAATGCCTCACACCATTTTTTCATCCTTACAGGTTGGTGATTTGATGTCGAAAAGAGTAGGTGTTCTTTTTTCAAATAGATCTATAGGATATCTAGTGGGAGTTCTTGAGGATGTACTTGTTAGATTAAGAGACGTGATCTTTCCACCAGATTTTTATGAGCTTCAAATAGAGGACGATTAGGTAAGTTCACGCGATCCCATTATCATAGGTTGGTCATTCCTCAAAATAGATAAAAAATCATAAATTTCAAGGAGGCTACACTTTCCATGGACTTTGGAGATGATGTAGTAATATTTAATTTTATAGAATCCATGAAGTACCCCTTAGAGGACCCTTTTTCTTTTGTTATCTCCCATTTTGAACCACTAAATAAAAACCCCATGGAATTTTATTGTCCTATTCATAGAGTGTATTATGAGTATTGGATCTAGTTTGATGTATTAGAGTAAATCCAAACCTATTTCTAATTCACAATAAACTATTATATTTTATTTTAAAGTGGATGCATATATTGATTTTGATCATGTTAAATCTGATAATGACATGGATCTCATGTATGCTGATGGATTTGATGAATTATTCTCTGATTTTGATGATTTTTTTATTATACTAGTGTTATTTTTGAACATATTTCAGATCCGTTAATGTCTCCACCTATACATCACCCCCTTCATTGTAAATCAAGACATTTATACAAAATCTAAAATACATAAACTTGTTATGTAGTTAGAGATTACATGTTATAATTTCGAATAATATTCCTTTTAAAAATAAATAAAATCTTTTGAATATTTTGAGGGAGAACATCACAGAATCCCGATAGTCCTTGGCTAACATATGACATATTATACCCTTCATTTCCATACATAGGATTCTTTTGGAGGATTTAGGTAAACCAGTTAGTCAGCGACAATGGAGACTCAATCCAACCCTTCTATAAGATGCTAAAAAAGTGGTTGAACATTTTCTTGAGGTAGGTATAATCTACCCCATTTCATATTCCCTAGTGGGTAAGTATAATTCAGATTGTGCCTAATAAAACTAGTTTTATTGTTGGTTGGAGTGGAATCTCAAGAGAGGTGGGGGTTGAATTGAGTTCCAATTAAAATTTCTGTTCAAAATATAATGATAAAAACCCCCTATTCAAAACATCCCACTAAATTAAGGAAGTAGTGATATAAATGTTTAATTGATCAATACGTATCTCTAAGGATTATTATTCCTAAGTTGAATAAATTCAATAACTAATTCAAATTTTGCAACAGGTATACAAAATTAAGTATATATACACTAACAAAAACTAACAATCATAGTTAATGTAAAAACAGTTTTTTGTCTTCGAAAAATATAAGCAGCAGATAAAATAAAACAGAGTATATGAGGATTAACACAATTGTATAAACAATAGGATCAGTCTCAAGCCCAGACCTAATCCAATCCACTTTTGATCACCTGCCATCAAGCAGTTTATATTAGCAATAAACATGATACACAACCGGTATCGGGCTATAGAACATTTTTCACAAATTGTCCAAGGATCGAAACCTCTACCACTATTCTTTGTGGGAAAGACAAGAAACACAGAACACACATGGTCTCTTCCACATTTTTATGTGGGAAGAAAATTTAATAATGTATGTAGTGTTGATTTTCAGTATCCCCCAGTTAAAGCACAGGAGACAGGGTGGATGTAACAAACACACAATGCTCAGAAAATGTAAAATAAGGAACTCTATAGAGCCATAGAAATTAGGAGGAGTTTAGAATGCTCAGTTTTTTTGAAGATCAACTCGAGAATTCTTGGAGAGTGGGGAAATGATTTTTTTGTTCTTCTCTGCAAGTTGACTCCAAAAATAGAGTGTTGTAATTTTCCATTCTAGCTTATAGGTATTAAGATGTTACACTTATTAGTACAAGGGTTATTTTAAACAGAACATTACATCCTTGAATATGTTCTTCAAAAACAACTTTGTGAAGCTTTTGGATATTCATTATATCCACTGGAGTGTTCTTCTTCTTGTTCTTAAATAATTCATTCAGATTCTCGACACCAGACTCAACACTTTTTTTTCATTGTGACCCTATATATATCACTTCATTTTCATCGGTCTTTTTCTTTCGTATTTGAGGTCAAAAAAGAGGAGTGCATACATCACATGAAATATTTCCTGTACCTCATACTATCATGATATGGTCTCTAGATATGTCTAAAAAAATATTAATTATGTCAGAAGCATTAATGATAGAAAATATGTCTGTTAGAAAAAATATCAATAATTTGACAAAGTAAGGGTATCTGTAGACTTGTAACGATAGCCTTCGCATCGGTAGGTTTCAACATCAGGTGCACATTAAAAACCTAAAATTGTAACCTTACATCTGTAACCTTCAGAGGTGACCTTCAATAGTAGGCTTGTGTTAGTGACCTTGTAACGGTGACCATGTATTAGTAACCTTGTATCGGTGGCCTTTGTATCGGTGACCTTGTAACAGTGACCTTGTAATGGTGACTTTTTAATGGTGACCTTTATATTGGTAACCTTATATAGGTGACCTTTGTATCCATGACCTTATATTGGTGACCTTGTAATGGGGACCTTATAATGGTGACCTTTTCATGGTGACCTTGTAACGGTGACCTTGTACTTAGATAAATTTTGTACTGTAATCTTAACCTATCAAGCAGTGAGATTGAGAGTATATGAATATTACTCTATGGGAATATGACAAATTAATGAAACATAATTATCATAGAATGAAATCATGGTTCTCAATTAAATGAAAAAATGATTAGGGATTATAAAAACATGATTTGGGATTATCAAAACTGGTGATTTTAACAATCTCCCCCTTTTTGATAATCACAAATTATATCATTGAATATTTAGATTTATGAGCTTCAAATCAAGGTCATATAGATCTTCTAATGTCAGCAGTTATGTGAGCATACACAAATATTATGGAGAACACTAGATTTATGTCAGAACATATACAAACACATATAAAAATTTCGTTCTCTAAGAGAATTCGTGTTTTGAATATTGTCTCCCCCTTGAATATCTTTTCCCCCTTTATGATTAAAAAAAAGCATGCAGAAAAAAATATGGAAAATAGGGGGGTTTTATTAATAAAACAAGAGTACACTATACAAAAATAGATACACCAATCCCTATTAGTTAAGACAGTCCACACTCAATCCAAATCAGAGATTTCCACTGGAGCTTTGGACTTGGAAGCTGATGAGAAAGGTTCTTAAGGTGGTGGTATAGGCCGAGGGATGGTAGTAAGTAATGTAGGTGGAGCAGTCGCTAAGGCATCAGTAGATCTATAGTGATTAGATCTCTAATGAATCATTGGGGTGAAAATTCTAATGGCCTGGGTAGGAGTCATCGAAGGAGTAGTACTAGTGGAACCTGAGGCAGCTGGAGAAGCAGGCAAAGTAGGAGGAACCATGATGGGAGTGCAGTCCACATGGAGGAATGGCAAGAGAAGATTCTTGAAGTCCATAATAATGCTTCCCCCTATTTTCATAGTAGAAATAAAATCATCCTCATTATACATAAATTTCTCCAAGGTTGGATTCAACTCTTGATTCTTGCTCACTTGATCCTTAAATGCCTGACTAACAGGAGGGATTCTCAAATTTTCCAAAAGAAACCTAAAGTTTCCATCCATATAATGATTAGTGAATATCTTTTTGTAATAAAAGATAACTTGTTCCTTGATGGCCTCCTAATCTTGAGAATATTCCCTTCAATTATTTCCAACAAGGTTATGAATTTCCCTGGTGATGTAAATGACCTGGGAGTCTGAGGTATTAGAACTGGATAACTTTTCCACTTCTTCTTTAATAGTGGTCCGGAATGCTTCAATGTCAACTGGTGGAGAGTCTAAAGTGGAAGCAGATGCACTCAGTGGTGCCATAGAGAAAGCCACAATCTCCTTAAATGATTTGGTCATCCCACTTATCATCCTTTTTACATCATCTTCTTGGCCTTTAACATGTGTTTCCATAGACTTCTTAAAATCCTCAAACACAATAACCATTTTCTAAACTACAAGTTTAACATATCTAAGGTCTATGTCAACCTGAGACCTTGAATCCATATATACACTTAAGCTGTTAATAGACTGTTTCACTGATTCAACAGATTCTTCAAATTGTTCATACCTGATTATGGCATTCCTTGACCTCACGTAACATAGTTGAGTGAGAGATATAGACTATCCTTTCCACTATAGATGTCATGAGTTCTGGATTGTGAGCTATAGTTCTACCTATGCCCAAGTTTTTATCATCAATATACCTCTTTAGTTCTGATTTCAATGAATCCAATCCATCCTTATTTTCATAGTCTAGAGGTAACAAAACCATAGGTTTCACATTTATTGTTTTTGAGACAGTAGGAACTGGAGGTCTTCTGATCGTCTGGTCACCATCAGAGTCTCCATAATCTAGGCCAAAAACCCCAAAGCCAAGAACTTCTATCGAGTATTCTATGTCATGAGAAACAACAACTGATCATGTAGAAACAGGTTCCTAACCCTCACATGGAGCATTCGCATGAACAACCACATCCATCTACATCTGATCTCTTTGATCAACCTCATAAAATGGAAGGTCCACTACCAATTCCACTAGAGAGTCTTCAACAACTTCTAGAACAAGTCCATTTTCAACTGAATCAGCAACCTCTTCATCTATACATTCTACCATTTCTGTGTGTCCTATAAAATGACTAAGAATTAGAAATTCCTCTTCATTTTTAGCAGCAACTGTCTCAAAGGTAGCATAACTTGATTCAGAGTCCTCATCCACATCTGAGATATCTCCAACTTCTCTTAAGACATATTCAGATACTTCTTCTTCACTGATTTCTTTATCATGGTCCCTTGGGACAGTATCCCTTTTAATAAATATGTTTGGTGGGCAAGGATAACTAAAGGATACAGCATTCGCACGAGGATTGGAGGGAAATTCAGGGGCACTCCTATCATCTATTGGAGAATCCTCTCGTTCTTGCAGAACATCAGCTTCCTCTTCTTCTTCATCTGAATAAGCAGGATCTACTTCACCAGGCTTAAGACCAGGATTTCACATATTCTTAGTCCTAGTAGGATGAGTTATATGATTAAACTCTTCAAACACCATATCCTCATCATTCACCTATCTCTTCAGCCATGGATTCCAGTTAATCTTTATCATCTTATAGATCACTTTAATGATGCAATGGTTATCTTGTACAACAACAGTTGCCTCCATATCTACAGAAACTCCTTCAAATTTAAACATAAGGGATATCATCTTAGCATGGAATAGGGCATTGTATTTGGAATTAGACTTGGTTATATCTTCTATTTGAATCATCAAAATCCTACATAAGTTGATCTTTTGTTCATGCTTTAATGGATACTAGAGAAATTCATTATGATACTTTAATGTTGCAATGTCCCCTCTCTTCGGACTTTAAACATGCTTAATAATCTTGAAAACCATCTTATATTCTCTTACCATTTTAGAAGAAATGAGTTTCCTAGGAATTATATTCCTTGTCATTTCCAGTAATTCTTCTTCATAGCAAAAGAACTCACTAGTGGGAGGAACCACTTTTGAGTAAAAATAAAAAATCCCATTCATGTGGAACCCTCAAGAATTCATCCCATTCAGTAGAGATAAATCTCACACTTACTTTATTAACACTACAAATCATTTGGTGATGATCCTCAGACTGCTTGAACATGAGGTACTCATAAAATTCCTTCACCAAAATAGGGCAATATGATCTATTATTGTTTTCAAATCATTCATCCCAGCCATGAGCTTCCAATGCCTTAAGTACTAATGACCGCTCGACAAAATCCTCTCTGAACATAACTCCTTCTCAACTAATATTTCCTAATTATATAAATTTGGGTTCAACACCTTTTCCACTCTCTGGCTTATGCTACTCGACCCAACTCTAGTTCTTTTAGGATCATGCACATCTCCTTCATCAACAACCATTGGAATTTTGGCTCTTTACATCGATCCATAGAGGTTCAATTTTTTAGTAGAGGTTAAGGATATGAGATTGGGGAGAAAACAGATCTGGATAGGGTTTAATTTGGATTGATAAGTGATTCGTGTTTTAATTTTATCATTTTGGGATCAAAAAATGAAACAGATAAATTAAGTAATATGTAGAAAAAATTTTCGATTTCGGCTGAGAGCACAAAAAAATGTAATGTCCTAGATTCAAATCGTCTATCAGTAAGGAGGTATCAGTAAGGTCTAATAGTGAGGTCCTATCGATAAGGTCTAACAGTGAGGTCATATCGGTAATGTCTAACCGTGAGGTCATATCGGTAAGGTCTGATTGTGAGGTCCTATCGGTAAGGTCTAACGATGAGGTCATATCGGTAAGTTCTAACTATGAGTTCCTATCATTAAGGTTTAATAGTGAGGTCCTATCAGTACGGTCTAAAAGTTAGGTTCTGTCATTATGTTCTAACAGTTAGTTTCTATGATAAATGTCTAATGGTTTGTCATACTAAACTCATGTTTGATTTAGTTTAATCTCTCATAATTCAAGGGCTTTGTGAATATATCAGCCAATTGATGTTCAATGCCAATGAATTCAAGAGTGATATCACCTCTTTGATAATGATCTCCTAATAAGTGATGTATTACATCAATATGCATTGTCCTAGAATGATATATTGGATTTTTAGAAATGTTAATTTCACGTGTGTTGTCACAGATTATTGAGACATGTTTTATTTATATCCACAATCTAGTAATGTGTGTTTCATACATAGAATTTGAGCACAATAACTACTAGCATCTATATATTCAGCTTATGCAGTAGATAATGATACCAAATTCTGTTTCCTACTACACCATGATACTAGTGACTTGACCAAAATGTGACAAATTCTAGAAGTACTTTTTTTTCTAACTTGAAACCATCAAATTCAGCATCCGAATAACTTATTAAATCAAACAGGTTTCCTCTTGGATAAAATATTATTAAATTTATAGTATACTTGAGATATTTTAAAAACCTTTCAATAGTATATAAATGATAATATTTGGGATTATCTTGATAGATAGCACACATGCATACACTAAACATAATGTCATGTCTGTAAGCTGTATGATAGAGCAGACTCCCAATCAAAACTTTTTAGGTGGTTTGATTCACTAGTTCTCCAGCATCATCTGCATCCAACATATAAGTTGTACACATAGGTGTATCACTACATTTACTACCATCCAACCAAAAATATTTTAAAATATCCTTAACAAATTTACTTTCATTTAAAACAATACAATCATTATTTTGAAAAATCTAAAATCCAAGGAAAAATTTATGTTCTCCCATTAAACTCATTTCAAATTCATTTTTCATTATTTTTGAGAAATCAGTACATAATGAATTTTTATAAGATAAAAAAATTAAATCTATTACATAAATTTTTACTATAAAAACAACTTTGGAAATTGTTTTATTGAAGAGAGTAGGATTATCCATTCCTTTAGAAAAACTTTTTGAAATAAGAAAAGAGTTGAGCCTATCATACCATGGTCTTGGAGCTTGATTTAAACCGTATAACACTTTTGAAGGTTTATAAACATGATTTCGAAAATGGGTATTTTTAAAACCATGATTTTGTTTAAAAAACACATCCTCATCTATGTAATAATTTTGAAAAGAACTTTTAACATCAATTTGATAATGACTAAAATTCAGATGAGCTGAATAAGCAAGTAGTATCCTAATGGCCTCTATCCTGGCTACATGTGAAATTGTCTCCTAATAGTCTATTACTTCATCTTGACTATATCCTTATGCAACAAACCTAGCTTGGTTTCTAACTATATTTCCAGACTCATCAACATTTTTCCTAAAAACTCATTTAGTGCCTATTGTCAAATTGTCCATAGGTCTTCCATCTAGTTCACCGACATTGTTTCATTCAAATTGATTTAATTCTTCTTGCATATCC
Source organism: Viscum album (assembly GCA_963277665.1). Taxonomy (NCBI): domain Eukaryota; kingdom Viridiplantae; phylum Streptophyta; class Magnoliopsida; order Santalales; family Viscaceae; genus Viscum; species Viscum album. Next base: position 1,552,447,242 of record OY728161.1, on the reverse strand, counting down.
GTCAACCAAAATTCATCATTGATAGGATCATTAATATTTTTGTGTTCAAACAGTGAAAAAAGATCTATTTTCAACCTGTTTTCTTAGAGAATCTCTATTTTTTGTCCCAATATTTATATCAGCTACTTAAACATATAAAGGATGATTCATGAGGGTTTTAGTACCTCTAGAAAAATTAGAACTAGACTCCTCATGGTTTTTTATAGGTTTAGACATAACTTGTGCAGATTCTAAAAGATTCCCAGAACTGGTTACTTCTGCAGAATGTCATTATCATTATCATTAAGGTCCAGAATTGACATATCTTTCCCAAAATATTCTAGACATTTTTTGGGTTCATGTGGATCCGTCTCATCAAAATTGACATGAAATAACTCTTCCACACATTTGGTTTTCTTAGTAAATACTATATAGGATTTACATGAGATTTAGTAACCTATGAAAATTCCTTCATCACTTTTGGAGGCACAATTTTCATGACATTCCATAGTGTTAAGAACAAAAACTTTGCAGTGAAAAACTCTGATGTAGTTATCCTTAGGCTTCCTATTGTTTCAATGCTCATAACAGTTCTTCTTAAGAATAGTTTTAATCAAGACATTTTTGATCATATAACAAGCTGTATTTATAGCTTCATTCCAAAAATAAATGGGAAGATTATACTCACTAATCATAGTTTGGTAATCTCTTGAAGTGTCATATTTCTTCTTTATACTACTCCATTTTATTGAGGTGTTGTAGGAGCATAGAAATTGTGACTATATCCATTGAATTAGAAAAAATATTCAAACTCCTAATTTTAAAAATCACAGCCATGATCGCCTCTCAATGTCTTAATTCTAAGTCCATTAATATTTTCTACAGACTTGGTGTATTTAACAAAATAAGATCAATATTCACTTTTATGAGAAATAATATATACCCAAGTGTTCCTAGAAAAATCATCTACAAGAAAATAAACATAGTGCATCCCATTTAAACTTGAAACACTTTATTGTCTAAACAAGTCCATGTGAACCAACTCAATCGGTTGAAATGTAGAAACTTCTTTCATTGGTTTGAAATAAACATTTTGTTGTTTTCCCTTTTGAAAAGGATTACACACTTTGTTTAGAGTAAACTACAATTTGGGTTGCTCTCTAATTAAATATTTCTTAATCAGTTTCCTAAGTGAGTGAACCTGGCAGTGTCTTAGTCTTTTGTTCTACAACTAGGTTTCCTTAGTAAACGCATTTAAACAAGAAAGATTTTTCATTGCTAAAGTATCTAAATCAACGACATATACATTCTCATTTCTAAGAGTATTAAATATTAAATCATTTTTATAATTAAAAACATTAGTTGCATAATTTTCAAACATGACATTAAAACAATCATCACACAACTGAGAGATATTCAAATGATTATATTATAACCCATCAACACAAATAACTTTTTAAATCAATACAGCACTTGGGTAACCAAACTGCCCTAAGCCGGCAATCTTCTCTTTAGAGTTATCACCAAAAGTTTCATGTCTACCATCAACTTTGATTATGCTCTTGAAGAAACAATAATATCCTATCATATTTCATGAACACCCACATTCCATGTACTACAAGGTCTTATAGGAACTCTTTAGGTAACATCCCTACAAAATAGTTTAGGCGTGGGGTAACTTTGGTATCCAGATTTTGTTGGTTCCAGAAAGGTTAGCAAGTAATATTTTGGGAACCCATATTATCTTTATAGGTTTCTCATAATCAAGAGATATATTTTGAGACATAAACACTTTGTTTGGTCCTTTATAAATTTTTGCCCAAAAAAATAGTCCAGAACGTGGACAAGTTGTGAATTGTCCAGATTTCGGAATAAGTTTATTTTTAATGATCATTCTCTATCCTGGTTGATATCTTATACCAGTTTTATATTTTGGGGCAATATGTTTTCCTAGAAACCGAGGTAAAGTATCTCTACCTATAGTAAACTTCTCAACATATCTCTTTAGTTGTTCATTTGATAAATTTAGTTCATTGTTTTCTTTTAACAACATGGCACATTTTTCTTTTTCAATATCCAAATCAGACTTATAATATTAATTTAATGCATGATGTCTCTTTAATTATTTATATTTGTCCTTGATTTCATAAAAGGTATCCTCAAGAATTTACTAGTATTCAAATAGTTCATCCTTAGTCATATCTTCTTCATTACGTGACTCACTCTTATTCTTAGAATAAAAGGATTTATGTATAGGATAATTAAGTGTTACCTTATATGTTTCTGTCATGAAACTGAAGTTGGTATGATTTTTCTATTCACTATCAGAAGTATCAGATCCACTGGATCTATATTCTGATGCACTCTAAGTAGATTTCATAGCCTTTTTATATCCCTTACCTTTATCATTATATTTCTTATTAAATTTTATATGGGGGAAGTCTTCCTTCACATGACCTTTTCATTTTCACTCATAGTAGATTATTTCATTTTAGTTGTCATTCCATTTTATGTATTTATTTCATGGTCCTTCTCTATCATTCATTTCCTTGTAGTTTGAATTACTAAATAATTTCTTCTTTTGGTTGACCTTTTTGAACCTTCATGCCAGATGAGCCATCTCTTCATCACTATCTCAATGTGACTCTTCACTAGTGTAACTGTCTACAAAAACATCAACTTTTTCCTTGTCTTTGTTCTTTGAGGTAGTAGTCTTGAATGCTATTGTCTTCTTCCTTGGATCTTCATCTACTTTTTGATTCACCTTAAGCTATTCTTCATACATTGTAAGAACTAAAATTAGTTACTTAACTTGAAGTTTGCCTATGTCACATGATTCTCCGATTGAAATAGAAGACCCAGTCCATCTTTCCAGAAGGCATCGAAGATAACTCATGATTTGGTACTTGTTGTCTACTGGTCTTCCAAGAATACTCACGGTGTTCCCTATTTCATTGAACATTAGATACATTTCAGAAATAAGTTCATCACGATTCATTTAAAAATTATCATATTTCATAGTATATGTATTTAAGCGCATTTCCTTAACATAATTTTTTCCCTCGAGAGAAATAGTTAAAGTATCGTAAATTTCATAAGAAATTTAACAAGAATATATTCAATTGAATTCGTCATCACCTGGAGAATAGTACATGGAAATCATTTCTTTACAGTTATTATTATATGTGGCTTTAGTCAACTAAGACCATGTGTCCCTTGTAGTAGCATGAAATATATGTTGTTCTTCAATTATGTCCCAGATTTTATGTCCCATGCTCTCTATATATAAAATTTCATTATTAATTTCCACTGATTATAGTTATTTCTATTAAAGAAAGGTTGCATGTTAGTAGTAGAACCCTCAAATCTAGCTTCCATAGTTACTTAGAATTTAAAGAACTAGAAATTTAGATATGAAAAAACATTTAAGATCATTATGATACAAAAAATATCATATTTGTAACGAATTTGAAAAATTGTAAATAAGCTCATCGGATAACATATTTTAGTGAGAGTGGAATCTCAAGATGGGGATGGTTAATTTATTTACAATTAAAATTTCGTTTAAAAAATTATTATAAAAATCCCATAATTCAAAACAGCCCAATCAATTATTGAAGTAGAGATATAAATGTTTAATTGATCAACAAGATTATCTAAGGTTGATTAGTCCTAAGTTAAATCAATGAAATCACTAATTCAACTTTTCAAACAGGTTTGCTGAATTAATCATATATAAACACTAACCAAAAATAACTATCAGAGTGAATGTAAAAAGTAGTTTTCTGTCTTTGAAAAATATAAGCAGTGGATAAAATAAAATAGAGTATATGAGGATTAGAACAACATTATTAACAAGAGGTTCAGTCTCAATCTACGACCCAATCCTCTCCACTTGATGATCAATTTCCACCAAGAAGTCTATATCAGCAATAAACACGATACACATCTAGTATCGGGCTTCAGAGATGTTATCAAAAAATTGTCCAGGGTTCACACCCTCTACCACTGTTCATCATGGGAAAGTCAAGAAACACAAACCACAAAAGGTGACTTCCATAGTTTTTAAATTGAAAAAAATGTAAGACAGTCTTGAGTGGATATTTTCAGTATCCCCCAGTTAAAGCATAGGAGACAGTGTGTGTGGGTAAGAAACACACACTAGTCAGAAAATTCAATATAAGGAACTCAGTAGAGCCAGATATATTAGGAAGGAATTTAGAATGCTCTGTGTGTTTGAAGATCATCTTTGGACTTCATGGAGTTTGAGGAAATGATTGTTTTGTTCTTCTCTATAAGTTGAATCCAAACAAAGAGTGCCTTAACTTTCAGTACTGCTTTTGAGGAATTTTGATGTTCAACTTCTTGGTACAAGGGTTCTAATAACCATAATAGTACAACCTTCAATATGTTCTTCAAAAATATATTTGTGAAGATTTTGGATTTTCAGTATATGCACTGGAGTTTTCGTCTTCTTGTTCTTCAGTAATGCATTCTACTTCTCAACTCCAGACTCTACACGTTGTTTTTATTTGTGCCCCTATATATATATCTTCATTTTATTCGGCCTTTTTCTTTCATAAATGTGGTCTGACAATAGGATTATGTACATCACGTGAAAAATTTCTCGTACCTCGTACTGTCAATATATGGTCTCCAGATATGTCTTCAAAAAATATTAAGTATTTCAGAAGCATTAATGTTAGAAAATATTACTATTAGAAAAAATATCCAGAATTTTAAAAAGTATGGGTATCTGTAGACTTGTAATGGTAGCCTTCGCGTCGGTAGGATTCAACAGCAGGTGCACATCAGGAACCTAAAATCGTAACCTTCCATCAGTAACCTTATATGGTGAGCTTCATTAGTATGCTTGAATCAATGAACATGTAATGACGACCATGTGTCAATAACCTATTATTGGTGACCTTTGTATCAGTGACCTTGTAACGGTGACCTTGTAACGATGACCTTGTAATGGTGACCATTGTATCAGTGACCATGTATTGGTGACCTTTGTTTCAGTGACATTGTATTAGTGAAATTGAAACGGACACCATGTAACAGTGACATTGTAACGGTGACCTTGTAATGGTGACCTTGTAACAGTGACCTTGTACTTAGATAAATTTTGCAATGTAATCTTAACCAGTCAAGGAGTCAGATTGAGAGTATATTAATATTACTCTATAAAATCAAGAAACATTAATGAAACATAATTAGCATTGAATGAAAACATGGTTCTCACTTAAATGAAAAACATATTTGTGATTATCAAAACATGATTTGGGATTATCAAAACTATAGCGTCCCATACTTTACATACATGGTTAATACATCAAAATTGAAGCATCATTATTACAACATATAACAAAACCATAAAAGGACCATATAGGTATAGTGTCTTTAGAAACTGGGAATCATAAACACCTGGTTCATAAAGCATCTACATTGTCTCCAATTTATTTCATCATATCTATTGTCCCTTTTTGGCATATCTTACTTTATAACCTTCTTCCTGACCTGGGTAAAGAAAACATATAAATGGGTGAGCTCAAATGCTCAGTAAGGTTAAACAAAAGAAATATCAATAAGAACATAACATTTTAGAAATCATACCTTGAAAAAGAGATCATAATTTCATAACATGGGATAAATCATGGTAGTGAAATGTAATCCCAATAATCATAACTTAAAACATGAAACTTTGTGGAATACACACATAATCATAAAGAACCATTTATTATTAGTCAAGACTCATTTCCAATACTATCTTAGTGGACAAATTCCGTTTCTGAACCGAGTTCACTCCTCGTTTCAGTCCTGTTTCACTGAACTGATTTAACCTGCCGGTCCATCCATTTCTATCTCATTAGATATAAAATCTTTACCCAATGCATTGGAGTGATATATAGGTCCCACCCATCTCATAATGATACCATTCTTATGTGTTCCACCAAATCATAAACAGTACATCATAGCATAACCCATGTAATAAAAATGGGAATCTTAAACATCATGACATCATAAAACAATTCATATAAAAATATTTCCATCACAGCATAATCAAATCAATGTAATAATAGGGATATAAACAGAAACCTATATTATCTTAGATGGAAAATAATTTTCATAAAACATTTGAACTCCATTCTTGAGGAAAATATCCTTTCTACTTCAAAAACAATTTTCCTTTCTTAACATGTCATAAAATTTTAAACTAAATGAAGTTGATTAAAAATAAACATGAAAAATTGTAAATGAAGCTTCTTTTAACTAATTTTTTAAAAATCCCTTCATGCCGTATAAGTTAAAAAACATTCTTTTCGTACTTTTGTCAGAAAAGTCAAAAAGTACCTCGTACGAAAAACAACAAAAGATTCCTTTCAAATCCTTTACTAAAAACTCACCAAAGGGTAAAAATGGATTTAAACAATTATATGTGGATGGAAAAAATATTACATATTGAGGGAACATGGATTTGGATGATAAAATACACCCCAATAAACACCAAAATGTAAACAATCTCAGATAAAAATGAGATTGTGATATTTTCCCTTACCTTTGGTCTGATATGCTTTGTACATGTCCGAACCTCCTATATAATTATTTAAATAATGTTATTGAATTATTCCAGAATCATAATTATTGTTATGATATCATATATGGTCATATTCTTAGCTTCTTATTACTAATATTTCATTATTACTTGTTATTCGGGTGTTTATAACTTTTTTTCTTATGCGTGTTTTGTCGAATAAATTCTTATTCCTCTTTATAGGATATAGATACATCATTTACAGAATGGTATTAGTGTAATATATATCATATTAATTCATTCAATTAATTTATATAATCATTATTCAATGAAGATCATATAGAACGAGTCACATCACATCGTGGAGACGGTAGGCCGTACGTACGCACAAGGGATGATATCGTTCCCATGATCATGGAATTATACTGAAGTGCATGTATATTTTTTCAGAATCAATATAAATTTAATATAATCATATATAGTTATTCTTTAAACCATTATACCCATCCATGTAATGTGGTAGTGGAAAAAAGATTACACCACAGCGTGGAGACTGTATTTCGTGCGTACGCACGCGCGATGATTTTGTTTTCTTTAGGATGGATAAGAGGTGAAATAGAGTTGTTTAATATTTATAATAACATATAATTATATGAGGTATACTTATGTAACTACCTCATTATGAAACAACTAAATAAGAGTGAGTAGAAGAAGAATGGAACTTGAAGAAAACGGTAGAAGGTATTACCTCTTTCTCGAAGTGCATCCTTTAATCTTTCTCTTAGGGCACTAGCGTTGGTATTTTGAGAAGACTCGTACCTCTATTAGGTTTCTAAGGGAGTGGGGATGTTAAATGGGCAGGGTTTGGCCGAGAATGAAGGCTCAAATTGGTGCGAGGAAGTGAGGGAGGAGGTGCTCTTTTATAAGGGAGGAGAGGGGAACTTTTGGAAATTGTGGAAATATTATTTTATTATAAACTTATCTTCGGTTTCAAAAGGTCCAAAAATCATTAAAGATGAAGATAATATGACTCATGGTCGAAATAAAATCATACAATCAGAATTGGACAAGTTTTGGAAAATATTTTAATCATTATAATCTTATTTATTTAAATAATTTATTAATGAGGCAAATACTTCATCATTATTGTGTCATAAATAATTTAATTTATTTGGTGTCTAAAAATTATAAAAAAATATCATTATATAGAAAATATGTTTATCTTTCCAATGAATATTTATAGTAGAAAATATAATTAAAAAAATCCCTTATAAAAATTAATTACTAAAAGATTTTTGTTAATGTCAATTTTGTCTTTACATTAAATTAATTATCCAAATTGTCATTGTCACTACCAAGTGGCTCAATGGGGTCCCAAAAGCAACCCAAGGATGCCCATGGTCGGGAAATACTCATAAAATAAGGTTAGGACAAGTTTCAATGTAATTTTGAATTATTATAATATTCATTTAACCTTGAATTACCCTATTTACATTTAACCGTAGTAAATAAAAAATTACCGTAGTTACTATTCATAATATCAAAAAAAAATAAAAGTAACCTATTCACATAATTTGGACCCACTGATTCCAAATATGGAATCCATTTTTCAAATTTCAAAACATTGAAGTTGTAGTAAATAATTTAAAATTAATCTCGTTGTTAAGCAAACGGGTTTTAAAAGTTAAAACATTGCCAAAGATTGAAATGTTTTTACCTATGAATTCAATGTAAAATTTATTCTAATGACATACATTATATTAAATGATAAAAATATATTTTATTTATACTTTTAAAACATTAAATATTATAACTTAACCATATAAAGAATTTCGATGAATAAAGTTGTTTTTAATTAAAATATAGTGTGTTTTTACTATTCATTAAAATATGAAAGTTATCAGAATAATATGAAAAATTTATCCAAAGTAAATTTTTATATCCTGATTCTAAAGAAGAATTTAATTTTGTCACATTGAACTTATAAACTTTTCAAAAACTAGATTTAATGTGGGTGCTCCATCAAAAGGCGGTAAAACCATTTTTTTGAAAAATACTTTTTTTCCCAAAAAACTGATTTTGTTTTCATACCTCATTCTAGAAAATGTATAAGATGAATTAAAATGTTATAAAATTCAAAATTCAGTTAATACTATTCATAACGGCTAATATTATAATATATCATTGTTTAGTAAAACTCGGTATTGCATATGACACACACCATCGAGGAAGGTCTTTATTGCGTGTAATGCATGCCAAGCAAGTGTTGTGTGCAGTGAAAGATTACTTTGATGATTTATATAACATAAAAACAAAATATTTCTCATAAAAGTATCGGGTGTTACATTCTACCCCCCTTAAAATGAATTTCGCCCTCGAAATTAGTCACTTCGTAACAAACAGATGAGGATACATATCCCTCATCATATCCTCAAGTTCCCATGTAGCTTCTTCTAATTGGTTGTTCCTCCATAAAACATTCACCAAGCGAGTGGTCTTGTTCTGTTAGAATTTTTTGCTACGATCCATAATTTCTATCGGCTGTTCTTCATAAGAAAGATCTTGATCCAGTGGTACAACTTCTGAGCTGTGTACATGTGAAGGATCAGGTATGTATGTTCTCAGGAGAGATACATGGAACACATCGTGAACTTGAGAGAGATTCGGTGGAAGTTCCAATCGGTAAGCTACCTTCCCAACACGATCCAGTATTTATAAATGACCGATATATCATGGGCTCAACTTTCCCTTCTTTCCAAATCTCCTGACCCTCTTCTAGGGAGATATTCGTAAGAACACATTATCACCCACTTCAAACTCTATGTCTTTTCTTTGGTTGTCGGCATAACATTTTTGTCGACTCTGAGATGATCTTATGTGTTATTGAATATATCTAACCTTTTCTGTCATTTCATCAACAAGATCAGGTCCTAATAGCTTTCTTTCCCCAACTTCATCCCAGCAAGTTGGAGTCCTGCATTTCTTTCCATAGAGATCTTCATAAGGAGCCATCTGAATACTGTAGTGAGAGCTATTATTATAAGAAAATTACATCAAAGGTATGTGTTGATCCCAACCACCTTTGAAATCTCTAGAGCAAGCTCTCAACATATCTTCTAGAGTTTGAATTTTCCTCTTAAAATGGATGTCTATCTGAGGATGATAAGCAATTCTGAAACTCAACTCTGTATGCAGAGTATGCTGAAGACTTCGCCAGAACTTTTGGGTAAATCTCAGATCCCGATCAGATATAATGGAAAGTGGTACTCCATGCAATCTTACGAATTCCTTTACATATATACTGGCAAGATGATCTAGAGAGAAATCCTCTCTAATAGCAATGAAGTGTGCATACTTCGTAAGATGATCAAATATGACCCAGATAGCATTATTTCCTTTGGATGTTTTAGGATGTCCGGTGACAAAGCCTATAGTGATGTTTTCCCATTTCCATTCAGGTATGGGTAATGGTTGTAACATCCCCTTAGACTTCTGTATCTCTGCTTTGTCTTTCTGAAAAACAAAGCATCGAGAGACATATTCAACAACAGCTCTTTTCATGCCATCCCACCAAGATTACTCTTTCATGTCCCTATACGTCTTCGTGCTTCTAGGATGAAGTGATAATGAAGAACTATGAGCCTCATCCAGCAGCTCTTTCTTAAATTCGAGGATGGGAGGAACACAAACCCGATTCTTGAACTTTATTATCCCATCACAATCAAGGTTGAATTCAGGAACATTTCTCACCTTTTTTTGTAACTCTGCATCTTCTTTTTGCGCCTCTTTAATCTTCACATGTATAGATGGTTGAACATTCATTTGGGAAAGATACGATTTTCCCCTTTCATTATAATTTCAAGATCCATCCTTTGTAAATCAAAAAATATAGGATCTTTTGTGATACTCATCATGGATAAGCTATCATGGTCTTGTCGACTTAATGCATCTGCCGCCTTGTTTGCATTCCCATGGTGGTAATGAATTGAGGAGTCGTAATCCTTAATCAGCTCCAACCATCTTCTTTGGCGCATATTCATCTCCTTTTGTGTGAAAATATATTTTAAACATTTATGATCAGTATAAATGTCACACCTTTCTCCATAAAGATAATGCCACCAAATATTTAATGCAAAGATTACCACAGCTAACTCCAAATCATGAGTTGGGTAATTTTGCTCATGTATTTTCAACTATCGTGAGGCATAAGCTATCACCATATCATTTTTCATAAGAACACACCCCAATCCTTTCTTGGATGAATCACTATAGATCACAAACCTCTCTCCACTACAAGGAGTGTGAGCACAGGTGCACTGGATAAACATCTTTTCAACTCCTTGAAATTCTATTCACATTCCTCTGTCCAAATAAAATTTACTCCTTTCTGAGTCAACTTGGTGAGTGGATTAGATAATTGTGAACAATCATTCACAAATCATCGATAATATCAGGCAAAACCAAGAGAACTTTGGATCTCGGTTACTGTTATTGGTCTCGACCATCTTTCGATAACCTTTGTTTTTGCTGGATCCATAGATATCCCCTCTTTTGAGATTATGTGACCCAAAAATGCTACTTTTGAAGCCAAAATTCACACTTGGTAAATTTGGCATAAAGATTATCCTTTCTTAGGGTCTTTAATACAATTTTCAAGTGATCTTCATTTTCTTCATTGCTCTTCGAATAGACAAGAATATCATCTATAAAGACTACCACAAACTGATCAAGATAGTCTTTAAAGACTCTATTCATCAGATCCATGAAGATAGCAGGGGAATTAGTAAGACCAAATGGAATCACTATAAATACATAGTGTCCATACCTTGTACGAAAAGCAGTCTTTCGTATATCCTCCATTTTGACCCTAAATTGATGATACCCTGAACAAAGATCAATCATGGAAAAGTATTGAGCTCTGTGTAGTTGGTCAAATAAGTCATCAATGCATGGGAGATGATATTTTTTCTTGACAATGATCTTGTTATGTTCTCGATAATCAATGTAGAGTCTCATTGATCCATCTTTCTTATTAAAAAACAGAACATGTTCACCCAAGTTGACGCACTAGGGTGTATGAATCCTTTATCAAGATTCTCTTGGAGTTTCTTATTCAATTCCTGTAACTCAATTGGGGCCATTCTATAAGGTGTATTTGAAATAGGTAAATCACCTGGTACGAGTTCTATTGAAAACTCACCTTCCCAATTTGGTGGAAGACCCGAAAATTCCTCTGGTAATATATCATCAAACTCCCATTCAATGGGAATATTCTTAATCGTTAGTTTCTCACCAACCATTTGTGATAAATAACCTTCATTTAGTAGAATCAAGACCCATAAGATGGAAGGAATTTCCACAGATAGGTTTTGTTCATCCTTGCATCGATAGACGATCATAGATTGATCTGGAATATGAAATGTGACTTGCCTTCATTGTAAATTGACATGAGCTCTATATAAAGATATTCAACCCATGCCAAGAATCACATCAAATTCCACTATAGGAAGGATCACATGATTTGCAGGAAGCACTTTCCCACAAACTTCAATCGGAGAAGAATTGTAAACTTTTGATGCAACTGTTGTGCCATTAGGAGTTGTCACAGCCAACTCAAAATCTAATTGTTGAGGTAATACGGTGATACCCTTAGAAAATTCTTCATAAATAAAAGAGTGGGTGGATCCAGAATCAAATAAAACATTCTCTACTTTAGATTGGATGGTATGTGTACCTCTCACCACTTCGTTGTCGTACTCCACATCGCCGATAGTAATTGCATGTGACTTTCCTTTGTCTTTGACCTTAAGAGTTTGTTGACATCCATTATCATCATCAACCCTTGGATTTGGGCATTGATTGGCATAATTCCCCATCTCCTTTCACTTGAAACATTGAAGTATATTAGGTTCATTCTGTGTATCCCTTACTTTTTTTTCATCATTAGACATCTTCTTCCCATTATTTCGACATTCAATTTCCCGATGATATTCTTTTCCACACTTATAACATTTTCTTGTCCCCTTAAGACAATTTCCTCCATGTTTCTTTCCACACATTGAGAATAAGGGAAAACTCATCTTCTTTTCAGTGTGGTCTTTACATTTTCCTTTGAATTCCATTTTCCTCTTCTTATCAAACCCATATGACTGATGGGTTACTCCAATCTCCATCTCAACTTTGAGAGCACATCGAATGATTTCCTCGTAGCTATTGATGTCCCTTATGGATAACGCCCTTCAAAGAGTTTGTTTTAAGCCACTAAAGAATCGATCGATCTTAATCTCAGGTTGGATAATAATACCAGAAGCATACCTTGAAAGTTTTGTAAAATTTTCTTTATAGGTACCAACAGATTCATCATCCTTTTGCTTTAGTTCATGAAACTCATTCTCCATCTTTGTTCGAAGTATGCGAGGTAAGTACTTATTGCAAAATTAGTTCTTGAACTCGTTCCATTCCATGGACTCAATTTCATCTCTTTTCCACATATTCTTGATAAGATTCCACCATTGATCAGTATCACCTTCCAAACGATACACTGCTAAGATGACTATATCATGTTAAGAACATTGAAGAACTGAAAATATCTTTTCAGTAGTACTGATACATTGTTCAGCCACTAATGGATCAGAAGACCCGCTGAATGAAGGTGGACGCTACCTCATGAAGGATTCAACAAAATGTTGCCCCTTCCATTTCTCATTTGGAAGTCCTCCATGATTCGTATCTTGAGAATTTTTTGTGAGAATGGCCACAAGATTTTTCATTCCAGCTCCCATATCATTTGGTTGCTCAGGGGGACAATCATTGCACTGCCCATCACATTCCGCATTAACACGGTTCCTTCGGGTTCCAACCATTGACTAAAACCAAGAAGAATAGTGTGAGAAACACTATTTATAAAAATAAAACCACATAATCAAGAAAAGTATTATAAACCTAAGGTCATATCATAGGTTGTTCATGGAAATTTCTAAAACACTAAGATTGTGTTCAATGCTTAGACATATCCTTATATTTCTTACCATGGCTTTCACATCCTAGTTTCCAAAGGTTGATTGTACCTTTCCTCTGATACCAACTATAGAGACCCGAAGCTTGACGTAAATAGACATTACATTACTTTTACGGAATACATATTACATAACAAAAACAGACACACAAGGACCGTAATAGTTTAGTGTCTTTGGAAACATGAAACGTAATATTCTAATCATGGTGAAAGATCTTCAACATCTCCCATAAAGATCTTCCCATTTTTGATTCCTTACCTAAAATCTTTATTTTATTCCTAGGGGAAAATAAAACAAAAAAAGGGTGAGCTCAAATACTCAGTAAGGGTAAACAAAAGAAATATCAATAAGGACATAACATTTTAGAAATCTTACCCTAGAAAAGAGATCATAATTTCATAACATGGGATAAATCATGGTAGTGAAATGTAATCCCAATAATAATAACATAAAACATGAAATTTTGTGGCATACAAACATAATTATAAAGAATCATTTCTTATTAGTCAAGACCCATTACCAAGACTATCTTAGTGGGCAAAGTCCATTTCTGAATCGAGTTCACTCCTCATTTCAGTCCTGTTTCACTGAACTGGTTTAACCTTCCGTTCTAGCCATGTCTATCACATGAGATATAAAATCTTTACCCAATGCATTGGAGGGATATATAGGTCCCACCAATATCATAATGATACCATTCTTATGTGTTCCACAAAATGATAAACCGTACATCATAGCATAACCCATGTAATAAAAATGGGAATCTTAAACATCATGACATCATAAAACAATTAATATAAAAATATTTCCTTCACAACATAATCAAATCAGGGTAAAAATAGGGATTTAACATAACCCTATATTATCTTAGATGGAAAATAATTTTGATAAAACACTTGAACTCCATTCTTGAGGAAAATATCCTTTCTACTTCAAGAACAATTTTCCTTTCTTAACATGTGAAACAATTTTAAACTAAAAGAAGTTTATTAAAAATAAACATGAAAACTTGTAAATGAAACATCATGGAAATAATGTTTTAAAAATCCATTCATGCCGTATAAGTAAAAAAACATTCTTCTCGTACTTTTGTCTGAAAAGTCAAAAAGTACCTCGTACGAAAAACGACAACAGATTTCTTTCATATCCTTTACTAAAAACTCACCAAAGGGTAAAATTGGATTTAAACAACTTTAGGTGGATGGAAACAATATTACATATTAAGGGAACATGGATTTGGATGATAAAATACACCCCAATAAATACCAACGTATAATCAATCTCGGATAAAAATGAGATTGTGATATTTTCCCTTACCTTAGGTCCGATATGCATTGTACGTGTCCTAACCTCCTGTATAATGATTTAAATAATGTTATTGACTTATTCCAAAATCGTACTTATTGTTATGATATCATATATGGTCATATTCTTGGCTTCTTATTAGTAATATTTCATTAATACTTGTTATTCGGGTGTTTATTACTTTTTGTTCTTATCCGTGTTTTGTCGAATAAATTCTTATTACTCTTTATAGGATATAGATACATCATTTAAATAATGGTATTAGTGTAATATATATCATATTAATTCATTAAATTCATTTATATAATCATTATTCAATGAAGATCATATAGAACGAGTCCCATCACATCGTGGAGACGGTAGGTCGTACGTACGCACGAGCGATGATATCGTTCCCAAGATCATGGAATTGTACTGAAGTGTATGTATACTATTTCAGAACCAATATCAATTTAAAATAATCATATATAGTTATTCTTTAAACCATTATACCCATCCAATTAAGGTGGTGGTGGAAAACAGATTACACCACGGTGTGGAGACGGTATTTCGTACGTACACACACACGATGATTTTGTTTTCCGTAGGATGGATAAGAGGTGAAATAGATTTGTTTCATATTTATAATAACATATCATTATATGAGGGATACTTTTGTTATTACCACATAATGAAACAACTAAATTAGAGGGAGTAGAAGAAGAATGTAACTTGGAGAAAACGGTATAAGGTATTATCTCTTTCTCGAAGTGCCTCCTTTAAACTTTTTCTTAGGGCACTGGAGTTGGTCTTTTGAGAAGACCAGTACCTATAGTAGGTTTCTAAGGAAGTGGGTAAGTGAAATGGGAAGGGTTTGTCCGAGCTTGAAGGCTCAAATTGGTGTGAGTAAGAGAGGGAGGAGGTTCCATTTTATAAGGGAGGAGAGGGTCACCTATGGAAAGTGTGGAAATATTATTTTATTATAAACTAATCTTCTGTTTCAAAAGGTCCAAAAATAATTAAAGATGAAGCTAAGATGACTCATGGTCGAAATAAAATCATCCAATCAGAATTGGACACATTTTGAAAAATATTTTAATCATTATAATCTTATTTATTTAAATCATTTATTAATGAGGTAAATACTTCATCATCATTGTGTCATAAATAATTTAATTTATATGGTGTCTAAAAATTATAAAAAAATATCATTATGCAGGAAATATGTCTAGATTTTCAATTAATATTTATAGTAGCAAATATAATTTATATAACCCCGTATAAAAATTAATTACTAAAAGATTTTTGTTAATATCAATTTTGGCATTACATTAAAGTAATTAATCCAAATTGTCATTATCACTACCAAGTGGCTCAATGGGGTCCCAAATTCGACCCAAGGATTCCCATGGTCAGCCAATAATCATCCAATAAGGTTAGGACAAGTGTCAAGGGAATTTTGAATTATTATAATATCCTTTTAACCTTGAATTACCCTATTTACATTTAACCGTAGTAAATAAAAAATTACCGTAGTTACTATTCGTAATATCAAAAAAATAAAAGTAACCTATTAATATAATTTTGACCCACTGATTCCAAATATGAAGTCCATTTTTAAAAATTCAAAACATAGAAGTTGCAATAATAAATTTAAAATTAATCATGTTGTTAAGAAAACGGGTTTTAAAAGTTAAAACATTGCCAATGATTGAAATGTTTTTACCTATGAATTCAATGTAAAATTAATTCTAAAGACATACATTATATTAATTGATAAAAATATATTATATTTATAATTTTAAAACATTTTATATTATAATTTAACCATATAAAGAATTGCGATGAAAAAAGTTGTTTTTAATTAAAATATAGCGTGTTTGTACTATTCATTAAAATATGAAAGTTATCAGAATAATATGAAAAAATTATCCAACGTAAATTTTTATATCCTGATTCTAAAGAAGATTATTATTTTTTAAAATTGAACTTATAAACTTGTCAAAAACTAGATTTAATGTGGGTGCGCCATCAAAAGGTGGTAAAACTGCATTTTTTTAAAAATAATTCTGTTATCCAAAAAACTGATTTATGTTTTCATACATCATTCTAGAAAATGTATAAGATGAATTAAAATGTTATAAATTTCAAAATTCAGTTAATAATATTCATAACGGCTAATATTATAATATATCGTTGTTTAGTGAAACTCGGTATTGCATACAACACACACTATCGAGAAAGGTCTTTATTGCATGTAATGCAAGCCAAGATAGTGTTGTGTGTAGTAAAAGATTCCTTTGGTAATTTATATAACATAAAAACAAAATATTTCTCATAAAAGTCTCGGGTGTAACAAAAACAGATGAGTTCAACAGTTAGAAATGAGAAATATGAGTTTATTCCAATGGGGGTACAAAAAAGTTGGCTGCTGTTTGTTGATTATATGAAAGTATATTAATCTTCTGGGAAGGACCGTTTCCCCCATCCATTTATTGATTAGATTCTCTTGAGAAAATTTGGGAAGACACATTATTGTTTATTGGATGGATTTTATAGATATCTTCAGGTTCCTATTGTTCAATGGATCAAGAGAAGACAATATTCAATAGTTCATTTGGTATGTTTTCTTACTGGAGGATGCCATTTGGACTTTGAAATTCCCTAGGTACCTTTCAAATATGTTTGGTGAGTATTTTTTCTGACTTTATTAATACATGCATGTATGTATTTATAGAATATTTAACAGTTTATGGGTCGTCATTTGATGATTGTATGACATGTTTGGGAAAAGTTTTAAATCGTTTTATTGGGATGAATCTGGTCTGTAACATTGAAAAGTATCATTTTATGGTAGAGCATGGAATTGTCTTAGGGAATGTATTTTCAAAACCATGGATATAGGTTGAAAGATCTATGGTAGATATTATTTCATCCTTATCATATATGTCATTTGTGCGTGATGTTAGATATTTCCTAGGTCATGAAGGATTTTATTGGTGCTTCATCAAATATTTTAATAAGATTTCCAATCTTATGTAAGGATTACATTAAAAAGATTTTGATTTTGTGTTCTATGATTCTTTTAGGACATCATTTGATGAGATAAATAAGTGTGTAACCACTCCATCAATCAAACAACCCCCAAGGTGGGAGATTCATTTTGATCTTAGGATTGATGCCTCCAACATCACAGTTGGAGCTGTCTTATCTCAGTGGGTCGAGGGACATTCACATGTGTTTTCATATGCATCAAGCACACTAGATTAATCCATATAAAACAAAAAAAACCACATAAAAGGAGTTTCCTGTTGTCCTATTTACATTATATAAATTCCCTTCAAATATATTAGGCTCTAAAGTAGTTTTTTTCTCTGACCATGCTACTTTGAGATACATCTTAAAGAAGCTAGATGCAAATCCTAGGATAATCCAATGGATGATCTTTCAATAGGAATTTCATATTGAGATAAAGGAAAAGAAGGGGTCATAAAACATTGTGGTGGACCACAAGAGTAGGCTTACTCACACACTAGGGGATGACACCTTGGACTAGGTACCACTTCAGTACACATCCCCTAATTAGAATCTTTATTCCATCTCATGTACGCATCATTGTTATGATTATTTATTTAACTACATTTTTGCCTTTAAAATAAGTCCAAATTTAAAGAATCATCATGTCCAAAAAATAAAAAATGAGTTTTGGTATTATGCGTGAGATGGTTCCTACCTTTGGCGCATGTGTAGTGATCATATTATTTGGAGGTGTGATCCTAACCATGATTTTGATTCTAGTGTCCATTTTTTCCATAAACTATAATTTGGTGGAAACTTTGGTCCCCTAATTGAAAACTATGATAGTTTTAGACTCTAGATTATATTGTCCTAGCATATTCCATGATTCTCAGCTGTTTTCTACGTTTATCTCTAATTATCAACATACTGGGAATATATCTAGGAGGCACAAGATGCCCTAACAACCCATATTATTGCATGATATTTTTGATGTATATGGAACTGATTTTATAGGTCATTTTCCATGTTTTTTGGATTCTTGAAAATTTTGGTTTATACTGATTATGTAAGAAAATGGCTAGAGGAAAATGCCACCAGGACTGATGATTCTCATGTTGTAGTGTACTTTTTCATGATAGATATTTTTTGCAGGTTTGGACTGCCGAAGGCCATCATTAATTACCTAGGGACACACTTTTTTAATCAGAATTTTGATTCCCTCCTTTAGAAGTGTTGGGTGACACCCAGAACATCAACAACATACCCCCATCCCCCAAACAAATGGTCAAGATTAGGTTTCAAATAGGTAGTTGACTCATATTTTGGAGAAAACTATGTAGTCGAATAGGAAGGATTGGAGGAAGCAATTGGATGATACATTATGGCCATATAGACCAGCATAAAAAACTCTAATTGGTATGTCCCCATTTTGGATTGTTTTTTGGAAAGTCTGGAATCTACCTATTGAGGATGAGAAATGGGCTTATTGGCATATAAATAAATAAAAATGGATTTGGCCCATGATGGAATTAAACAGATGCTGAAAATTCATAAGAATGATGAGATTCAATAATAAACTTATGAGAACACAAGGCTCTACAAGAAAATATCCAAAGTAGTTCATGATAAAATGATCCAGAAAATGGAATTTCATGTTGGAGAGAAAGTTATTCTCTAGAGTTCATGACTGAAGCGGATGCCTATGGAGATCACATAAGAGGACACTTAAAGGAGCATTAATGTAAATGAGAAATTTTTGAAGAAATACATTGAGGGACTTCCAACTGATGTAGTGGGTTTTATCACAATGCATGACCCTGTCATCACTTGATCATATTAGGCTATTCTTAAACTATTCACAATTATATTCCTTGTTCTGTTTTAAATTATACATTTATTATCCATATATCATCTCATTGGTTCACATTGAGGATAATACAATATTTTATGTGTGGGGGAGGAGAAATTTTTTTGCATTAGATATTTAGGATTTTCATTTTTTTGTTTTTGGAGTTTTTTTTAATTTTTTGATTAAAATTTTCAAAAAAATCAATAGAAAGTAAACAAATATATCATGTAACATTCTCATGTGAATCATATGGACAATGCATGTTTTCAGAATTCATTGGTTGAATTATACGAATGAGAAAGATTTCATCATCAAGGGTTGATTTTTAAAAAAACTAAAGTCATCGATGATATGAATGGTTGTGACATTATAAAACCATTTAGATATTAACATAATTATTTGTGAAATTGTTTCAAGGTAAATAGTGGCATTGATTTCTCCACGCACATTTTCTCTCAACCAAGACTTCTGAAATGGTTCCTTCTCAATTGAAGGTATAACCATGTTTGGTAAAAAAATAAATGGTTGATCCATACCTTCATTTCTATTATGATCAGTTTCATTACTGTACTGAATGGACCTATGCGTGTGTTCC
Source organism: Viscum album (assembly GCA_963277665.1). Classification (NCBI taxonomy): domain Eukaryota; kingdom Viridiplantae; phylum Streptophyta; class Magnoliopsida; order Santalales; family Viscaceae; genus Viscum; species Viscum album. Next base: position 1,552,426,963 of record OY728161.1, on the reverse strand, counting down.
TATTATCTGACTATTGTACGCCCTCAAAAAATCATGGGTTCTGTTTTGGACAAGTCAAAAACCACTATTAATGAAGATTTGATCTTGTTATAACTATTACAGTTAGTGTTGTGAGTATATAAAATATGTGTTGAGATTTGAGTATGAAGTTTTTTCTATTTTTAACTAAATCAAATGTGGGGAGTGATGAAATATACAATGTATGGGGATATCAAGGTCGTGAGATTGAGGATTGAATTTCTAGAATGCTTAAGTGAGTGGGTCATAAAATTCTATTGCAATGGAATGTAGAATATGTTTGTTGAATTAAGCCTGGTAAAAATAACTATTTTACATGTCTTGAATATATTGAAGAAAGGGTGGGATTATGAGCTTGGAATGGTGGGCACACACACATGGAGATGTAGTGGCATAGTAATAATATGACTAGTTTCATTATGATTAGTGTTATGAATATCATATGATTTTGTTTTGAAATAATTTATGAGACACTAAATTTAATATTTATTAATATTAACTACTGATGGGATTGTTACATTGCTTATATTCCTATTGTGGATTGAGAAATATGAATAAACATATCATGTCACAATTTTTTTTGAAAACATGGTATGATTTTTTTTCCTACGAGTGCCAAAGGGTATGTGTGGGGGAGTAGATGAAACACACTTTTGTTTAATATTTTATGGATAATAAATGAAAAAAATTCCACACATTGTGTTAAACATATTTATTTATAAAATATTTGGGATTTGAACATTCATTTGATAATTTGGTAAAAATTCTTGTTTTACCCTTTAAAATTCATTTTAGCATTTCAGGAATATATATTTTTATATGTATCATTTGAACATAAAATTTTGTAAATATTTTCCTAGATTAATGGGATATAAATTGAAATCTAGGCATATGAGCTAAATTTTTCATTTTATTGGACTTAATGGTCCATGAAGTCACAGTTGGGCTGGGCATGCCAGATTGGTCATCAATCCTGAATTTGGGACATCACTTCTTCATCTGTTCTTGTATAATGTCAAAATTGTTATAGGAGCTCGAGGACTAATTTTCACACAAATAAAACTACTGGAAGGACATCAAATTCACAATTTTGGGAGGTCTAATGGGTGGTGAAATTTGGCTTAAAATATTTGTCTAATATTCTCCATTCACACTTGAAACATCCTTAAACATAGCCTACCATCCTATCAATAAATTGGTTTTTATCATTTTAAGGGTTTTGGGATGTGTATTAGGATATTGGAGGTAGAGGAGAATTAGTTTCACTCAAAGTCTCCAACCATGGTAAGAGGGGTAACTCTGGAAGAAAGGATCTCTTCATCGAATACTACTTCTTTTCTTCATGTTGTAATGTTTGTATTTTGGTTATAAATATGTTTTTTATTCTATTATTTCTTCACTTTTATCCTATTTTGATAAAATTTATTATTCTCTTAATCTTCCTAAATGTTATGGAATCAATATCAAAAACGTGATTGGGTTCTACCCTTTCTAAGCCTTTGCACTTCCGTAACGTTTATACGATGACTACACCACCCATGGAGAGAAGTTTTTTTAGTAATCTATTGACCATTATCCATATTAATTAATTTATTTTGAACCAATGATGTACTTTAATTAACATAATATTATCTATTAATTTTGTTTTTAATTTAATTGAAACTATGAACGAAATTGAACAATTAACACAAAACATGTGAGGTCAGATATTGTGTGAATTGTGAGTGTCCAACCATAACTGATAATAAAAACCATACAAGATCAATTTATATTGTTCAAATATAATCCATAAAGTAAATTGATTATAATTTCTATAGTGTAAATGTGCCTCAATTTACCACTAACTATAAACTATCATTAGATCAATACTCAAAGAAGGGTGCTTCAATTTCATGTTTTAATGTTATGGTTGGGTTAGATTCACTTCATCATTATGGTAAATTTATTTCTAATATAGTTTGAGAGTTAAAAAATAAATAAATCCTAATTAAGTTGATATTTATTTATATAATAATGATAAATAATTAATTTAAGATGTATATTCAGATCGATTACGAATTTTAATAAATTTTCTAAAAAACATCTTCTTGTTGTGTCATTTTAATCGAACTTCATTTAAAAATAAAAACACAAAAAATTAAATATTATTCCATAAAACAACTTCTATATTTATAAATATAAACAACCCCTATACATTTAATTATTTATCTCATTTACTTTTATTATATTTTCAAAGGACCTTTAATTTTTTGTTAAATTTACATCCCCCTTTGAGAGACGTCTTCAGTCTGCCACTATACTGCACCTAAGTACCCAACAATCACATATCATTTGAAAGCACCCATGATAGTTCAATTCAATGGTAATATTTGGGATTATTTTTGGACCCCATAGAGCCACATTGACCTGAACATGGTATTTTATAAGAACTAATTTAAAGTAATGATATATATGACATAAACATGTATCTTTTACTAATCATATTTTAATATAGGGTTATATAAGTGATATCTTCAAATATAAATATTAATAAGAAAGATAATAATATTTCTTATATCATGATATTTTATCTATAATTTTTTGACATTTAATACACAAATTTAGTTATGACACAACAATTATGTAGTTATCAGTTCATTAATAAAGGATTCAAATAATTGATATTATAAATGTTAAATAAATGTAATTTGGTTATTTTGATGTTATAAAAGAATTTTATGGGGGATATATAAATATTATATTCAATTTCATTTCATTTTTTCTAAGGAATATAGTTTTCATGAATTTTTAATAAAGTCAAATATGAATAGTATCCAAAATTGACATAAATCATAACTCAAAATATAAAATTGTTCATTAAATGATAATAAACTACTAAAAATATAATATTCATATAAATGGATAATTAAAGTCTAAATGTGACATAAATTACTTTTTGGGTCGTTTGACATGCTATATAAATTACATTAACCAATAAAATGTAAATTACATGATATCACTGTATGATTAAAAAGCGAAAAATAGGGGTTAAACTAAAAAGATTAGGATAATATATATATATATATAACATGAATAGCATTTATTTTATAATGATTATTCATAAAAAATTCATCTTATACTATACTTAAATTAGTTTTTGAACATTTTTAATAAAAATTGAGCTTATAATAAATTAATATTTCTCTACTTTCCTAATGTACCCCTCCCCCCTCGTATAAAAGGCCACCAACTGTACCCGCTTACTCGCACCTCTAAAACCCCAGATATCATACAAAATCTTCCCAAATAATCTCTAAACACCCCTCCCTTACTCCAAAAAGTATTAACATGGGATTAAATAAAATTATAGAATGACTTTTTCCTAAAATCAAAATTAGTTTCCCAATATAGATCTAACATCTTCTGGAAAGTATGTTTCCTTTATTTTCCTTATCCACTTGCAATGCTATTATTATTAATTCATTAAAAAACACCAAAATCCTCAATATATGAAGATGTTTTTATGAGACTTATTTTAACTACTATTACACACACCTCCATATAATGGATACCGGCATACTGTTTCTATATATGGCATATTGCTACCTCACGAAACAATAATTGTTTGATTTCCCCTACCACCACACATGGAGGCCATTATGATTGTTCTGTATTTATATATGATATATATTATCTTTATATTGTATCTATTATTCTTTATTTTACATTTTCTTCATACCATTATTTTTTTCATAATGTCTATATACTATAATTTCATTTGAGGAAGTGCAGACTACCACCCAATCAAAGTGATATGACTCGTTCGTGCTATATATATAGTACATATGAAGGATGTAATTAATGATATTATGTAACATATATAAAATATTATATTATACAAGGATTATAAAATACCTACTTATCATTTATTTTCCATTCATTTTATTATGAAAACCAAATGAAATTAGTTTGTATGTGAATGTACGGCTTAACGTCTCCATAAATGGTGCATTTAATTTCTTATCCCCAAATTATATTGACTATTATCAATAAATATATAATGGATATAAATACATATTTTCGGCATATATATATATATATATATATATATATATATATGATAATTAAATCATGTATAATATTCTGGTGATGATGGGCATTTAACTACATGGACAGTTTACATCATAACATCTTAATTTTCAATTCAAGTATCAAATAACGTCAAAAATGACCGAATTGAAAATAACTAATTTTAAAAAAAAATTATATGATGATAATTAATATAAAATTCATAATAAACGAAAAAAAAATGTTTTGATAAAATTTAGAAATCAACATAATTTTATATGCATGAATATAATGAACGAACGATACAAGTTGGACTCAATGTAAGGCACCTTGTCTCAATCTTCTTTCATTGAGGCACATTTTGGTTTATAAAACTCCTTATTATATATGATTTATAATTATAACATTTCTATTTTAATTTTGTTCAATTTCATTGAAAATGAATTTTTTTCTATGAATCATTTTACTAAATGAAAAAAGGAATGTTTTTTAAAGTATGGGGTGATAATAACCTTTCTGCTACCCTGAGAATTATTTGATATCTGGAACCCTTACCAAGCCATAATGTTTTTAGAAGGAGAATAAATTCCATATACACTTTTTCATATTTTGATATTGAAAATGGTTTTTATAAATCATTGATTTTCTCAATATCATGAAATGATATATTGTGATTACAATTTGGATATGTTATCTTTTCTTTTATGATTGTTTTATGTGTTATAAATATGGTATGGTTCATGGTCTTTCATTATATATATTTGTGGTTCTATGATAACCCATGGGTGGTTGAGCCCAAGATAGCTTTCCTATGCATTGGGTAAATTGAATGAGGTAAATGTTAATGTTTCTCCTAAGAGATTTAGGGAATATATTGTGATGGGTATTCAAAATGTAACACCCTATGTAGCAATGAAGATACTATGTAAGTGTGTTATGTATGAAAAAAATTACCTTTATGATTTAGGATTTCTATGATTTATTTATAAATATTTTTTTTTTCATGAGGTATGATAATGATTTTCTATTTTATTATTGAAAATTATGATTTCATTAATTTGTATGTATGGATGGACTAATATTTTCTTTTGTTATTTTATAACTGTTACTAAGCTTTTTATACTCAAACCATGTTTTTTAAATGTTTTCCACTCGGTATAATGATTTATGAGAGAATGTAATAATTAATGAATATTTATATCAAGTAAATAATTTTTGTAAGAGTTTTTTTTGTGAAAAATTTGGATAGAGTATAAGTGTATAAATTGTAAATTTTAAGATGAAATGTAATTGTTGTGGCCTAATTTACTAAAACACTAAATCTGAAAAGATCTTAAATTTTAATTATTTACTTAACTTAATATTATGTAATGTTTAAGGTTTTTTCATTATAGTTGGTATCAGAGGTCTGTTTAGATGTCATTAGAGGTTAGTGTGTTATTTTCCCGTAAATTACAAAACCATAATTGTTAGCATATTAGAAACAGTTATAGTTATTTTAGATAAATTTAATGAGCATAAGATAACATGAATAAATATATATTAGTGTTTATCCAACTCATATGGTTGTATATAATTATTTAACTGATATACTCACCATGTCATTTTTGGTTTCAGAAAGTGCTTGGATCTAGTAGGCACTAAAGTAACATTGGATATAAAGGAAACAATGGTGGTTTTCTGAATTAGAAACTGAATGATATTGGATCTACAATGAGAATTGTCATGGTTATTCATAACCAACTATCTATAGTCATGATTTACCACTTTAACCTTGGTGATTTTTCTAAGGCATCAAATTTGTAGGAAATCAATCCCTATAGAAGTTTATGAAATAATTATAAAGGTATGTATATTTAAAACCCCATGTGTCATGGATGTGGAACAAAACACCTAGGAAAATTATTCATAGGGATAGTAAGATGTTAAATATTGGTTAATAAAGGTTATAAATCAATAACCTTCCATAAAAATGAATCATTCAGTTCACTCCTCGAATGGGAAAAATTTTATTTCCGAGGGATCAATTAAATGATTTAAATGTGGTGTGCATGGTCATTACACCAATAGATTTCATTTGAAGAAGGTTCAATAATGCGAATAGAAGAACCATACAAATATATGTTTACCAATACCTAATTCGATTCCAATTGAAGATGAGGATTCTGAAAATTACATATGAAAGGTATGGTTTTTTTCGTTTCTCATGTTTTGAAATTATTGAATCTTATGACATTATGCATGATTTTTTTGTAGGAATTAATTATAAAAGAATATGATAAAAAAACATGGATAAAATATTATGAAAAATGTTCGATCGTTTAGTTATTTCGGATCGATATATGATGATATGTTTATGACTAATAATGATTGGATTACTTTGGAAGACATCTATTATTTGGAACCCTTAAGTTTGTTTTATAAAAATTTTAATTGTTGAAGAATTATATTTTATTTCATGAATATTGTTATAAAGTACCATTTGTGTTTATATTATCCTTGAATTTGAGTTAATTATGGGTTATTACTTTTTGTGATGAAAAATGAAAGTTATTAGATAAGCATTGGGGATACAGAATGTTATGGTTATATTTTAAAAAATTATCTTATTTTTGAGAATTTTATAATATTAATATGGTTTTGTAAAAAGGAAAAACCATAAGATATGTGATAACCTATCATGTTCTATGAGACCATGGGGAACGAACCCACAACTGATGGGTCCCAAGGGTGCATATCCAACCATTGGCCTAAATTATGTCCCTAGTTTATATTACTCATTATTTTCAGTTAAATGAATTTATGGATCAACAATATATTTATTTTGGGAAATTTTGTTTTCTCAAATGGATACCCTTAGTATCAACAAATGATTTTGTGAATAATTGATAAATGTTATTTTGGAGGTCGTTCTCGGTTTTGGGAACACTATAAATGCAAGGAAAATACAATACTATGGGATTTCATTTGTGGAGTAAAGGTTGAAATATTATTCTCGAAGAATCTATGTTTTTGTGGACATATATTGATTTGGATTATTTATGGAATGTATTAACCTATCATAGAGAAAATGTGATTGGGTTAATTACTTTTCAGTATGAGACTTTAAGAGTAGTCGATGTTATTTGGAGACAAATGTTATGATTTTCCGAGGATTAAAATGTGATCAACTCCTTCTTAGTTTTTGGTTTCAATATTATTTGGATTATTTAATGTATTTTTAAGGACGTTTGTGTATTTATTGGTATATTTTAAACTTGGGTATTGTTTGTTTAATATTAGAGATTAAGAGTAGTATTTCATTTCATTAAGGATTATCATTTTTCGGGATTTATCTGATCTTGTACTATCCGTTGTGGTTTTGGTTAATTTATAAAGATAGTTGAAATATATTGGTCATATTTTATGGACAATGTGATTCTCTAGATGTTGGTTATAGTGCTTTAGGTGTGACCAATTCATCTTGAATACTCATTGATTGGAGAAAAGATGATTTTTTGGTAGATATTTATTTAAGGATTAAACTCTACTTGAAGAGTTAGTATATTTCTTTATGTTCGTAGTCAATATTGTAAATAAAGTATTTAAATTTATAAAAAGGAACATAAAATAAAGACTTTTCTAGTTTAAATTTCCTACTTTTGAATCAATGATTGTTTATCCAATCTCATGTTTATGGTTTTCTGATAGTAAACATTATCATCATCATGTTTTCAATGACTCTCCATTAGAAATTTCTATTTATTTTTTCTTCGATGTCTATATTTTATTATAGGGTATATTAGAATGTATTGTCTTAGGTGACCTTTTAAATTTTATTTCTTTCTTTTAAAGTGATAGTGTTATTGACCCTTTTTCCGATTTGGGATGTCCAATGAGTTTTTTGAGCTCAAATTTAAAAATACGAAAAAACAATTACCAAAAGGGGGGAATGATGTAACGACCCAGGTATTTATAGAATAATACTTTTTATTTTAAATTATTATTTATGAGTAATATATTATGTTTACATTAAATTGGATGATTTATCCGATAACAAACTCAACACACAGCAACATGTTTCCCTAAAATCTTATGATACACACAATTTTGAGTTAAACCAAGAAAAGAAATAAAATAATAATATTATTGATTTAAATGTTAGTTAACTCCTAATAGTTTTAATGGTGGGTCTAAATTGTATCAAATTAAATTTTAAATATGGTTTACACATGTTAAAATAATAATTCACTGGTTACCAAATTTATTAGAAGTGAAAATAAAAACCAATTGAATATAAATGATGTGTTTTTATGAAAACCAATATAAAAGAGAATAATTGTTAATTTTAAATAATATCACTCATTATGTATTTTTTTTAAATGAAAAATATATAATATATATTCCACATAATGCTTTAAATTATTCTAATTTGTTTTCTTGATATGATATAAGATCAAATTCTATTTTTCTAATATAAGATTTATTTTTCTAAAAAAGCTATTTTACAACATTTTGATGGAGAAACCTTTTAAAATTGAGTTTTTAAAACCATTATATGTTATATTTGACCAAATAAAAGTATTTTTTATAATAGGGGAATCCAAATTTACATTGAATTAATTTATGATATTTTTTTTGATAACTATCATGTTTCGTTGAATAGTAAAAATACGCTAAATTTTAATTGAAATCATCTTTTTTCCAGTGAGTTAATTTATAATGTGGAATCATATTATTTAAGGGGTTTGAAGTATAAATTCAAAATATTTTTATCATTTAATCTAATTTTGGTCATTTTATGTAATTTCATTTTGTTGTTGGAAATAAAAACATGTCAATCTTTTGATAGTTAGTACTTCTTAAAAACCTTCTTTTTGGTTTTGACAATATAAATTAATTTTAAATTCATTACTAAAACAATTTTTTTATGAATTTAGAAAAACATATTCAATATTTTTAATAAAAAAGATCAAATTTTGTAATTTGTACTTTCTATTTTTGGACATTATAAATAGTATCTTTAGTAAATATTTATTTTACAGTTGTTAAATTGTAAATCTTGTAAAAAAGGGTAAACAATAATATTATAACAATAATAAATAGCACAAACACTTTTCTTAATCCTATTATATGTGATTTTTCTATCCAGGAGCATCCATAGGTAAATTTCAACCCTTGGAGGAGCTTGGATGTGAAAATGAAATTTTATAAGAATTAATCAAAGGAAATGAGAAATATGACATAAACATGTATATTTAACTAAAAAAATTTTAATATAGGGTAATAGAAGTGATATCTTCAACTATAAATAGTCATTTCAAAAATAAAGGCATCATACATCATGATATTATATTTATAATTTTTATAAATTAAATAAATAAATATAATTATGACATAATGTTGATGAAGTGATTGCTTCATTAAAAACGATTCAAATAATAGATATTATAAATGTTAAAATAAATATAATTTTTTTATTTTGATGTTTCCAAAAATCTTTTGTATGATATTGACATATAATCTTTGATTCAATGCCTTTGGTTTGAAAGATTCAGTTTTTTATGAATTTATAAAAATTCCAAGATTGTATCGTTTCCAAAATTGACATTATTCATAATATAAAATATAAAATAGTTTATTAAATGATATTAAATTACTAAAAATATAATATTAGGAAAAAATGTTAAGACAAGTCCAAATATGTCATAAAAACGTTTTTGGTCGTTATACATGATATGATAATTATATTAACCAACAATATGTAAATAACATGATATCACGGTAAGATTAAAAAGGTAAAAATAAGGGTAAAACCAAAAATATGTGGATAAAAAAATCAAAACATGTAAAAAAATTATTGGATGATGCGTATTCGAACAAAAATTATCTTTTATTCAAATTAAATTCATTTAGGACCACTTATAATCTAAATTACATTTAAAATAAATTAATATTTCATGACTTAGCTAATGTTCCCCTTATATCTTATGTAAAAGGCCACAACCTCTACCCACTTAATCACATCTATAGAGGCAGTTTTTTGAAACTTCTACCCAAATAAGCTTCCAACATCCCTTGATCCCTCCTATAAGCCTTCAGTTTGGATTACGGAAAATCAAGAAACCCTTTTGGCTCATGTCAAATGGAGTTACGTAATTTACAGGTAACATCTTCTCTCAGGTTCCTTTCATTTATTTTCATTCTCCTCTCCCAATTCTATTTTTATTCATTGATTAAATAAAAAATCTATTATAATAAATATACTATGATGTTTTTATGAGTTTTTTTGAACTACACTTACACAAAACTCCATCTAATTGATACAAACATACAGTTTTTGTGTGCGGCGAACTGATTTCTCACGAAATGATAATTGTTCAATTTTCGCATAACACCTATCATGGAAGCCATTACGATGGCACTATATTTCTATATGATATATATTATATTTATTCTTTCTCTATTCTTAATATTTTTTCATTTATTTCATACCTTTATGATTTCCATAATTAGTAATTATGATAATTTCATTTGAGAAAGTAAGGACTACCACCACCTCAAAGTGATATGACTCTTTCATGCCATAGATGGAACGTATAAAAGATAGATTTGATGAAAATATGTAAAATATATAAAATATGAAATTATAATATATCAATGTATCATATTTTTTTCATTACATTATATATGAAAAATAAATGAAATTAACGTTCATGCGTACGTACGACTTAATGTTTCCATGAATAGTGCCTTTCAATTCATATCTCTGCATATTATGGAATATTCAAAACACATATATACAATATCTAAATACATATATACATGATAAATTTATTATATTTAAATCGTGATTAATATTCTACTGATTTTGTAACAACCCATGATTTCGTATTAAGTTATTTTTTTAATGTAATTCAATAACTTGCGCTACACACAACACCGAGTTCGCGCGCACCACGACTTACCAAACTAGCCGTTAAAAAGTTTTTATCAATATTATTAACTTATTTTTGAATTTTATATACTATATATAATTTTAGAATCAAAATTATTTTTTTCTTAGATATGATATTATAATGAATTAATTTTTTTAGATAAATGAAGTATTTTCCAAAACAAATGCAATATTTGACACTTTTATATATTAAATTTAATTAAATTAAATTCTTCTGTAGAATCGGGACATAAAAACATATTTTGGATAAATATTTGGTAAATTTCTAATAACTTTTATATTTTGATGAATACTGAAAAATACTAAATTTTAATTGAAAAAAGCATTTTCAATAGAAATAATTTGTAGTGTTAAATTATGAATTTAAATGGTTTGGAAGTATAATTAGATTTTATTTTTTCATTTAATATAATTTAGGTGATTATAAGTAATTTCAAATTTAAAATTGACATAATCACATGTGAATCTTGTGATAGTTTTTACTTTTTAAAAACCCTCTTTTCGGTATGGTCAACAGAAATTAATTTTAAATTAATTAATGAAACTTTAATGTTTTTAATTTTGTAAAATATAATTCATTTTTGAATTCGGAATGTAAAAATTGGCTTAGGGTAAATATTTTTTATTTTTCTGAAAACATTCGATTTTTCATGAATTAAGAAAAACACTGCATTATAGTTTAAAACCAAATTTTTATTTAAATTATTATTTATTTTATTTAAATTTATTTTAAGTAAAAATATATTTATAAAACCTATTTAAGTTAAATTTATTTCTGTTGTGTCATTTTATAATAAAAATATATGTATAAAATTTTATTGGACTTTTTACCGTCTTTTACCCACCTCTAAGAAGCATTTGAAAATTTACCTAAAATATAATTTCACCGCTTCTATGATTTGAATTTTAAAAATACGAGAGTCATGGTTGAAATAAGTAAATAAATTTTCTTCAAAAAGATGGAAATAATTTGTCACGACCCGCCCTCGGGGTCCGTGCCGTGACTACCCCAAGCCCGCCTTCCATAGGCCAGGGGCTGGCGACTAGCACCAACGCGTAAATCCCAGTAAAAAGGGAAGACATTGCCTTTGTAAAGTAAACAAACACCATAGAGTAAGCAAGCGGAAAAGTAAACACCAAGTAAGAACTGAGTACAACTGAAGTGCGGAAAAGTAAATGGGCCAGTATACAAACCCAAACTGAAAGTAAAGTACAACTCGAAAGGAAAAACATCAACTGTAAAGTAAAAGTCACTACACCGAGCTGTCCACTGGAAATCCCACCTGAAGGGTGGGTACAGATAGCTCCACTGCTCCTCGGGTCCCGCCGTCCGCTCCGAACACGTCCCGCCCAGTGGTTCACCTCCAGGTACCGTCCTGCTCTACAATCCTCAGCCAAGATCAATGCTGACCGTCGTCTGCAACCAACACAACGTAGTGCGGGCATAGCCCGTGCAGGGGTGAGTATAAGCTACTCAGTAGGGACCCCGAGACCCCTGAAGGTCTCTCAAAATCCACAAAGGATAAACCACAAAGAAAGGTACAAACACAAAGTAACAACCGACACTGCTTAGGTATATGCCCATACATATACCTAAGTCATCAATTTCAAATACGCTCCAACCTCCGAGCCCAAGTACAACTCAGTCCACACAGGAAAGTAAACGTATTCCACACAGGAAAGCAAAATGAAATCCACACAGGATAGCACAACTCAATCCACACAGGAAAGCAACAGGATTCAGCTCACACTGGTATACTTCTTCGAAAGACGATAAAGATGATCTCTGATCTATCTAATTCGTCGGACCCACGAAGGATCGATAGGTAACTAACCCCCGCAAAGACCCACACAGGATCGGGCCCACATAGGACCTGTAGGCGCTGGTTCACACAGGACCGCTGAGCGCAAGGACCCACACAGGATCGGACCCACACAGGATCGGGCCCACACAGGACCTATAGCACTGATCCACGTAGGATCGCTGAGTGCTGTAGTCTTCGTCGAATCCACACAGGATCTCTGTACTGTCGTCGTCGCAGTCACAAGAGTAGTAGCAGTAGCAGTAGAAGTCACAGTCATAGCCAGCACTAGGGTTCCCGCACACAGCAAGCTCGTTCGGGAGGGTCCGCTCCACGAGCCGAGAGGCTGATACATCAACTGTCACACAGTCCAGAGTTGATGTATCCAAAAGTTCCGTATCGTCAAGAGGAACTCAACGCAACAGACGGCGTGTCGATCAGACGCTCGGTCTGAGAGTTATTGGCTTTTTCGTCCTAGGGGCCCGGTTGGTTTTTTAAGGCAAAACCAACCTGACCGTACTCCACCTGCATCCAAACCATGGGCGGAGTATGCCAAAAGATCCGTCTCAGTAAGAGGAACACAGCAAAGCTGACGACACGTCAATCGGACGTCCGTAGCTCAAGATATGAGCGTTTCCGCTCCGAGGGCCCGGTTGGTTTCGTGTACGAACCAACCCGGACGAACTCAAAGTATTCCGAAACCTTGAGTGCGATATACCTAATCGACCATCTCGATCCGAGGATTGCATCGCCGCTGACGGTTCGTCAATCGGAGGTCCGTAACTCAAGTTATGGCCAAAAGACCGAAATTGATTCGAAAACGGGGGGTCCGGGTCCGGGGCGACCCGACCAGGGTCCGACCCGGCCCGGCTGGCGGCGTGGCGCGGCCGGAGGCGGTGTGGCCTGGCGCCGCACGGGTGTCACGCGTGGGGGGCAAAGCCCCGCTTCTTCCCTCTGGCGGCGCGGCATCATGCCGCGCCTTTGTCAATCAACGGCCCCCCTTCGTGGGGGCTTGCCGTTTGGAAAAACGGGGGGGGGGGGGGGGGGCGCTGCCCCCCCTATGTGAACCCCCCCTCCTCTCATAATGTTGGGGCAATTAGCCTGGCCGGCCGGTTCTTCTTCAACGGACCGGCAAAGCCGGTCCCCTTCCGGCTTCCGACACCGGCGGCCCGGCGAGCTGCCGGTCTTCTCGTTCCGCCGCGGCCCGGAACCGGCCGCGACGCCTTCGGTTCCCTTCGACGCGGCGTGATGGCGTCGCGTTCATGGTAATCCTTCCACAGCGCGGCGCGACGTCGTCGCACAATATAACCGTGCGAATTTCCGCATGGTGCGACGGCACCACGCAATCTCGTTCATCTACAAGAAAATCATAATCAAGAACAAAGGAGGGGGAATTCGGCCGTGTTTGTGCGGTCCGACCCCCCTCTCGTTAGACGATAACACATAATTAATTATCCTCACGTTTGTCATGCTAGAACCAAGAACGATAATAAATAAATAATCAACAACAACCCCTACCTTGGTTCAAGAACGATGATCGTCAACGACCCGTGGAAGACAAGAGTCGCGGAGGTCGGGCGTCGCGGTAATCGTTCTTCAATTCTGTTGACAAAGAGGTACGTCCAAAGAGGTACGTCGTTGGTGAATCTTCGTAAGCCGACGAAGGAAGTACGAGGAGGAAGCGGCGTTCCCTTTCGTTGACACGAAAGGCGTCTTCGATCTTCGGAAACAACCGGCTACGAAGAAGAGGGGAGCGGCGTTCTTCGTCGGAGCTCGAAGGTTCATCACGTTCTTCGTCAAAGTTGAAGAAGAAGAAGAAGCTCCCAAATCCTCTCAAGAAGGCTAGAGAATTCTAACCATATAAAATAATCTAGAGTCTTATTTTATTCACACACTTAAGAAATTGAATTTCAAAGGTTTGAAATTCAAACAAAACAACTCCATTAATTAACAATGTTGTCATGTCATTTAAAGAGGGGTTAAAGGGAGTTTTTAAAAGAGAAGATGAAAAGTTAGGGTTCGTGTGGGCCCCACCACACTTAATCCTCCCAAGGGAGGTTAAGTGGATGTGGGTCCCACCACTAACTCCCTTTGGGAGAAGTTAACCAACAAAATAAAAATAAGATGTGTTTCCACATATTTATTTAACTTCGTATAATTTCTCCCAAAAACTAGCTTTCGTCCCGCATAAAACGCAACCTCGGAAAAGGTCCCCATAAGCGAATATCGGCGTTGTGAGTTCATCGGTGCCCTCGGAATTTGATTCCGGGCACCGGTTCAAAAGTTAGAAATTCCCGCTCGTTCGTTCACTGAACGTACCCGAGCCAAACTTCGGAAATTGATTCCGGGCACTCCGGGCCTCGGAATCAGATGCCGTCAGAAAACGCGTTCTTGTAAAATTCCAATGAAAATTAAGAAAAAAAATTTCGCTTGAATTTTACAGGTCTTTACATTACTCCCACCTCAGGGCTTTACGTCCCCGTAAAGATACATCAAAAACTAGGGGAACTTTTGAGGTTACTGAGCACGCATCTGAGCCTCCCGCTCCCAAGTGCTCTCCTGGAGGTTCCCGTGATGCCATTTGATGCACACATGAGGAATCGATCGCCCACGTAGGACCCGCTCCTGTCGATCCTCGATCTCCACCGGGACCTCCGTAAAAGTTTCCCCATCATCAACATCAAGCTCTCCATGGTCAATGATGTGCGTCGGGTCGTGCACGTATCTCCTCAGCTGAGACACGTGGAAGACGTCGTGCACCCGGTGCAACTGAGGTGGTAGAGCCAGGCGATAAGCCACCTCGCCAATCCTGCTGAGGACCTGGAAGGGTCCGATGAAGCGCGGAGATAACTTGCCGCCTCGGCCAAATCTCCGTATACCACGTCGAGGTGAGACCTGCAAGAAGACGTGGTTTCCATCCTCGAAATCTAGTGGCCTCCGCCTCCTGTCAGCGTATGACTTCTTCCGGCTCTGAGCTGTCCTCATCCGCTCCTGGATGACCTGGACCTTCTCTGTCGTGGCCTGGACCATCTCCAGTCCCACAATTGCTGACTCCCCAGTGTCTGTCCAGCACAAAGGAGATCTACAAGGACGGTCGTACAACGCCTCGTACGGTGCCATCCCGATGGTGGAGTGGTAGCTGTTGTTGTACGCAAACTCCACCAAGGGTAGGTGGTCCCCCTAGCTACGACCAAAGTCGAGGACACATGCGTGGAGCATGTCCTCGAGATTCTGAATGGTCCTCTCCGTCTGACCATCCTTCTGAGGGTGAAAGGCTGTGCTCAGACGTAGCTGCGTCCCGAACGCCTCCTGTAACCCCTTCCAAAGCTGGGAAGTAAAGCGAGCATCCCGATCAGAGACGATAGAAGATGGCACACCGTGGAGCCGCACAATCTCTTGAACGTAGAGACGTCCCATGCTCTCCACTGAGCCCTGCTCTCTGATGGGTAAGAAGTGTGCCGACTTGGTGAGTCGGTCAACAATCACCCAGATGGAGTCGTGACCTCTGGAAGTGCGTGAAAGTCCAGTCACTAAGTTCATAGATATCCCGTCCCACTTCCACTCCGGGACCACCAAGGGCTTTACCAAGTCTGCTGGTACCTGATGGTCTGCCTTCACCTGCTGGTAGGTGAGGCATCGAGAAACGAACTCTGTCACAACCTTCTTCATGCCCGGCCACTAGTGTTGTCATCTGAGATCCTGGTACATCTTCGCCACTCCAGGATGTACCACCAAAGGAGAAGTGTGAAACTCTCTCAGCACCTCCTCTCGCAAAGCGACTGGTACCATGGTACGTCCTCTGAAAAGAATGTCGTTCTCTATTCCAAGGGAGAAACCATGAGGTGCATGTCCTGAGGATATCTGTACACGCCGTGTCTCAGAGTCAGTGTCCTCACGCTGTGCCTCTCTGACCCGCTGCAGTAGTGGAGGGGTGACTGTGAGAGACTGAAGGAAGGCTGCTCCATCTCTATCCACGAAGGATATCTGTAAAGAGGATAGCTGCTATGTCGCCTCCTCAAGTAGCTGAATTCCTGTCCTCCTACTGAGGGCATCGGCTACTACGTTCCCCTTCCCAGGAGTATAGACTATCTCAAAGTCATAGTCCTGGAGGAACTCGAGCCACCGCCGCTGTCTCAGGTTCAGGTCCTTCTGTGAGAAGATATACCTGAGACTCTGATGATTGGAAAAGAATGTAAAGCGCTCGCCCATCAGGTAGTGTCTCCATGTCTTCAGAGCGAAGACCACTGCTGCTAACTCCAGGTCATGGGTAGCGTAGTTCTTCTCATGCGGACTCAACTGACGTGATCCATAGGCGATCACGGCCCGTTCCTGCATCAGAACACATCCGAGTCCAGTCCCTGATGCATCACAGTAGACTACGTACCCTCCTCCGTCCTCAGGCAACCTCAAGATAGGTGCGCTGGTCAATCTCTGTCTAAGCTCCTGGAAGCTCTGTTGACATCTGTCTGACAACACAAAGGGTTTCCCCTTCTTCCTCAAAGCTTTGAGTGGTGCCGCAACTCTAGAGAAGTCTGGCATGAATCTCCGATAGTATCCAGCTAGACCCAAGAAACTCAGCACCTCTGTCACGCTCTTGTGTGGCTCTCAAGCTAGCACTGCCTCGATCTTCGCGGGATCCACTCCAACTCCCACCTCAGAAATAACTTGTCCCAAGAAGTGGACCTCCCATATCCATAACTGGATCTTCGAGAGCTTACCATAAAGCTGGTGCCCTCAGAGTGTGTCTAGTACAACTCGCAAGTGATAGGCGTGCTCCTCCTCTGTCGTAGATTAAATCAGAATGTCGTCGATGAAGAACACGACAAATCGATCAAGATATGGCTGAATGATCCTATTCATGAGGGCCATGAACACTGTTGGAGCATTGGTTACACCGAAAGACATAGCCAAGAACTAATAGTGACCATACCGACATCTGAAGGCCGTCTTCTGCACGTCCTCATCTCTGACTCTGAGCTGATGATAGCCTGACCTGAGGTCTATCTTCGGGAACCACCGTGCTCCCTTGATCTGATCAAAGAGGTCATCAATCCTCGATAGTGGATACTAGTTTCTCACTGTCACCTGGTTCAGGCGACGATAGTCAACACAAAGTCACAAGCTCTCGTCCGCCTTTTTGGCGAACAATATCGGGGAAGCCCAGGGTGAAACACTGGGTCGGATGAACCCCTTTCCCTGCAGGTCCTCCAACTGTACCCGTAGCTCTCGAAGCTCGGCGGGGGCAATCCGATATGCTGTAGTGGATATCAGGGCTATCCCGGGGTACAAGTCAATATAAAAGTCTACCTCTCTGCGAGGAGGTAGCCCTGGAACGTCGTCGGAAAAAACGTCCGCAAACTGATCCACCACTGCAGGAAAACCAGGGCTCCGCACGTCAACTACTCCAAGGATGAGGCTAGCCAACTAATGAGTAATGGGCTGTCCTATCCTCCGCGGAAGTCTATCATAAGCTGCAAAGGCTCCTTTCTCTCCGGTGAAGGTGAACCTGCTCCCGTCGGTGCGCACACATCGCACCTTGCGCCTAAAACAGTCAATCTGCGCATGGACCGTAGATAGCCAATCCAAGCCCAAGATGATGTCGTAAGGCCTCGACGCTGCTACAAGAAGATCCCAGCCGAAGCTCTCGCCTCCTAGAGCAATCTCACACTGCCGGCACCAGTGCATAATTGTAGAGTCTTCTCCTGTAGGAGTCTCTAGCCATAAGGATCGAGCCAACGGCTCTGTCGGAATCTCCGAGCTCCGAACAAGGGAAGCGGCTATAAAAGAGTGACTCGGTCATGTGTCTATAAGTACTGCAGAAAGGGTGGAATAGACACAGATAATAACTTGAATCATCTCGGGTGCGCCGTGGTCTTAGGCCTCTGCTGCCTGGAGCTGTGCCTGTCTCTGCCCGCCTGCTCCCCTGTGGTCGGGGAGGACCTCCTGGTGGTGGTGGTGGCAGAGCCTCAAAGCGTCGCCCACCACCTGCTGCTTTGCCAGCTCCTCTACCTCGTCCGCCTCCTATCTGCGGACCGCCACTGTCGACCCTCTGCCACTGCCTCGGTGGTCCCTCAACTGTCTGCTGCTCCACGGCATGGCGGGTTGGGCAGTCACGAGCCATGTGGCCCTGCCCGCCGCACGAGTAGCACTGCCTGCCTCTCGAAAGACTGGCTCCTCGCTGTGTGCCCCGCACTGCTGAGCCAGTGTCCTGAGGTCGTCTGCCTGATGATCTGGTCTGCCTGAACCCCTGAATCATCCGGCGACTGCTTGCTGCAGATGACTCTGCCACGTGCTGCCCTGCGGTGGGTCTCGGTGCTGGTGTAGACTCAGCAAGGAAGCTCTCGATCAAAAGGGCCCGCTCCAATACTCCTGTCTGAGTCGGTATGCTGAGGGAGATCAGTGATGCTCTGATCTCATTTCTCAAACCCTGCTCGAAGGTCCGGGCCCGGAAGAATGGGTCCCGTACCATGTCGGTCGATTAGCGCGAGAGATCAGTAAATCTCGCCGAGTACTGAGCGACCGTCATGCTGCCTTGCCGCAGCTGAAGAAGCTCCTGGATACGAACCGCATGAAGGGTGGCTGGGACGAACTCCGAGCGGAAGATGCTCTCAAAGTCCGTCCAAAGTAGAGATGCCTCATCGTGCACCTGGAGCATCAAGCTCCACCATCGTCTTGCTGCTGCGTGTAGTAGGCTCGCAGCAAGGATCACCATGAGGTCTTCTGGTGTCCTCACTAGCCTAAACACACGTACCACTGCCTCCAGCCAGTCCTCGGCTGCTTGGGGATCCGTCTCCCCGCGAAACCTGGGTGGTTGCTGGCGCTGAAACTCATGCAGTGCGCTGAAGCGACATGCATTGTCAGCGGCTGGTACATGAAGCATCGGTGGCTCGACGGGTAGAGCTACCGCCGGTGCCACTACTGACAAAGGGCCCTGCACCGAGGCCTCGTCGCTCGGTGGGCTGTCGTCACACTCGACTCTCGGAGCCCTAGCTTGCTGCCGTCGTGGGGCCATCCTGAAAAGGAAACAGGTGTGCCACGGTCATAACAGTATACCTGGTGAGCTGATATAAAGTAATCACAAATAAAACTTTGAAACACACATGCAATCAATGTTTTCGTGCATTAAGTTGGAAATCAGAAGTCAGGGTCCTGGTGTATGGATACGTCGGCCGCTGCACCAACACTGGACTCCCTGGACTGATAACCACACTCAATACGCTAAACATTATTGCTTCACATTGAAAAGGTCAGAGTTCACGGTAGAACCGAACTCCTTTGATACCAATTTGTCACGACCCGCCCTCGGGGTCCGTGCCGTGACTACCCGAAGCCCGCCTTCCATAGGCCAAGGGCTGGCGACTAGAACCAAGGCGTAAATCCCGGTAAAAACGGAAGGCATTGAATTTGTAAAGTAAAAAAAACACTACAGAGTAAGCAAGCGGAAAAGTAAACACCAAGTAAGAACTGAGTACAACTGAAGTGCGGAAAAGTAAATGGGCCAGTATACAAACCCAAACTGAAAGTAAAGTACAACTCGAAAGGAAAAACAGCAACTGTAAAGTAAAAGCCGCTACACCGAGCTGTCCACTGGAAATCCCACCTGAAGGGTGGGTACAGATAGCTCCACTCCTCGGGTCCCGCCGTCCGCTCCGAACACGTCCCGCCCAGTGGTCCACCTCCAGGTACCGTCCTGCTCTGCAATCCTCAGCCAAGATCAACGCTGACCGTCGTCTGCAACCAACACAATGTAGTGCGGGCATAGCCCATGCAGGGGTGAGTATAAGCTACTCAGTAGGGACCCCGAGACCCCGGAAGGTCTCTCAAAATCCACAAAGGATAAATCACAAATAAAGGTACAAACACGAAGTAACAACCGATACTGATTAGGTATATACCCATACATATACCTAAGTTATCAATTTCAAATACGCTCCAACCTCCGAGCCCAAGTACAACTCAGTCCACACAGGAAAGTAAACGTATTCCAAACATGAAAGAAAAACGAAATCCACACAGGATAGCACAACTCAATCCACACAGGAAAGCAACAGGATTCAGCTCACACAGGTATACTTCTTCGAAAGACGATAAAGATGATTTCTGATCCATCTAAGTCGTCGGACCCACGACGGATCGATATGTAACTAACCCCCGCAAAGACCCATATAGGATCGGGCCCACACAGGACCTGTAGGCACTGGTTCACACAGGACCGCTGAGCGCAAGGACCCACACAGGATCGGACCCACACAGGATCGGGCCCACACAGGACCTGTAGCACTGATCCACGTAGGATCACTGAGTGACGTAGTCGTCGTCGAATCCACATAGGATCTCTGTACTGTCGTCGTCGCAGTCACAGGAGCAGTAGCAGTAGCAGTAGAAGTCACAGTCGTAGCCAGCACTAGGGTTCCCGCACATAGCAAACTCGTTCGGGAGGGTCCGCTCCACGAGCCGAGAGGCTGATACATCAACTGTCACACAGTCCAGAGTTGATGTATCCAAAAGTTCAGTATCGTCAACAGGAACTCAACGCAACAGACAACGCGTCGATCGGACACCCGGTCTGAGAGTTATTGGCTTTTTTGTCCCAGGGGCCCGGTTGGGTTTTGAAGGCAAAACCGACCCACCGTACTCCACCTGCGTCCAAACCTCGGGCGGAGTATGCCAAAAGATCTGTCTCACTAAGAGGAACACAACAAAGCTGACGGCACGTCAATCGGACGTCCGTAGCTCAAGATATGAGTGTTTCTGCTCCGAGGGCCCGGTTGGTTTTGTGTACGAACCAACCCGGCCGAACTCAGAGTATTCTGAAACCTTGAGTGCGATATACCGAATCGACCACCTCGATCCAAGGATCGCATCGCCGCTGAAGGTTCGTCAATCGGAGGTCCGTGACTCATGTTATGGCCAAAAGACCGAAATTGATTTGAAAATGGGGGGTCCGGGTCTGGGGAGACCCGGCCCGACACCCCCAGGGTCGGCCTGAACCGGGTCGACCCGGGTCCGACCCGGCCCGTCCGGCGGCGCGGCGGTGCGGTCCGGCGCGGCGGCGCGGCCCGGCCGGCGGCGGTGTAGCCTGGCGCCGCACAGGTGCCACGCGCGGGGGGCAAAGCCCCCGCTTCTTCCTTCTGGCGGCGCGGCATTATGTCACGCCTTTGTCAATCAACGGCCCCCCATCGTGGGGGCCTGCCATTTGGAAAAACAGGGGGGGACGCTGCCCCCCCTTTGTGAACCCCCCCCCCCTCATAATGGGGGGGGGGGAAATTAACCTGGCCGGGGGATTTTAATTCCCCCGGTCTTTCTCTTTCCGGCCGGCCCGACCTGGCCGGCCGGTTCTTCTTCAACGGACCGGCAAAGCCAGTCCCCTTCCGGCTTCCGACACCGGCGGCCCAGCGAGCCGCTGGTCTTCTCGTTCCGCCGCGGCCCAGAACCGACCGCGGTGTTCGTCGTCCGGCGCGGTGCGACGACACCACGCCCCTCCGCCGCGGCCCCGCTCCGGCCGCGGTGCCTTTGGTTCCCTTCGACGCGGCGCGACGGCGTCGCGTTCATGGTAATCCTTCCACGGCGCGGCGCGACGGCGTCGCACAATATAACCGTGCGAATTTCCGTGTGGTGCGACGGCACCACTCCATCTCGTTCATCCACAAGAAAATCATAATCAAGAACAAAGGAGGGGGAATTCGGCCGTGTTTGTGCGGTCCGACCCCCCTCTCGTTAGACGATAAAACATAATTCATTATAATCACATTTGTCATGCTAGAACCAAGAACGAGAATAAATAAATAATCAACAACAACCCCTACCTTGGTTCAAGAACGATGATCGTCAACGACCCGCAGAAGACAAGCGTCGCGGAGGTCGGGCGTCGCGGTAATCGTTCCTCAATTCTGTTGACGAAGAGGTACGTCCAAAGAGGTACGTCGTTGGTGAATCTTCGTAAGCCGACGAAGGAAGTCTGAGGAGGAAGCGGTGTTCCCTTTCATTGACACGGAAGGCGTCGTCGATCTTCGGAAACAACCGGCTACGAAGAAGAGAGGAGCAGCGTTCTTCGTCGGAGCTCGAAGGTTCTTCACGTTCTTCGTCAAAGTTGAAGAAGAAGAAGAAGCTCCCAAATCCTCTCAAGAAGGCTAGAGAATTCTAACCAAATAAAATAAGCTAGAGTCTTATTTTATTCACACACTTAACAAATTGAATTTCAAAGGTTTGAAATTCAAACAAAACAACTCCATTAATTAACAAAGTTGTCATGTCATTTAAAGAGGGGTTGAAGGGAGTTTTTAAAAGAGAAGATGAAAAGTTAGGGTTCGTGTGGGCCCCAACACACTTAATCCTCCCAAGGGAGGTTAAGTGGATGTGGGTCCCACCACTGACTCCCTTTGGGAGAAGTTAACCAACAAAATAAAAATAAGAAGTGTTTCCACATATTTATTTAACTTCGTATAATTTCTCCCAAAAACTAACTTTCGTCCCGCATAAAACGCAACCTCGGAAAAGGTCCCCTTAAGAGAATATCGGCGATGCGAGTTCATCGGTGCCCTCAGAATTTGATTCCGGGAACCGGTTCAAAAGTTAGAAATTCCCGCTCGTTCGTTCACTGAACGTACTCGAGCCAAACTTCAGAAATTGATTGCGGGCACTCCGGGCCTCGAAATCATATTCCATCAGAAACCGAGTTCTTGTAAAATTCCAAAGAAAATTAAGAAAAAAAATTTCCTTGAATTTTACGGGTCTTTACATTTTTTTTGTGAATAGAAACTTTTTACTTTTATTTACCAGGGTTAAAAGTAAATGTGGTAATTAAGGGTAAAAATAATAGTATTATTACCATAACACATGTCCTAATTCTATTGGATAAGTTAAATTCTACAAAAAAAACATAGGAATAAAATATGATCCTTTAGTTCAACTTTGATTAGATTAGGACATTTATTGTTATTTTATTTTTGAAGAGTTAAAAGAGTTAAAATCAAAGCTTTATAAATACAGCATTTTTAATATAGGTTTATATATAAGGTAAATTAGACTATAAATATTAATTAGAAAGATATAAATATTTTCTACATAATGGTATTTTATTTAAATTTTAGTAGACATTAAATAATTTAATTTATTTATTACACAATGATGATTCAGTAATTAACTAATTAATGAAATATTAAAATAATTGATATTATAAATATCCAAATAAATCTATTTCTATACTTTTTATGAATTTAAATATTTTAATATTATAATATGACATTTTGGGGTTGGTTAGATTAATTTTTTTCGAAGTAATAATGCTGTTATAAATTTAGAAAAAACAAAATAAAAAATAGTGTCAAAATTTACATATAATAGTTTTTTAAAAAATATTATATTATTAATAAATATTTTATTTCTAAAAATCTATAGTTCAGCCAAAGGTATTAAATAATATTATATATTTAATTAATGAACCACTTAGGGTTCCCTTGGATGTTTATAGTATGTTTATTAACCATATAATATAAAAATACAAAGAGACGTGGTAAATGTCAAACTATTTAACTAAGAGTTAAATCTAAAACAGAAAGTTAATATAGTATCCCAAACCATTATAAAACCTATTTGATGAGTGGTTTTCTACCCATCCCCAACTTATCCTTTAAAAAATTTATTTTTGAGCCATTATAAACCGATAATGATTTTATTATAAAATAATATTTCTAACATTTCCTATGGTTCCCCTCACCCCTCTTATAAAAGGGCACTTCTGCTTCTCTCTAATTCACACCTTAAAAGCGATTTGGATCGGCCAAACCCTACCATAATACCCTATAAACTGTCCTAAATTCATCCTATAGTCCTTAATTTAGTCAAAATGCCATCCTAAGGACCCCTTTTGACCAAATCAAATGGAAGAACCCGAAGAAGAGGAAAATATTTCATCACCTCTTTCAAGTTCATTTCTTTTTCCACTTTCTCTTTATTTGTTTTTTCCATTATAAAATAATAACTCCAGTATCATCTATATACTTTTATTTAATTATAAATATTTTATAACCATATTCATTATTCTATCCATCCTTTGAATGACGTGTCACCATATGTGCGTACGCACGACTTACCATCTCCACGTTGTGGTGTAATTGTTATTCAATAAATTATTAATTGGATGTGTATAATAATGATGTATAAATGATTTAAATAATAAATATAACATGATAATTATTCTGTATATATGATATACCATCCAATTATATATTATTTTAATATCAAAATAATGATATTGTCGCTTGTACAGACGTACTGATTACCGTCTCTGCGTACGCGATGAGATTCATTCCCCATCATACCCATTCAAGACTAAAATTAATTAAATGATTAAAAATAATGTTTAAATTATTAATATATTTCTTAATATTAATAAGAGACATCTTATCCATAATAAACATTTCTAACATAATAAATCATATAAAGAAAACCGAATCAGTTAACACCTGAAACGTTGATAATACTAAAATATTATTAACAAAGCATTATTAAAAGACAATATATGATATCATATTAATGTATATTATTCTTGAATAATTTACATAAAATTATTTCACCATTATACAAGAGGTTAACCTACCATCGACCAAGGAAAATTACAAGGTAAGGGGTTTCTTATCTCACTTTTAATTTTGTGAGATTTCAGTTATTCACTACTTATTTATTGGATGTGGTGTATTTTGTACTGCAATTTGAAATATATTATCATGATTATTTTTATATTAATTTTATTATGTGAATAATTTGAGGGTTATTAAATTTTGATCATACGACTTGATTTATTACAATGATTTAAGGGTTTTTTATCTCACTTTTTATTCCCCTGAGATTAATGATATATTGGAAACTATTTCCCTTAGTGTGGAATATGTTTTGTAAATGATTGTATTCATGGTGTAATATAATTTAATTTATAGTTATTTACATCTTCATTATATGATACTTCATTCATGGGTTGTATTTTTCATAAGTTTTCAAATCTTTAAGAAAATTTTAAATTTCAATTTCCACACAGTTGGCTTTACGCATGCATCATTGATTATTTTTGTCCAAGATTATTTGTGGAATAACTATTTAATATTCATGTAGTAATATTAATGACCATTTTTGTGGATATATGTTTTATAAACATAATCAATCCTTTGGTAATTTCTCAAATCATTGATATAAACTTGATCTTAACTCATTTTCCATTCATTGAGTTAAGCATCCATTTCATTGGTGTTGTTTTTACACGAATACGTGTGAATGTACAATGATTGATTTAAAATTAATATCCAACAATATTGAGTGTATTTATATTTTTTTCACACAGAATAATGTCATTTATTACTCTATTACCTAAGGATACTATCTTTATAAGGGATTTCATCACAATTTACATTTCTTTGAGAGTTCTTTGTTGTTATGCACCAATTCACTTTTATATGGTGTATATGCTGTCCTTTGACATAGTATATCATGAAATCATTTATTATCAATGTATTATAATGTTTTTATTACTTCAATTATTTGAATTTAAGCGTCTCAACTTTGTTAAGGAACTCTAACTAAAATATCATTTTAATTGTTTTAAAATTTTATTCTTATAAATATTTCTCATTAATGTCCATGTTTTACACATGGTTTTAACAATTTATTTTTTTGGATATTAATGTTTTAAAATTAAATTTTCTTTTAAATGTTTCAAATTTGTATGGGAAACATTGATTCAAAAATATAATTTTAAACAGCCTCTTGAAAAATAGTGGGACTTTTTAGTGATTTCAAAAAAATGGGGATAATTCTCTCAAATAGTTTTGATGATTATTTTCAACTATGTCAATATCCTTCATTATTATCGATTGATGTTAATCTGTTACAATAAAATCTTCCATATTGTATTTAATGATTTATTCTTGACTATGGATGTTATATTTTTATAACATTTATGGTTTGTGGATAAAGTATTGACATTTCATATGCTAGTTTTAATACGAATGTTTATGTTATGTTTCGACTTTTCATATGAGGAATTCATTAGACTTTTTAAGTGATGAGTGGAGACCCAAATAGCTCATTGATGCATCAGTAGGTCTCATGAGAAAAACTAGTGTGTTGGGCCAAGGCCTTGAAAAAATAATATAGGAGGTATTGGAATAAGGACTTCATTATGTGGTTATGAATTTATAGCATTATGTATTACATTATTATGAAAGTTGATATTGATATGGAATTTGATTATTCGACTAGTAGAATATCCATGTGAATAATAAATGGAATTATTTGATTTTATCTTTGCAATATTATATGTGTGTTCATGTTTAAAATGATTTCTATAGTCTTATACATTTCCTTAAATGTTTATGCTTATTTATGAATGTTTATGCTGTATTGTTATCCTTACTAATCATCTGATCTCAGCCATTTCTATGTTTTATTTTTCCCTGGTAGCAAATAAGTATATAATGACTGACCTGTATGATTATTCTATGGGATCTCAGTGTTGTACATGGAAAAAATTTTGTTGTAGTTTTCCATTTTATGATGTAATGTAAACCTTATGAATGTATCTATTACTTCCTAGGCTACTATAATAATCAGTCTTTTGATACATTATATTTTGTGATCATGACAATTATACATAATAATGACCCAACCCTGGGATTCAGGGGTCAGGGCATTATAGTTTGTATCATAGGAAGTTTAGTATAAATTTTAGAATCTAGATTTAGATAAACTCTGATTAGAGCACGTAGCCCTAAGATAGACATTGAGGATTAGTATTGATGAACTTATAAGAATTTTGGTATTGTAGAGATTTTGTGAGTTTTAAATGAAATCCATCACTGTCTGGATATGAGCAGGTAGAGGCGGCTCTAGAATAGATGAAACTAAGGGTAAAACCCGAAAACACCACTTTGAGCTAGAATCGAATGGAAACTAGTGCATGACAATGGGTCTTGTTGCACTATTGGTTATGATACACTCAGAGGATATACTTATAATACTTCGCATTTTCATTTCAAATGGATTTTAATGAATTTAATATAAGATGGGATAAATAAATGTCATTAATCCTAAGTTTTTTAGATTTAATATAATGTTTTATGATATTCTCTAAATGATTTTATTATTCACACTTTGCTTTCGTGTGTTACTCAAGGGTCGGATTCCAAGGAAGTCATAGTAAAATTGAACATGATTTACAAAATGGACATGGAGGAGGAAATGAGAAACTAAATGTAATATTAATAAGTTTATAAGATATCGTGTTCATGCAGAATTAGTTTTCCAAAAATATGATCAATAACATACATATTAATCAACTCCTAGACTCAATAAAGAAGAGAAAGGTAGAGAATGATAAGAGCTCCAGTATTGGAGACCATGAAGAAAAGAAAGATGAATTTCCATCATGCGGGAAATATGGAAAGAGATATCTAGGGAAGTGTCTCAGTAGAACAAAGAAATGCTTTATGTGTATGAATTAAGGACATAAAGTAATTAATTATCGAGCAAAAATGAAGAGTATTATGGATAAAAATAAAAATGATCCCAAAAATCCATTTATAGTCGTTTGTCCTAAATCTAGGGGACCTTGGCATTACCCAAGTGAATTCCCTATTCTATAGGATAACCCCTTGGTCGAGGAAGAACCTATGTGGAAATAAATGGATGGTGAAATTTTTAAATGTATTAGTGCTATTTGTGGATGGGATTACTTTGGAAGACTTTTCCCTTATGTGTAACCCTATAGTTTATTTTGTGAAAATTCTATTTCAGGAATAATTGTGTTTTCTATTGTTGATATAGTTATAAATAACCAGTTGTGTTTATATTATCCTTGAATATTAGGCAATTACATGTTAATAAATTTTTTAATGAAAATGCGAGATATGCGATAACATTTTTGGTGAAATTATGTTATAGTTATTTTAAGGAATTTATCTCATTTCGAGAACGTTATGAATTATAGTTTTTCAAAAAGGACAACATGTAGACCGTGTGACAACCCTTCACATTGGAAAAAGCTACAGTAATCAAACCTACAACCATAGTTCGATTAGGATTTATCTCTTACCACTGGACTACGTGATGTCCCTCGTTAGTGTGACTAATTCATTTTAGTTAAATGATTTTATTGATCAGTAATAAGTTGATTTGGGATCTTATGTCTTATCAAGTTGATATCCTTAGTATAGGAAAATAACATCGGGATTAAGTGATAAATGTTATTTTGGAAGACGTTCACTCTATTGGGAATACTATATGCCTAAGGAAAATTAAATAATATCGGATTTCATTTGAAGAGTAATGGTGGATTTTTACCTATGTTTTTATTGTGGATTTTAACAATTTGGGTTATTTGTGAAATGATTAAACTATATTAGAGAATATGTGATTATGGTTAATTACTTTTACGTATGTGACTTTAAGAGTAATCAATGTTATTTGGAAATACAATTTAACGTGGAAGACTGTGTAATCAAATTATTCTATGTTTTGGGTTTCAATATTAGTTAGGATTATTTTGATGGATTTTAAGGACAGTTTTTTATTGAATGCTATTTATTGATCTTTGGGTATTATTTGTTTAATTTTAGAAATTAAGATAAGTATTTTTCCCTCTAAAGGATTATCCTTTTTGGGGATCATCTGATATTGTACTAACTATTTTGGGTTTGTTTAATCTCTAAAGACAAGGTAAATATATATAGATTATCTTTTGTGGATTATGTTATTCCGTAGAAGTTTATTCTAGCGCATCAGATGTGACCAAGTCATCTTGAATACTCATCGTTAGAAAAAAAATATTAATTAGTGGTTGAAATTTATTAAAGGATGAAACACTACTTTAAAACTAAGTATATCTATTTATGTTCATAGTCAATATCATAAATAAATTCCTCAACATTATGAAATGGATCTTAAAACAAAAAAATGTTATCTCTTTTCTTTTTCTACTAGGAAACTAATGAATGTTTATCTCATCACAAGTTTTTGGTTTTCGTGTTGTTAAAATTCTCCTAATCTATTTTTCTATCACTCTCCACCTGAACTTGACACTTATTTTACCTTCCATATTCATGTTTTCTTACATGGAATCGTAGTGTGGGTTATCTCAGGTTAACTTTGTACTTCTCTTTATTTCATTTGAAGAGATAGTTTTATTGACTCTTTTTCTGATGTGGGACTTATTATTACGTTCCCAATCCCAATTTTAAAATTAAAAGGATGTAATTTCCAAAATGGGGGAAGAATTTAACACCCCAATATTTCATAGTAATTGATTTTCTTTAAAATAATTCAATAGCTTGCGCTACACGCAACACCGAGTTTGAGCATAGAATGACTTACCAAACTAGCCGTTCAAAAGCGGTTATGAATAGTATTAACTGAATTTTGAATTTTATATACTCCATATAATTTTAGAATCCATATTATGTGTTTCTTAGACATAATATTAGATAAAATTCGTTTTTTTAGATAAAAGAAGTATATTTCAAAAAAAATCAATTTCACAATCTTTTAATAGAAAACCATTTTTAAAACAAAAATTTTACATTTTTTGTATTCAATTTTATTAAATTAAATACATCTTTATAATCGGGTCATATTAAATTATTTTGGATAAATTTTTGGTACATGTTTAATAACATATATATTTTGATGAATACTGAAAATACTAAATTTTAATTGAAAACAAACTTTTAATGAAAATACTTTAAAGTGTTAAATTATGTATTTTAATGGTTTTTAATTATAAATAGAATATATTTTTATCATTTAATACAATGTATGTGATTATATGTAATTCCACATTTAAATTTGATATAAACACATGTCAATCTTTTTATAGTTTTTACTTTTTAAAAACTCTCTTTTTGGTTTTGACAATGGGAATTATTTTTAAAATAATTAATGAAACTTCAATATTTCATATTTTTTAAAATAGAGATCATTTTTGAATTTGGAATATAAAAATTCTCTTAGGGTAAAGTATTTTATTTTTCTGAAGACATTGGATTTTTGATGAATAGTGAAAAACACATTGTTGTAGTTTAAAACTGACTTTTTATATAAATAATTATTTATTTTATTTAAATTTATTTTAAGTCAAAGTAGATGTATAATACCTATATACATTCAATGTAATT
Organism: Viscum album; assembly: GCA_963277665.1. Taxonomy (NCBI): domain Eukaryota; kingdom Viridiplantae; phylum Streptophyta; class Magnoliopsida; order Santalales; family Viscaceae; genus Viscum; species Viscum album. The sequence continues at coordinate 1,552,396,001 of OY728161.1, read as the reverse complement.
AATTAGTGTAATTTTATAAAAAAATAGAAGTATAAAATTTTATTGTACTTTTTACCATCTTTTACTCACCTCCTAGGAGCATTTGCAAATTTACATGAAACTTAATTTTACAGCATATGTGAGTTTAATTTCAAAAATCTGATTGGCATGATTGATATCAGTACGTAAAATGTTGTTAAATAGGATGAAAATATTTTTTGGTGAATTGTAACTTTTTCCTTTTATTTACCATGGTTAAAAGTACATAAGGTAATTAAGGGTAAAAATGATATTATTATTACTCAAACGCATTTCTTAATTCTATTGGAAAAGATCAATTAGAAAAAAAAAACCTTATGAATAAAATATTATCCTTTATTTCCACTTGGATTATATTAGGAAATTTATTATTATTTTATTTAAAGAAGAGTTAAAAGAGTTAAAATCAATGTTTAATAACTAATTTTTTTAATATAGAGTTATACATAAGATAAATTCAACTATAAATATTAATTAGAAAGATAAAACTATTTCATTCTTAATTTTATTTTATTTATATTTTTATAGACATTAAATAATGTAATTTATTTATGACACAATGATGATACAGTAATTACCTAGTTAAGTAAATATTAAAATAATTCATATTATAAATATCCAAATAAATGTAATTTTATACTTTTTATGAATTCCACTAATTTTCTAGGTTAATATGACATTTTAGGGTTGGTTAGATAACAAAATTTAATGTAATAATTTTTTTATGAATTATGAAAGTATAAAATATCAAATAGTTTCAAATTTGACATAGAAGAGTATTTAATACAAATATTATATTATTAATTGATATTCTATTCCTAAAAATCATTGGTAAGGCCAAATGTCTTAAATAATATTATATATGCCATTAATGAACCACTTGATGTTCTCTTGGATTTTTATTGTTGGTTTATTAACAATATAGTATAAAAACACAAAGAGACATCGTAAATGTCAAACTATTTAACTAAGAGTTAAATCAAAAATAAAAAGCTAATATAGTAACCCAAACCTATAAAAAACCAATTGGTTTTGTGGTTTTTAAACCATACCCACCTTATTATTTATATAATTCATTTTTTAGCTATTAGAAACCAAAAATTATTTTATTATAATATAATATTTCAATCTTTTTCTAAGGTGCCCCTCACCCATCTTATAAAATGGACATTCCCCTTATCTCTAATTTTCACCTTCATAGCAATTTGGCTCATAAAACCCCCACCCAAATACCTTCTCAACTGTCCTCCTTTCATCCAAGAGGCCTTCGTTTAGTCAAAAATTGAACCTATGGAGCCCTTTTGATCAAATCAAATAGAAGAACCAGAAGAAGAGGTAAATATTTCATCACCTCTTTCAAGTCCATTTCTTCTTCCAATTCCTCTTTATTTGTTGTTTAAATTATAAAATAATAACTCTAGTATCTTATATATACATTGATTGTATTATAAATATGGTACAACCATATTAATTATTCTATCATTCCATTAAATGAAATGTCAACAAACGTGTGTACGTACAGCTTACCGTCTCCACGTCGTGGTGTAGTTGTTATTCTATACATTTTTATTTGGATGGTATAATAATGATTTATAATTGATGTATATAATATAAATAACATTATAATTATTCGGTATATATGATATAACTTCCTATTATATATTATTTTAATTTCAAAACAATGATATTGTCGCTCATGCGTACGTACGGATTACCGTCTCCGCGAACATGATGAGATTCATTCCCCACTGTACCCATTCAAGAATAATTTTCATTAGATGATTAAAAATAATGTTTAAAGACATAATATCTTTCTAAATATGAATAAGACACATCCTATCCATAACAAACATTACATGCTTAACATAGAATACAAAGGAAAACAAATCTGTTATCACCGGAAATGACGATAATTCAAAATATTATTAACAAAGCAATATTGAAAGATCATAAATGATATCATATTAATGTATATGATTTTTTATAATTTAATAAGAATTATTTCACCATTATATAGGAGGTTAACCTACCCTCAACCAAAGAAAAGTACAAGGTTAGGGGTTTCTTATATCACTTTTAATTCTGTGAGATTTTTATTGTTTGCAACTTATTTATTTGATGTGGTGAATTGTATACTACCATTTAATATATATTATCATGATTATATTAATCTTCATTTAATTTTGTGATTAATTGGTGGTTATTAACATTTGTTCATATGACTTGATTGATTACAATGTAATCTGGGTTTTTCATCTCACATTTTATTCCCGTCAGATTCATGCTCTATTGGCCACTATTTACTTTTGTGTGGTGTATGTATTGTCCATGATTGTATTCTTGATGTAATATAAATTAATTTTTTGGTATTTACATCGTCATTGTATGATCCATATTTCCTTTCGTGTATGTTTAATAGGTTACCAAATTGGTAAGGGAATTTCAAATTACAATTTCCACTTAGTGGGCTTTACGTATACATCATTTATTATTTTACACTATGATTATGTGTGGAATAACTATTTATTTTTCATGTAGTAATTCACACTCTCCTTTTTGTGGATATACATTTGATACACATAATCACTTCATATAAAATTTCTCATGTCATTGATATAAACATGATCTAAACTCAATTTCCATTCCTTGAGTTAAACATCCAAGTCATTGGTGTTTTTTTTACAAGAATTTGTGTGAAATCCTTATGATTTATTTACACTGAATATCCAATAATATTGACTATATTTATATTTTTCAAACATATTTATGTCATTGATTTATAATTTTCCTAAGGATACTCTCTTTATAATGGATTTCATCTCAATTTACAATCCATTGAGACTTCATTGTTGTTATGCACCAATTCACATTTATATGGTGTATATACTCTTTATTGACATAGTATATCATGAACTCATTTATTCTCAAGATATTATAATTTTTTTATTAAATTAATTATTTGCATTAATGCGTCTCTCATTTGGTTAGGAACTCTAACTAATATATCATTTTAAATGTTTTAAAAATTAATTCTTCTATATCTTTCTCATTAATGTCCATGAATTAAAAAAGGTTTTAAGGATTTATTTATATGGAAATTAATGTATTAAAATTAAAATTACTTTTAAATGTTTCAATGCGGTATGGGAATCATTGATTTAAACATCTATTTTAAAATGGCTTCTTGAAAAATAGTGTGACTTGTAAATTATTTCAAGAAAAAGGGGGGTATTTTTCTCAAATAGTTCACACGATTATTTTAATCTATGTCAATATCATTCATTATTCTCGATTGAGGTTAATATATTACAATAAAATCTTCCATATTATATTTAATGAGTTATGTTTGACTTCAGATGTGTTATTTTTATACCATCCATGGTTTGTGGATAAGGTATTGGCATTTCCTATGCTAGTTTTAATATGAATGTTTATGTTATGTTTCAAAAATTTAATATGAGGAATTCATTGAGATTATTAAGTGACAGGTGGAGCCCGCTATAGCTCTTCAATGCATCTGTAGATCTCATAAGACAAACTAGTTTCTTTACACAAGGCCTTCACAAAATTTTGTTTGTATTCATGGAAAAAGGTCTTGACTACGTGGTTATAAAAGTCTGGCATTATGCATTCCATCATTATAAAAGTGGCTAATTTTTTAAAGGTTGGGGCCGAAGCCTCATTTATTCTTAAAGGAAAGAAAATAGCTCATTAACTGGGTAGAGGGAGACCCATTACATAGCCCGAAGGCCCAGTGGGCATTTATCCCATTACATGGCCCTGATTCCCAATGTTTATGCCCAAACCCCATTCTGTGAATAGTACTACTATAGTACCTGCACAGCTACAGTACTGCACAGTACCCACCGCTACTACAGTGCTCTGCCACTACTACAGTGACCTGCCACTGCTATAGTTCCCTAAGTTGCTACAGTGCTGTCGCTGCCAGAATGCGCTACAGTACTACTACAGATCCTGCCCCAATTGGGTTTTGAACCCCCATTTTCATGTAGAATTAAGGGGTGATTACCACTAAGACAAAACCCAACTACTTTAAATAGTGGCTATTGATATTTCATATGATTATTTGACTATTAGAATATCCATGTGAATATGTAAATGGAATTATTTGATTTTATCATTTCCATATTATGAGGAATTTCATGTTTATATAGCTTTTGTTTCAGTATTATACATTACATTAAATTTTTATGCTTATTTATGAATGTTTCTACTATATTTTTATCCTTACTGAGAATCTGATCTCACCCCATTCGATGTTTTATTCTTCCCAAGAAACGAATAAGTATATTATATCTGACTTGTAGGGATATTCTATGGGATCTCAGTGTTTTCTATGGAAAATATTTTTTTTTAGTTTTCCATTTTATGATGTAATGTAAATTTATGAATTTATCTAGTACATCTAAGGCTACTAAACAATCGGCCTTTAGAGACTTGATATTTTTTATCATGTGAATGATACGTAATAATGCACCAACTTTGGGCTTCTGGGGTCGGGGCGTTACAAATGTTGTACTTTTTACTACATTGAAATATTACATCAAAACAACTTCATTTTCGAGTCAACAACTGAATATCGTCAAAGGACCTATATTAACATAAATTAATTTTTAATTTTTATATCATGATGATAATTAATAAGAAATAAATAATAAAATTTAAAAAGGTTCAGAAGAATGTATAAATTAACCTATGTTTATTATTCATGAATACAAAGAATAAACGAGGCATGTCCGACTCATGGTAAGGGACTTTTTCTCAATCCCCTTTAATTGAAGAATATTTTGGTTTATACACAACCTTATTTTATAAGTTGTATAATTATAACATTTTTAGTTTAATTTCATTAAAAGGTTTTCAAAAGTAGTATTGTTTTTACAAAATGTCCTACTAAATGAAAAATGGTACGTATCATTTAATCTTACACGGTGATGATGACCATTCATCCACCATGATAATTATTCGATATTTGGATTCTAAAATAGGACATAATGTTTTTAAAATAAAAAAAATCCATATTCCCTGTTTACATATTTTTGTATTGAAAGTGGTTTTCGTAAAACATTGATTATGTCTATATATTGAAATGATATATTTTGATTACAACATAGAAATGTTATATTTCATTTATGATTGTTTTAGATGATATAAATATGTTATTGTTCTTGGGAAATGATTTTTTTATATAGTTGGTTCTATGATAATCCATGTGTGGTTGAACCTGAGAGAGGTTATTAATGCACTGGGTAACTTGATGGAGGTAAACATTAATGTTTCCCCTAACAGATATTGGGAATATACTATGATAGGTATTCCAAACGTAACTCCCAATATATATTTGGAACTAAAATGTAACTATTTTATGGATTCTAGAAAATAAATTTATATTTTTTTATTTCTATTAGTTATTTATAAATAATATTTTTTCATGAGTTATATGAAAGAGCTTATGTTTTATGATTGAAAACTATGGTTTCATTGATTTGTGTTTATTGATTGACTAATGTTTTCTTTCATTATTTTATAACCCTTAAGGAACATTCTATACTCATCCCATGATTTTGAAATGTTTTCCACCAGTTTTTAGGATGGAATTGATAATGGATGAATCCATGAAGATTTATATAAAGAAATGAATTCTAATTTTATTTAACGAGTTTTATTTGTGTGAAAAAAATTGGTTACATTTGATGTGTCCAATTTGTAATTTTTATGATGTAATGTAATAGTTGTGGACTAAATCACTAAAACTCCAAACCTAAAATGATCATCAATGTCAATTCATAACATAACTCATGATTATGTAATGTTTAGGGATAAGGAATTATAATAATTCATGCTGAAATAAATGTGATGCTAGAAATAAGATTACTATAAGTCTCAACATCCATCGTACTAAGTCAAAACTCCTATATAATAAATATAGAATTATTATAAATATATAATATATCCATTTTAATATATATACTAAAATATATATTTTTTGTCTTATCACATCATGCTACCTTTTTATCAAAAATCCGGTGTTAATGTTACATATTTGGTAATAATATATTTATTTTTATTATATGTTTTGACTTTCTATTTCTGAAAGACATTATTTGATCATGATTTAAATATTTCTATATTGTAATACAGTATATAAGTATCATATATATTCATTTTATTTGTATTATTATTGATATTTAAATGAAAAAATAGGTAATTAAATATAATATTCATGGAGACAATAGAATGTTTGTACGCATAAATGATTTTTCTATTTTCTTATTTAATTGAAGAGATTAATAGTTATGATATATATAATTTCATTATCATAGAATTATTCTACCATATATATCATATAATTACATTAAAAAACTATTCATATGTTTCATGTAATGAATGATGTAATCACATCACTTTGTGAGGTTGTAGTCTATTATACACATGATCAACATTACCATATGATCATGATATAAGAACCATGATGTATAATGTTAAATAATAATTCTAAAATCATAAATACATAATAAATATCATATATAAATATATAAATATTCTATGTTCTATTATTCCTGATCATTAAAATAAATAATGCAAAAAATGAATCACATTGGTTCATGAGGTGTTGGTCTATGTACACTTGAACAATTATTTTGTAACCTATCTGATAGATGTGTGTTTGGTTGATTTTTATAACCTTGATATAATTTTTTTATTATATTAAAAGTATTTCTATTATTATTTTTGTATTATTAAAAATTAAGGTGTTTGAGGATGAAATATAACAAATATGAATGTTGATATACATTTCCTCATCTTTATGAATCTTCTATTGTTTGGCATCAAATAACATCCTTTGTTTGATTTATTCCCAAATTTTGGTTTATAAGATGATAATTGGGGATTGGTTTTTTTATTTTTTAGGTATTGGATTATAAAAATGGATTGAGATGCATACATATAGCAGGACTGGTTGAGGCCTTTTATAAGGGATGTGAGTGTAAAATGTGAATATTTTTGAATGAGGGTATCACAACCACATTTTCATTATGAAATTTTGATAAAATAATGAAAAAATATAAATACTATATGGGATATTGTCTAAATATATCCATAAAATGGATTCTTTAAAATTTCATACCTCATTTTCCAAATAAAATTAATGATTAGTATCTTCCTAATCTAATTTTAACCTTACTTGATTTGATTAATGATTATTGTTTTCAGAAATAAATTTTATTAAAAATTATTTTGAAATGATTAAACCATATAAAAGGTTATTATTATAAATATTTAATATATCTTTTCAAATTCAATTCAAAAAATTTGAAGAATGTTATTTATAAATAATCATTTTGACCAGACGAGGCTACTTATTTTTAAAGTGAAAATGTTTAATTGTTTGAAATATTTTTATACCCAATTTCTTCGTGAAACATTAATAAAATAACCTTTATTGAATTTTATATCTACAATTTAATTGATTATAAATTAAAATAAATTTAAATTATAATGTTTCATTTTAAATTATGTTAAATATATAGGAGTTTTTAATTAAAATATAATATGTTTCAGTATTCATCAGAAAATGAATATGTTCAAAAAAACAATATACAAAATATTAACAATTATATAAATTTTATATTCCTCATTCGAAAAAGTTTTTTATTTTTTCAATTAATTTTCAAATGGTGTAAATATATATTTCTAAAATAGTTTCACCATTAAAGCATGGTAAAATTATCTTTAAGAAGAAGACATCATTTTAGGTGTAAACATGGACTTATTATTATATATTACTTGAAAATTCAAAATATTTTACTTATATATTTGATTAAATATATAATTTTTCAATTTAATTAAAATAATTCATCAAAAGTGGTTTTATTAAATTATTCATATAAAACATATTTGAGCATAAAAACAGATCTTTCCGAATGTGAATTATTTATTTTCAAATAGTTCATTCATTTAATAATAATTAATTGGTTACCTATGAATTCATATTACAATCAGGCATAAAATATATTTTCATACTTTAGTTAATCCTTTATATAATCATAATTTCAAAAGATTTCTGATATTTATCATATTAAAGGATAATATTTTAATAGTATGAAATGCTTCATTTAAACTTAGGGTTCTGTGTAACACAATATAATTTCAGTGTTATGTGTAAAAAAATTCCTTCATCATTTTTGGTGTACCAAAATATAAACTCATTACTATATTTAGGAAGTTCTTCATTTTTTTGCGTGAAATTAAATATTTATATGGTGTATCTTGTTTTAAAAATCGTCAATAAAATTTAAATTATTTTAAATAAAATATTTCACTAAAACTAAGTTTGTAACATTATACACCTCTTAAAATGAATTTCAACCTCAAAATTGACGTTCACCTTCAAATATTTAATATAGGAATGTTTATTTGATATAAACCTACATTATAAAGTGAATGAAAGTATTCCATTATAATAGAATGTTAAAAACACAATAGTCAGCCAGGGAAACTCATAACTAGGATTCCATATAGGAGAACATAGCTGATAAGTAAAAATATGGAAATAAAATATTTAAATAACATCCAATTAAGTATTGGCAGTGATTGTGCACAATATAAGGATAAATTGAATGACCACAATTCTATTAAAAAGTAGGCTTAAAAATGTCATTGTTATTAAAAAAAATAATGAATAACAGATAATATTTATTTTGAATACCCATTTTACAACAGTTATGGAATATTTACAAGATAGCTCTCTTACATGATTTCATTCCATTTCATAAGATTAATATCACACTTTGGTTTTGTGTTTACCAATTTATAATTCATATCATACTCCAATAATTGAAGGTGAATTTTTATAATATAGGAAATAATGAATCATAAGACCCATCGATAGAACAACAAGTCATTTCATCTATCGTTAGTTATCTAAAAAATATATATAATAGTTTATCTTATACTAATATATCATTATATTTTTAAATAATACATTATTCTCCAGAAAACATTTAAATATCAATATAAAACCTTTTATGAATGGTTATCTTTTGACCTTTTAGAATGATGTAAATAAATAACTACAAAGGGAAGGTCACAAATGTTCTCAAAATTAACCTAACATTTATCATAAATATATCATAAAGTGTATCTTTATTTTCAAATTACGATCCTTTGATTAAATATACCATGAATTCTCTTGAAACATGGTGATAACCTATATTACAATAAATCCTTTTTCAAAACACACATTAATTTCCATTCTTTACATAATAAAATGAGTATAGGATATATTTCATAAATACAAATTTCAATTAAACTCCATTAACAATAGAATAAACTATTTTGAAAAAATAAACTATATATTCCTAGGTAAACCTTAATATCCAATTCACATTATATCAGTAATTTATTTATCCAATTGAAAAAACATTTTTAAAAATTATAAAAATTATAAAAATTATCTTCCATTACACAAAATATCTATTTTTTATTGAATCATTTTTCTTGGTCATCCACATCTTTCAACATATCCTTAAAATCCCTAACATAAATGAATATTAATTAAAATCCTTATATATTTGAAAATTTATATTACATAATTCATGAATACTTATACATAAAAACGTTGGTTACTATAACTCATCATTTAGATAATAATTTTTATTCCTCATCATATTTTAGAGTATATATTTTTTGTTCATATGTCATTATTAGTCACGTCATTATAATTGGTATTATAGTTACTCATACATCTTTACTTATTATCTCCACAATATTTTCCCTCAAGACATTGATATACATAATGCCCAAAATCCTTACATTTGAAACACTGAACATCTTTAGGGGAATTATAATGATATTTAACATCATTCCCATTACTTATAAATTAATAAAATCAATGAAAATTCCATACATACATTAATAATATACTATCCCAGTTATTTAAATTCCCTCATTGTTTCATCCCACACACTTAAAACATAGTAATCTGAATATTTTTTCCTCTTGGGTATCCAATACCCACACTCTAAGAAATGTATTTCCTTTTATATTTTGGTGATTCCAAGAGTTTTATACTCAATACATTGTTAATAATGTTCTATGAGAATGGACTTGGAATATTCATATAATCACTTATTATAGTCATTATCCCATTTGACTTCTCATCGGAACTTTTTCATTCATAGTTAATGTGAACCACAATCTTTATTTTTCTCATCATTGAATATAATGGAAATAATAGCATGAGAAACATTAACCATGGTGGGAAACCAAATAATCCAGAAAAATAATTATAATATATCTAAGTCATAAATCATTCTTATATAACTTATGAAACCACTATTTTACCATAGGTTATTCATAATCAAATTCTATTTAAGTAATTCATGATGGGTAGTAAATATTTATTGAATTTGAATGTAATATCCCTAGAGAGTGTTAAACAAATTTTTTTAGAAAGAACCCTTATCACTCTCTAGTTTATGACCAAGTATATCTCAATATAATGTTTTTGGGATTGTTTCCCTTAGGTATATTTATGCTAGATCCACCCCCACATATATTATATATAGAGGAATTATTTTCTAGGAAAATACTCTCTCTATCCTTTACCAAATTTCGTGGACATTTTGAAATATTTTAAATCATTCATATTTTTATCCATAGATACATTCCTAGACATATCCCCATTAATATCAATAGGGATATAAAAAAGGTTCATTATCCTTGTTTCTATTGGTTGACTAAGCCTTTCCTTTAATACAATATATAGTTAAGGGAATCAATGAAAAGTATTTTTGTGAGACTAACGTCATCAAAAAAATATTATTTTTTAATAAAAGTAATAATAGAAAATCTTGTCCCGAGGATAAAATCAATACATTCATAACTTCATACACATGTGAGAATAATTTTTGTGCCTTCTTCAGGAATAGGATGACCTCTCAAGTGGTCATTTGTTTTAGGCTTGGTATTACCTTTAAGTTACTCTATTTTTGTGGGATTGGGATGACCACTCGTTCCCCCTCCTATTGTAGGAATGGGTTTACCTCCAATTTAACATCATGTTGTGGGATTTGGATGACCTCCCATGTAACCTTTGATCTCATAGAACATTTTTTCATTAACCAATTCATTGGAGGTGGAAATGGTCCTCCATATCACATAAATAAAACATTAAAATTTGTGCCACATGATCATAAACACCCATCATATCATAATCCATGAAATGTAATTTCTATCACAAACATTTCAACATATCCTATCATTTCGAAAGGATATATGTTTAATATTAATTTTATCATAGAAACACCATGAAAAGAACATAATTTCATAATTATTTTATCATTCTATAACCCGTGGGGTGAAAGGGGTTTCATAATAAAATTATCTTCTTAAAGATAAACCATTGAAAGAAATAATATGAATTCTTTTCTTTGATAATATCCTCAATAAAGTACAATATATATCAATGTATTTCATAATATATGGATAATTTTTTTGATTTATCATTTGGATACTTTATTAAGAAATCTAACCAATATATAAAAATCATTATTTAAAAAATACTTATTAAATTATATTTATTTGATAATAAATTAAATTTGAAATTATTAAAAAAATATAAGAAGAAAAATTATTTTGAAATAATACATTAAATATATAAATTAATCCTCAAGGAATGTACTAGTCATGGAGTATAATTTTTTACATGACATATACAAAAACAATGATTCGATTTATATTTTAAATAAAATGAAGATTTAACATTATCATAAATCAAGAAGGTGATTATATTAATTTTTTAAAGTTATGAAATGTTTAAAATTAGTTTGAGTTTCATAGGATTATAGTATATTTTTTTAATTTTTTTTAGAAAAGATGGTTTTAAATGAAAACATATTTCTTACTGAAGAGTGAAATAATGTCAAATTTTTACAAAAACACTTTCTTAATTGTAATAAGTTCCAAGGAATCAATAAAATAGTCACATTACATAAATATATCATGAATAAAAATAAGGTAATAATAAAAATTATTATTATTATTATTATTATATTTATATTTCATTAATGGAATAACAATCATTAATTATCCTATTAAATGATGATATTGCTGGAATAAACTCATACCACTTTCGAAAAACTGAATCATAATACCCATGAAATAATATCATTAAATTAAAAATATATTATAATAAAAATATTATTATTAAAGATATAATATGTCAATGGTGATGAATATACACCTCATAAAAGAATATAAGTGCATAACACAACATGTCTCTCAAAGAATGCAAGTTGAGACAAAATCCCCTTACCGATTATGTAACATTTAAACAATAATCCACATGAAAGAGAGATAATGATATGGATATGTAAATACTAATAATTATAACTGAAGTAATAATTGAATAAATAATGGGGATTCATATACATATAAAAGAAGAAATAGTAGTGGAATATAGAATGTGGCTCTGAAAACTAAAATGTGATACATAAATTTATTATTACGTGAGTATGTTTTGAATCATCAGATCCATAAATGAAAACAATAAAATTATTAATTAAATATAATTAAATATATTATTTTCAAAATATAATATTTCATATTTCAGTATATACCGCACAAAAAATAAATTATTGGTGAATATGAAATAAATTAATCTAAAATAAAAGCGAGACTAGAAATCACATTACTATAAGTATTTAATTCCATTATATATATTAAATCCTCTAATATAATAAATATATGTTTATTATAGATCTATCAATTAACCATATTAATATATATCCCATAATATATTATTTAATTATTACTTTATTGTAACATTTTATTAATATCCAATGTTAAATTTCATTTTAGGCAATAACATCTTTTTTTATATAAGTTTTGTCATGATATTTCTTTTCCAGTTACATTGATAATGATTTTATAATATCCGAAATCTTAATTGTGAAATTAAAATCAAATATCTTTTTTATATATTTATGTATAATAAAATATAAAATATTAAAATTAGAAATAAAGTACAATGTTCATAGATATGGTAGATCGTATGTATTCGAGAATGTTTTTTCCATTTTGTTTTCATATTGAATGAAAAAAATTAATTATATATATATATATATATTATCCTTACAAAAGAATTAATATTTCATATATATCGCATATTAATTTTAAATATGTATATAATACATTCCATGTAAATTGTTATTGAATCACATCACTTCTCAAGGTGGTAGCCCATTGTACCAAATAATGATGTTATCATATTATTAAAAAATTTAAATCATGCAGCCATGTGTTATTAAATAATAATAATATAATAATAAATATATAATAAATATATTATATACCATATATTATATTTCATGTATTATATGTGTATAGATCATTATTCCTAACATTTAAAGGTGGAAATTTGAAAATGAATGACATCGGTTCGTAAGGTAGTTCTTCATTGTACGCATGAACGATGATTTTATAGTGAATTTGATGGGTGTGTGTGTGATTTTAGGTTATACATTTAATATAAAAACATATATATATTTATTATTTTGATTTTTTTATATAATCCTATAATAAATTTAAATTAATGAGTTTGAAGAAGATATAAAAAAATACATTTGATGATAAATGCGACCTCTTCTTGGGGAATATTCATTTGGTTTTCACCAACGTGTTTCCATGGTAGTATTTATAAAGAAATTAATAGTTATTGAAATATAAAATATAGTTGGTTAACTTATTTTTTTAGATATTAGATGCTGAAATGAGCTTCAGTTGTGTTATGAGTGGAGGAGTGTTAGAAGTATTTTATAAGGGAGGTGACTAGAAAAATTGTAAATTTATAATAGGGAAAATTACACATTTTTTCCATGTAATGGCTATCTAAAATGACACCAAACACTATAATATAAGGTATAATTTATACATATGTCCATAAAATGGATTTTTGACTAGTTTATATCTGACTGGTCCCATCTATTTAAGGCTTAGTCACTTGGTAATCCCATTATTACCCTAATAAATATTATTAATTTTAACTATATTTAGTATTCCATTTTATAATAAAATTATCACAAAATAAAAAATAAATTTCTATGATTAAGAATATACAATCCAATTTTCATGATTAAATCCACATAATGGTTATAATGTAATTTGAAATTATTCCAATAGACGTGAGGAGATAACAGTTTTCTTATGTGAAAATATTCAAAATTACCAATTATTATAATATATAATTTATTTTTTAAATTGACTAAAGTTACAGAAATTTTTTATATTGTGGTATAATTGAAGTATTTATACATTATAACAATCATAAAATTTAATTTAGCATAATTAATTATTTAATTCAAAAAAAATTATCAAAATTCTATATTTTTTTGAATTCAATAAAAAATCATATCAGAAAAAAAATTATTCTTAATATAATTTTATATTCATAATTTAAAAATGATTTTTATTTAATTAAATTAATTTTATAAATTTCTTAATTTTTGGTTTTCTAATATGTGTGCCATTAAAAGTAATTAAATCTGCCTTTTTGATAAGTACATCATTTTATGTGTAATATTTGTTTTATTATTATCTATTTCCATGAAAATAAATAATATTAACTTATATATTTGATATAATATATAATATATGCAATTATTTATAGTATTTAATATATTTTTAAAAATTATTTTTAAATATGATGTTTCATGTAGATAATGAGATTTATTTTCAGAAGAGGACTACATTATTTTCAAACAGTTCTCACAATAATTTCTAATTAACTTTTTAACAAATAATTCATTTTATAAAAAAATCATAAAAAATGTATATATTTTTATATTTAATCATTTACATATCATCTATTCAAACACCATGGTGATTATTAAAATATTAAATTATAATATTTTAATAGTATGAAATGTTTCATTTATACTCATTGTTTCATATAATGCATGCTAAAATCGGTATTATGGGTAACATAAGTCAATCTTTGTATTGTGTTTACCAAAGTATAAATTTACTGTGGAGTTTACGACAAGAATAAATTTTTTTTATAACACAAGGATAACAGGGGGTAACGATCAATTCATGAAATAAAATATATATAATTTATTTAAACAAAAAATAATTCATAAAAACTCGTGGTGTTTTAAAAAATAATGTCGACATCCATTATAAATTGATTCGTAAATAATTTATCTTTATAATATAACATTAAAATATTTTCTAGTAATTTTGGAAAATAAATAGAATAATTCTAAATCTGTATAGAAATACAAATTAATGTCACATGAAAATGAAATCCATGTTAATTTTTTAATCAGTAAGGGTGTATAAAAATCGAACTTGTCAAAAATATTCATATATTGTGTATAAAAAAAATGTTTTTTTGAAGATTAAAAATTCATATTATTTCATCCAAAGGAAACATATTCATAAATATAGGGAAAAGAGAAAAAAGTTAAATTTATTACTTCCCCACTTTGCTAACATGTCAATCCTAATACCCATGAAAGAATGATAATAAAATAATTTTTAGATATCATGAAAATAATAACATACATTTTATAAAATTTTAATGGGGTATTATACACTCCTAAAAAAATAATATATTTTCATATCATAAAAATGTGTCCTAAGGAAAGGGAATTTGAGGCAAATAAATATAACAATGATCATATCCTTTTGTTGAGATATAATAAATTTATAAATTATATGTAAAATATTTTAATCCATTAAACAAAGTTCAAATTCATAAAAAAAATTAGATCAACACAATCATAATCATGTCCTAATGAAGTCAATAAAAAAGTGTTATAACCTACTGAAAAAAATTGATTTAGATAACCCTTTACAACTTTGAAACATTCAAATCAAAATCCCATAGATAAAATAATTCAAAATTGGATCTAAAAAATCATTAATAATGATGGATTAAAATATCACGTGTAAAATGGGAAATATATACACCATATAAATATAATTATATTCAAAATGTAAAAATATGCCACATTCAAAGGAAATTCAGATGAAATCTTGTACCACAAGTAAAAATAATCTACATATTATTTTAACATAAATATAATATAATCATATGAATTATTTTATTTACTATGAACCATTTCAATGATTAATAAATTATCTTGAATTTATTTAATTTAGTTATTTTAATGACATTTGAAATACATAGTCTATTAAGTCCACATTATATGTTTTGAGCACGATCGATCAATATTTTCATAAAGGATTTGGAATATTTTCAATATTCAAAGGGGACTTTGTTACATTATCTATTTGATAATATAAAATACATGATGATTATTTTTATAAATAAATTATTCAATTATATTAATCCATTAAATATGATTATGAAAAATAACAATGTCACAACCATAGAGATGGTATGTCATTTGTACAAATGACGAACATTTTCATTTTTTAAGGATCATTATTGAAATAGTAACAATATTATTTTTTTTCTTTATATAATGATAATTATATACTAAAATAACAATAATTATTTAAATATACATCTATATATCATTAATTTGATATGGTGATAAAAAACTGATCACATCGAATCATGGAGGTGGTATCCCACATGTATGCATATGCGATATTGTCATTTTTAGAGAGTGAAATGTTATTAATGTAAATGACATATTTTATTTAATAATGATACCCATTTCATGAATATAATATATATGAATTTGTTTAAATAATATAAATAGTCTTTATAGGTACTAATTGAAACTAATTTACATCGGTCAATGAAGATATAGATTTCCACACACATGGATGTTGGATTCACTTCCCATCTGATGGTGGATAGATGTAGATATAGGTTATGAAACTAAAATTATAATAACCTAGTACATTTATGATACTTATTATAACATATCAGCATTTCTATATAATATTTTATGATTTTAGAATAGTTAATAAAAAACACATGTTTATGAAATATACATTTTCATCTTAAAAACTCATTTTCATTATAATATTAGACAACTATATATGGTATTTTTCATAAAAAAAATATAATGATCGTAGGGCTGTTAGGAATTTATTTTTTAAGACAATTTTTATTAAATTCTTCTATTGATTGAAAAAAATTGAAGTGGTTCACAGTTCAATGAGAGTGGATGGGCACATCTTAACTTTCTTAAAATATTAAATGAATAAAAATTAGTAGTGTTGTTAAAATGTATAAAATTTATTATGACTAAAATATAATATGAGGATGAGATGAAATCATCTAATCTAGTAAATTTTTGACATTTTTTCATAAATTTTTTCACTGATCATTCATTTTAAAAACATCATTCCCCATTTTTACACTTGCTAAAACAATAAGATTTTTTATATATTTAGGAAGAAGATATCTACCATAAAAGAAAACGCCCAAAAATGTGTAGTGATTGGTATTTTAAAAAATAAGCTAATTATTGGTCCTATGATAGAATTTTTATGATTTTTATATCATTTAATAAAAATTTATTTTCAAAAAATATCAATAATTTCAATTTTAGAACAATTTATTTCCTTGTATATTTTTACAATAAATACAACAAAAGAAATTTCAAAAAAATTATATCATTTATAATATACTTTATTATCTATAAAATGCATTGGACACATTTATTCATTGAAAATATAAAAAATTTATTATTTTTAATAACAATAGTTTTATATTTATATTAATTCAATAGTTTGTCATTATGTGATGTTAAGGAAATTATAATAATTATGGCTACTCTAAAAAATAGAAAAACATAAGTGATGAATATAAAAAATATTTTTATTTTTCATTAATAGATATATGTGAAAACGTCTTATATCTATCCACATGTTAAGAATGTTTTATTTATTAATAAAAGAGTGATTTTTGTTTATTTTATTTAAACAGAATATTATAAAAATAATAATCACAATAAAATATAAAAAATACCTTATAACCAATTCTTGGATGAGTATGGAAAAATGGAATCATAAAAAATTAAAAAAAATTTATGGCCATTATTGAGCCTGGATAATTATATTATTAAGTATTATTACATGATTTATGATTAACAATGGTAGAAAAAAATAGTAAGTCCTCTATTTAAATAATCCAAAAAATAAGGGGCTGATTTAACAAATTTGGACTGAATATTTTGAAATCTAAAATCAATTTTTAACTATTAAAAACATAGAGTTGAACTAAATTGTTTTAATAATAAACTTGAAAAACAAGACAAAAATTATTTTTTCTAAAATAGTATTTTATTAAAAAAATTATACTAAATTCATTTATAATGATCACTTAAAAAACAATTATTATTCTATAATATACAAAATTGTAATAATTAATTTTCTAACTAATCAATAATACATTTTGTATTTATATGTATGATAAAATAAAATAAAAATTTAAAAAAAATTATTATTTTTCAGTATTCAATGAAAACCCATTCATTTACTAAAATTCAAAAAATAACCAACTTAATATAGTTTATTTGAAATTTAAAGACATCTTATATTTTTATAAAATGTCAATTCTATTATATTAAAAAAATATTTATAATAATCATAGAAAAAAATAATGTTTCATGATAAAAACATGTTTTTGAATAATATAATGTAATTACTAATAATTGATTTTCTATATACTATTAATTGACAAAAAAATTAATATTTAGTTGAAAATTTATATTTAATTTATAATTCAATTATTTTTCATAAAACCACCAAATTGAATTCCTTTTTTATAAAGTTAATATTAAAATATTAATATTTTAGTGTTAATTGATGATTGGAATTGTATATCTTCTATGACATCGATCACAGTGTTTCATTTAAAATCAATATATATTACAATCTTCCATCCTTTAATAAATTTCAACCTTGAAATTTCAACTTTTCTGCTGTCATAAAATAACATTATTTAAATACCACATCATAAAAAGTGTTAATAAAACCTCATAATGAATAGTGTAAAAGAGGAATTTGAAATCTATTTAGAGTAATAGATAAATATATTTCCAAATAAGAAAAATTAGTCTGAATTGAAAATATCACCCTTTTAGGGAACCATAACACCAAACTATTAATGTAGATTGATAGATAATATTTTCCTATGAATAATAACCCTAAAAAATATCTTAATTATTTAGGTATAAATATAATTATTTTCCCAGTATGAAATGTAAATGGGAATCATTTTTGTTTTAAAATAATTTCTCTATCATTTATTAGTTTGAATAAAAAAATAAAATTATAACCAATATAAATATACATACCTTCCATTATAATTCCACCATTCATTAAATTCCCACTATAGTCTATGGTTTTTATAAGAACATTATCTATAAAGAATGAATTTTTCTAATACATAAGGTGTTGAAAGTAACATCTAATGGATTAGAGAATCTAAAAAATGTATAATAAGATATGCCACATATCATTGCAAACCAATGAAAACCAAAATGGCTAGAACCTGATAATATTATTCCCTTAAGGTATTAACTATAATATGAATTAATAGAACATTATTGATCAAAATTAAAATGTAATCCCAAATATTCTAACTAAATCATTCCATAAATAACTACCCTCAAAATTCATCAAAATATTCTGGAGGAGGAATAATACAAAAAAACTATTAATTATTTGACAGCATTTTATTAGATTATTAATTTAATATTTATCTACAATTTACATGATATACTCATTAGGTATATTTAAATCAATGAATATACCCTAATCATATAATCATTAATATAATACATTCATTTCAATAAATTAATTCAATACACATGAATACATGTTTAGATCATATATTCATTCAAAAGATAAAAAACCATTTATTCCGCAAATAAAATCCCATTATTTACTATTTAAAATAATCATATATGGTTCACAATATGGTGAAATTATGAAAAAATAATAGTAATAATGTAATCCCCGATTGACATTTCAATATGAGGGTTATCAAGAGAAAAAAATTATAAATTCCCAAAATCATTCTATTAATTCTTTTTTGTTGAAAAATAATATCATAATAACTGGGTAATCACATAGTCCAATGGTTGGGGTTATGACTTTTTCACCATTTAATTTTGGGTTTAACCACATTCCTTTAATGGATATTACTAGTGGTCACCTAGATTTTGGGTTATCTATTTTTATGAAACTATTTTATTTTTATAATTTACCACTTAATAATCCAAGATAATAGAATCCCAATTTTTTATAAATAACATTAAATTCTATTTCCACAAATATAAATACATTATTACATAACTATTAGTTAATTTCAATCCAATGATTCAAGTATACTTAAAGAAATAATAACTTCCAAAAATATAATCATACACCTTAAAATTCAATCACATAAATCCTCAAATAGGGAGCCTATGAATCCGATCAAATAACTAACCTAAAAATTATAATACCATTATGATATATATATATAACCCTCAATATTACATCACATGAGAAAATAGTATTCTATAATTTCAACTAAACCATACATAGAGACCAATTTGACCGACCCTAAACCCACACTCACATATCTACGGATAAAAACATAAGCATTAAATGTTTACATTGGATACTGATACATCTGGAAAATATTTTCCATCAAACCCATATAATATAAAATTAAAATATTGGACCACATAAAAACTAAATTAACTTTTGGGATCATATTTTTATTTTATTATAATAAAATATTAAATAAAGAACAATATTGACTTCAACATATAAGATTTCAAAATAATAATATTTTATATTAATATTATGTCTTCTAAATCTTCGACAAATGTTATCATATTTGAAACAATTACTGAATCAAATATTTTACCATCTTTCATCATATTATAGTAAAACATAAGTATAAGTAAGGTGATATTAAACAATGAAAATCGTAATACTTGAACAATTGAAATTTAATTCCATTAGAGAGAGTAAGAGGAGAATTAGAGTTTGATGAAACAATCATAGTGCATCAGAACAACATATGTTAATTTAAAAACATAAATACATAGATCAATAGACTTGAGACAATACAAAATTATTTTACAAATGAAATATTTATTGCAATTAAAAGTCACATGCTATGAGACATCAATCATGATCAATGGAATCATTGAAAACCCATATCATTTCAATACTATGATGTTGATACTACTTTTATTTAAACATAAACTCATTATAATTACTTATCAAATGGTAATATTTACATATAAATATATATAAAGAATAAAAATATTATATATTAACTGGAGGAATCATTTTTATAATACACTTACAAATTGAGATAACATTCATGGTTCTACATAGAAGAACCATTGTTGTTATTACCAATATAAAATTTTTTATTACAAATTGAATATCCCTCATAATATATTCCAATTATATCTTTGTAGTAACCTATTAAGATTTATTTTTCTTTTTACGCAATGTATTAGAGAACTATAATGGAATCAACCACTGTTTTTTATAATTGAACAACCCATCATCATAAAAATTTACCATTAACAATTACATAATCATGAAACTTAAACTAATTTTTTTTAAAGAATATTTCCATCCATAAAAATATATTTATGATTATTGAAATACCATTTCAATTAAAGCCCCATTTCTAAAACACAATTAACCCAGAATAAGGTATGGATTGTTTTCAATAAAAGAAAACAAGTAGAGATTATAATGGTGTGAAAACATCAAATAAATTTTACGATGATGGCAAATGTTATTGTCACCATATATATTAAAATTATGTGTTCCGTTCATACCTAGATTAACCAATGGAAATGTATCTTGTTCAATAAATTTATTTATAAAAAATAATATTCCACAAAAGTAAATAATGAAGACACTATCATTAAAAAATATCCCCACTGGAGAATAAGTAACAAATAGGTTTACTAGTGTTGAAGAATGGTAATAAAATTAAAAGATAATGGAATCAATTCTTGGGTAAAATAAATTTTTCACATTAAATATCACTATTAAAAAAATAATAAAATATTTTTATAATACATTTCCTTTGAAATAAAAAATGATCATATAAAAGGATTTTTAATTCATATAATTGACATGATATTTAAAAATTATATTGATGTTGTAGAAAATATAATATTTTTAAAAATATATTATAAATTGATTAAAAATTGACCCATTTATATAAATTTAACAAATTTACATTTGAAAGTATTTAAAAAAAGTTCAAGTTCCATTTCGAATAGAATTCCAAATAATTTATTTTTAGACAAGAATATTGTAGGATACAATTTGTGAAAAATTGATATGGAAGAAAAATATTTTCTTAATAATTTAAAATAAAGTATCAGTATCACCTAAAAAATAAATCATTTTTTATTCATTAATAAATAATTGATAATGTTCAAATTATAATTTTTAAAAACATTCATAACAAGAAGATAAGAAAATACATTTTTGTCAATAAAATAATATCATTTGATTTCCCATAATGTATCCTTGAACATAGAAATTCCTAAAAATAAAGAAAATTGTATATAATATCATTTTCCTCTTTGGTAACACATCAATCAAAATACCAATGATTTAATAACATTAAATAATACTCTTTACCGCTATATAAAATTAATATCAAATCACCATGAATAAATAGATTAATATTGAAACATGAAATATCAATATATATTAATGAATCATTAAATTAAATGTATATGAGGAATTATATACACTGTAAAACTGAAATTGTATATATAAAATTATAATATGCATCAATGAATGGAAATTGATGCGAAATCTCTTATCGTGAGTTTATATTCTTATATAATCAATTTAAAACATGTATAATAAACTTTTATAAAAAAATTTATTAGAATTTTATCCATGATCAATAAAGTATCCTAATGAAACATATTTGATATATTTTACTAATATATTTAAACACATAGTTAATTAAATCCACATAGTGTGTTTTGAGAAAAATCAGTTCGTATTTCAAAAATGGATTTGTTATGTTGATAATGGTCATAAATGTAATTATTCAATCAATTAATGAATAAAAATAATTACACAATTATAAAAATTATATGTGATTTATTATTTTCAATCTAACCAATAAATAAGGATTATAAAAATTGAAATTCATTCCAATCTTTGAGGTTATAGTTCAATAGTACACATGATTAACATTTATATTTTTCAAAAATGAAATTAAGAAGATAATATGTATTAATTTGTATTTTTTGAATGATAAAACAAATGTTAATATCATTTTTTCTATTTTAATATTATTATATATATCATATTTTTTATTTGGTGATGAAAATTATTATCATCGCTTTATGGAAGTGGTAGTTCACACATATGAAGGAATAACATTTTCAATTTTACTAAAACGAATGATAATAAATTAAATGACAATTTACCATCCTAGAATGGGAAATATGTCATCAGTAACATATATATAAACTAATTCCACCATTATAACAATATGTGAGAGGTATTGAAGGAAAATTAATAAAAATAGTCTATGAGATGGTTGTCCTCTGTACACACGGACGATGGATTACTCTTTTTTTAATGGATATTGGAGATTTATATTCGTTATTTAACTAACATAATAAAATTATAGAATAAGAAATTTTATTATGTTGTTATCTCATCATGTTTGGATAATATTTAATGGTTTCTTAAAAAGATATACAAAAAACCTGAATAAATAAATATAAATCTTCTTCCGAAAATAGAATTTTCTTTACAACTTATTAATATTAATTTCGTTGTTATACCACAAATAGAATCTCTATAATGTGGTTCCATATGTGATATAAATTTTTTCATATCATGGATGAACAAAATTCTCTTTTTTGTGGCGATAAAGGATTAAAAGTGGTTCATATTTATAAGAGATTGGAGAATTACATATAAAATTTCTCATAATATTAAAATAATATATAGTAATTATCCTGTAAAAAAAGTAATAATATTTATATGATTATAATATAAGGCGATTAATTGTCTCAATATAGTTATTAAATAAAATTTAAACATATTTGGATGAAATTTGTTGCCATATCAATTTTTTTAAACAATATTAATCCCATTGCAAACATATCATCAAAATAATGTTTTTACACTTTGATGGTAGTGATTGCTAATATCAATGGGAAATGATATATTTATGAACCATGTTTTTTATTTTAAACAATATATAAATAATTGTATGGATGATAATATTTTTATCAATTTTATATCATTTAATAAAATATTATTTTCATAAAATATCTATATTAATGAATTTATAATT
Organism: Viscum album; assembly: GCA_963277665.1. NCBI lineage: Eukaryota > Viridiplantae > Streptophyta > Magnoliopsida > Santalales > Viscaceae > Viscum > Viscum album. Next base: position 1,552,371,661 of record OY728161.1, on the reverse strand, counting down.
ATTAATTTAAATTTTATTTTATAGAATTAATTGAAAACTAAATTTATAAAATTATTTTAATATATACATAACATTTAATTTTTTTCTATAACATTAATGGTTCACATTCATTATTTTAAATTATATTACTATTAATATTTTAGTATGATTGATTTGATTTCATATTAATTGAATAAAGAATACTCTAGTGTTGTGTAATAATTTGAGGTAATTATTTTTTAATAAAAATAAAATATATAATAAAATAAAATAAATCAATATTTTATATTTTAAATTATATTTATCACTAAATATAGAATTTTTATAAAAAATATTAATAAAAAATAATTATTATTAGTTAGAGAGTGAAATTTTTTTACTTATCATTACATAAAATATTATAAAGGTCAAAATCACATCCAATTATAAAAAAGGAAAAATTTAAGATTATTGGTTGAGTATGGATTGAATGAACAAATGAATAAGAATTAAGTAATGTTTTAGGATCATTTTTAATTCCTTGTCAATTTATTTTTTCTACAATTACGTGATTTACACGTTACTATTGTAACGTTAATTATGAAGCTTATTATTCACATTATCCATAAATTAATGATGGATATTTACCCCATTTAGACCAACTGATTCAACAGTTGATTCCTTTTTTTTTTGAAATTTTAGAAACATTAGTGGAGTAATGTTATTACCCGCCTTCTTCAAGATAGGGGGAGCGGAAAAGTAGCAAACCCTTCCTTCCAGATGAAGGAGAGATAATCACCACATGAGATCCAACATCATTAGTCTCTGTAGTGGCGACTATCTCCAATGGTATACTAATATAACAAAAATAGAAGGCATTACCCTTTTATTTTGTAAAATCATGATTGGGAAATTAGATGTTAATTATACTAAACAACACCAAAGATTTATATGAAGGAAACTAAAACCCAACCCACTCATGTATTAAATGTAAACTATGAAAAAGTACAACCAATTTACTAAAACAAGTATCAAAGAGATAGGGTGTATGTAGCAATTCAGAAATTATCTGGATGTCTAAGCCTGTAATGTCCAGAACGGTCCTCAACATCCTCCTGGAAACCGGAAAATTGTTTTACAAATATAGGGTGAGTATACAAGTGTAACAGGTAATAAATATAAATCTATCCAAATAAAAGTGGTTGAAAGATACTAATGCCCCTATGAGAGAATACGAGAATCTCAAACCACATTCTAAAGAGAACTAATAACTTTCGGGACACCACGAAACACTCACCATGTAATGAAAATCATGTAAAGTAGTAGTATAATAAAATAGATAATTTGGTACCAAACAAGGCATTAAAACTAGTTAACTGCACATTCTTAATGGATAACATATTGATTTTACCACTGCTCCAAAATGATGTGCCACTTTCACAACCTGTGAACACAGACCTTGGCCTAAAATGAGACACAAGTCCTGTCTTCACACACCAAGGACGCAACCACACCACACATCTCTCTTGAGGACACCTGGGCCTTATCTAGAACACACATGGAAAAAAACCTAGCCCATAAACTCCTAATACCCTCAGTCACAACAAAACTTCTTGAAGAATCATGTACTATTGTAAGACTCAGTCCATTACAACCTTCTTGAATAAGATTTCATGATTAAAACTAGAAGTGGATACAAAGAATAAAGTCACTAAATATCCATCAATCCTCCCACCTGGATGTTTCGAAAGACACCCCCCATGATTGGTGTTCGGAAAATTGTTCTCTACTAGGATGGGGTGAGTATTGAAATCATAAAGAACTAATGTTTATATATATAATTAAATAGACACTCATCCCAAACTATGGGCCCCCCCAAAAAAAATCAAACCACCGAAAACACATATTATACTACCACTATATGCACTTCCACACAAACAACCACACCAAAAATATAACCCAACCCAACTTTTGTTTTAACAAATTACATATATTAATTAATGGGGTTCACTTTATATTATTCAAGCACATCCCAAGGAAACTAGAAATCACAACATCTACAACCATATAAGAAGATTAAGAGCCTCATTAACTAAACACACAACAACCAACTCACTTCTCTCTTCGGTACAACCAACATTGAATTGGAAAAGAAGGACCAAGGTATGGAATTTCCATTTTAACACCTATTTAAATAAAATAGAGAACAACCAACCCATAGTACCATTGCACACCCCACATTATTCCTAGACACTCATTCCTCCATTTCCAACTACCTTTATTCAATTTTATACTACACATTATTCTTCTCACAACAAAGTCATGAAGCCCTGCGACCCAAAAATTTTCCATATGCATTCCAATTGCATAGAAATTTCATAACCACACTACATTTTTTCTACCAAACGTCACCCCATTGACATAAAATAGGGAAATATAGTCTCACTTTGAACAATTCCATCCATTTCATAAAGAATCCGTATTTGAAACTCAAATAACAACATGACCCATATACCACCAAATACAAAAATCTCACAACAACCACCACTAAAATCTGCATCCTTGATACAAAAATAGAAGTCAAGAATATTTCAGTTTATAAGGATGGGTTATTTAATTTCATTATATAATAATCGGGGTCATCACACAATAAGATTGATCTCGAGGCATCCATTTCAATTATCAAAGTATACATTATTATTTGGATTTCATGTTACATCTTTTTATCAAGAATCATGACAAAACCCAGAAATCACACGTTTGAAAGCTAATACCACAAACAACAATGTTTTTTATAAGGAATACATCCTCAAAAAACCATAAAAGAAACAAATAAAATAGGTGATCAACATCAAACAACTCTTATCCAATATTGTATTGTCCCCTATCATCTTTTGATCATATTACCTTTTTATTTATTTCACATTTTAAGAACATTATTCTAATATTCTTCGTAATGAATCTTTAGTACACCCACCCCATTTGATGCATAATTAAAGAGATGGATAATAAATACCTATCTAAAACAATTGGTGAAAAAAACTCCTCATTTCTTCAAAACAGGGGATCATGTGAGTAGTAGGAAAGAACACCCAAGAAAAACCTGTCATGAATTCTACAGAGATTAATGGATTTGGGGACGTGATATTATCTAGGAACAGCAAGAAAAAAATGAAAGGGTCTAAGGAAGAGAGGATCTCATCTTTTAAGAGACATATCCTATATTAAAATAAGAACTATTTTAAAATACATTAAGTGTTGGATCATGGTCATGATCATGAAGTTTGAATATCATAAATTCCCTAGAGTTTTAGGATATTAGAATATATACATAATATCCTTTGAAACCCCCTTAAAATGATCAATCATTACTTCAAACTCTATTTGTGTCAAATAAAATGTCATAGGGGGAGAAACTGGAAAACTAGGATAAATTGAAAAAACTATAAATAAGTCAATGATGGGTGAGTCACCGATGTTGATCCATTGATGGGTGTTTTATTAAAAAAACATATATATGTTCATCCATCGACACTAATATTCTAATGCAATGACTCATCGATGCCCAAACACCTATACCCTGGCACTGACGCCATGACACCATCACTGATGCTCCTGACTCATTGATTTTGACACCCCCAAATCACCTATTCTGATGCCCCTAACTGACTAATGTCGACACCATAGAATCAACGATATCGATCCACCTAACTCAACAATGTTGATTCCCTGGACACATCGATGTCAACCTCCCCCCCCCCCCCCAACCCATCGATGTTGAATCCCCTGACTCACTGATGTTGACGATTCAAATAGGAATTTTGGATAACTCTCAGAATGAGTCACCGACACCCCCCCCCCCCAGAACACCCCAAATAATTTATTTTTAAAAATAAATGTCACAAATGGGTCTAGATAGATATATAAAATACCTCTCAGACAATTATCATCCCAGATATTTTGAAACTAACCTAGAAGAAAGAGGGGTCTGAACAACCACCACATAAAATACCTCTCATGGATGAACCACTATGTGTTGTTCGAAAATTTGTTTGAAAACCCAAAAATCCAAGAACACCTAATTTAAATCTATCTCATGAAAAACATTACAAATACTAATACCCCACACCCCTAAACAACCACAAAAACAGAAATGGTCACACAGCTTAATCACATGGATTAGGGATCTCCTTCCTCAATGTCATGATATTATCCACTTTGGGAGGAATTGTGTCACCCTCAAGGGGTTAATCACATACACATTAATTCATCTTGATTATGGATTTGTTCCTCCATTCCCCACAAACATAAATTCTCACACACATTCAATGAATATTGAAACAAATCATCTGATAACAAAAAATGTCAACCATTACATCATAAAACGAAGCACAAATATAAAACATAGAAACCAAACATAGAACATATCTTGGTAATTGGTACTCATTTATGCATCCTTCCATTAAGTACACTCCTAGAGTACACCATGCATCTATAACACATAATCCAAAGGAATTGTCCACCCACAAAGCACCTTCCCCTGACGATTCTAAATTAATACTTGTTGCTCCATATAAATCATATCATCCTCGATATCCAACTCACCCCATTCAATGATGTGGGAGTTATCATGTAGGTACCTACAGAGCTAAGATAAATGGAAGATGTCAGGGATTCTCTCCAACTGTGGTGGCAATTCCAGTTGATATTCCCCCTAACCAACTCATCCCAAAACATAGAAGGGACCAAAAAACCTGTGAGAAAACTTACATCCCTTACCGAACCTCCACTGCCCACATTGAGGGGAAACCATCATGAAAACATAGGCCCCAACATAAAACTCTAAATTCATTATCCTACATTATACATATGGCTTATGAGTGATGTTCCACCTCCATCCACTCACATACAATGATCACCTTCTCTATTATACCTTGCACCATGTCTCAACCAAGAATGGTTGATTCCCCAATATAGGTCCAACAGAAGGGTGATTGACATGACCTCCCATATAGTTCATTGAACAGAGCCATACAAATGGAATAGTGATTTATATAATTGTATGAAAACTCTACCAAGGTAAATTGTTACAACCAAGACCCACTAAAGACCAGAACACATGACCAAAACATGTCCTCAAACATCTGTTTGGTCCTCTCAACATGTCCAACCATTTGAGGTTAGAAAGTAGCGATGAGGTGTAATATAGTTATAAAGGCATGATGAAATCACATCCTAACTCATGACATAAAATTTGAATCCCAATCTAAGGTAATGGTTCTTGGATATCATTGTTGCCACACCATCTCATCCACATACCTCTTCACTAAGGCATCCACTACGCACAACTCATTGATCGCTAAATTTTTAAGTGATTTCATGAACAGCTCCACTACTACCCGAAAGGCATCACATCTTCCATGAGCCTTATAAAATCCATTGAAAAATCCTTTGATATATAATCCCACGTACATTTTGGATTTCTTAAGGTTTGCACTAAACTCAAGGGAACATAGTGATCAACCTCCACCAACTGACACACTAAAGACCTTTCCACAAACTCAGTCACATCTCGCATCACCATGGGCCTACAAAACATTTTCCTCAAGACTTAGTACAATTTAAAAACTACTATTTACACCACCATGGGTGATATAAGGAAGCTCATGGAGAACTCCCTCGCTCATTTCAACTAGGATTAAATCTTCACATGGAACAACATCAGGTTTTGACTATCCTTTGACAATCCCTCTGGATCATCTCCCAGGATAGCATGATCACACATCATTTTGTAATATAAGACTCCCCATTAAGAATCCTCCAACTTACAAATTAAGGAAGAATTCATTGTGAAATGAAATAGATAGCATATTTCATCACCCACTCTCACATCCAGACACAATGTATCCAACTCCTCCATTGACGTTTAAGCACCTGTGGATCCTCAAACTAACTACTTCTTTCACTTCCATATCAAGTCCTCATCCACGTAGTTTCGATTTCTTGAGGTGTAAGAAATATCTATGTTATATTCCTAGTGAAAATCCATCCAACTTCACTGTTCCAAGATCATGTATCACTGAGAGAATTTATACCCCAAACTCTTCTGATTTTTGAAGAACAAAAAGTGATCCCCGTTGAGGTAATGTCTCCACAAATTTTATGAAAATATGATTGATGCAACATCTAGGTAATTGGTGGAATAGTCACATTCATGAGGATATAACTAACCAGTCCCATAAGAGATCAATCCTCAGTATTATATCAATAGACACCTCAATCATAAGCTGGAAGCCTCTCATTACACCGAGAACATTAGCCCTTCTTCTGGAAACCTGAACATTGGAGCACCGACTAGCTTCCCCATTATGTAGCTGAAATTTGCATGACACTACTCACTCTACACAAAGCCTTATCGTTCTTATTGAAGTCATTAAATTGAGATTCAATTCAATAGAATTTGGGTAAGAACCTCTTTTAATATCCAACATGACCTAGGTAGCTACAAACATCTGCAAAATTCATGGATACTACACAAGAAATAACTACTTTGACCTTTGATGGGACTACAACTATCCCTTGCTAAGAAAAGACCTATCCATGTAAGTGAACCTCTCCAATCTGTAAATTTCACTGGGATGACTTCTCATAGAGAAGGTGGTGTTGGAGGACCTCTAATAAATTACTCAGATGATTGGAGTGCTCCTCATATGACATGGAGTAGTCATGATGTCATCGATGAACACAATGAATAACTGGTCTAGGTTCTTACGAATGATAGATTTGATAATTCCTGGGAACACGGCTGTGGAATTCCAAACACCGAGGGGAATGACCACATACTCTAAGTGAACATACCTTCACCTGAAAGTAGTATTCGGTATTTCACCATCCTTCAAAAGAATATAGTGGTATCTAGACCACATATTGATCATAGAGTACTAAATTTCTCCCTTTAATCTGAAAAAGAACGTTAATACTCGGTAGTTTGTAATAGTTCTTTATCGTCAACTGATTCAGTCTTTGATAGTCTGTGCACAGTCTTAAGACACCATCTACCTTCTTCACGAACATAACTGTGGCACCGCACAATGACACACGTGGCCAGGTAAATAATTTTTTCATTAGGTCGTCAACCTGAATCTGCAACTCCAGCAACTCAGAAGGCGGAATCCGATAGGAATACGTTGATGCCAGATGGGAATTGGAATGTAATTTTATTCTGAATGCAATGTCACATCATGGGGGAAGAGCCACAACCTCTATGTGGAAAAATTCATGCAATTATCTGACAACACCTGGATCCTCCACCATATTTGTGTATGCTGATCTCGTAAACTTCTCATATGATAAGGAAAGAATAGGCTCTACATGCTAACTTCCCACCTAAAAGCTACTCTCACCAATTAATACACACTAGAATTCTATATCCAAAAAATGAATTTCTTCTAGATTAAATCAATGACATCATGCATATAAAACAACCATTCGATGCATAGGATGAAAATGTATGACTATATCAATAGATGAATAAGATCCCAAATGGACATAGGTGTCCCTATAATAAAACCACCACCTATCAAACATCAAACAACCTGTTCTGACATCCAATTACAATTCTCCATATTAGGGGAAGAGAAAGTATCTCTATGTATCGTCCCAAGGAATGGGCTAGACCGGGTGCAAAAAATTTCTGAAAATATCTTGAATCAAAAAAATCCCATGAAAGAGTACAAAAAAGAATGATCGTACATTGAATAACTTCCAGCCCCATGGGAACTGCAGCCTCGACGGCATGCAACTACACACTTCCAAATCTTCTAACCCTCTACTGTTGAATGCCACCCCAACCACTCACTGGTCAAGGTCCCAAAGGAGTACCCTAAGGTCTACCTCCTCTATAACTGTCTACCCTCTGTGGAGTGGTAGCCAACTGCCCCTAGTGTTTTAATGGCCTTACCGAAAACTCTTGCTGCCGAGGTGGGTGTTAAACCTACCCACCCCCAACATACATCACACGAACAAGGAAAAGGTTCCAAATATATCCAATGACTCCACTTATAAATAAACTCATTCCTGCCCCCATGGGGAAATGAGGAGGACTAGGAGATTGTAATTGGGAATGGTGAGGCCTACTTCCTGCTAGCTAAAACCTAGAAGGCCCAGACACCAAAGACCTAATCATGACTTTATTCCCCTTCAACGAACTCTTTTGGATACCCTATCACAATATACCTCCATATGAGTAAATCATCGCCACTAATTTGACATTCTTATGATCTTCAATATATGTTGAAAGGGAATAGGGAGTGACAATATCATTATGTGAAGGATGGAGTTCCTCATCTATGTGTCTCGCTCGTGAATCCTCATCCAAAAAGTGGTCTGGAGAAAAATATAGGAGATCCGTGAATATGAAACCCAGCTCCCGAAATAACATAATTCCCTACTGGAGGGAGAGCATTTCATTCCTCTTCATGGATTTTATCATCGATGAAAGTAAATCTTCCTGAAACTACTTCACAATGTAATCAATGAGATATTAGTCTCATTCCATTACCTAATATAATGTTTCTTCCACTGATGTGCCTCTCCTCTCATATGGCTCCCTGCCAAAATAACCCAATAATCCCTTAGATCAGAGATCAAGTTGAAGGTGATTATCAGCTCATCAAACCAACCCCCCATATATAATTATAAAATTATTCATAACGTACTTTCCCATGGTCTACATTTGGAAAAGAAGATGGGTATTTTTCCACAAGTCATTTTCCTCTTCTCGATCAACCCTCCGCGGATCACCGAGTCAGCTTTCTAGGCCTCAAATTCTTGAACCACACATGTGTGGCATCTGGGTTAAATTGATAATATGGGTAAACAAGAAACTCCTATGCCTGGTAGGAATAGAAATCTCCATTTAAAAATTCATTTAAACACTTTAATGTTTTTTTAAATTCCCAAAAAAGTCATGTCAAACAAAAGCAGAAGTCATTATGATGAATGTACCTTTCCTAGGGTCTCTAGCCTACAATCTGTGTAGCCTCACATGGTCATTAGGTAGTCTCATAGTCCTTCCATAAAATCATTGGGGGGCCCTAAAATTTCATGTCCTAGCCGCTATTTCCTAGCTTATCTCACACACTATGATTTACTAACACTATGTCCCTACCATCCAATTCAATTCCCATTGTTCCTAACTTCGAACCCCATACTATCTCTCAAAAACCCACCTACCTCTGATCCCATTCCATCATGACCTACCCTCTCAATGATGAGGGGAGGAACTAACAAGTGCCACACCGTTCCTTCTTTATGATGCAAGATAGATAATGAACCCTAACACACACCGTTAGTAGGCCCTTGAGTGCTGACTACCATCAAGGGTGTAATAATATCATACAATATGGAAGGAATTATCCTTTTTTTAAAATATGATCATGAGAAAAGAAGAAAAATATCCAAAAAACACCCAATATTTATATAATGAAAACCAAAATGCAACCAATGAATGATTTAAATGTAAACATAGACAAAATTAAAACCAAAGTACAAAAACATGTTCCAAATAAATTGACTAGGAAGTAAAACATCAACTATCATAATTCCTAATCAATTAAATTCCAGCACAGTCCTCAATGTCTTCCTGGAATCATAATAATAGTTTTACTAATGTTGGAAGATCTACAGTTATTCACAATTGGAAAATGAAATCTATTGATGCATAATTGGGGGAAATAAACTAATGCCCCAATGAGAGAATTGTAGAACCTCTAAGCACCTTCTAAGAAGTACTAACTAGCCCAGCCTCACCCAGACACACTCACTTAATAATGCAAGTCAAGTAAAATAGTAGTATAAGCACATCAATATTTGGGTACCCTGCAAGACTTTTCCACTAGTAAACTGCACATTCTTAATAGTTAATGTCTCAATTCTACCACTCTTCTAAAACACAGTCCCACTGAAAAATCCTTCTTTCACACACCTAGGCCTCAAACTAGACACAAATCCTACCCACTGACACATGGTCCACACTCACACCACACATCTTTCCCGAAAACAACTGGGTCTCATCCTAAAAACACTTGGGGAAAATCCTTTCCCATTACCACCTGAGCCCCTCGTTCAAAAAAATATGCCTAATGAATCTAGGACTATGGTAATCCTGAAGCCATTAAAACATTCTTAGATATTCCCATAGAGTATGAACCTGAAGAGTGTTCAAGAAAAATTCAATAACCAGACATCTTTCATCCCACTAGAATGTTGGTAAATACACCCTCACCCCTAAATAGGGGTGTTTGGAACACGATGCTCAACTAGGGGGTGTGTATTGAAATCGTAACGAACTAAAATTTACACATAAATAAATAGACACTCATTACAAACTATGGGTCCCCCAAAAAACATTCATACCACTATAACCACTATTTTTTCTTCCACTATATGCACAACCACACAAAAAATCACTGAAAAAACATATCCCCTCCCCACTTTTGTTTAACCATTTTACATTTATTAATTAAGGGGTTTTAATTTGGATTATTCTAGAACTACCTAAGGAAACTATCGATCAAAATTTCAAAATCCATCGAAGAATGTGAAGATAAAAATTAACTAAAAACACAGCATCCAACTCACATCACTATTTTTTACTTCCAAAATCTATCAATGGAAGAGGAACTAAGCTAAGGAATTTCCATTTTAACACCCATTCATAAAAAAAAGAGAACAACTTACCCGACGTCCCATTGCACACCCTCGTTCATCCTAGACACCTATTCAATAATTTCTATCTATCATTCTTTAATGTTATATAGAAAAATCCACCTCTCACAACCCATTCATATAGACCTGCTGCCCAAACTATTTTCAAATATAGTCCCAGTGCATAAAAATTTCATAACCACACCACAGTCCCACTACCAAATGCTTATCAATGGCTATAATCAGTCAATCTTTCAAACTGGGATAAAACATTCCCCATGTACAACCCCATATTAAAATCCCACAATAACCACCCCAAAATTCCACAGCACAGCTTCACAAACATAATCCAATAATATTCATGTTTTTCAAGAGGGGTGTGTTAATTACACTTTAAAATATATAGGATGATCACCCAACATGATTGATCCAAGGAATCCATTTCAAATAGCCAATTATATGTGATAAATTATATTTCATTTTACATTAGTTTATCATCCATCATGAAAAAATAGGATATCACTAGTGCGCAAGTAAAGGCAACCAACGACCATGTTTTTCATAAGGAATACAACCACAAACAGACCTTAATAGAAACAAATGAAGCAGGAGATCAACATGAAAGGACACTGAATCCATATTTTATTGGCCCCATTCTTATTCTGATTAACTTACCTTATTATTTATTTCTCTTTTAATATTATTAATAACTTTTTATTCCCAAGGAATCATTAGTATACCCACCCACATGATGCATAATTAATGAGGAACATAAAAACCCCTACAGGAAATAACAGGATACCAAAACTCTTATATTCCCCAATATAGGGGGCTATGCATGTAGTAAGAATGAACACCAAAGAAAACCCAATAAAGACTTCTGTATTGATTCATGACTCAGTGGAGGGGAAAATATAGAGGTTATCCAATAGAAAACTAAAAGGGTCTATGGAAGATAGGATATCAGTATTAAAGATCCATATCTTATTTTAGTGGAAGAACAGCTTTAAATTCCATTAATCAAGGGATCATGGTCAAAATCAAACAGTTTTAATATCTTTTTGCCCATAGAGCATTCGGATATTAAAATATATACTTAATATCCCTTGAAACACACTTAAAAATTATTAATCCTACCTATAAGCTCTATTTACGTCCAATAAAATATAAGAGGAGTGAAACTATAAAACTAGGAAAAAATAGGAAACTTGAAAAGAATATCCAATGGGTGAGTGTCTGACATAGAGCCACTAGTGGGCGAGTTACTGACGTGACCTACCGAAGCTGAGCCACCGACATTGGGCAAAAAAACAATGACTCACCGATACCCTGTTACTGACGCTCTGACACTAACACCGATGCTCCTGAGTCACCGATGATGACGCCCTTGACTCATGGATTCCAATACCCCATGAATCACTGATTCTGACACCCCTAACTCACTAATGAAGATTTCACTAACTCACTGATGTCAACACCCCTAATCACCGATGCCTACACCACTAAATCACTGATGGAGACACTGTAGAGTCACCGATAATGACAGTTCAAATTGGAAATTTGGATAACTCTCAGAATGAGTCACTAAAACCACCCAGAACACCCCAAACACTTGTTTTATACAATAAAATTGCCCATAGGGGTCCTAGACATTACATTTGTTAACTCTCAAACCATTTTAATCGAAAATAATTCAAAAAAACTATAATAAGGAGGGGTCCGAACTACCACCCCATAAGATACCTCTCAAGGATGAACAACCTTGTGTTGTTCAAAAACTGGAGTGAACACCCTGACATCCAAGAGAACCTCATTGACATTTATCTCCAGAAAAATTGTACAAACACTAAGGTCTCACAGCCCGAAACAACCACAAAAACACCAAAGTTCACACATTATAAACAATTGGATTAATGATCTACTTCCTCCATATAAAGATATTACATTCTTTGGGTGATAATGAATCACTCACAATAGTTTAAAAAAATCCACATTAATGTGTATCGATTCTGATTCATCTTATCCACTCCCCATAGTCACGAAGTCTCACACACATTTAGAGAACATGGAAATAAAAAATCTTATAATAAAAAAAGATAATCATTACATCATAAAATAATGCACCAATGTAAAATGTAGAAACAAAACATAGGACAGAATTGGGTACTGGGTACAAATCTGTGCCTCCTGCTCGCATGTACTTTTGTGATGTCCACCAAACCTCCATAACACATGAACCAATGGAATGGTCAATCCATGAATAACCATATCCTCGTGATCCTCAATTCATACTGGTCTCTCCATGAACATCACGTCATCCTCGATATACAACTATCCCCAGTTAATGACACGGGAGTCACTGTGTAGGTACAAATAGATTTGAGGGAAATGGAAGACTTTGTGGATCGTCTCCAACTACAATGGAAATGCCAACTAATATTCCACCTCACCAACTCATCCAAACATATCTTAGGGCCTGATAAACCTGGGAAAAACATTCTTTATATTTTAAACCATTGATGCCCACGTTGAGGGGAAACCTTCAAGAAAACATGGTCCCTATCCTTGAACTCCAAAGGCCCCCTCCTAAGATCGGCATGAATCTTCTATCAGTACTATTATACCTTCATCCATTCATAGACAAGATACACCTTCTCTGTCATACCTTTCAATACATCCGTCTCATGAAGTATTTCTTCCCCAACCTCAGTCTATCATAAGGGTGAACAACTTGTGCTTCCATATAGTACTATAAATGGAGCCATACCAATCAAACAGTGATAGATAATGTTGAATGAAAACTATACCATGGGAAATTGTCAATCCATGGTCCCACTGTAGTTTAAAACACATTCCCACAACATGTGCTCCAGTTTCTTTTTGGTCCTCTCTCTTTGTCCATCCATCTGATGGTGGAAAGTAGTGAAGAGGCTTCACTGGGTTCCAATGAAATGCCTCAATCCCAACAATTATAGTGATGTAAAATGTGTATCCCAATCCTAGACAATGGATATTGGAACTCTATGTTGTCACACCACCTCATCCACATAACTCTATGATAAGGAATCCATTGTGTTCGACTCCATGATCAATATTAAGTGAAAAGATATCATCAACCAATTCACTACTGCATAATAGAAATCACATACTCTCTGAGACATCGTTATTATTGTGATTAAATCCATAGAGTTTCCATGCCAATTCCACTTCAGAATGTCTATGGGATACAATAGACCACCAAGAACATGTTTCCCATCCTTCACTTATAGACACACTATGCACCTTGACACAAACCATACCACTTCCCACATCCCCCAAGACACAAAAACTATTCCAATGATCCTTAGTAAATTTTATAAACTCTTGGATTCACCACCAGTGGTGAGCTTAGGGAACTAATAGAGAATCCCCTCACACGTTTCCACAGGCACAAACAACATTCTCTAAAAAACATTTGATTTTAACTATCCTCAAGTCATCCCTATGGAGAATCACCTAGGATAGCATGATCACATATAACATTAGTCTCTATGTATCCCCACTGAGAATCCTCCACCTAATCCACTAAGACAGACATCAATATCATCTGAAATAGACAACCTCTTACGCCATCCACTCCCACATCTTGACACAATGTGGCCAAATCCTCCATTTTCTCCAAAACATATGTTGATCCTCAAACTAACTACTTCTTCAACATCCCATGTAAGGAATCAACCCCCAAGATATACTTTCGTAAGGTGTAAGAGATATTGAAGTCGTTGTCCCAGAGAGAAAAATCTGTATTTGATGTCACGTGTTTAGGTATCATTGAGAGAAGATATAACTCAAACTCATTTCATATGTGAATACAATAATGTGATACCCAATAATGAAATGTCTCCAAAACATTAGATTTAATATAGACACATCAAGCTACATGTCATGAGTGTAATAGTAACATTCATGAGAACCTAACTGCCTAGACCCATAAGAGATCACTCTTCTATACTACATCAGCACAGACACCAAACCTAAGAAAATCATGTTACAGAACACCTCAAACATTTTCCCTTCCTCTAGAAACATGAGTAGTGGAGCACTGAGAAGCTCTCCATTTAGGTAGATGAAAGCTGAAGAACAATGCTCACTCCACACAAAGGCCCGATTATTCTTGGTCAAGGCTATCAATGAAGCTGAAACTTGATAGAAGTCACGTAAAAGCCTCCATTAATATCGTATCAGACCCTAGAAGCTATGAAACTCCACAAAATTATTGGGAGTTTCCCAATAAACAACTATTTTTACCTTTAACTAGTGTATTGATATCCCTTTCTGAGACATCATGTGTCCATGTATGTGAACCTATTGCATCAAAAATGTTCACTTAGATAACATACCATATATCTTGTGGTGTCAGAGGACCTCTACAACCGTACATAGATGCTCAGAGTGCGTCTCTTATAACATCGAGTAGATAAGGATTTCATAGATGAACACGATGAATAACCAACCTAGGAATTTGTGTGTGAAAGTGTGGATGAGACCCATGAATATGGATGGTGCATTCGTAACATTGAGGGGAATGGCCATGAACATAAAGTGCCCACACCTACACTTAAAAGCAGTCTTTAGGATTTAACATTTTTTCACCCTCAACTAGTGATATCCAGACCACAGATTATTCTTATAGAATAAGCATTCTCCCTTTAACTGGTCAAAAAGATTGTTGAACCTCGGGAGGGGTAATGGTTCTTGACAGTCAGCTGATTCAGTCTCTGATAATCTATGCATAGTCTTAGAGCACAAGCTGCCATCTTCAAGAACAAGACTGGAGAGCCCCATAGAGACGCACTTTTCCAGATAAATCCAATTTTCATCAGGTCGTCAACTTGAATCAACAACTCCAGTAACTCAAAATGCAACATCTGATACGGAGCTGTTTAAATCGGAGGGGCACCAGGTTGCAAGTCTATTCCAAACTCAATGTGATGTGAAAGAGGTAGAGACACAACCACCCCAGAGAAAAATCCAATAATTATCAAAACCCCCCTAAAACGTCCACCATATCTATGTTGGATGATCCGGTTGCCATCTCAGTCATCAAGGAAAGAAGAGTATCAACACACTGACTACCGACCCGAAAGCTCTGGTCACCAATGAGAACTATACAATGGCCATCCATATCCAAAAATAGTACCATCCTTCAGATGAAGTCGATTACAACATTCAAGAACAAAATGATGATGCACCTGATGACATTGTATGGTTGCATATTTAGAATAAGATGATCATCATTGGGCTGATGTGGCCCCAACATCAGTCTACATCCCCAAAAAACATAAAAAAGACTCCTCTAACCTCCAACTAGAGTGATGAACCTCATGGAAATGAAATATATCTCTCTGTTTTGTCCCAATTAAGGGTCTATAATGGCTGTGGAAAAGCAGGGTGAAGCTCATAAATAAAAAAATCACATGAAATTTTTTGAAATAGACTGATCGTACCTTGAACAAGTTGTATCCCAAATGGAACTGATGCCTTGGTGACGTGAAACTACCCATTTCTGGCTCCTCTACCCCTATGATGGTGACCTCCTCCCTAAGAAATCACTGGTTAAGGTCCCTAAGGTGCTCTCTGAGTCCATCTTCCTCTAGCACCATCTACCATCAGTGGAGCGGGATTCTGCTTCCCCTCCTGCTAAAAAGGAATGAATGAGAACTCCTAATACTGAGGTGGGTACTGAACCATGACATCCCACTGTAATGATCTCAAATTGGGCATTGGTTGTAATTATTTCCATGTCCACCACAAAAAATCACCTCATTCCTTGCCCTTGGAGAAATGGCAAGGACCAAGAGATCAAAAATGGAAATGATGTTTCCTACATTCCACTGATCGAAACCTCAAAGTCCCTAACACCAGAGACTTACTATTGACTGCCTTCACCTTTGATAAACTCGGTTGGCTACCCTCTCATAGTACACCTCCCTATGAATTCATCCTATTCACTACATTGAATGTATTCTAAACTAGTAAGTATGATGTTTGGGTAAAGGGAGTGATGACATACTGAAGAGATGTTCAGAGTGCCTCCATCATGTGTCTTGCCCATGACTCTTCATCTGGAAAGTGATCCATATAAATGTGTTGGGGATCCAGGACCTTGATACCATGTTCCCTCGTGGACATACTCCCCTACTAGAGGGAGATCAGCTCCTTCCCCTTCTCTACCTTCATAATCAAGGAAAGTAATTATGCCTGATAATCCATCTCAAAGGCATCCAATGATACTTCAGACTCATTATTCTCCCCTAGGTAGAGCGTACACCACGAATGTGCCACTCCTCACATCAGGATCACTGCTAGAGTAACCCAACACTCCCTTGGAGCATGGATCAAGGAAAAGGTGATTATCCATTCCTCAATCCATCCCTCCGTCTATGATTATAAATTATTTCCTTCATAATTTCATTGGGATTGCCTCTAGAAAACACGAAGGGCCTTTTTACACCAATAATCTTAATTTTCCAGAATCTCCATCCACTGATTAGTCGATCTAGCCTAATGGCTCTCAACTACTCATACACACATGGTCGACGTCTGGGTTCCATAGCTAAAAATGGTAATTTATGAACTCTTGAGCCAGGGTAGTATATAAATTTCCAATTTCAAATTAATTTAAACTCTTCATTATTTTTTAAATTCCAAAAACACCAAATTCGCATAATAACTGATTTCATTATGATGACTGTATGTTTCCTAGGGTCCCTACCCTAACATTAGTGAATCCTCACTTGTTCGTTTCATAGGCTCAAAGTCCTTGCATCAGATCACGGGGGCCCTAAAATCCTGGGTCCTAGCCGGTATTCCCTAGCATATCTCATGAAACATGATTTTATAACACTATAGTCTTACCATCCCATGCAATTATCATTCTTCCTTACTATAAACCCCATCCCATCTCTCAAACAAACCTGACTGCCTCTCATACCATTTGGAAACGACCCACCATTGTCATTATAAGGGGAGGAGCGAAAAAATGCAATGACCTTCCTTCTTCAAGATGAAGGAGAGTTAATGACCCCCTAAGACACGCCTTCAGTAAGCCCTAGGGTGAAGAATAGAACCAAGGGTATAATAATCTCATAGAAAATGGAATTAATTACTAATTTTTTTAGAAATTGGATAGGGAGATAATATCATAAATATCGCAAATAACACCAACAATTTATATAAAGGGAACCAAAATCTGACACGGGCATGGTTGAAACATAAACCTTGAAAAAAGTATAACCAATGTACTAAAACAAGTAAAAAAGTAATATATTAGGTAGTAATATAGAATCTATCCCAATGATCAATCTATTAAAGTCCAGCTTGGTCCACATTGTTCTATTAGAAACCTGAAAATAGTTTTACAAACCTTGGGTGAGTATATTAGTATATGCAAAATAATATCTAATACTACTTGGTAACAAGTGGAATAAATCTACTAATAACCCTATGTGATAACATTATAACCTCAAAGAACATAATAGGGAGTACTAACCATCCCAACCTCACTAAGGCACACTCACCAAATAACACAAGTCAAGTAAAGTAGTAATTGAAGAATATCGCCATTTCGGTAAACCACACTACTTTCTCAAAGGTTATATTCTCATTCATAATAGCTAATTTCATTATTTTACCACTCTTTCAAAATGTATTATCACTACCACTACCTTACCACACAAACATGGGCCACATACGAGACACAAATCCCACTCATAGACATTTGGGCCACAACCACACAACACATATCACCCGAAGACACCAAGGACTCATCCTGAAGACACCTGAGAAAGAAAACATGGACCGAAAACAATTGATCTCATAGTTCAGAAAAAAAATCCAAAAAATAATCTGGGATTATGGTAATCCACAAGAAATTACAACCTTCTCGGATAAGCTCGAGTAGAAAGAACAGAAAGAGGGTGTGAGGAAGAAAGTTAGTAACCAACCATCCATCCTCCCACCATGATGTTGGGAAATACACCATCCCCATGAATAGGGGTTTTCGGCATATGGTGCTTAACAAGGGCGGGTTTCATATTGAAGTAAAAAATAACTACAATTTATACATATAAGTACATAGACACTATGACCAGCCTATGAGTCCCCAAAATCAACAACCCAACCAGCCAAAACCGCATTTGTTGCTTCCCCTATATGCAAACCCATAAAACACCACATTACCAAGATATAACCCAACAACTATTTCATTTAACCACTTTAAATTTATTAATTAAGGGGTCACTTTAGTTTTTTCCAGTACTTCCCATGGAAACAACTGAGCACAACATCATCGATCATCTCTGAAGGTGAAAAGCCTGATTAGCTAAACACATAGACAACAACTCACTTCTCTCTTTAGTACTGCCAACATTGAATATGGGAAGAAAGAAAAGGTTAAGTAATTTACTATTTAATATGCATTTATTAAAACAAAAGAGAACAACCAACCAGCAGTCCCACTACACATCCCTCATTCTTCTGAGACACCCAATCACCTTTTTCCAACTATCATTCTTCAATGTTATATAACCCAATCCTCATCTCACAAACTAGTCTTACAGCCCCATTGCCCAAACATTTCCTAGATGCAGTACCACTGCAAAAAAAGATCATAACCACAGTACAGTCCCACTTCCCAGCATCGCTCCACGTCCACAACATTAGTAAAGCAAGTCCCCCTTCCTACAAGTAAATCCATTCCACAATCAATCAATCTTCCAAATTTGGATTCCAACACGCCCCTTGTACCACCCCATATGAAAATAACACAAAACCCACCCCTAAAATACATCTCCCAACTACACAAACCTAAGCCAATAATATTCAGTTCTTCCATGAAGGGTTCATTAAATCAACTTTAAAATAATCGGGATGATCACACAATAGGTTTGATCCTCAGGCATCCATTTCAATTAAACAAGTACATGTTATTATAAATTTTTTTTGTTATATTCTTCTATCAAGCACCATGAAGATTAAAATATATCAGTAGTTCAGAAGTAGAGACCACAAATGTCCATGATTTTAAAAAGCCATATTACCATAAACAAACTATAAGAGAAACAAATAAAGTAGGTGATCAGCATCAAACCACCGACATCTCGTATTTTATTGACCCCTATCACTGTTTAATTATATTAACTTATTATTTTTTACAAATTTTAAGAGAAATATTCTCCCTTTTTTCATAATGAATCATTATTACACCCACCCCACAAGATGAAAAATTAAATAGAGGTAGAATAAATATTTAACTGAATCAAAAGGTGAAGAAAACTCCCCATTTCACCAATAAAAAGGATCTCATTAGTTGCTATAATGAAATACCATGAAATACCAATGATGAATTCTATATAGATTCATGACTCCAGGGATGGGAAAAGCTTTGGGAGCACCTAGGGAAAACTGAAAGTGTGTATGGAAGAGAGGAAATAGGCTTTGAAGAGACAAATCCTATATTATAGGATGAGCAGTCTTCGAAGCCATTAAGAATGGGATTATGGTCAAGATCACATAGTTTGAATATCTCAATGTCCCCATAGCATTAGGATATTAAATATATACATAATGTCATTTGAAACTCCCATCAAAACGCTAAAACATGTCTTTAAACTCAATTTTCGTCAAATAAATCATTAAAGGGGAGAAACTGGAAAATTGGAAAAAAGTTGAAAAAATATGAAATGAGTCACCAATGTATGAGTCAAAAATGTTGAACCACTAATGGGTGAGATACTTATGCAACTTATTGACAATGATCCTGTGACGCTGAGCTACTGACATAATGACTCACTGACGCCCCGGCACTGACACCTTCGGATCGACTCTATGGCACCGACATTGATATTATTAACTCACAAATGTTGACACCCCTGACTCAACAATACTTATGACCCAGACTCACTAAGCTGACTCCCCTAATGTATCGATGTTAATTCCATTAACTCACTAATGCTGATGCCCCTGACTAAACGATGTTGACGCCCCTAACTCACGGTTGCTGGTGGTTCAAAATGGATTTTTTGATAACTCTTAAAATGAGTTATAGACACCCCCTTAAAAACCCAAAACAATTTTTTTTCATAGAGGAATGGCCCAGAGGGGTGAGGTTTGTTACATGTAAATCAATTACATTGTAAACTAGAAAAAATTTACTACTTGAAAAAAATTCACAAATTTTTATTTTAAATATATTATATTTTTAACACTAAATTCTTGGATAGATATCCTTAAAAATATTAATAATTTGATATTTTAAAATAAAAAATAAAATATTAATATTTCCAAAATAAAATAATTTTACAAAATAAATACATTAAATTGAAATTCAGAGTTAAATAAAAAATGGTATTTGTCACTTTTCACTAAAAAATAACATTGTTTGGAAATTTATATTTTTCACATTAATATAATTTTTATTTGAGGATTTAAAAATTGTAAAATTATTTAGAATTTACATATCTTAAATTTTGAAAAATTAATTATAATAATTTCACTCATAACATAATAAAATTCATTTTGTAAAAAACATGTTTTAGAAGAATTAAATTGATTTAATAAAAATTCATTGAGAATATTCTTATTATTACAAATTTAATGTATATTTAGTAAAATGTATATATTTATTCAATAATTTGATTATTTTTATTCCTACTATCTAATACAATGACTTGGTTATAATGACCATATTTAATTAATAATATTTTAATGTTTATTTAAGCTTGACTATGTGTATGTTGTATGTTATCGATTATTGTATTTCATTTAAAAACACTAAATATTACAACTATATTTAATGGTGTGAATAGTAATGGTTATAATATGATAAATATATATATATATATATATATGTCCAAATAAATTAAAAATTATATATTAATGCATAGGAAATAGGCCATCTATATTCTTATAAAGTAATTTTTTGTTTAAATATTGTATTTTTATTAAAACTAATTGTTTTTTATTTTAAATAATTAGTAATGTCTTTTACTTTTTTAAAAATTTAGAAATTATATTTGTTTCAATTCATAATATTTATTAATTCATCAAACCAGATGAAAATTATGGTGAATTTTTAGTATTATTTTTGTAAAGAATTATATCCAAGTGATAAATGAAAAAAAATACCTATATATATATATGAATAGTTTTATTTTTATTTACCATCTTCCCTTATGTTATAAAATTATTTTAAATTAAAATTAGAACTATTTTACAATGAATAACCTAATTTTGTTTATTTTATTAATTTTTAGGTTTGACTTTAATTTAAATATATTTAAATACTTATAATGTAATTTTTCTAAAAATTGATTTTTCTTTATTTTATTTCATTTTTATCATACATTAATTTATTCCAACTATATAAATTTAATATTAAATAATGAATGAATTTTTCATGAGGATGTATAAATTTGGTTGGTATTTCAGTTATATTTTTGGCTGTTTTAAATTGTAACAATAGTAAATAATTGTCCCAACGATAAGGGTAAATCTTGTAATTAGTGATAAAAGTATTATGACGAGTACAAAAAAATTATGCTAAGACATTCAATAATATTATTTTATGGTAATAATTTTGAATTCTACATCATTGTTTCAAAAATAGTCCATCATTATTCCCAAATCCATTTATTTGTTTATTGATAATATTTATGGAAGTCATAATTCAAAAAATGGCACATTCTTACTATTAATATCTATAATATATTTTCACAAGTATAAAAACAAAATTTTTTAAGTCATAAATTTCAATTTGGAAGAAAATTTATTTTTAAATAATGAATATTTATTAATTATTTTTAGAATTTTTATTATAACATTAATCGCTTACACAATGCTAACACAATCATTATTCAATAAATGGAAAAAACAATGAATTTAAAAACATTATTGACATATAATATGATGTAATTATTGGTTTCATGACATTTTATATATTAATATAATATTTTCTTAATTTTTAATTGATTCTATTTAAATAGATTTCTATCTTGGTATTATGAATTGAAATATAAATGTATAAGTTAAAAAATTAATGTATTGTTATTTTATAATGAATAATATAAAATCAAATGATATATATTTTTTAAAAATATTATAACGTTATTGGGATGTGTTTCAATATTTCAACCATGGTACATTTATTTTCCAATTTATCTTTTTATTTTATATCATGTCCCCTTTATTTTAATGTTTTTATCAAACTAATCATCAAAAATGGAAAACAATTAGAAAAAGTAAATGATATGGTAGAAAACATAGTTTAAACATTTAAAATATTTATTATGTGAGAGTATATATATTCATCCTCATATTATATTTAAAATATATCAACTTTGATTCTTCTATATATTATTACTACTTTATAATCATTTCAAATTTGATGTATTTCCAAGACCACCACTCCACTTAATTATAAAATATCTCCTCTTCTAATATTTTATTCACACATAAAAATTAATTATGTTATAAAATACTAACCTTATTCATTTCCTTAAATCCATATTAACATCATATGGTCCTTGGTTTTATAATAAATCCAACTTATTATAGATTTAAGTATAAATATAAAGAGGTATCCTTAATTAGGTGTGTGATTTTTGACCAATTTTTTTCTTTTTATTTCTTATGATATCAGGTTAAAAACATCCTCAAAAAGGATGTTAAAAAATAATGGTATTACATTTAATTTTATTTCATTATATTGATATAGTAATAAATATATACATATATCCTACTTCATCAAATGAGAAATGAAATCATCATTTGTGTGTGTGGTGGACTACCGCCTCACCAACCAATGTAATTTATTTTCCATCACCTCCGGTCACAACTATATAAGTTGATAGACTTAATTTATATATATATATATATATATCCGATATTCATCAAAAAATTTATATTTCATTAAATTAAATATAACTTATATTTTTTTAAGTATCTTTTCAATTAAAATCATATCATCATTTTTCCATATGTGTGGATAACGACCCCTATAAAGTCATGCGATTCGTCTATCATTAAAAAAATATGTGACTGGAATAAATGAATATATTTAAGTAAATAATATTGTGTTTCTTAAATAATAAAAAATCAATTAATATAAATAGGTACTTAACATCTTTCAATAATTTTCATGGAATAATGGAAATGTTACTCGTGAGTACATGTGCCCTACCATCACCATAATTAGAGAACATATTTTTTTTTAAACCACAATCAAGATTGGTTTTAAATGATCAAATTTCTTATAAAAATTAAATTTATTTCCTGAATATTATTCTATTGAATATGGAATAATAACCTCCTTGACAATATTCAATATACAAATGTTATTTTGGACATATAAACCAATTATCCTCACAACATGAAACATGAACATATTTGATTATGTAAATGAATGTAACCTGATAATAAATGAATTAATAAGAAAATAAAATTGAATAATTATTTTATTAAATTATTATAATTTTGTTAATTGGGATAGTAAAAAAGGTATGTGAAAATTCATACTCAGGGTAAGCGAATCTTTACTATAATAAAATCAGTTTAAAATAATATTTATATATTTTATATGAAAAAATTTTTAAAGTTATTTTTTATCCACTTCAATGGTTATGTGAAATTAATATTTATAGGAAACATTTTTTACTTTCGTTATAATTGAAATAATATATTGTTTTATTATAATATATACTATTTCAATGCCTCTTACCTCCACCAATACAGTTATTTACTAATTGGATTTATTTTATAATATTCAATGTTTTATTAATAATGAACTTTATCTTATTCTATGATTTTTTTGAAAATGATTTTATAAAACTATATTTAGACATTAAAAAATGTTTTGGATGTTCTTTTTTTATGTCTTTTCAAATTTTTGTTAGAAGAAAAATGTGCAATGATAAAATAATTTATTAACGATATAGTCTGTGGAAATTTTAATGAATAATGGTTCTTTTTATAATGTAAGGGTGAGTGGATCCTTTATAAATAAATGATTAATTGTTCTATTATAATCCCATGTTGAATGGTATTATTTTTAAAAGTGGATGGGTGGTAGCATAATGAACCAAGGATGGGTGGGTTTGTTATAGCCATAAAATTCATTTGGTAATGATTTTATTATCCATATAATTATATTAGATGTATACCATCTGTTAATTCTATGTTAAAGGGATAAATAAAGATTATTTCATAGGGATCATGAATGACTTTTCTAAAAATTCTAATGAGTTATCATGAAAATCATTGATTTCAAAAGGTATTATAATGATGATTTTTTTAATGAAATGATAATGATTTTTTGAGAAAAAATATATTTTTAAGAATTTGTTTTTATAGTGCCTCATTTTTTATATGAAAATACCATGTGTAATATTTTTCAATATTTTTTCATATAATTTTTTATCAAATTCATTGAGAGAAAATATTGATTATGGTTGTATGTAAATGATAATTTTTTATTTCCAGTTAAAAAAATAAACAATTGGGTTTCTGAATTTCAATTTATATGACTTACTAGGATTTTTTCCACAACATATTTTTAAATATTTTTAATATATAATAATGATGAGTAGAAATGTTAGTGGGTTAATAGTTATATATATTAATGTTAATAAGAGTTAAGAATGTATGTCTTTAGAAGGAAAATATTTTGATGAAAATATGGGTACTATTTACAAATTTATACTTTTAACATTTTTTCCTAATTATAATTAACCTAATCATATAATGGTAAATTTTTATGTCGCATTTCCATTGAATTTTTATATTGTATTCATGGATGTATAAAATTTGAAAAAATTATAGAAGTCACTACTCAAAATTCAATTTTAATTTTATTATCACTATATTCAAAAGTATGTGTACTGAGAAGTTATATAGATTGAAAAAAACAGCATAAGTTAATCTCTCACTAAATATTTATCTTCATCATTTTTTTAACATTATATGATATAGAAATATAAAAGGGCATCTTCTTCTTATGACTTCCTTAAGTCCCAAGTTCAAAATTTTATATTATTATTGACTTACCTTTCATTAACATATAGTGGTATCTCTATGAATTTTTTATCTCATTCACTTGAAACCCATTCATTATATTCGTCATCATATTTTAAATAATTGTTGAATCACATGAAAAATATCTTCAAATATTTACCAAGAATCCAACCATGAATTTTTATAATATAAAAATATTAGTATTGTTTGTAATTAATATATACTTTATTTTTATAATTGAATTCCATTATATTCTATCCCAATGTCATTGGGATATGTTTATTTAACTAAAAATAAATCTTATTGAATTAATTACACGTAAGAATACATTCCCATATTCAGCTAACATTTCATTATGTGAAATTTTATATTAAAATTTTAGTTAAATATCATAATTCTAATTAAATAATATTTTCAATATATCTATATATATCTTTATTTGAATTGGATATACGATTCTCATTCCTCATCTATCATTAGTATGGTTATCTATCACTTATGTGGAATTTACTCAATTATTTTAAACAACATCCACTATTATTATCCTTAGGATTCTTGAATTCATGTTATTATTTTTCATTTTTTATGATTACTTTATCAACACATAATATGATTAAAATTTTATATTGAATAATTTATATTATTATTTAATTAATGATCTAATTAAGTCCTGTTAGTATTTATTTAAAAATATTTATCATGAAATTTATTAAAAAATTCACTAACTAATAGACCTTTATGTATAATTGTTTAACCAATGCATGATAATCAATTATACATATGTATATAATTGTACCTTAGGACCTCTATACATATCATATTCATCACTATGGTACTTTTTTGGATCTTAAATCTGACCAATCCATGTTCTGAGGTGTCTCTGGTACATTACTAGAATTTATGTTCACTACAATCACATTTTAGACTCTTTTATAATGAAAAAATTACTCTTACTCATTATATTTGGCCTTAATAAAATAAAAATTTCAATACACCATGTTACCTTGAAGAATATCTAACAAAAAATTGATATCATTTATGTATCGATAAATTGAATCATACATATCCCAATGTACCTTTTAGAACATAGTCCATTTTTAAAAACTCTACTAACTTCCATAATCAAAATATTGACTTAAGGACATCTATTGTTTTTTAAATTCACTAAATTTATTATCCATACAGACACACACTAATGTTTCATTAATGATTTTCGTGATTCTTCAAAAATACTCTTATACATCTAGTGCCTTTATGAAATTTTTATTTTAGGTTTTATAATATATGTTTAAATATAACGAGTATTAATAGATTTATCGTTAAACAGAATAATGATTACTCTTTTGAATCAATAAGTCATTCCTAGAAATCAATTTTAAATAAAAAAACATATAGTTTTTATTATATTTCAATTACATTTATAATTCCATCAGATTTCCTCAGGACTCATCAATTCAAAAAAAAATTTAAGAAATAATTAACCATTTTTCAATTATTTATATTATTCCCAAAAATATTTCTATATATAAAAATTATTTATGGTTCGTAATAACTTAATTTTGAGAATTTTGTTTAATAATTACACAACATGAATTAACATTATAATTAAATTCGTCATTATTTAACCCATTATAAAAGGAATATTAATCATTTATTACAATCACTAATATTATTAATAATCCATCGATGGATTCTCTATCTCTCATCCATCCTATATCCAAATTTATTTATTTCACATTAATCATTCTCAAGATCAATCTCTTCAACCTTATTTCAATCATGTTGTTGATAGTTGTTATTTCAGCATCGTTAATGATTTCAGGAATCAATGAATATATATCAAAATTACATTGATTTATAGTGAACATCATTGAATGAAAAATCCCATAGACATTACATTATTAGATATATTCATTAATATAATACATATAAAGGATATCTAATTCATTTGATCGACAATATTATTTATGTTTTATCAAGATTTATTTTTATTTGTGATAATCGTCCTATAGAAAAATAACATCTTTACTTACTAATAAAAAAACAAAATCCATACTCCATTGCGATGGTCAAACATAAATAATTAATAAATGGAAAATTTAGATATTTATACTTAAATAATCAGAAATATAACACACTATAGAAACTATTTACTTTGATTTACACTTTATTATTTAATTTATTTAATATAACATCAAAAAAATTCAATAATATAATTCACGAATTTCAATTATAGATACTCATATCATCCCAGAACATAATGTTGTTATTGATAATGGTTTCTCAAAATATAAAATTTAAAATGGATATTAGTGGATAGGTTTACCATGGAACCAATATTTTAATTTCAAAATAAATCATGATAGCACATTTTTAAATATAATCATATGATATTATTCAAAATATAATGTTTATATAAAATTGTATAGAAGATCGTGATTTAAAATAAATGATAAAATGTATTCTAGAAAAATCATTTGATGAAACTATATTGAAGGGTTTTTAACAGGGTTAGTACATATGTATTTCAACCATATACATTAATTTATTTTGAAATTACATATTATACATGAATCAATGTTATTCATTTAATAGAAACAAATATTTTCCAAGATCATGTTATAACTAACCATGAGGGATGTAATTTTTAAAATTTCAATAATTATTTATAACATTTTTAAATGAGAGTAAGAAGATTTATATTTGTGTTTTATCATTCTTTTTGAAAATAAATTAAATGTCTCTTATTGGAAAATATAATAAATTTCGTTTCATAAAAAATTGAAAATTTGTAAGAAGGAAGAAATAATCCTAATATAATAAATTTCAAAAAAACAACTTCATGGTGAATGGAACGTATTATACATGTATCATTGAGGGAAAAACTAAATATAACACCAATTAGATGGTGAATCTCTATTTTTTATTTTGGGTTGAGAAAATTCCATTAATCAATACATGGGAAAAAACCAAGGGTTTTTATCCCATAAAAGTCTATATAGATATATAATATTAAAGGATGATAGTAATTGAGGACATATAAAATATTGAGTGTGGTTGTAATTTCCTACACCATACACATTAATATAAATTAACTAAAAAACCGACACATTGATTTCAATATTATAGTTGTAGTTGAAATGTCATTTCAAAAATAAAGTATATGGTTTTTCCCTAATTTATTATTATAAAATTTATATGATGTGATAATTGAAAAAATAACCACATAAATATCATTTCATACATAATATTAATCTTTAAAAATACTTTTCCTTGAATATGAGATAGTATTAGATGATGAGGCTGACATAAACCTAAAATATATCTTAAAAAAATTATTTTCTAGATGGGGTATAGTGTAAAAATATTCCAATATATCATGAACCTTATAAGTAATGATAGAATATTGTATCAGTACTTTTAATTATGTACTCACATATAAAGGTAATGGATTAATTCACTAAATTGTTATTTATGTTATTATATAGAACCTGAATATTATTTGAGAAATTATTAAGGAATGGTAATTTAATCATATCAATAATGAACTAGAAACTCAGTATTAAATTCATGTTCAATTAGAAATATTAATTTTGAATTATCCAAAATAGGTGAAGCATCATATTTATTCTTTAATCACATTTTTTCGAGGTATAATAGAACACCATTATAAAAAAAAATTTCATTACCATGGATATGGTAGTAATAAAAATAATAAGGATTGGTACTATCAGTAATTTAAATTTTTACATAATTTAAAAGGCCAAGAATCTATTAACTAGAGTAATATTTAAGGATTTATAAATTATAAATCTATGATTAGTGATAAAGTGTTATCATATCATCCATGTTATTGATTGAAGAAGTTTATTTCATATATATTAATATGTATGAATTATATGATAATATTACATTAAATGATATTATATGTCTAATAAATTACCAGACATAAAAAAATTTGTTTCAGTTAAAAATTGTGTTGCACATAAGAATGAGTTATATGGAACAATTTTATATTATAGTATTATTATATAATATGGCATTTTCTCCACCGTTTAATGGTAGAAATAATTTGAAACTATCTTTTTGATAGATTTATAATGTTTTTATGAATTAATAAAACCTTGTTTTCAATTTTAAAAATAACAATTTTATTTGGGCTAAAATTTTATATTTTTATGTGAACATACGTATTATAATGAATATTGAATATTACTGAATTTTAGTTCAAAATTATTTTTCATCTATTTTTTATAGTTACATAATTTTTGAAATTTTTTTAAAAGTATAATAAGATAAATTTGATATCATTTAAAAAAACGTAGGACATTATAATCAATTTATCATTAAATTTATACGTAAAAACATTGAAAACGTTTAACCATTTTATCTTTAGAATCTTGATTTGTTGTCCCGCATGAGGGATTAATTTTAAATTAAATTATGCCTCTAATTTGATTTGAATTGGAAAAAAATTCCTAATATGTATTTATCATATTTTATATTATCTAATACGGTCACCAAGGGTTTTGAAATAATAATAAAAAATTAATTAAAATTAATTATAAGGATTGCGGAATAAATGGGTATACATAGTGGTTAAAATTTAATATTAATAGTCTAAATATACTAGAAAATTGTCAAAAACAAATTTATAGAAATTATTAGACCATATAAAATTTTTTATCTGACTACAATAATTATCTTAAGCACATTTTGTAAGGGATAACTCTAAATAGTGTTTACCTTATTATTTTTACAGGAAATCAACACTTCCCCCCGACTATAAAAAGTTATTCACCATCCTCAATTCATTACAAATATAAATCACCTTGAATCATAAAAAACATTAAAAATAATCTCCAAAAATACATCCCTTCAACCTGTATTCCTCCCTTTTGGTAGAAATCCAACCTAGAAATACATTTTGTACAAAGTTAATGGAGTTACCTGAAAGAGAGGTAACATTCTGCGTTGTGCATTTAGGTTTTATATATTTATCAAACAATTAATTTCATATTATTCCATTAATATATAATAACATAAGTAAACCTAATATTCTTATATTTTATTATGATAATTTTTACACCTACACTTCTACACACTTTCATCAAATGGGTAAAAATATTAAAATTCATGTATAGTGAACTACCGCCTTGTGAAATGATGTCATTTTCTTTTCCATTACGAACTGTGATTGTTGTGACTTTTGATGGGTACAAAATTATTAAATGAAATTTATGTTTTCATAATAATTATAAAATTTTTATATAACACTTACAATAATTATTTCCATTTTTTAAAATTTGATAACAATGTTTGTGGATGTGTGGTCGACCACCTCCTCAAATAGATGTGATATGTTCACACATTACATGTAATGTATTATGAATGAGTTTATATAATTATATGTGATAGAAATAAAATAAATATTACATTAATTTAAAAATAAACACTATTGATATATAATATATCATTTTTGTAATTACCCATTCACACACTGAAAATGTGATAACGTCGTTTATGGATATATGCACTACTACCTCCTTGATGCAATGTGATTCCTTGTACATCCCAATAATTATATATATTACTATGTATGAATAAATAACTTTTTATTTATTATATATTGATATTAAATAAAATAATATTTTACTTACAACATTTCTATAATGATCATTGAAATTTTGGAGTGTTACTCATTCACACGTATGCCCTCTCATATCCATGATTTTAATGATGGTTAATTTATAATAAACATCAATCAAGATTGATTTTAAATGGTAAAAATATGAATAAAACTTATAATTATGTCTTTATTATTATAATTATGCATATTTTTATAAAATTAACTCTTTAAACATAGAATACATACAAGTGTTTTTTTACACATAAACTGAAGATGTTCAAAACACTCAATGTTAGATTAATTTTTCAAGTAGTTATTTTAGAAAATTATAATAAGTGAAATAATAATAACGATAAATGTAAAAATTATTTTAATAAAAGTAATTAATTAATATAATTTTATTATTTAGGATGATAATTATAACCATGACATGTTGGACTCATGGTAAGGGATTTCATCTCAATCACCTTTCATTGAGTAATTTCTTGAAGATATAAACCTTTATTATTCTATAAGGTGTATATACAACCCCCTTGACATTATATATCAATATTTTATCCATTGTCATGTTAGTTATTGTTTTTTTAAATTGTTAATATTTCATGGTTCTTCTGATTTAGACATTAAAAATTGTATGGGACATATTTCCTGTTTAAATATTTAATTTTTAAATCGATTTCACCATGTAAATATTTATAATATTATTTAAATAAAGGTAATATAAATGAAATTGTATTTATATTTTTAATATAATTAAAATGTATTCAAAAAAAATAACATTTTTATATGGATATTTTTGAAAAACTACAAATGTAATTTTATATTCTTAGTGTACACGACGATAATAACCTTTCATCAATCATGCATATTATTTTATTTTTGGATTCTATATCATGATATCATGTTTTTAAAATGAAACATCGTAATTTAATTTTTTTATTTTTCTATTGAAAATGGTTTTTTATACAAATTATTATTTTTAATCAAATGTGTATATTTAATTGATATGATTATTTAATATAAAAGTATACTTTCATAATAGTTTAAATAATTTTTTAAATAAAGAAATTTATTATTTAATATTTTGGTTATTGGAAATTATAATAATGGGATCTCTAAGATAGCATCTGGTGAGCATGCTATAGAATAAACAATGGGTGTTCCTAAATTGTGATCCAATGTATTGTGCAGTGGTTATATATTCTAGATTATAATATTGGGAGATTTCCCTATTGTTATTCCAATATGAAAGTGTTCTATAAGGGTTCTGTAAGGATTCATTGGGATGAGGTCCCATGGTAACTTGAATAATTTTATATTACTTTTATTTAGTTTTAATGGAAATAATTTATTTTAAAATGTAGAATAAATAATATTTATTAATGAATGATTTTTCAGTTTTTTGGTTTATATATCATGTTATCAAGAAATAGTGTTTATGATTTTTAATGATTATAAGTGGACTAATGGTATCCTTCTTTTTATATCCCATGTGGAGCTTTTAATGATCATCCAATTTTTTAATCGTTTCATTCTATTTAATATTGATAATGGGATTGTATAAGGTCATGTTGAAGGTCTTGTGGGGTTTTAATAAAATAGAGAATACATGAATTTTTAAATTTTGTACATAGTAAAAATGGATACTATTTTGGATGTGTATAATTTGTATTGTATGGTTTTAAGGATTTAAATGTGGTCTAATTCTATAAAACTATGAGCATGTGAGGATAGGTAATGTGAATGGTAGAGATTTCATAACTAAAATGCATGATTATTTAATAATTACGGTTGGGGCCTCATATTTTGTATCAATTATAATTTTAGCTAACTTTATAGGTTAGGGTAATATTAATAACAAACCCATGAAATATTTTACATTATAAAAAATTAAAATGTTATAGAATTTGACGATTTCCATGTTTCTTCATCTAAAATATGTATATTTGTAATAGTTTTCCATAGAGGGAACATGGAAGTTGTAGTGGGAAGGAACCTAGAAGAAGATATAATCCCAAATTATCATCCTGATATGGTTAAAATTAGAAAAAAAATGTTTTTATATGATGGATTAGTTGATTCAAGAAATATATTGTGGTGGTATCCATGTTATATTGGAACCAGATTGATGATGAAGTAATACTTATTTTTTAGATCATTTCGACAAGCATCATCCTGAATGATTTAGAGTACGATCTTAAACTATAATAGAAGAATGATGGATTAGGTTCTTAAAAATGTATTATATATCATGGGTTTCATGGATAAAAAAGGTAACACTTACATTTTCTATTTTCAAGGTTAAGTAGAGCAGTAGTGGTCAACGGTTTAGAATATCATAGATATTTAATAGATTGATTCCTTGGAATCCTTTAATTTACAAATATTTTCCTTGAGAAATATTTTCCTAAAGTTTTTAACATAGAATGGAAAAACAATTCCTACAATTTGGGATAAAAGATAAAAATTATGAGGATGTATATGAAGAAAACATCACAAGATTTTCTAAAGATGTGCCAGATTTTATCTGGGGCACTAATAAAAAAATTAATCTATTTTACACATGATTGAAACAAACTTCATACAAGTCGTTCTCCATAAGAGAATTTAAAATACATGATAATGTTTATCATTGTGATGGAAATATTTTTATTTTGTTTTCTATCTCTTATATGCCTCCAGATGAAGAAAAAAAATATCCACTAATATGGATGTTTATGAAAAAACATTTAATAACGAAATATATAGGTAATAAAATAAAATTCCAATATTGCAGTATTTTTTTATTAATAAACCCTTGATAATTTCTTTTGAGGATAGTAAAGTGTTAATGATATGGAATTTTGGCCCCATTTTCCTTAAATTAATAGAAAATAATATCTAGGAAACAATGACTATGGAAACTAATATCCATCATATGTGAAGTTGTTTTGCTTATATGAGATGTGTAATTAAGAAAATTCAAGTCTGAAGATAGTTTCACAAGACTGAAGTCTTCATGGTTAGAAATGGAAAGGTGTATAGAGATCATTTTCCACTACTATATTTGATTTCGGTACATCAAATGAAGTTTTTATTAGTAGTTTACTTTTGAATATGAATTTTGGAAGTACAATGTTTTACTCTGGATCATCGCATTCTGAAATTTCAAATAAATTTGGTTGAAAATTAGGAATATCACCTCATAAATGTATGATAGCTCCATCGGTAAAACATCAGGGGGAGTATTAAATCAATAAATATTTATAGGGATAATCATATTGTCCTTATTTCTATGTTCTTTCTTGCTAATCATTTTCAACTAGACATAGTATAGTTTGATATCATTCATGTTAAGTATTTGATTTCAGTTTATCATGCTAAGATATATTAATCATCTAATAAAATAGTGTTCAAATAATTTGATACCTTTAATAATTACCAAGTAGATGATAAATTCATTTGATATGTAATTTAATGTTACCTTTCATATATTGATGAAAATAAAAAAAAATTTCAAAATATTGATTTTCTAATAGTAAATGAATAAAATTATGTTTTATGGATGATTTGAATGGTTTAATTCTTGGTCGAGAGGTGGAGTTTACATTTCAATTAGTAAAAAATGTTAATAATACTTCTAAACCCCCTAATTTAATGGATCAAGTGGAAAAATTAGAGTTTAAAAATAAAATCCAAGCATTATTATATAATGGTTTCATCAAATATAATACTTTACAATAAGATTATCATGTAATATTTTATTGAATGAAATATGGGTTAATGAGACTTTTAGTTGAATATAGTTCCCTGAATAACATCACTATTGTGAAAAATAACCCATTAACTCATATCAATGATTTTTCTGATCATCTATCAATTGTACAATATTTTCTAATGGTTGACATCATTTTGGAGTAAATTATTGAAATCAATTTCATTACACTTAGATAGAATCATCTATATTTAAATCATTCTAGGGTTCACATCATGACATAAACTGTTCACTTAGTGGGTCATATTATCTCTGAATAATGAGTTCTAGTTGATATGGAGAAGGTGAGTGATGTTGTTTCCTATGACCATCCATATAACCTATCTGACATATGTAGTTTCTTGGGGATTACTATATATTACATGAGTTTCATGAATGACTTATCACTTCATTTTTCACATCATAATTGTATGAAAAATAAGGGTGTAATTTTTTGGTGGTTAGAATCATTCATGCAAATTTTTTAGGAGGTAAAAGGATGGATTACCATGGAATGAATTATGATTTTTTTAGTTAATGGAATGGGATATACAATTTTTTGTGATGCATCGTGCATCGGGATGGGTGTAGTGGTAATTCAG
The DNA here is from genome assembly GCA_963277665.1 of Viscum album. NCBI lineage: Eukaryota > Viridiplantae > Streptophyta > Magnoliopsida > Santalales > Viscaceae > Viscum > Viscum album. The sequence continues at coordinate 1,552,335,984 of OY728161.1, read as the reverse complement.
AAAGGTAGTGTCATTGAAAATGGTCTCTCTAATGGAGACACCATGTGCATTACATCCAAATACATGACCTCATTCTTGTAGTATTTTTCTATGTATTATGTGGTTGGAGACACTAAATTATGGATGAGTGCTTTGTGATGTATATGGAGAATAAGAGACTAAAATATATCATTACATAGCATGAGATGAATCTAAAATAGAGAATCTATTTCTATAAAAATTATTAATGACCTGGTAAACTTTCCAAGATGTCTATAATGGGAAATGTAATTTAATATAAAATTCATCATGAAACTAAGGTACATTAGATATGGGAAGCCAGAGATCAATGGAAAATAATGGCCCATTTTTCTAATCTGTATCTTGACATGAATTAAAATTATGAGTAGTCTTGTCTTACAACCTTGCTAGTTAAATATTTCATCCATGAAATGAGGAAGTGCATGTAGTTTTTAGATCTTGAATGCTTGGTTCTAATGGAGAGTAATTCAATTGAGTACCTACCTACATATTACTATATAGACACACACAACATTATACATATATAATGGTGTGTCTAGGTTCTTACTGAAAAATGATATTTGTTTCAAAAAGAGTCACATAATTTTCAATTGGTAGTTCATCCAAGAATATCCATGATCTATCATTATATTCTACCCTAATATTGGTAAATTAGGATAATTGTTAGATATCATGTTTTATCACTAGGTGTTCCACCCGTAAGTTGGTGAATGCATAGTATAAGATACATGATATCTTGTTAGATCAATAAAAAGTACCATAATGGAAATGGGAAGATGTTAAAATTGTTTTCAGTAGACTTATTGAGGTTTCCTCATGGTCAAGATGTGGTTTTTCTAGTAATGGATCAACTGACTAATGTATCCGTCTTCATACCTATCAAAGATGATTTCTTAGTTAATGAGTTTAGAAGAATGTATTTCCATGAGGTCATATGGATACATATGATCCCACATAAATTTGATTATGATAGGGATTCTCACTTATCATTTATTTTCTTTAAGGTTTTAGTGATAGTTATAGGTACGTAGGTTATTCTAAGAGTAACTTTTACGCTCAGAGCATTAGATATAATGAACAAAAGATGCATGTCTTGGAGGACACACTACAAGAATGTACACCTGATTTAAGTGGTTATTAGGGGATGTAAATCCATCATGTGGGGATCACATAAAAAATATAATTCATGTAATGATTTATATCACCCTTTGTGAGGCATTATATTTTATATAATAACATTCAGCCCTATGGAGTTTGAGGTTGTGGATCCGGTCTTCCTGTGGGTGTCACTCAGGATTAGGAATAAATGGAAATTGATGAAATGGAAGATATCGCCTCATTTTTGGGGTCATTTCATGTCTTCTATTGAGTCTAGCTGGAAATATATCATTTTATTTAATCTCTAAGTTAATGTTCCATGCTTTATATCTTCTATTTAACAACATTTATTTTATGATGTGGATTTTTCTCGAACTTTTGATCTCGTGGTGGTTCATATAAATGTTGATGTTTTTTTAGTAGTATCCCATATGTATCATTAAAATATGAATGAAGGCTCTCTAGGATGTTTTTTCCCTTAAATATAGGTTTTATAGATACATAGCCATGTATATGACGATACATGGGAGTTGGAGGTCAATGTAAATGCTCAGTGGTTATATTATTTCTCATATAGTGATTTCCCAAACATGGAAGGTGGTCTCGAGGATGAGTTCCTTTATTTGGAAAATATTATATGAATTTTTGTTCCTATGAGGTATTTGTCCCATAAATTTCATTCTAATTCCTTGTTTTGGACATTTGTTTCCAAATGAGGTCATAGAAATTTTGGGGGTGTCTAGGGATAGTTTAAATAAATGAATCCTGGCCAATGTAGAAAATAATTGGGCCTCACAGTTAGAATAAAACCATTAAAGAAAGTTTACATTGTTCTCTTTTATAATGAAATATGATATAGAGTTGAAAGAATGGGTGAAAGACTTTCCCGAATAGTGAATCAAAGGTTGTACACCGATGTGGGTAGCTCAGAATATTTTAGTATATGCATGAAAAATATTTTTTGAATAGTTACTCAAAATGTGATCAATAATACATCAGGTTCCTAGCTTATAATTTTGTAGTTTCATGGTTGGAACATATTTTTCCAAATCTTCAACTAAATTTTGAAACCCTGTAACTATGAGAAGAATACATCATTTTCTCATAAAACACATTTTACCCATACCTTTTTTTATTTTACACTTCTTGGACGTAGGAGGCCTTATTTTCTCATGTTAGAGCTATAAAACTCCCATTATAATAGTTTTTTAAACTGTATCATCATCTATGTTTTGGATAGATCAATTTTGGAATCATTGGATTCATCTAGGTAAGCTATTTAATCCCTAGTATCATTTTGTTACATCATCCTATCAATGACACGATTTGGGTGACATATCATATGCCATATTTTTAGGTCATAGATCGATTATTTCATTTTGATATTATCGAAGACTCAATGAAGGAAGATACTAAATGTGGGGAGAAATAAAGTCTCGAGGTAGGTGAAATTTTAGTCATCCCTCAATGTCTGACCATTTCATAAACTATTATTATTGTGTGCTAGCCTGTATCATAGGGACATGCTTATAAAATTCATATTCCATTCTTATAATAATCAAACTTGTGTTCTAGATCCCCTTTTATAAATGATAATCACACCATTTGAGGCCATGACCTCTTCTCCACACCCTTAGTATGGTGTTTCCCATTTTATTCCATTAATGGAATGTTATGAATATAATTGGAACGATTTGGTTAAGTAGGGACTTTACCTAGATATGGTAACTATTTTAGATTAACTAATGAAATGTTAATGGATATCAGATAACTAGTTATCAATTAAACCATATAAGGTATGTTTCCAATAAATTAATATACTATTTAAATGTTAAATGGATCGAATATTTGAATATATAACATAGAATATTTCATTATAATTGAATTTCATATTTTTTAATTTCTTCAGATCACCCTTTCATGCATTTTAATTATAAAGGGATTAACTTAATAATTTATTATGGAATGGGTGTAATAAATGTTTTCATGTAATTATTTAAACTTTTGTCATTAATGAATGGTTGGAATAAACCAATTGACATATAAAAAGCCATTATTGTTATATGAAAAAATTATTGATTGAGTTATGTTTAAGGATACTATTTTATATATACCTCATTATCATTATAGGAATGTTCGTACTTGAGCTTTGACTCAGAATACAAATGGAATTCCATTGACAACTCATAGGTTGTCGTTCTAATTAAAGCATCCAGTTTCAATGGGAGAGAACCACAATGGATGATGGTTCTTGACTACTATTAGATGCTAGAAATTGCGCCATTGGATCCCTTCAGTATCATCCTAATATTAGTATGATTTAGATACACTCCTTGGATCCATATTGATGTCTGCATACACTTGTCCCCATGGATTCAACCTATCGTAACAAGTCATAATTAGTATTTGATTACAATTGATGACATCCCTGGATTTAGTTATAATCCTAAACAGTTGAATGCCAGGGGATGTTTCACATCGATTACACCCATGGAACAATTATTTCTGAACTGCTTGAGTTACTACTTGTATTTGACTGTCCCATGATGTCAATGATTTCATGGTTATACCTTTAATCCTTTATGGTTATTTTTTTTACACTTTTATTATATTTTACCTCTCATATGACTATTGAATATAAAATGAAGATAAATGAAATAATAAAATGTTCTCATTATTAGAGACTTAACAATAAGAGGATGGAGCTAGAGTTATTTATCATTTTAGCATTATGTATCATTTAAATAATCTGGCACATATTTTAGTTCATATTAACAAAATTGATTTTTTATACATGATTCACGGTGGCCTTATGAGATTCATCTCACACACTATCCATGATTCCATTGGGACATGGGAATGCAATATATATATATATATATAAGAAAGCAATGAGGCTTAAGGGAATAGTCTCCCCACATACAAACCATATTACCTTGATGCTAGACGGTATCCTTAGGGTTATATATAAGTGTTCTTGAGGCCATATGGGTCGTCGAATCGGTGCGCCTCAGAGTGGAACCTTGGTTGGAAAGTCCCACCGTATACCATGATAAATTTATAACATATTATCATATTCATTAATTAAATGTTCTGTTATTATTAAAAATTATATAATGAGAAACTTATGATATAGAAATTCATTTGATGGTACTCATAATTAGATGTAACTTTGACCTAGAACATCTACACTTTATAATCACCAAGACTGTAGATTATGAGGAGAGTATTTATAGAATGAATTCTATGTTATATGAGTCATTAAATTTTATCTATTGAATACTTTTTCAGCGATCCCTATATTTGAGAATATTAGTTATTCATATCATGGGATTAATTATGTTATGAATTCATGGTAAAATTGAAAACATGTACTCAAGGTTAGGTATGTTACTTTTGGTGAACCAAGAGTAATATTGTATTCCGTGTATTACCTGAATGGATTTTTATCCTCAATTGTTATGGAAATTGATATCTATACCATTTGATTCACATGGTAGTTTCATGTTATTATCCACCTCCATGGTGTATATATCTGCTCATTTTTGAAATTCACAAAAATAAATATAAATTATATTATATGATTAAATGATTATAAATCCAACTTGATATGATTTTTAAATAAAGGGGCTATATTATATATTGAGTGTTCATATGTTCTTATCTAGGATTCCCCATTGAATTCTTATTCCTTAGTTCTTTTTAATATAGTTAGATACTAATATATATAAAAATTTTACCTAACTAATACAGTGAAGCAGAAACCTAGAGGGTCAAATGATTAATGTTTTCATTGTTCTAAATTAAATTCTATATGAATTTATGTATCAGAATATGAAATATTCTACATTAAAATGAGTAATATTAATTTCTAAATTCTGTATAACTAATTATAGGTCACCATATATATGTGTGAGATGAATAATAGAAATAAATATTTCTTCAAAAGTCATTGAATTATATATATATATATATATATATATATTCCAGTACAATAATATTAGTTATACATGGTTTGTTTAATACTGGGGGTACATAGACCATTATATTCTGTATGGTAAGAATTTTATATTAAATATTGTATAATCATATATCAATTTATTTATTTAAGGAATGATATTTATTTTATCCATGAAACATGCACATGTTTTGAAAACAATAATAATAATAACATCATCACCATAATCAAAAAAATACTTCAATAATAATAATAATAATAATATACATAGGGTTTTCCTAAGGTGTTTGAGTATAATTAATGGAAAATTTTCAAATATTTATTCTCTAACCAGTCTCTTCATAAATTTTTTTATATATTTTCCTACTAGTTGATATTTTTGTATACAACAATGTTTTATAGATATTTTTTCAATATAGAAAAATAAATCTAGAATGCTCTCTAGAAATAATAACAATATTCCCCATTCCTCCTCCTGTAAATATTATAGAATCATTAATCAACCATTAAACCTCAATAAACTATTTATAGATCAATTTAAACGAACCAAGATGATATGCATCCCAAAAATGTAACTCATAGTACCATATACAAAATCTATATTACTCCCATGTGGTCATTTGTTTTAGGCTTGGGATTACCTTTAATGTACTCTATTTTATGTGGGATTTGGATGACCACTCGCCCCCCCTACTATTGTAGGAATGGGTTGACCTCTAACTTAACATCATGTTGTGGGCTTTGTATGACCTCCCATGTACCCTTTGATCTCATAGAGCATTTTTTCATTAACCAATTCATTGGTGGGGGAAATGGGTCCTTCATATCACATAATTAAAACATAAAAATTTGTGCCATGTGATTATAAACACCCATCATATCATAATCCATGAAATGAAATTTATATCGAAAATATTTCAATATATAATATCATTTCGAAATGATATATGTTTAATATTAATTTTATCATAGAAACACCATGAAAATAATTTAATTTTATAATTATTTTATCATTCTATTACCCGTGGGGGTGAAAGGGGTTTCATAATAAAATTATCTTCTTAAAGATAAACCATTGCATGAAATAATATGAATTATTCTCTTTGATAACATCCTTAATAAAGTATAAACTATATCAATTTATGTCATAATAGATGGATAATTTGTTCGAATTATCAAGTGGATACTTTATTAAGAAATCTAACCAATATATAAAAATCGTTATTTAAAAAATACTTTTTAAATTAAATTCTTTTGATAATAAATTAAAATGGAAATTATTAAAAAAAATATAAGAAGACAAATTATTTTGAAATAATACATTAAATATATAAATTAATCCTTAAGTAATTTACTGGTCATGATGGAGTATAATTTTATACATGAAATATAAAAAAATAATGATTCGATTAATATTTTAAATAAAATGATGATTTAGCATTATCATAAATCAAGAAGGTGATTCTATTAATTTTTTAAAGTTATGAAATGTGTAAAATTTCATCGAGTTTCATAGGATTATAGTATAATTTTTTTGATTTTTTTTAGAAAAGATGGTTTTAAATGAAAACATATTTCTGGCTGAAGAGTGAAATAATGTAAAATTTTTACAAAAACACTTTCTTAATTATAATAAGTTCTAATGAATCAATAAAATAGTCAAATTACATAATTATATCATGAATAAAAATAAGGGAATAATACAAATAAAAATTATATTTATTATATTTATATTTCATTAATGTAATTATAATCATTAATAATCCTATTAAATGATGATATTGCTGGAATAAACTCATACCACTTTCGAAAAACAGAATCATAATACCCATGAAATAATATCATTAAATTAAAAATATATTATACTAAAAATATTATTATTAAAGATATAATATGTCAATAGTGATGAATATACACCTCATAAAAGAATATAAGTGCATAACACAACATGTGTCTCAAAGAATGGAAGTTGAGACAAAATCCCCTTACTGATTATGTAACATTTAAACAATAAACCCCATGAAAGAGAGATCATGATATGGATATGTAATTACTAATAATTATAACTAAAGTAATAATTGAATAAATTAAGGGGCTTCATATACACAGAAAAGAAGAAATAATAGGGGAATATATAATGTGGCTCTGAAAACTAAAATGTGATACAGAAATTTCTTATTACATGAGTATGTTTTGAATCATCAGATCCGTAAATGAAAAAAATAAATTTATTATTTAAATATAATTTAATATATTATTTTCATAGTATAATATTTCATATTTCAGTATATACCCCACAAAAAATAATCGATTGGTGAATATTAAATAAATCAATCTGAAATAAAAGCGAGACTAGAAATCACATTACTATAAGTCTTTAATTCCATTATACATATTAAAACCTCCAATATAAAAAATATATGTTTATTATAGATCTATCAATTAACCATATTAATATATATCCCACAATATATTATTTAATTATTACATTATTGTAACATTTTATTAATATCCAATGTTAAATTACATTTCAGGAAATAACATCTTTTTTTATATAATTATTGACATGATATTTATTTTTCACATACATTGATAATGATTTTATAATATCCAAAATATTATTTGTGACATAAAAATCATATATCTTTTTTATATATTTATGTATAATAAAAAATAAAATATTAAAATTGGAAATAAAGTACAATATTCATAGATATAGTAGATCGTATGTATTCGAGAATGTTGTTTCCATTTTCTTTTCATATTGAATGAAAAAAATTAATTAATTATATATATATATTATCCTTACAAAATAATTAATATTTCATATATATCACATATTTATTTTAAATATGTGTATAATACATTCCATGTTAATTGTTAATGAATCACATCACTTTGCAAGGTGGTGGCCCACTGTACCAAATAATGACATTATCATATCATAAAAAAATTTAAATCATGAAGCCATGTGTTATTAAATAAAAATAATATAATAATAAATATATAATAAATATATTACATACCATATATTATATTTCATATATTATATGTGTATAGATCATTATTCCTAACATTTAAAGGTGGAAATTGGAAAATGAATGACATCGGTTCATAAGGTAGTTGTTCATTGTACACATGAACGATGATTTTATAATGAATTTGATGGATGTGTGTGTGATTTTAGGTTATAAATTTAATATAAAAGAATATATATATTTATTATATTGATTTTATTATATAATCCTATAATAAATTTAAATTAATGAGATTGAGGATGATATAAAAATATACATTTGATGATAAATGCTACCTCTTCTTAGGGAATATTCATTTGGTTTGCACCAATGTCTTTCCATGGTAGTATTTATAAAGAAAATAATAGTTATTGAAAGATAAAATGTAGTTGATTAACATATTTTTTAGATATTAGATGCTGAAATGAGCTTTAGTGGTGTTATGAGTGGAGGAGTGTTAGAAGTTTTTTATAAGGGAGGTGAGTGGAAAAATTGTAAATTTTTAATAGGGGAAATTACACATTTTTTCCATGTAATGTAAATCCAAAAATTCACGAAACACTATAATATAAGTTATAATTCAGACATATGTCCATAAAATGGATTTTTGACATGTTTATAGCTCATTGGTCCCATATATTTAAGTTTTAGTCACTTGGTAATCCCATTATTACCTTAATAAATATTATTAATTTTAATTATATGTAGTATTCCATTTTATAATAATGTTATCATAAAATACAAAATAAATTTCTATTATTAAAAATATACAATCCAATTTTCATGATTAAATCCATATAATGGTTATAATGTAATTTTAAATTATTCCAACAGACGGGAGGAGATAACAGTTTTCTTATGTGAAAATATTCAAAATTATCAATTATAATAATATGTAATTTATTTTATAAATTGACTAAAATTACTGAAAACTCGTATATTGAGGTATAATTGAAGTATTTATACATTATAATAATCATAAAATTTAATTCAGCATTATAAATTATTTAATTGAAGAAGAAATTAATCAAAATTTAATATTTTTTTGAATTCAATAAAAAAATCATATCAGAAAAACGAAATAAAATTAATCTTAATATAATATTATATTCATAATTTAAAAGAGATTTTTATTTAATGAAATTAATTTTATAAATTTCTTAATTATTGGTTTTCTAATATGTGTGCCATTAAAAGCTATTAAATCTACCTTTTTGATAAATACATCATTTTAGGTGTAATATTTGTTTTATTATTATCTATGTCCATGAAAATAAATAATATTAATTTATATATTTGATATAATATATAATATATGAAATTAATTATAGTATTTCCTAAATTTTTTTTAAATTTTTTTTAAATAATATGTTTAATGTAGAAAATGAGTTATTTCTTCAAAGAGGACTTCATTATTTTCAAACAGGTCCTACATTAATTTTTAATTAAATTTTTAACAAATAATTCATTTTATAAAAAATAATAAAAAAATATTAAATATTTTTTTTAATCATTTATATATCATCTATTCCAACACCATGATGATTATTAAAATATTAAATGATAATATTTTAATAGTATGAAATGTTTCATTTTTACTCATTGTTTCATATAATGCATGATAAAATCGGTATTATGGGTAACACAAGTCAAACTCTATATTGTGTTTACCAAAGTATAAAATTACTGTGGAGTGTACGACAAGAATAAATTTTTTTTATAACACAAGGCTAACAGGGGGTAACAATCAATTCATGCAATAAAATATATATAATTTATTTAAACAAAAACTAATGCATAAAAACTCATGGTGTTTTAAAAAAATAATATCCAAATACATTTTAAATAGATTAGTAAATCATTTATCTTTATAAGATAACATTCCGATATTTTTTAGGAATCCTGGAAAAGGAATAGAACAATTCTCCATCTGTATAGAAATACAAATTAAGGTCACATGAAAATGAAATCCATGATAATTTTTTAAACAGAAAGGGAGTATAAAAATTGAACTTGTCAAAAATATTCATATCTTGTGTATAATAAAAAATATTTTTTTGAAGATTAAAAATTCATTTTATTTCATCCAAAGAATACATTATCATAAATATAGGGAAAAGAGAAAAAAAATTAAAATTATTCCATTTCTACTTTGCTAACACTTAAATCCTAATACCGATGAATGAATAACAATAAAATAATTTTTAGATATCCTGAAAATAATAACATACATTTTATATAATTGTTATGGGGTATTATACACTCCTAAAAAATAATATAATTTCATATTATAAAAATGTGTCCCAAGGAAAGGGAATTTGAGGCAAATAAATATAACAATGATCATATCATTTTGTTGATATATAATCAATTTAGAAATTATATGTAAAATATTTTAATCCATTAAGAAAAGTATAAATTCATAAAAAAAATCTTAGATCAAAACAATCATAATCCTGTCCTAATGAAGTCAATAAAATAGTGTTATAACCTAATGGAAAAAATTTATTTAGAAAACCCTTTACAACCAGGTAACATTCAAATCAAATCCCCATAGATAAAATAATTCAAAATTAAATTTAAAAAATCATTAATAATGAAGGATTAAAAAATCACTTGTAAAATGGGAAATATATACACCATATAAATATAATTATATTCAAAATGTTAAAATATGCCTCAATGAAAGGAAATTCAGATGAAATCTGGTACCACAAGTCCAAATAATCTATGTATAATTTTATCATAAATACAATATAATCATATGAATTATTTTATTTACTATGAACCATTTCAATGATTAATAAATTATCTTATATTTATTTAATTCAGTTATTTTAATGAAATTTTGAAATACATAGTCTTTTATGTCCACATTATATGTTTTGAGCACGATCGATCAATATTTTCATAAAGGTTTTGGAATATTTTCCATATTCAAAAGGGTCTTTGTAACATTATATGCTCAATAATATAAAATAAATGATGATTATTTTTATAAATAAATTATTCAATTATATTAATACAGTAAATATTATTATGAAAAATAACAATGTCACAACCATAGAGATGGTGTGTCATTTGTACAAATGAAAAACACTTTTATTTTTTAAGGACCATTATTTAAATAGTAGCAACCTAATTTTTTCTGTCTATAATGATCATTACATAAAAAATAACATTAATTATTTAAATATACTTCTATATATCATTAATTTTAAGTGGTGATAAAAAACTGATCACATCGAATCATGGAGGTGGTATCCCACATGTATGCATATGCGACATTGTCATTTTTTGTGAGTGAAATGGTATTAATGTAAATGACATATTTTATATAATAATGATACCCATTTCACGAATATAATATATATAAATTTGTTTAATCAATATAACCACTCTTTATAGGTACTAATTGAAACTTATTTACATCAGTCAATGAGGATATAGATCGCCACACACATGGATGATGGATTCACTTCCCATCTGATGGTGGATAGATGTAGATATAGGTTATGAAACTAAAATTATAATAACCCAGTACTTTTATGATACTTATGATAACATATCAGCATGTCTATATAATATTTTATGTTCTTAGAATAATTAATAAAAAATACATGTTTATGAAATACACATTTTCATCTTAAAAACTCTTTTTCAATACAACATTAGAGAACTATATATATGGTATTGTTCATAAAAAATATATAATGAATGTAGGGCTGTTAGGAATTGATTTTTTAAGATATTTTTTATTAAATTCTTCTATTTATTGAAAAAAATTGAAGTGGTTCACATTTCAAAGAGAGTGGATGGGCACATCTGAAATTTCTTAAAATATTAAATGAATAAAAATTAATAGTCTTGTTAAAATGTATAAAATTTAATATGATTAAAATATAATATGAGGATGAGATGAAATCATTTCATCTAGTAAATTTTTGACATGTTTTCCATAATTTTTTCACTTATCATTCATTTTAAAAACATCATTCACCATTTTTACACTTACTAAAACAATAAGCTTTTTACATATTTAGGAATAATATATCTACCATAAAAGAAAATGCCCAAAAATTTGTAGTGATTGGTTTTTTATAAAATAAGCTAATTATTGGTCCTATGATAAGATTTTTATGATTTTAATATTATTTTATAAAAATTTATTTTCATAAAATATCAATAATATCAATTTTAGAACAATTTATTTCCTTCTATATTTTTACAATCAATAAAACAAAAGAAATTTTAAAAAAATTATATCATTTATAACATGCTTTATTATCTATAAAATTCATAGGACACATTTATTTTTTGAAAATATAAAATTTTTATTATTTTTAATAATATTTTTAATATTTATATTAATTCAATGGTTTCACATTCTGTGATGTTAAGAAAATTATAATAAATATGGCTACTCTATAAAATAAAAAAACATAACTGATGAATATAAAAAATATTTTTATTTTTCATTAATAGATATATGTGAAAACGTCTTATATCTATCCACATGTTAAGAATGTATTATTTATTAATAAAAGAGTGAAATTTTTGTATTTTATTTAAACAATATATTATAGAAATAATAATCACAATAAAATATAAAAAATACCATATAACCAATTCTTGGATGAGTATGGAAAAAATGGAATCATAAAAAATTAAATAATTTTTTATGGCCATTATTGAGCCTGGATCATTATATTTTTATGTATTATTACCTGATTTATGATTTATAATGGTAACAAAAAATAATAAGTCCTCTATTTATATAATCCAAAAAAAGAGGGGCTGATTTTCTAAATTTGGACTGAATATTTTAAAATCTCGAATCGATTTTCCACTATTCAAAACATAGAATTGAACTAAATTATTTTAATAATAAACTAGAAAAACAAGACGAAAATTATTTCTTGTAAAAAGGAATATTTTATTTAAAAAAATTATACTAAATTAAATTATAATGTTCACTTCAAAAACAATTATTAGTCTATAATATATAAAATTGTACTAATTAATTTTATAAGTAATCAATAATATATTTTTTATTTATATCTATATTAAAATAAAATATTTTTTTTATTTTTTTTTTATTTTTCAGTATTCAATGAAAACCCATTAATTTCCTAAAATTCAATTAATAATCAACTTAATATAGTTTATTTGAAATATAAAGACATCTTATATTTTTTTAAAATTTCAATTCTAATATATTTAAAAAATATTTATAATATTCTCAGAAAAAAATAATGTCTCTTTATAAAAATATGTTTTTGAATAATATAATGTAATTACTAATAATTGATTTTCTATATACTATTAATTGACCAATAAATTAATATTGCGTTGAAAATTTATATTTAATTTATAATTCAATTATTTTTCATGAAACCACCCAATTGAATTGCTTCTTTATAAAGTTAATATTAAAATATTAATATTTTAGGGTTTATTGATGATTGGAATTGTATATCTTCTATGAAATCGATCATAGTGTTTCATTTAAAATCAATATATATTACATTCTTCCATCCTTTAATAAATTTTATCCTTGAAATTTCATATTTTCTGTTGTAATAATATAACATTATTTAAATACCACATCATTAAAAGTGTTATTAAAACCTCATCATGAATAGTGTAAAAGCGGAATATGAAATCTATTTAGAGTAATAGATAAATATATTTCCAAATAGGAATTATTTGTGTGAATTTAAAATATCAACCTTTTAAGGAACCATAACACCAAACTATTAATGTATATTGATAGATTATATTTTCCTATGAATATTAACCCTAAATAAACTCTTAATTTTCATGGGTATAAATATCAATGTTTTCCCAGTATGAAATGTAAATTGGAATCATTTTTGTTTTAAAATAATTTCTCTATCATTTATTAGTATACATAAAAAATAAAATAATTTCCAATTTAAATATACATACCTTACATTGTAATTCCAACATTCAATAAATTCCCACCATAGTCTATGGTTTTTATAAGAACATTGTCTATCAAGAATGAATTTTTCTAATACATAATGCACTAAAAGTAACATCTAATCCATCAGAGAATCCAAAAAATGTATAATAAGATATGCCACATATCATTACAAACCAATGAAAACCAAAATGGATAGAACATGATAATATTATTCCCTTAAGGTATTAACTATAATATGAATTAATAGAACATTATTTTACCAAATTAAAAAGTAATTCAAATTGTTCTAACTAAATCATTCCATAAATAACTACCCTCAAAATTCATCAAAATATTCTGGAGGAGGAATAATACAAAAAATTATTAATTATTTGACATCATTTTATTATATTATTAATTTAATATTTATCTACAATTTACATGAGTTACTCATAAGGTATATTTCAATCAATGAATATATCATAATCATATAATCATTAAGATAATATATTTATTTCAATAAATAAATTCAATACATATGAATACATTTTTAGATCATATATTCATTCAAAAGATAAAGAACCATTTATTCCTCAAATAAAATCCCATTATTTTCTATTTAAAATAATCTTATATTGTTCACAATATGGTGAAGTTCTTCAAAAATAACAATAATCATGTAATCCCCGATTGACATTTCAATATCATAGTTATCAAGAGAAAAAAATTATAAATTCCCAAAATCATTCTATTAATGATTTTTTGTTGAAAAATAGTATCATAATAACTAGGTAATCACATAATCCAATGGTTAGGGTTATGACTTTTTCACCATTTCATTTTGGGTTCAACCAAATTCCTTTAGTGGATGTTACAAGTGGTCACCTAGATTTTGGTTTATCTTTGTTTATGACACTAATTTATTTTTATAATTTACCACTTAATAAGCAAAGATAATATAGTCCCAATTTTTTATAAATAACATTAAATTCTATTTCCACAAATATAAATTCATTATTACTTAAATATTAATTAATTTCAATCCAATGTGTCATGTATACTTAAAGAAATAAAAAATTCCAAAAATATAATCATACACCTTAAAATTCAATCAATAAATCCACAAATATGGAGCCTATGAATCCAATCAAATAACTAACCTCAAAATTATAATACCATTATGATATATATATATATAACCCTCAATATTACATCAAATTAGAAAATTTAGTTCTATAATTTCAACTAAACAATACTTAGAGAGAAATTTCACAGACCCTAAACCCACACTCACAGATCTACGGATAAAAACATAAGCATTAAATGTTTACATTGGATACTGATACATCTGGAAAATATTTTCCATCAAACCCATATAATAGAAAATTAAAATATTGGACTACATAAAAACTAAATTAACTTTTGGGATCATATTTTTATTTTATTATGATAAACTATTAAATAAAAAACAATATTGACTTCAAGGGACAAGATATAAAAATAATAATATTTTATATTAAAATTATGTCTTCTAAATATTCTACAAATTTTCTCATATTTGAAACAATTACTGAATCAAATAGTTTACCATATTTCTTCATATTATAGGAAAACATAAATATAAGTAAGGTGATATTAAACAATCAAAATGGTAATACTTGAACATTCGAAATTTAATTCTATTAGAGAGAGTAAGAGGAGAATTAGTGTTTGATGAAATAATCATAGTGCATCAGAAAAACATATGTTAATTTAAAACCATAAATAAATAGATCAAAAAACACAAGACAATACATAATTATTTTACAAAGGATATATTTATTGCAATTAAAAGTCACAGGCTATGAGACATCAATCATGATCAATGGTATCATTGATAACCCATATCATTTCAATACTCTTATGTTGATACTACTTTTATTTAAACATAAACTCATTATCATACCTTATCAAATAGTAATATTTACATATAATCATATATAAAGACTGGAAATATTATATATTAACTGGAGGAATCATTTTTATAATACACTTACAAATTGAGATAACATTCATGGTTGTACTTAGAAGAACCATTGTTGTTATTACCAATATAACCATTTTTATTACAATTTGAATATCCCTTATAATATATTCCAATTATATCTTTTTAGTAACCTTTTAAGATGTCTTTTTCTTTTTACTCAATGTATTTGAGAACTATAATAGAATCAACCACGGTTTTTTTATAATAGAACAACACGTCATCATAAAATTTACCATTAACATTTACATAATCATGAAACATAAACTCATGCTTTTTTGAAAAGAATATTTTCATCCATAAAAATATATTTATGATTATTGAAATACAATTTCAATTAATTCCTCATTTCTAAAATATAATTAACCCAGAATAAGGTATGGATTGTTTACCATTAAAGAAAACAAGTAGAGAATATAATGGTGTACAAACATCAAATAAATCATACGATGATGGTAAATGTTATTTTCACCATATATATTAAAATTATTTGTTCCTTTCATACCTATATTAACCCATGGAAAATTATCTTATTCTATAAATTTATTTCTAAAAGATAATATTCCAAAAAAGTAAATAATGAGGACACTATAATTAAATAATATCCCCACTGGAGAATAAGTAACAAATAGGTTTAATGGTGTTGAAGAATGGAAATAAAATTAAAATATAATGGAAAAATTATTGAGTAAAATAACTTTTTCACATTAAATATCACTATTAAAAACAAAAAATTATAAAATATTTTTATAATACATTTCCTTTCAAATAAAAAAATAATCATATAAGAGGATTTTTAATTAATATAATTGACATGATAGTTAAAAATTTTATTCATGTTGTAAAAAATATACAATTTTTAAAAATATATTATAAATTGATTAAAAATTGACCCATTTATATAAATTTAACATGTTTACATTTAAAAGTATTTATAGAAAGTTCAATTACCATTTTGAATAGAATTCCAAAATAATTTATTTCTATACAAGATTATTGTTGGAAAAAATTTGTGAAAAATGGATATGGAAGAAAAATATTTTCTTTCTAATTTAAAATAAATTATCAGTATCACCTGAAAAATAATTATTTTTTTATTCATTAAGAAAATATTTGATAATGTTCAAATTATAATTTAAAAAAATATTCATAACAAGAAGATATCAAAATACATTTTTTTTAATAAAATAATATCATTTGATTTCTTATAATGTATCCTTGAACATAAAAAATCCTAAAAATAATGGAAATTTTAAATAATATCATTTTCCTCTTTGGTAACACATGAATCATAATACCAATGATTTAATAAGATTAAATAATACTTTTTATCACTATACAAAATTAATATCATATCACCATTGATAAATTGATTAAAATTGAAACATGAAATATCAATATATATTAATGAATCACTATATTACATGTGTATGAGGAATTATATACACCGTAAAACTGAAATTCTATATAAAAAATTAGAATATGCATCAGTGAATGGAAATTGATGCGAAATCTCTTATCGTGAGTTCATATTCTTATATAATAAATTTAAAACATGTAGTATAAACTTTTATAAAATTTTTATTAGAATTTTTTCCATGATCAATAATGTATCCTTATAAAACATATTTTATATATTTTACTGATATATTTATACACATAGTTAATTAAATCCACATATTGTCTTTTGTAAAAAATCAGTTCATATTTCAAAAATGGATTTGGTATGTTGACTATGGTCAGAAATCTAATTATTCAATCAATTAATGAATACAAATAATTACAAAATTATAAACATTATATGTGATTTATTATTTTAAATCTAACTAATTAATAAGAATTATAAAAATTAAATTCATTCCAATAATTGAGTTTATAGTTCAAAAGTACACATGATTAACATTTATATTTTTCAAAAATGACATTAAGAAGAAGGTATGTATTAATTTATATTTTTTGAATGATAAAACAAACATTAATATCATTTTTACTATTTTAATATTATTATATATATATCATATTTTTTATTTGGTGATGAAAATCCTTCTCATCACTTTATGGAAGTGGTAGTCCACACATATGAAGGAATAACATTTACAATTTTACTAAAATGAATGATAATAAATTAAATGACATTTTACCTTCCTAGAATGGGAAATATGTCATCAGTAACATATATAAACACTAATTCCACCATTATAACCATATGAGAGTGGTATTAAAGGAAAATTAATGAAAATAGTCCATGAGATGGTAGTCCTCTATACACACGGACGATGGATTACTCTTTTGTTTAATGGATATTGGATATTTATATTCGTTATTTAACTAACATAATAAAATTATAGAATAAGAAAATTTTTGATGTTATTATCTTATCATGTTTGTATAATATTTAATCGTTTCTTAAAAAGATTTACAAAAAACCTGAATAAATATATACAAATCTTCTTTAGAAAATAGACTTTTCTTTAATCCTAATTAACATTAATTTTGTTATTATACCCCAAATAGAATATCTATAATGTGGTTCTATATGTTATATAAATATTTTCATATCAAGGGTGAACAAAATTGTCTTTTATGTGGCGATAGAGGATAAAAAGTGGTGCATATTTATATGATATAGAATGATAACATATAAAATTTCTCATAATTATAAATTTATATATAGTAATTATCATGTAAAAAAAGGAATAATATTTATATGATTATAATATAAGGTGATTAAGTGTCTCAATATAGTTATTAAATAAAATTTCAACATATCTGGATCAAATTTGTTTCCATGTCAATTTTTTTAAACAATATTAATCCCATTACAAACATATCATCAAAATAATGTTTTTTACACTTTGATGGTAGTGATTTCTAATATAAATGGGAAATGATATATTTATGAACCATGTTTTTTTCAACAATATATAATTAATTTTATGGATGATAATATTTTTATCAATTTTATATCCATTAATAAAATATTATTTCTATAAAATATCTATATTATTGAATTTATAATTATTAATTTACATTTTATTTTATAGAATTAATTGAAAAATAAATTTTTAAAATTATTTTAATATATACATAACATTTACTTTTTGTCTATAAAATTAATGGTTCACATTCATTATTTAAAATTATATTACTATTAATATTTTAGTATGATCGATTTGATATCATATTAATTGAATAAAGAATACTCCAGTGTTGTGTAGTAATTTGAGGTAATTATTTTTTAATAAAAATAAAATATATAATAAAATAAAAAACATCAATATTTTATATTTTAAATTATATTTATCACTCAATATAGAGACTTTTAATCAAAAAATTTAATAAATAATAATTATTATAAGTTAGAGAGTGAAATTTTTTTGCTTATCATTACATAAAATATTTAAAAGGTCAAAATCACATCCAATTATAAAAAAAGGAAAAAATAAAGATTATTGGTTGGGTATGGATTGAATGAACAAATGAATAAGAATTAAGTAATTTTTTAGAATCTTTTTTAATTCCATGTCAATTTATTTTTTCTCCAATTGTGTGATTTACCCTTTACTATGGAAACATAAATTCTGAAGCTTGTTATTCACATTATCAACAAATTAATGATAGATATTTACCCCATTTAGACCAACTGATTCAACAGTTGAATCCTTTTTTTGAAATTTTAAAAACATTAGTGGAGCAATGTTATTACATGCCTTCTTCAAGATATGGGGAGCGGAAAAGTAGCACACCCTTAATTCTTCCAGATGAAGGAGATTTAATCATCACTTGAGATCCACAATCATTAGTCTCTATAGTGGAGACTATCAACAATGGTATAAGAGTTTCACAAAAATAGAAGGCATTACCCATTTTTTTAAAATCATGATCGCTATATTAGATGGTAATTATACTAAACAACACCAATGATTTATAGGAAGGAAACTAAAATCCAACGCACTCTTGTTTTAAATGTAAACTGTGAAAAAAGTACAACCAATTTACTAAAACAAGTATCAAATTGAGAGGGAGTAGGTATAAATAAAACAATTATCCAGATGTCCAAGCCTGTAATGTCCAGAACGGTCCTCAACGTCCTCCTGGAAACCGGAATTTTTTTAAAAATGTAGTGTGGGTATACAAGTGTACCATGTAAGAAATCTAAATCTATCCAAAAAAAAGTGGATGAAAGATACTAATCCCCCTATGAGAGAATACTAGAATCTCAAACCACCTTCCCTAGAGAACTAATAACCTTCGGGACACCACGAAACACTCCCCAAGTAATAAAAATCATGTAAAGTAGTAGTATAATAAAATAGATAATTTGGTACCAAACAAGACTTTCAAACTGGTTAACTGTACATTCTTAATGGATAACATATTGATTCTACCATGGTTCCAAAATGCAGTGCCACTTTCATAACCTGTTAACACATACCTTGGCCTAAAACGAGACACAAGTCCTATCTGCACACACCAAGGACACAACCACACCACACATCTCTCTTGAGGACAACTGGGCCTTATCTAGAACACAATTTGAAAAAAATGTTGCCCATAAACACCTAATACCATCATTAAAAACAAAAAATCTTGAAGAATCATGTACTACTGTAAGACTCAATACATTACAACCTTCTTGAATAAGATTGCACGATTAAAACTAGAAGAGGATGCGAAGAATAAAGTCATTAACCATCCATCACTCCTCCCAACTGGATGTTTGGAGAGAAACCCCCATAAATGGTGTTTGGAAAATGGGTTTCAACTATGATGGGGTGTGTATTGAAATCAAAAGGAACTAAAGTTTATATATATAACTAAATAGACACTCATACCAAACTATGGTCCCCCCAAACAAAAAATCAAACCACCGGAAACAGATATTCTACAGCCACTATATGCACATCCACACAAACAACCACTCCAAAAATATAACCCAACCCCTATTTTGTTTTACCAGATTCCATATATTAATTAATGAGGTTCACTTTAGATTATTCATGCACTTCCCAAATAAACTTCCAATCACAACATCTGCAACCATCTAAGAAGATTAAGAGACTCATTAACTAAACACACAAAAACCAACTCACTTCTCTCTTCGGTACAACCAACATTAAATTGGAAAAGAGGGACCATGGTAAGGAATTTCCATTTTAAAACCTATTTAAATAAAATAGAGAACAACCAACCCATAAAACCATTGCACACCTCCCATTATTTCTATACACTTATTCCTCTATTTCCTAATAGTATTATTCAATTTCATACTACACAGTCCTCTTCTCACAAACAACTCATGAAGCCCTGCAACCCAAAAATTTTCCATATGCATTCCCAGTGCATAAAAATTTCATAACAACAATAAATTTTTTCTACCAAACGTCACCCCATGGTCATAAACTGGGGAAATATTGTCCCACTTTGAACAATTCAATCCATTTCAAAAGGAATCAGTCTTTGAAACTCAAATAACAACAAGCCCCCTATACCACCCAATACGAAAATCCCACATAAACCACCACTAAAATCTTAATCCTTACTACACAAACAGAAGTCAATAATATTTCAGTTTATAATGATGGGTTCTTTAATTAGTTTATAAAATAATCGGGGTGATCACAGAAAAGGATTGATCTTGGGGCATCCATTTCAATTATCAAAGTATACATTATTATTTGGATTTCATGTTACATATTTTTATCAACAATCATGACAAAAACAGAAAAACAAAAGTTTGAAAGCTAATACCACCAACAACCTTGATTTTTATAAGGCATACATCCTCAAAAAACTATAAAAGAAACAAATAAAATAGGTGACCCACATCAAACAACTCTTATCCAATATTGTATTGTCCCCTATCGTCTTTTGATCATATTACCTTCTTATTTATTTAACATTTTAAGAACATTATTCCCTTATTCTTTGTAAGGAATCTATATTAAACCTACCCCATATGATGCATAATTAAAGAGAGGAAGAATAAATACCTATCTAAAACAATAGGTGAAAAAAACTCATCTTTTCTCCAAAACAGGGGATCATGTGAGTAACGGGAAAGAACACCCAAGAAAAAATAGTCATGACTACTATAGAGATGAATGGATTTGGGGATGTGAAAATCTCTAGGAACAGTAAGAAAAAAATGAAAGGGTCTAAGGAAGAGAGGATCCCAGCTTTGAAGAGACATATCCTATATTAAAATAAAAAGTATTTTAAAATACATTATGAGTTGGATCATGGACATGATCATGAAGTTTGAATATCATAAATTCCCTAGATTTTTAGGATATTAAAAGATATACATAATATCCTTTGAAACACCCTTAAAATGATCAATCATGCCTTCAAACTCTATTTGTGTCAAATAAAATGTAAGAGGGGAGAAACTGAAAAACTGGGAAAAATAGAAAAAACTATAAATAAATCAATGATGAGTGAGTCACCAATGTTGATCCATTGATGGATGTGCTATTAACACCGCATATATATATATATATATGTTGATCCACCAAAACTAATCTTCAAATTCAATGACTCATCGACACCCAGACACCGACACCCTGGCACTGACACCATGACACCATCACTGATGCTCCTGACTCATTGATGTTGACACCCCCCGAATCACCTATTCTGATGCCCCTTACTGACTGATGTCGACACCACAGACTCAACTATATCGATTCACCTAACCCAAAAGTTTTGATTCCCTGGACACATCGATGCCGACCTCCTCCCCCCTGACCCATCGATGTTGATGCCCTTGACTCACTGATGTCGACGATTCAAACTGGATTTTTGGATAACTCTCAGAATGAGTCACGGATGCCCCCACCCAGAACACCCCAAATAATTTATTTTTAAAAATTAATGTCCCAAATGGGTCTGGGTAGATATATAAAATACCTCTTAGACAATTATCATCCCAGCGAATTCAAAACTAACGCAGAAGAAGGAGGGTTCTGAACAACAACCCCATAAAATACCTCTCAAGGATGAACCATTGTGTGTTGTTCGATTTTTTTTAAACCCTAAAATCCAAGAACACCTACTTGAAATCTATCTCATGAAAAACATTACAAATACTAATACCCAACACCCCTAAACAACCTCACAAACAACAATGGTCACATTGCTCAATCACATGGATTAGGGATCTCCTTCCTCAATGTCATGATATTATCCACTTTGGGAGGAATTGAGTCACCTGCAAGGGGTTAATCACATCCATATTAATGCATCTCGATTAAGGATCTGGTCATCCATTCCCTCACAAACATAAATTCTCAAACACATTCAATGAATATTGAAACAACTCATCTGAAAACAAAAAATGTCAAGCATTACATCATAAAACGAAGCACAAATGTAAAACATTGAAACCAAACATAGAACATATCTAGGTAATATGTACTCATTTATGAATCCTTCCCTTATGTACACTCCTAGAGTAAACCTTGAATCCATAAAAAATAATCCAAAGGAATGGTCCATCCACTAAGCACCGTCCCCTGACGATTCTAAATTAATACTAGCCGCTCCATGTACATCATGTCATCATCGATATCCAACTCTCCCAATTCAATGATGTGGGAGTCATCATTTAGGTACCTACAGAGCTAAGATAAGTGGAAGATGTCAGGGATTCTCTCCAATTGTGGTGGGAATTCCAGTTGATATTCCCCCTCATCAACTCGTCCCAAAACATAGAAGGGACCAAAAAACCTATGAGAAAAAATTCATCCCTTACCGAACCTCCACTGCCCACATTGAGGGGAAACCATCCAAAAAACATTATTCCCAACAAAAAACACTAAATTCATTCTCCTATGATCTACATATGGCTTACATAAGTGATTTTCCACCTCCATCCATTCACATACAAGGTTCACCTTCTCTATCATACCATTCACCATGTCCCGACCAAGAATGGTTGATTCCCGAACATAGGTCCAACACATGGGTGATTGACACGACCTTCCATATAGTTCCTTGAACAGAGCCATACAAATGGAAGAGTGATTTTTATAATTCTAAGAAAACTCTTCCAAGTGAAATTGTTACAACCAAGACCCACTAAAGTCCAGAACCCATGACAAAAACATGTCCTCAAACATCTGGTTAGTCCTCTCAATATGTCCATCCATCCGATGTTAGAATGTAGTGCTGAGTCGTAATAGAGTTATAAAGGCATGATGAAATATCATCCTAACTCATGATGTAAAATTTGAATCCCAATCTAAGGTAATGGTTCGTGGATATCATTGTAGCCACACCATCTCATACACATACCTCTTCACTAAGGCATCCACTACGCACAACTCATTGATCACTAAAAAGTTAACTGATTTCATGAACTACTCCACTACTACCCAAAGGGCATCACATCTTCCATGAGCCTTATAAAATCCATTGAAAAATCCTTTGAGATATCATCCCACTTACTCTTGGGATTTCATAAGGGTTGCACCAAACTCAAGGAACAAAGTGATTATCCTCCACAAACATACACACTAAAAACCATTCTGAAAACTCAGTCACATCTCGCATCACCCTGGGCCTGAAAATCATTTCCCTCAAGCCTCAGTATAGTTTAGAACTTCTTGGTTACACCACCATGGGTAAGATAAAGAATCTCATGGGGAACTCCCTCACTCATTCCACTAGGAAAAACATCTTCATATAGGACCACATTAGATTTTGACTATCCTTTGACCATCCCTCTGGATCATCTCCCGGGATAACATGATCACACATCACTTTGGAATCTAAGACTCCACACTAAGATTCCTCCAAACTCCACACTAAGGAAGACTTCAATGTGATCTGAAATAGATAGCATATGTCATCATCCACTCTCACATCCAGACACAAAGCATTCAACTCCTCCATTTACTTTTAAGCATCCATGGATCCTCAAACTACCTACTTCGTTGACTTCCTTCTCAAGGCCTCATCCACCTAGTTATTTTTTCTTGAGGTGTAAGAAATATCTACGTTGTAGTCCTAGAAAAAATTGATCCAACATCACTGTTCCAAGATCTGGTATCACTGAGAGAATATATACCCCAAATTCATCTGATTTTTGAAGACCAAAAAGTGATCCCCATTGAGGTAATGTCTCCCCAATTTATATGATAATATGATTGATGCAACATCAAGGTCATGGGTGGCATAGTCACATTATGAAGGATATAACTAACATGCCCCATAATAGATCACTCCTCAATATTATATAAATAGACACCCCAATCATAAGTTGGAAGCATCTCATTACACTGAGAACATTAGCCCTTCTTCTGGAAACCTGAACATTAGATCACCGACTAGCTTCCCCATTATGTAGCTGAAATTTGCATAACACATCTCACTCTACACAAAGCATTATCGTTCCTATTAAAGGCATTCAATGGAGATTCAACTCAATAGAATTCAGGTAAGAACCTCTTTTAATATCTAACTTGACCTAGGTAGCTACAAACCTCTGCAAAATTCTTGGATACTACAAAAGAAATAACTACTTTGACCTTTGATGGGTATACTTCTATCCCTTGCTAAGACACCACCTATCATTTTAAGTTCACCTCTCACATCTGTAAATTTCACTAGGATGACTTCCCATAGAGCATGTGGTGTCGGAGGACCTCTAAGAAATTACTCAGATGCTCGGAGTGCTCTTTATATGAAATTGAGTAGTCATGATTTCATCGATGAACACACTGAAGAACCGGTTTGGGTTCATACGAAAGATAGATTTGATAATACCCGTGAACATGGCTATGGAATTCCAAACACCGAGGGGAATAACCACATACTCTAAGTGCACATACCTTCACCTGAAAGTAGTCTTCGGGATGTCACCATCCTTCAAAAGAAACTAGTTGTATATAGATCAGATATTGATCATAGAGAACCAACTTTCTCTCTTTAACCTAAAAAAAAAAGTTAATCCTCGGTAGTTTGTAATAGTTCTTGAACATCACCTGATTCAATCATTGATAGTATGTGCACAGTCTTGAGACACCATCTACCTTCTTCATGAACAAGACTGGAGCACCACACAGTGACACGTGTGGCTAGGTAAATCCTTTTTTCATTAGGTCGTCAACCTGAATCTGCAACTCCAGAAACTCAAGAAGGCAGCATTTGATAGAGAGCCTTTGATTCCTGATGCGAATTGGGATGCAATTTTATTCTGAATGCAACGTCACCTCGTGGGGGTAGATCCACAGCCTCTTTGTGGAAAAATTCATGAAATTATCTGACAACACCTGGATCCTCTATCATATTTGTGAATGCGGATCTCACAAACATCTCATCCGATAAGGAAATAATAGGCTCTACATGCTAATGTCCCACATAAATGCTACTCTCAACAATGACTAGACACTAGAAATCCATATCAAACAAAAAACGAATTTCTTCTAGAATAAATCAATGACATCATGCATATAAAACAACCATTCGATGCATCAGATGACAATGTATGACTATTTCAAGAGATGAAGAAGATCCCAAATGGACATAGGTGTCCCTATAAATATTCTACCACCTAACAAACATCAAACAACCTGTTCTGACATCCAAGTGTAATGCTCCACATTAGGGGAAGAAAAAGTCTCTCTATGTATCGTCCCAAGGAATGTGCTAGACCGGGTGCAACAAAGTTGTGAAAATCTCCTGAATCAAACAAATCCCATGAAAGAGTACAAAAAATAATGATCATACCTCGAATAACTTCTAGCCCTACTGGAACTGCAGCCTCGATGGTATGAAACTACACACAGAAAAATCCTCTACCCCTCTACTATTGAATGCCACCCCAACCACTCATTGGTCAAGGTCCCAATAGAGTACCTATGGTCTACCTTCTCTAGAACTGTCTACCCACTGTGGAGTGGTAGCCAATATCCCCTATTGTTGGAATGGCCTTACCAAAAACTCCTACTGTGGAGGTGGGTGTTTAACCTACCCACCCCCAACATACATCACACGAACAAGGAAATAGTTCCAAAAATATCCAATGACTCCACTTATAAATAAACTCATTCCTGCCCCCATGGGGAAATGATGAGGACTAGGAGATCATAATTGGGACTGGTGAGGCCTACTTCCCACTGGCTAAAACCTGGAAGGACCAGACACCAAAGACCTAATGTTGACTTTATTCCCCTTCAACGAACTCTTTTGGATACCCTATCACGATATACCTCCATATGAGTGAATCATCGCCACTAATTTGACCTTCTTATGATTTTATAAATATGTTTTAAGGGAATAGGGAGTGAAAATATCATGAAGTGAAGGCTGGAGTGCCTCCTCTATGTGTCTCACTCATGACACCTCATCCAAAAAGTGGTCTGGAGAAAAATGTATGAGATCCTTTAACATGAAACCCATCTCCCTAAATAACACAATTCCCTGCTGGAGGGAGAGTATTTCATTCCTCTTCACGACATTCATCATCGATGAAAGGAAATCTTCCTGAAACTACTACACAATGTTAACAATGAGATATCAGCCTCATTCCTTTCCCTGATTTAATTCTTCTTCAACTGATGTGCCTCTCCTCTCACATGGCTCACTGCCAAAATAACCTGATAATCCCTTAGATCACAGATCATGTTGAAGAAGATTATCAGATCATCAAACAATCCCCCCATATCTAATTATAAAATGATTCATAACGTACTTTCCCATGGTCTACCGCTGGGAAACAGGAAGGGTATTTTTCCACAAGTCATCTTCCTCTTCTCGATCAACCCTCCTCTTATCACCGAGTCAGCTTTCTAGGGCTCAAATTCTTGAACCAAACATGGGTGGCATCCGGGTTACATTGATAAGAAGGGTAAAAAAGAAAATCCAATGCCTTGTAGGTATGGAAATCACCATTTAAAAATTCATTTAAACAGTTAATATTTTTGTAAATTCTCAAAAAAGCCATGTCACACAACATCAGAAGTCATTATGATGAATGTACCTTTCCTAGGGTCTCTAGCCTACAATCTTTGTAGCCTCACATGGTCATTTGGTTTTCTCATAGTCCTTCCATAAAATCATGGGGGGCCCTAAAATCTCATGTCCTAGCCCCTATTTCCTAGCCTATCTCACACACCATGATTTCCTGACACTATGTCCCTACCATCCAATTCAATTCCCACTGTTCCTAACTTCGAACCCCATACTATCTCTGAAAAAAACATCCTACCTCTGATACCATTCCATCATGACCTACCCTCTCCATGATGAGGGGAGGAAAAAACAAGTGCCACACCCTTCCTTCTTCATGATGCAGGATAGATAATGAACACTGACACCCACCATTAGTATGCCCTTTACCACTAACTACCATCAAGGGTGTAATAATATCATACAAAATGGAAGGAATTATCATTTTTTTGTAAAAACATGATCATGAAAAAAGAAGAAAAATATCCAAAAAAACACACCATATTTATATAATGCAAACCAAAATTCAACCAACACATGATTTAAATGTAATCATCGACAAAATTACAACCAGAGTACAAACACAAGTTCCAAATAAATTAAATAGGAAGTAAAACATCAACATTCCTAATTCCTAATCAATTAAATTCAATAACAGCCCTCCATGTCTTCCTGGAATCATAATAATAGTTTTACTAATGTTAGAAGAGCTACAATTATTCACAATTGGAAAGCAAAATATACCGATGCATAATTGGGAGAAATAAACTAATTCCCCAATGAGAGAATTGTAGAACCTCTAAGAACCTTCTAAGGAGTAATAACAAGCCTAGACTCACCTAGACACAGTCGCCAAATAATTCAAGTCATCTAAACTAGTAGTATAAGCACACCAATATTTGGGTACCCCGCAAGACTTTTCCACTACTTAACTGCACATTCCTAATAGTTAATATCTCAATTCTACCACTCTTCCAAAACACAGTCCCACTGAAAAAACCTTCTTTTAGACACTTGGGCCTCAAACTAGACACAAATCCTACTCGCTGACACATGGTCCACACTCACACCGCACATCTTTCCCGAAAACACCTGAGTCTCATCCTGAAGACACTTGGGAAAAATCCTTTCCCATTACCACCTGATCCCCTCGATCAAAAAAATATGCCTAATGAATCTAGGACTATGGTAATCCTGATGCCATTAAAACATTCTCCAATATTCCCATAGTGTATAAACATGAAGGGTGTTCAAGGAAAAAATTCAATAACCAGACATCTGTCTTCCCACTAGAATGTTGGTAAAGACACCCTCACCCATGAATAGGGGTGTTTGGAACACGGTACTCAACTAGGGGGTGTGTATTGATATCATATGGAACTAAAATTTATACATAAATAAATAGACACTCATCCCAAACTATGGGTCCCCCAAAAAAACATCCATACCACCATAACCACTAATTTTTCTTCTACTATATGCACGACCACACAAATAATCACTAAAAAACATAACCCCTCCCCTCGTTCATTTAACCAATTAAAATTTATTAATTAAGGGGGTTTAATTTGGTTTATTCTATAACTACCTAAGGAAACTATCGATCACAATATCTAAAACAATCAATGAATATGAAGATAAAAATTAACTAAAAACACAACATCCAACTCACTTCACTCTTCTGTACTTCCAAAATCTATCAATGGAAGAGGAACCAAGGTAAAGAATTTCCATTTTAACACCCATCCATAAAAAAGAGAAAAACTTACCCAAAGTCCCATTGCACGCCCTCACTCATCCTAGACACCTATTCAAAAATTTCTAGCTATCATTCTTTAATGTTATATAGCAAAATCCACCTCTCACAACCCATTAATATAGACATGCTGCCCAAAATATTTTCAAATGCAGTCCCAGAGCATAAAAAGTCCATAACCACACCACATTCCCTCTACCAAATGCTTATCCATGGCTAAAATATGACAATCTTTCAATCTGGGATAAAACATTCCCCATGTACAACCCCATATTAAAATCCCACAACAACCACCCCAAAATGCCACAGCGCTGCTGCACAAACATAAGCCAATCATATTAATGTTTTTCAAGAGGTGTGTGTTAATTAAAATTTAAAATATTTAGGATGATCACCCAACATGAATGATCCAAGGGAATCCATTTCAAATAGAAAATTATATTTGATAAATTATATTTCATGTTACATTAGTTTATCAACCATCATGAAAAAACAGGACATCACTAGTGCGCAAGTAAAGGCATCCAACGAACATTTTTTTAAAAAGGAATACAACCACAGACAGACCATAATAGAAACAAAAGAAGCAGGAGATCAACATGAAAGGACACCCAATCCATATTTTATTGGCCCCATTTTTATTCAAATCAACATACCATATTATTTATTTCAATTTTAATATAAGTATTCACTTTTTATTCCCAAGAAATCATTAGTAAACCCACCCACATGATGCATAATTAATGTGGTGCATAAAAACCCCTACAAGAAATAAGAGAATACAAAAACTCTTATTTTCCCCAATATAGGGGGTTATGCATGTAGTAAGAATGAACACCCATGAAAACCCAATAACGACTTCTGCAATGATTCATGACTCAGTGGGGGGGGGGGAAATATCTGGGTTCTCCAATGGAAAACTAAAAGGGTCTATAGAAGATATGATATCAGTATTAAAGATCCATATCCTATATTAGTGGAAGAACAATTTTAAATTACATTAATCAGGGGATCATGGTCAAGATCAAATAGTTTTAATATCTTTTAGTCCCTAGAGCATTAGGATATTAAAATATATACTTAATATCCATTGAAACACACATAAAAGTTCTCAATCCTACCTTTAAGATCTATTTACTTCCAATAAAATTTAAGAGGAGTGAAACTAGAAAAATGGGAAAAATATAAAAATGGAAAAGAATATCCAATGGGAGAGTGTTCAACATAGAGCTACTAGTGGGTGAGTTACTGACGTGATCTGCCGAAGCTGAGCCACCGATACTGGGCAACCAAAACAATGACTCACTGATACCCTGGTACTGATGCTCTGACACAGACACCGATGCTCCTGTGTCACCGATGACGACGCCCCTGACTCATGGATTCCAATACCCCTGAATCACTGATTCTAATATCCCTGACTCACTAAAGAAGATGTCACTAACTCACTGATGTCAACGCCCCGGATCACTGATGCCTACACCACTAACTCACTGATGGAGACACTGCAGAGTCACCAATACTGACAGTACAAATTGTTAATTTGGATAACTCTCAGAATGAGTCACTAAACCCACCCAGAACACCCCAAACACTTGTTTTATAAAAAAATGGCCCGTAGGGGTCCTAGTCATTACATCAGTTAACTCTCAAACCATTTTTGTCAACAATATTTCCAAAAAAACCCAGAATTAGGAGGGGTCCGAACTACCACCCCATAAGACACCACTCAAGGATGAACAACCTTGTGTTGTTCAGAAACTGGAGTGAACACCCTGACATCCAAGAGAACCTCATTGAAATGTATATCCAGAAAAATTGTACAAACACTAAGTTCTCACGGCCCCAAAAAAACCAAAAAAACACTAAAGTTCACGCATAATTAACACTTGGATTAAGGATCTCCTTCCTC
This sequence comes from Viscum album, assembly GCA_963277665.1. Classification (NCBI taxonomy): domain Eukaryota; kingdom Viridiplantae; phylum Streptophyta; class Magnoliopsida; order Santalales; family Viscaceae; genus Viscum; species Viscum album. The sequence continues at coordinate 1,552,304,315 of OY728161.1, read as the reverse complement.
CATATAAATATATTACATTCTTTGGGCGATAATGAATCACCTGCACTAGTTTAAACAAATCCACATTAATGTGTATCGATTTTGATTCAACCTCTCCACTCCCCCACAGTCAAGATGTCTCACACACATTTAGAGAACATGGAAATAAAAAATATGATAGTAAAAAAGGCCAAGCATTACATCATAAAATAATTAACCAAAGTAAAATATAGAAACAAAACATAGGACAGAATTGGGTACTGGGTACAAATATGTGCCTCCTGCTCACATGTACTATCATGATGTCTACCATACCTCTATAAGACATGCACCAATGGAATGGTCCGTCCATGAATAACCATATCCTCCGGATCCTCAATTCATACTGGACTCTCCACAAACATCATGCCATCATCGATATCCAACTATCCCCAGTCAATGACGTGGGAGTCACTGTGTAGGTACTAATAGATTTGAGGGAAATGGAAGACTTTGTGGATCGTCTCCAACTATGATGGAAATTCCTGCAGATATTCCACCTCACCAACTCATCCAAACACATCTAAGGGCCTGATGAACCTGGGACAAAACATTCATTCTATTCTAAACCATTTATGCCCACGTTGAGGGGAAACCTTCATGAAAACATGGTCCCTATCCTCGAACTCCAAAGGCCTCCTCCTAAGATCAGAATACATCTTCTATCAGTCCTATTATACCTTCATCCATTCACATACAAGACACACCTTCTCTATCATACTGTGCACTACATCCATCTCATGAAGTATTTCTTCCCCAACCTCAGTTTAGCATAAGGGTGAACAACATGTGCTCCCATGTAGTACTTTAAACGGAGCCATACCAATCGAACAGTGATTGATATTTTTGAATGAAAACTATACCAAGGGAAATTGTCAAACCATGGACCAACTGTAGTTCAAAACACATGAACACAACATGTCCTCCAGTTTCTTTTTGGTACTCTCTCTTTTTCCATACATCTGATGTTGGAAAGTAGTGAAGATGCTTCACTGGGTGCCAATGTAATTCTTCAATACCAACAAGAATAATGATGTAAAATTTGTATCTTGATTCTAGTCAATGGATATTGGAACTCTATGCTGTCACACCACCTCATCCACATACCTCTATTCTAAGGCATCCACTATGTTCGACTCCATGATCGATATGAAGTGAGAAGATATCATCAACCAATTCACTACTACATAAAAGAAATCACATACTCTATGATACCTCGTTATTATTGTGATTAAATCCATACAGTTGTCATCCCAATTCCAATTGAGAATATTTATGGGATACAATAGACCACCAAGAACATGTTTATCATCCTTAAACTATAGAAACACTATGCACCTTGACACAAACTCTACCACTTCCCACATCCCCCAAGCCACAAAAACTATTCCCTTGATCCTCAGTAAATTTTAGAAACTCTTGGATGCACCATCAGTGGTGAGCTAAGGGAAATAATAGATAATCCCCTTGCTCTTTTCCACAGGAACAAACAACTTCCCATGAAACAACATTTGATTTTAACTATCTTCAGGTCATACCTAAGGAGCATCACTTAGGATAGAATGATCCCACATAACATTGGTCTCTAAGTCTCTCCACTAAGACTCCTCCACCTAATCCACTAAGGCTGACTTCAATATCATCTGAAACAGACAGCCTCTTACGCCATCCACTCTCACTTCCAGACACAATGTGGCCAAAGCCTCCATTTCCTTTCAAACATATGTAGATCCTCAAACTAACTACTTCTTCAACATCCAATGTAAGGCATCAACCCTCAAGATATACTTTTGTATGGTGTAAGAGATCTTTAAGTCGTTGTCCTAGAGAAAAAAATCCCCATTTGATGTCACATGTTTAGGTCTCATTGAGAGAAGGTATAACTCAAACTAGTGTGATACGTGAATACAACAATGTGCTACCCAATAATGAAATGCCTCCATAACATTAGATTTAATAAAGACACAAAAAGCTACATGTCATGAGTGTAATAGTAACATTCATGAGAACCTAACTGCCTGGACCCATAAGAGATCACTCTTCTCTACTACATCAGCACAGACACAAAACCTATGAAAAGAATGTTACGGAACACCTCAAACAATTTCCCTTCCTCTGGAAACCTGATCACTGGAGCACTGAGAAGCTCCCCATTTAGGTAGAAGAATGCTGAAGAACAATTCTCACTCCACACAAAGGCCCGATTATTCTTGATCATGGCTATAAATGAAGCTGCAACATGAGAGAAGTCACGTAATAGCCTCCATTAATAGCATATCAGACCTTAGAAGCTATGAAACTCCACCACATTTTTGGGAGTTTCCCAATAAACAACTATTCTTACCTTTAACTAGTGTGTTTATTTCCCCTTCTGAGACACCATGTGTCCATTTATGTGAACCTCTTGCATCCAAAATGTTCACTTGGATAACATCCCATATATCTTGTGGTGTCGGAGGACCTCTACAACAGTACATAGATGTTCAGAGTGCTTCTCAAATAACCTCGAGTAGATCCGGATTTCATAGATGAACACGATGAAGAACAATCCTAGGAATTTGGGTATGAAAGTGTTGATGAGACCCATGAATATGGATGGTGCATTCGTAACATTGAGGGGGAATGGCCACAAACATGAAGTGCCCACACCTACACTTAAAGAGGTCTTTAGGATTTAACATTTTTCACCCTCAACTAGTGATATAAAGACCATAGATTGATCACATAGAACAAACATTCTCCCTTTAACTGCTCAAAAAGATTGTTGAACCTTTGGAGGGGGTGATGGTTCATGACAGTCAGCTTATTCAGTCTCTGATAATATATGCATAGTCTTAGAGCACAAGCTGCCATCTTCAAGAACAAGACTAGAGAACCCCATAGAGACACACTTTTCCAGATAAATTCCTTTTTCATCAGGTTGTCAACATGAGTCAAAAACTCCAGTAATTCAAAATTCACCATCTAATACAGAGCCGTTTAAATCAGACGGGCACCGGGTTGCAAGTCTATTCCAAACTCAATGTGATGTCAAGGAGGTAAGGACACAGCCAACCTAGAGAAAACATCCAATAATTATAAAAAATCTCCCAGAACCTCCACCATAACTATGTTGGTTGATCCGGTTGACAGCTCAGTCAACAAGGAAAGAAGAGAATCAACAAACTGACTACCCACCGGAAAGCTCCGGTCACCAATGACAACGATACACTGGTGATCCATGTCGAAAAATATGATCATCCTTCAGATGAATCCGATTACAGCATTCACGAACAAAATGATGATGCACCTGATGACATAGTATGGTTGCGTATTTAGATGAAGATGATCACCATTGGACTCATGTGGCCCCAACATCAGTCTGCATCCCCAAAAAACATAAAAAAGACTCCTCTGACCTCCAAATAGAGTGATCAACTTCATGGGAATGAAATATATCTCTATTTTTTGTCCCAATTAAGGGTCTAGAATGGCTACGGAAAAGCAGGGTGAAGCTCATAAATAAAAAAAAATCACATGCAAAAGTACTAAATAGACCGATCGTACCTCGAACAACATGTATCTCAAATGGAACTGATGCCTTGGTGACGTAAAACTACCCATTTCATGATACTCTACCCTTATGATGGTGACCTCCTCCCTAATCAATCACTGGTTAAGGTCCCTAAGGTGATCTCTGAGTCCATCCTCCTCTAGCACCATCTACCATCGGTGGAGCGGGATTCTGCTTCCCCTCCTGCTAAAAAGGAATGAATGAGAACTCCTACTACTGAGGTGGGTACTGAACCATGACATCCCACTATAATGATCCCAAATTGGGCACCAGTTTAAATTATTTCCATGTCCTCTACTAAAAAGAACCTCATTCCCTGGCCCTTGTAGAAATGGCAAGGACCAAGAGATCAGAAATAGAAATGATGCTTCCCACGTTCCACTGGTCGAAACCTCAAAGTCCCTTAACACCGGAGACCTAGTATTGACTGCCATCCACTTTGATAAACTCGGTTGGATCCCCTCTCATAGTACACCTCCCTACGAGTGCATCCTATTCACTACAATAAATGTATTCTAAACTACTATGTATGATGTTTGGGTAAAGGGAGTGATGAAATACTGAAGAGATGTTCATAGTGCCTCCATCATGTGTCTTTCCCATGACTCATCATCTGGAAAGTGATCTAGATCATAGTGTAGGGGATCCAGGACATTGATCCCCAGTTCCCTTGTGGACATACTCCCCTACTAGATGGAGAGCATCTCCTTCCCCTTCTCATCCTTCGTAATCAAGGAAAGTAACTGTGCCTGATAATCCATCTCAAAGGAATCTATTGATACTTTAGACTCCTTAATCTCACCTATGTAGAGAGTACACCACCAATGTGCCACTCCTCACATTGGGATCACTACTAGAGAATCCTAGCACTCCCTTAGGGCATGGATCATGGAAAAGGTGATTATCCATTCCTCAATCCATCCATCCGTCTATGAGTATAAATTATTTCCTTCGTAATTTCATAGGGTTTGCCTCTAGAAAACACGAAGGGTGTTTTTACACTAGTAATCATACTTTTATTGATTGGACATCCACTGATTAGTCGGGAATGACTAGTGGGTCTCAACTACTCGTACCAGACATAGACGACATCCGGGTTCCATAAATAAAAATGGTAAATGATGAACTTTTGAGCCAGGGTAGTATATAAATTTCCAATTTTAAATTAATTTAAACTCTTAATTATTTTTTAAATTCCAAAAACACCAAATTCACAGAATAACACATGTCATTATGATGAATGTAAATTTCCTAGGCTCCCTACCCTAAAATTAGTGAATCCTCACTAGTTAGTTTGATAGGATCAAAGTCCTTCCATCAGATCATGGGGGCCCTGAAATCTCGGGTCTTAGCCGGTATTCCCTAGCCTATCTCATGCAACATGATTTTCTAACACTATAGCCATATCATCCCATGAAATTATCATTCTTCCATGTTATGAACCTCGTCCCATCTCTCAAAAAAACCTGACTGCCTCTCATACCATTTGGTAACAACCCACCATTATCATTATATGGGGAGGAGCGGAAAAAAGCAATGACCATCCTTCTTCATGATGAAGGAGAGTTAATGACCCACTAAGACACGCCTTCAGTAATCCCTAGGGTGGTGAATAGAAACATGGTTATAATAATATCATAGAAAATGGAATTCATTTCTAATTTTTTTTTTAAATCAGATAGGGAGATAATATCATAAATATCACAAAAAACACCAACTATTTATAAAAGGGAACCAAAATCCATCACAGGCATGGTGTAAACGTAAACCATGAAAAAAGTAAAACCAATGTACTAAAACAAGTAAAAAAATACTAGGTAGTAATATAGAACTATCCTAATGATAAATCTATTAAAGTCCAGCATGGTCCTCAATGTTCTATTAAAAACCTAAAAATAGTTTTACAAACCTAGGGTGAGTATATTATTATACGTAAAACAATAACTAATACTTCTTGGTCACAAGTGGAAGTCATTTACTAATAACCCTGTGAGATAACATTATAACCTCAAAAAACATATTAGGGAGTACTAACCATCCCAAACTCACTAAGGCACACTCACCAAATAACACAAGTCAAGTGAAGTAGTAATTGAAGAATATTGACATTTGGGTAAACCACACTACTTTCTCAAATGCTTGCTTCTCATTCCTAACGGCTAATTTCTTGATTGTACCACTCTTTCAAAATGTATTATCACTAACACTACTTTCCCACACACACATGGGCCCCATACTAGACAAAAATCACACTCATTGACATTTGGGCCACAACCACACAACACATATCACCCGAAGACACCAAGGACTCATCCTGAAGACACCTGGGAAAATAAACATGGATCGAAAACACTTGATCTCGTCATTCAGAAGACAAATCCCCAAATAATCGGGGATAATGGTAATCCTCATGAAATTACAACCTTCTCGGATAAGCTCGAGTAGAAAGAACAGAAATAGGGTGCGAGGGAGAAAGTTAGTAACCAGCCATCCATCCTCCCACCATGATGTTGGGAAAGACACCATCCCCATGAATAGGGGTGTTTGGCATATGGTGCTTAATAAGGGCGGGTTTTATATTGAAATAAAAATTAACTACAATTTATACATATATGTACATAGACACTATGACCAACCTATGAGTCCCCAAAACCGACCACCCAACCACCCAAACCGCATTTGTTGCTTCCCCTATATGAAAACCCACAAAAAACCACATTACCATGACATAACTCAACAACTGTTTCATTTAACTACTTTCGATTTATTAATTAAGGGGGTCACTTTAGTTTTTTCCAGTACTACCCATGGAATCAAATGAGCAAAACATCATCGATCATCTTTGAAGGTGAAAATCCAGATTAACTAAACACATAGACAACAACTCACTTATCTCTTCAGTACTTCCAAAATTGAATACGGGAAGAGGGAACAAGTTAAGTAATTTACTATTTAATACACATTTATTAAAACAAAAGAGAACAACCAACCAGCAGTCCCACTGAACATCCCTCGTTCTTCCGATACACCCACTCACCATTTTCCAAACTATCATCCCTCAATGTTATATAACCCAATCCTCATCTCACAACCCAGTCTTACAGCCCCACTGCCCAAACATTTCCCAGATGCAATTCCACAACATAAAAAGTTCATAACCACACTATAGTACCACTTCCCATCATCACTCCACGTCTACAACACAAGTAAAGCAAGTCCCTCTACCTACAACTAAATCCATTACACAATCAATCAATCTTTCAAATTGGGCTTCCAATACGCCCCCTATACCACCCCATACAAAAATATCCCAAAAACCACCCCTAAAATCCATCTCCCCACTACACAAACATAAGCCAAGAATATTCAGTTTTACCATGAACGGTTCTTTAAATCAACTTTAAAATAATCAGGGTGATCACACAATAGGTTTTATCCTCATGCATCCATTTTAATTAGGCAAGTACATGTGATTAAAAAAATTTATTGTTATATTCATATATCATGATCCATGAAGAATACAATACATCAGTAGTTCACAAGTAGAGACCACCAATGTCCATGATTTTCAAAATCCATATTTCCATAAAAAACCATAAGAGAAACAAATAGAATAGGTGATCAACATCAAACCACCCACATCTCGTATATTATTGACCCCTATCATTGTTTAATTATATTGCCTCGTTATTATTTTCAAATTTTAAGAGAAAAATTCTCCCTTTCATCATAAGGAATCATTAGTACACCCACCCCACAAGACACACAATTAAGGAGAGGTAGAAGAAATCTTTACCTGAATCAAAATGCGAACAAAACTCCCCATATCAACAACACAAGGGATCTCATTAGTAGCCAGAATGAAATCCCAAAGAATCCCAATGATTAATTATATATTTATTCATGACTCCAGGGAGGGGAAAAGCTTTGGGAGCACCTAGGGGAAACTAAAAGTGTATAAGGAAGAGAGAAAATAGGCTTTGAAGAGCCATATACTATATTATAGGATGAATAGTTTTATAATCATTAATAATGGCATCATGGTCAAGATCACATAGTTTTAATATCTGAATGTCCCCAAAGCGGTAGGATATTAAATATATACATAATGTCAATTGAAACTCCCTTTAAAACACTAAAACATGCCTTTAAACTCAATTTTTTTCAAATTAAGCATTATAGGGGAGAAACTGGAAAATTGGAAAAAAGTAAAAAAAATATGAAATGAGTCACCAATGTATTAGTCAAAAATGTTGAACCACTAATGGGTGAGATACTTATGCAACTTATCGACATTGACCCTGTGATGCTGAGCTACTGACATAACGACTCACTGACGCCCTGGCACTTACACCTTTGGATCGACTCAATGGCACTGACAATGATATTATTGACTCACAAATGTTGACACCCCTTACTCAACAATACTAACGACCCAGACTCACCGAGGATGAAACCCCTAATGCATCGATGTTAATACCATTAACTCACCAAGGTTGATGCCCCTCACTCAATGATGTTGACGCCCCTAACTAACAATTGTCGGTGGTTCAAACTAGATTTTATGATAACTCTTAAAATGATTTATGTAAACCCCCTAAAAATCCCAAGTAATAGTTTTTCATAGAGAAATGGCCTGGAGGGGTGAGGTTCATTACAAGTAAATTAATTAAATTGTAAACTAGAAAAAAGTGACTATGTATAATTTTTTAGCAAATTTTTATTTTAAATATAATATATTTTTCATACTAAATTCATGGATAGATATCCTTATAAATATTCATAATTTGATATTTTAAAATAAAAAATAAAAAATAAAATATTAATATTTCGAAATAATATAATTTTACAGAATAAATACTTTAAATTGAAATTCAGATTTAAATTAAAAATGGTATTTGTCACATTTCAATAAAAAATAACATTTTTTTGGAAATTTAAATTTATCACCTTAATATAGTTTTTATATGAGGATTTAAAAATTAAAACAATATTTAGAATTTACATTTCTTAAATTTTGAAAAATTAATTATAATAATTTCACTCATAACATAATAAAATTCTTTTTGTAAAAAACATGTTTTAGAAGAATAAAATTGATTTAATAAAAATTCACTGGAAATATTTTTATTATTCCAAAATTAATGTATATTTAGTAAAACGTATATATTTATTCGATAATTTGATTATTTTTATTCCTACTATTTAATACAATGACTTGGTTATAATGGCCATATTTAATTAATAATATTTTAATTTTTATTTAAGCTTTACTATGTGTATGTTGTATATTATCGATTATAGTATTTCATTTAAAAACACAGAATATTACAACTAAATTTAATGGTGTGAATATTAATGGATATAATATGATATATATATATATATATATATATATATATCAGTCAAAATAAATTAAAAATTATATATTAATTCATAGGAAATACGGAATCTATTTTCTTAGAAAGTAATTTGTTGTTTAAATATTATATTTTTATTAAAATTAATTGTTATTTATTTTCAATAAATAGTAATGTCTTTTATTTTTAAAAAAATTTATAAATTATATTTTTGGAAATTCATAACATTTATTAATTCATCTAACCAAATGAAAATTATGGTGATTTTTTAATATTATTTTTGTAAAGAATTATATCTTAGTGATTTATGAAAAATACCTATATATATGAATAGTTTTATTACTATTTACCATCTTCCATTATGTTATAAAATTATTTAAAATAAAAATTAGATCCATTTTACAATGAATAACCTAATTTTGTTTATTTTAATAATTTTTAGGTTTGACTTTAATTTAAATACATTTAAATACATATAATGCAATTTTACTAAAAATTGATTTTTCTTATTTTTGTTTCATTTTGATCATACATTAATTTATGCCAACTATAGAAATTTAATATTAAAAAATGAATGCATTTTTTATGAGGATGTCTAAATTTTGTTGGTATTTTAGTTATATTTTTGGCTGTTTTAAATTGTAATCATATTAAATAATTGTCACAACGATAAGGGTAAATCTTGTAATTAGTGATAACAGTATTATGGCAAGTACAAAAAATTAACCTAAGACAATCATTAATATTATTTTATGGGAATAATTATGAATTCTACATCATTTTTTCAAAAATAGTCCAACATTATTCCCAAATCAATTTATTTTTTTATTGATAATATTTATGCAAATCATAATTCAAAAAATGGCACATTCATACTATTAATATCTATAATATATTTTCACAAGTATAAAAACAAAAAAAAATTAAGTTATAAATTTCAATTTGGAATAAATTTTATTTTTAAATAATTAAATTTTATTAATGATTTTTAGAAAATATATTATAACATTAACCGCTTACACAATTCTAACACAATCATTATTCAATTAATGGAAAAAATAATGAATTTAAAAACATTATTTAAATATAATATGAGGTAATTATTGGTTTCAGGACATTTTATATATTAATATAATATTTATCTTAATTTTTAATTAATTATATTTAAATAAATTTATATCTGGATATTATTAATTGAAATATAAATGTATAAGTTAAAAAATTAATGAATTGTTATTTTATAATAAATAATGTGAAATTAAAATATTTATATTTTAAAAAATTATTATCTCCAACCACGTTATTGGGATGTGTTTCAATATTTCCACCATGGTACATTTATGGTCCAATTTATCTTTTTATTTTATATCATGAACCCTTTAATTTAATGTTTTTATCAAACTAATCATCAAAAATGGATAATGATTGGAAAAAGTAAATGATATGGTAGAAAACATAGTTGAAACATGCAAAATATTTATTATATGAGAGTATATATATTCATCCTCATATTAGATTTAAAATATATCCACTTTGATTCTTCTAAATATGACTATTACTTTATAATCATTTCAAATTTGATGTATTTCCAAGACCACCACTCCCCTTAATTATAAAATATATCCTCTTCTGATCTTTAATTCACACATAAAAATTAATTATGATAAAAAATACTAACCTAATTCAATTACATAAATCCATATTAATATTATATGGTCCTTGGTTTGATAATAAATCCAACTTATTCTAGCTTTAAGTATAATTATAATGAGGTTTATTTAAATATGTGTTTGATTTTTGACCAATTTTTTTCTTTTTATTTCTTATTATATCATGTTAAAAACATCATCAAAAAAGATGTTAAATAATCATTGTATTACATATAATGTTATTTCATTATATTGTTATTTTAATAAATATATACATATGTACTACTTCATCAAATGAGAAACGAAATCATCATTTGTGTGTGTGGTGGACTACCGCCTCACCAACAAATGTAATTTGTTTTCCATCACCTCTAGTCACTACTATATAAGTTGACAGAATTAATTTATATATATATATCTGATATTCATGAAATATTTATATTTCATTAAATTTAATATAACTTATATTTTTTAAAATATATTTTCAATTAAAATCATGACATTATTTTTTCATATGTGTTGATAACGACCCTCATAAATATGTGTGATTTGTCTATCATTAAAACAATATGTGACTAGAATAAATGAATATATTTAAGTAAATAATATTTTGTTTCTTATATAATTAAAAATCAATTAATATAAATAGGTACTTAACATCTTTCAATAATTTTCATGGAATAATGGAAATGTTACTCATGAGTACGTGTTCCCTATCATCTCCATAATTAAAGCATATATCATTTTTGTAGACCACAATCAAGATTGGTTTTAAATGTTCAAATTTTTTAGAAAAATTAAATTTAATTCCTGAATATTATTCTATTTAAGATAGAATAATAACTTCATTGAAAATATTCAATATACAAATGTTATTTTGGACATATAAACCAATTATCCTCACAACATGAAACATGAACATATTTGATAATATAAATGAATATAACCTGATAATAAATCAATTAACAAGAAAATAAAATTGAATAATGATTATATTAAATTAATAGAATTTTGTTAATTGGAATAGTAAAAATGGTATGTGAAATTTCATACTCAGGGTAAGAAAATAATTACTATAATAACCTCATTTTAAATTAATATTTATATATTTTTATATGAAAAAAATTTAAAAGTTAATTTTTATCCACTTCAATAGTTATGAGAAATTAATATTTATAGGAAACATTTTTAATTTTGTTATCATTGAAATAATATAATGTTTTATTATAATATATAATATTTCAACAACTCTTACCTCCACCAATACTGTTATTTCCTAATTGGATTTATTTTATAATATTCAATGTTTTCTTAATAAATAACATTCTCTTATTGTATGTTTTTTTTTAAGATGATTTCATAAAACTATATTTAGACATTCAAAAGTGTTTTGGATGTTCTTTTTTCATGTCTTTTCAAATTGTTGTTAGATGAAAAATGTGCTATGATGAATGAATTTATTAACGATATAGTCTGAGGAAATTTTAATTAATAATGGTTCTTTTCAAAATGTAAGGGTGAGTGGATACATTATAAATAAATGATTAAGTGTTCTATTATAATCCCATCATGAATGGTACTATTTTTAAGAGAGGATGGGTTGCAACATAATAAACCAAGGATGGGTGGGTTTGTTATAACCATAATATTCATTTGGTAATGATTTTATTATCCATATAATTATACTAGATGTACACCATATATTAATTCTATGTTAAAGGGATAAATAAATATTACTTCCTAGGGATCATGCATGACTTTTCTAAACATTCTAATGAGTTATCACGAAAATCATTGATTTCAAAAGGTATTCTAATGATGATTTATTTTAATGAAATGATAATTCATTTTTGGGAAAAAATATATTTTTAATAATTCGTTTTTACAGTGCCTCGTTTTTTAAATAAAAATACCATGTGTAATATTTTTCCATATTTTTCCGTATAATTTTTTTTATCAAATTCATTGAGAGAAAATTCTGATTATGGTTTTATGTAAATGATTATTTTTTATTTTGAGTTATAAAAATAAACAAATGGGTTTCTAAATTTCTATTTATATGACTTACTAGGAATTTTTCCCACACCATATTTTTAAATATTTTTAATATAGAATAAAGATGAGTAGAAATGTTAGTGGGTTAATATTTTTATATATTGATGTTACTATGAGTTAATAATGTATGTCTTTATAAGGAAAATATTTTGAGGAAAATATGGGTACTATGTAAAAATTTACACTTTTAATGTTTTTTCCAAATTATAATATAACCTAATCCTATAATGGTAAATTTTTATATAGCATTTCCATTGTATTTTAATATTGTATTATTGGATGTATAAAATTGGGAAAAATTATAGAAACAACTGCTCAAAATTCAATTTTAATTTTATTATCACCATATTAAGAAGTATGGGTACTAGGATGTTATATAGATTGAAAAAAAAACAGCATAAGTTAATCTCTCACTCAATATTTATCTTCATAATTTTTTTAACATTATATGATACAAAAATATAAAAGGGCTTCTTCTTCTTATGACTTCATTAAGTCCCAAGATCTCAAAATTATATTATTATTGACTTCCCTTTCATTAACATATAGTGGTATCTCTATTAATTATGTATCTCATTCTATTGAAACCCATTAATTATATTCATCATATTATTTTTAATAATTTGTGAATCACATGAAAAATGTTTTCAAATATTTACAAAGAAACCATCCATGAATTTTTACAATATGAAAATATTAGTATTGTTCGTAATTAAAATATCATTTATTTTTATAATTGAACCCCATTATAACCTATCCCAATGTCAGAGGGAAATGTTTCTTTAACTAATAATAAATCTAATTGAATTAATTACACATAAGAATACATTCCCATAGTCACCTAACATTTTATTATGTGAAATTTTATATCAAAATTTTAGTTAAATTTCATAATTATAATTAAATCATAATTTCAATATATCTACATATATCTTTATTTGAATTGGATATACGATTCTCAATCCTCATCTAACTTTAGTAGAGTTATCTATCCATTGTGTAGAATTTACTCAATTATTTTACACAACATCCACTATTATAATCCTTAGGATTATTCAATGCATATTATTATTTTTCATTTTTTATGATTACTTTATCAACATTTAAATTGATTAAAATTTTATATTGAATAATGTATATTATTATTTAATTAATATTCTAATTAAGTACTGTTAGTATTTATTTAAACATATTTATCATGAAATTTATTAAAATATTCACTAACTAATAGGCCATTAGGTATAAATGATTAACCACTGCATGATGATCAATTATACATATGTATATAATTGTACCTTAGTAACTCTATACATATCATATTGATTACTATGGTACTTTTTGGGATCTTAAATCTGACCATTCCATGTTCTGAGTTGTCTCTGGTACATTACTAGAATTTATGTTCACTACAATCACATTTAATACTCTTTTATAATGAAAATACAACTCTTAATCATTATAGTTGGCCTCTATAAACTAAAAATTTCAATACACCATGTTACCTTGAAGAATATCCATCAAAACATTGATATCATTTATGTATCGATAAATTGAATCATACATATCCCAATGTACCTTTTAGAACATAGTCCATTTTTAACAACTCTTCTAACCTCCAATCTCAAAATATTGACTTAATGACATCTTTTGTTTTTAAATTCACTTAATTATTTATCCATATAGACAGAAACGAATGTTTCATTAACGATTTTCGTGATTCTTCAAAAATACTCTTATACATCCAGTGCCTTTATGAAATTTATATTTTAGTTTTTATAATAAATGTTTAAATATAAGGATTATTAATAGAGTTATCATTAAACAAAATAATGATTACTCTTTTGAATCAATAATACATTCCTAGAAATCAATTTAAAATAAAAAACATATAGTTTTTAGATGAAATAAATTACATTTATAATTCCAACAAATTTCCTCAAGACTTATCAATTCAAAAGAAAAAAATTTAAAACATAATTAACTATTTTTCAATTATTTATATTATTCGAAAAAACAATTCTATATATAAAAATTATTTATGGTTTGTAATAACTTAATTTTGAGAATTTTGGTTATTAATTCCACCACATAAATTAACATTATAAATAAATTCGTCATTATTTTACCCATTATAAAAGGAATATTAATCATTTATTAAAATCACTAATATTATTAATAATACATGGATGGATTCTCTATCTCTCATAGATCCTATATCCAAATTTATTTATTTCACATTAATCATTCTCAAGATCCATCTCATTTCAATCATGTTTTTGATAATAGTTATTTCAACATCATTAAAGATTTCAGGAATCAATGAATATATCAGAAAATCACTTTGATTTATAGTGAACATCATTCAATGAAAAATCCCATAGACATTACATTATTAGATATATTCATTAATATAATACATATAAAGTATATCTAATTCATTTGATCGACAATATCATCCTTGTTTCATCAATATTTATTATTATTCGGGATAATCTAACTTTAAAAAAATAACATATTTACTTACTAATAAAAAATTTGAATCCATAATCCATTGTGATGTTCAAACATAAATAATTAGTAAATGGAAAATTTAGATATTTATATTTAAATAATCATAAATAAAACACACTATGGTAACTATTTACTTTGATTTAAACATTATTATTAAATTTATTTAATATAACATAAAAAAATACAAAAATATAATGCACGAATTTCAATTATGGATACTCATATCATCCATGAACTTAATGTTGTTATTGATATTGGTTTCTAATTATATAAAATATCAAATAGAAATTAGTGGATAGGTTTACCGTAGAACCTATATTTTAATTTCAAAATAAATCATGTTAGCACATTTTTAAATATAATCATATGATATTATTCATAATATAATGTTTATATATAATCGTATAGAAGATCATGTTTTACAATTAATGAAAAAATATATTCTAGAAAAATCATTTGAGGAAACTATATTGAAGGGTTTTTAACAAGGTTACTACATATGTATTTTAACTGTATACATAAATTTTTTGTGAAATTACATATTATACCTGAATCAATGTTATTATTGAAATAGAAACAACTATTTTCCCAGATCATGTTATAACAATCCATGAGGGACTTAATTTTTAAAATTTCAATAATTATTTATAACATTTTTAAATGAGAGTAAGATTATTTATATTTGTGCTTTATCATTCTTTTTGAAAATAAATTAAATATATCATATTTGAAAATATAATCAATTTATTTTCATAAAAAATAGAAAATTTATAAGAAGGAAGAAAAAATACTAATATAATAAATTTCAAAAAAACAACATCATGGTGAATGGAAGGTATTATACATGTATCATTGAGGGAAAAACTAAATAGAACACTACTTAGATGGTGAATATATATTTATTATTTTGGGTTGAGAAAATTCCATTAATCAATAAATGGGAAAAACCAAGAGTTTTCATCCTATAAAAGTCTATATAGATATATAATATTGAAGTCTGATAATAATTGAGGACATATAAAATATTGAGTGTGGTTGTAATTTCGTACACCGTACTCATTAATATAAATTAACTAAAAAACCGACACATTTATTTCAATAGTATAGTGATAGTTCAAATGTCATTTCAAAAATATAATATATTGTTTTTCCCTAATCTATTATTATAAAATTTATATGATTTGATAATTGAAAAAATAACCACATCAATGTCATTTGATACAAAAAATTAATCTTCAAAAAAAGTTATCCTTGAATATGAGATAGTATTAGAAGATGTGGTAGACATAGACCTAAAATATATCTTGAAAAAAAATTATTTTCTAGATGGGGTATAGTGTAAAAATATTCCAATATATCATGAACCATATAAGGCATGATAGAATATTGTATCAATACTTTTAACTATGTACTCACATATATATTATAAAAAACCTGAATATTATATGAGAAGTTATTAAGGAATGGTAATTTAATCATATTAATAATGAACTAGAAACTCAATATTAAATTCATGTTCAATTAGAAATATTTATTTTGAATTATCCAAAAGAGGTGAAGCACCATCTTTATTCTTTTATCAAAATATTTCAAGGTATAATAGAACACCTTTATAAGAAATTGTTGATTACCATGGATATTATTGTAATGGAAATAATAAGGATTTTTACTATCAGTAATTTAAATTTTTTCATAATTTAAAAGGCCATGAATATATTAACTAGAGTAATATTTAAGGATTTAAAAATTATAAATCTATGATTAGTGATAAAGTGTTATCGTATCATCCATGTTAATGATGGATGAATTTTATTTCATATATATTAATATTTCTGGATTATATGATAATATTACATTAAATGGTATTATATGTCCAATAAAGTACCGGACATAAAAAAATTTCAATTAACAATTGTGTTTCACATAAGAATGAGTTATATGGAACAATTTTATATTTTAGTATTATTATTTAATATGGCATTTTATAGACCAATTAATGGTACAAATAAATTAAAACTAACTTTTTGATAGATTTATATTGTTTTTATGAAAAAATAAAGCATTTTTTTCAATTTTAAATATAAAAATTTAATTTGGTCAAAAATTTTGTATTTTTATGAGAACATTCATATTATAATGAATAGTGAATAATACTGAATTTTAGTTCAAAATTCTTCTTCCTCTATTTTTTATAGTTATATAATTTTTGAAATATGTTTAGAAGTATAATTAGATAAATTTTATATCATTTAAAAAAAATAGGACATTATAATCAATTTATCTTTAAATTTATATGTAAAAACATAGAAAATGTTTAACCATTTTATCTTTAGAAACCCGCTTTGTTGTCCCACGTGAAGGGTTAATTTTAAATTAAATTATTCCACTAATTTAATTTGAATTGGAAAAAAATTCCTAATTTTTATTTAACATATTTTATATTATCTAATATAGTCACACTGGGTTTTGAAAGAATAATGGAAAATTAATTAAAATTAATTATATGGATTGAGGAATAAATGGGTTTACAAAGTTGTTAAAATTTAATATTAATAGTCTAAATTGACTAGAAAATTGTCAAAAACCAATTTATGTAAATTATTAGACCATATAAATTTTTTTATTTGACTACAATCATTGT
This sequence comes from Viscum album, assembly GCA_963277665.1. NCBI lineage: Eukaryota > Viridiplantae > Streptophyta > Magnoliopsida > Santalales > Viscaceae > Viscum > Viscum album. Next base: position 1,552,286,528 of record OY728161.1, on the reverse strand, counting down.
CTTAAGCACATTTTGTATGGGATAACTCTCAATAGTGTTTACCTTATTATTTTTACAAGAAATCAACACTTCCCCCCGACTATAAAAAGGTATTCACCATTCTCAATTCATTACAAATATAAATCACCTTGAATCATAGAAAACATTACAAAATAATCTCCAAAAATACATCTCTTCAACCTAGATTCCTCCCTTTTGGTAGAAATACAACCTAGAAATGCATTTTGTACAAAGTGAATGGAGTTACCTGAAAGAGAGGTAACATTATGCGTTGTGCATTTGGGTTTTATATATTTATCCCCCAATTAATTTCATATATTTCTATAAATATATAATAACATAACTAAACCTAATATTATTATATTTTATTATAATAATTTTTACACCTACACCTCGACACACTTCATCAAATGGGTAAAAATATTATCATTCGTGTACAGTGATTTACCGCCTTGTGAAATGATGTGATTTGATTTTCCATTAAGAACTATGATTGTTGTGAATTTTGATGGGTACACAATTATTAAATGAAATTTATGTTTTCATAATAATTAGAAAAATTTTATAGAACACTTACAATAATTATTTCCATTTTTTAAAATTTGATAACAATGTTTATGGATGTGTGGTCTACCACCTCCTCAAAAAGATGTGATATTTTAACACATTACATGTAATGTATTACGAATGAGTTTATATAAGTATATGATATAGAAATAAAATAAATATTACATCAATTTAATAATAAACATTATTGATATATAATATATCATTTTCGTTATTACCCATTCACACACAGAAAATGTGATAACGTCATTTATGGCCATATGCACTACTACCTCCTTGATGCAATGTGATTCCTTGTACATCCCAATAATTATATATGTTACTATATATGATTAAATAAATTTTTTTATTATATATTGATAATAAATAAATTTAAATTTTACTTACCACTTTTCTATAATGATCATTCAAATTTTGGAATGTTACTCATTCATACATGTGCCCTCCAATATCTATGATTTTTAATGATAGTTAATTTATAATAAAAATCAATCAAGATTGATTTCAAATGGTAAAAATATGAATAAATATTATAATTATTTCATGATTATTATGATTATCTGTATTATTATAAAATTAACTCTTTAAACATAGAATACATACCAGTGTTTTTTTACACATAAACCGAATATGTTCAAAACACTCGATGTAAGATTAATTTTTCGAGTGGTTTTTTTACAAAATTATATAAAGTGAAATAAAAATAATGATAAATGTAAAAATTATTTTAATGATTGTAATTAATTAATATAATTTTATTATTTAGGATGATAATTATAACCATGACAAGTTGGACTCATGGTAAGAGATTTCATCTCAATCACCTTTCATTGAGTAATTTCTTGAAGATATGAACCTTTATTATTCTATAAGGTGTATATACAACCCCATTGACATTATATATCTATAGATTATCCATTATCATGTTAGTTATTGTTTTTTATGTTAATATTTCATGTTTCTTCTGATTTAGACATTAAAAATGATATGGGACATATTTCATATATCAATATTTAATTTTCCAATCGATTTCATCATGTAAATATTTATAATTTTATTTAAATAAAGATAATATAAATTAAATTGTATTTATATTTTTAATATAATTAAATTGTATTCAAAAAATTTTCATTTTTATATGGATATTTTTGAAAAACAACACATGTAATTTTGTATTCTTAGCATACACGACGATATTGACCTTTCATCCATCATGCATATTATTTTATTTTTGGATTATATATCATGATATTCTGTTTTTTAAATGAAACATCATAATTTCATTTTTTTATTATTCTATTTAAAATGGTTTTTTAAAAAAATTTATTATTTTTATTCAAAATTGTATAGTTAATTGATATGATATTTTAATGTAAAAGTATAATTTCATAATAGTTTAAATAATTTTTTAAATCAATAAATTTTGTATATAATATTTTGGTTATTGGAAATTATAATAATGGGATCTCCAAGATAGCATCTGGTGAGCATGCTATAGCATAAACAATGGGTGTTCCTAAATTGTGATCCAATGTATTGTGTAGTGGTTATATTTTTTAGGTTATAATATTGGAAGTTTTCCGTATTGTTATTCCAATATGTAAGTGTTCTATAAGGGTTCTGTGAGTATTCATTGGGATGAGGTCCCATGGTACCATTAAGAATTATATATTCCTTTTAATTAGTTTTAATGGAAATAATTTTTTTTAAAATGTAGAATAAATAATATTTATTAATGAATAATTTTTCATTTTTTGGGTTTATATATCATGTTTTCAAGAAAATGTGTTTATGATTTTTAATGATTATAATTGAACTAATGGTATCCTTCTTTTTATATCCCTTATAGAGATTTTAATGCTCATCTAATTTTTTTAATGGTTTTATTCTATTTAAATTGATAATGGGATTGTATAAGGTCATGTTGAAGGTCTTGAGGGGTTTTCATAAAATAGAGAATACATGAATTTTTAATTTTTGTACATAGTAAAAAATGGATACTGTTTTGGATGTGTATAATTTGTATTGTATGGTTTTTAAGGATTTAGATGTGGTGTAATTCTATAAAACTATGAGCATGTGAGGATATGTAATGTGAATGGTATAGATTTCATAACTAAAATTCATGATTATTTAATAATTACGGTTGGGGGCTTATATTTTGTATCAATTATAATTTTAGCTAACTTTATAGGTTAGTGTAATATTAATAACAAACCCATGAAATATTTTATATTAGAGAAAAATTAAAAGGTTATATAATATGACGATTTTTGTTTGTCTTCATCTAAAATATGTATATTTATAATAGTTTTCCATAGAGGGAACATGGAAGTGGTAGTGGGAAGGAACCTAGAGGAAGATATAATCACAAATTATAATCCTGGTATGGTTGAAATCAGAAAAAAATTGTTTTTATATGATGGATTAGTTTATTCAAGAAATATATTGTGGTGGTATCCATGTTATATTAGAACCAGATCGATGATGAAGGAATACTTATTTTTTAGATCATTTCGATAGGAAACATCCCGAATGATTTAGAGTACGATCTTACCCTATGATAGATGAATGATGGATTATGTTCTTAAAAAATTTAATTTATATCATGGGTTTCTTGGATAAAAAAAGGTAACACTTACCTTTTCTATTTTCAAGGTTAAGTAGAGCAGTAGTGGTCAATGGTTTAGAATATCCTGCAAATTTAATAAATTGATTCCTTGGAATCGTTTAATATCCAAATATTTTCCCCAAGAAATATTTTCCTAACATTTTTAACATAGAATATAAAAACAATTCCTATAATTTGGGATAAAAGATGAACATTATGAATATGTATATGAAGAAAACATCACATGAGTTTCAGGAGATGTGCCAAATTTTATTTGGGGCACTAATAAAAAAAATAATCTATTTTACTCATGATTGAAACCAACTCCATACAAGTCGTTGGCCACAAGAGAATTTAAAATACATGATAATGTTTATCATTATGATGGAAATATTTTTATTTTGTTTTCTATCTCTTATATGCCGCCAGATAAATAAAGAAACTATTGATTAATATGGATTTTTATGAAAAAACATTCAATGAGGAAATATATAGGTAATAAAATAAAATTCCAATATTGCAGTATTTTTTATTAATGAACACTTGATAATGTCCTTTGAGGATACGAAAGTGTTAATGATGTGGAATTTTGGCCGCATAGTCCATATATTAATAGATAAAAATAACTATGAAACAATGACTATGGAAACTAATATCCATCATATGTGAAGTTTTTTAGCTTATATGATATGTGTATTTAAGAAAATTCATGTCTGAAGATAGTTTCACAGGACTGAAATCTTCATGGTTAGAAATAGAATGGTGTATAGAGATCATTTTCCCCTACTATATTTGATTTCGGTACATACAATGTAATTTTTATTAATAGTTTACTTTTGAATATTAATTTTTGAAGTACAATGTTTTACTCTGGATCATCGCATTCTGAAATTTCAAATAAATTTGGTTGAAAATTAGGAATATCACCTCATGAATGTATGATAGCTCCTTTGGTAAAACATCAGGGGGGGAGTATAAAATCAACAAATATTTATAGGGATAATAATATTGTCCTTATTTTGATGTTCTTTCTTACTAATCATTTTCATCTAGACATAATATAGTTTGATATCAATCATGTTAAGGATTTGATTTCAATTTATCATGCCAAGATAGCTTTATAGTCTAATAAAATAGTGTTCATTAATTTGATACCATAAAAAATTACCAAGTAGATGATAAATTCATTTGATATATAATTTAATGTTAGCTTTCATATATTGATGAAAATAAAGAAACATTTCAAAATAGTGATTTTCTAATAATAAATGAATAAATGTATGTTTTATGGATGATTTGAATGGTTAAATTCTTGGTCGAGAGGTTGAGATTACATGTAAATTAGTACACAATGATAATAATACTTCTAAACCCCATAATTTAAAAGATCAAGTGGAAAAATTATAGTTTAAAAATATAATCCAAGAATTATTATATAATGGTTTCATCAAATCTAATACTTCACAATAGTATTATCATGTAATATTTTATTGAATGAAATATAGGTCAATGGGACTTTTAGTTAAATATAGTGCCCTGAATAACATCACTATTGTAAAAAATAATCCATTAACTCATATCAATGATTTTTCTGATCAACTCTCAATTGGACAATATTTTCTAACGGTTGACATCATTTTGGAGTAAATTCTTGAAATAAATTTCATTACACTTAGATAGAATCATGTATATTTTTATCATTCTAAGTTTCACTTCATTACATAAACTGTTCACATAGTGGGTCATATTATCTCTGAATTATGAGTTCTAGTTGATACGAAGAAGGTGAGTGATGTGGTTTCTTATGACCATCCATAGAACATGTTTGACATATGTAGTTTTTTGGGGATTACTATATATTACATTCATTTCATGAATGACTTATCACTTCATTTTTCACCTCACAATTGTAGGAAAAATAAGGGTGTAATTTTCTAGTGGTTAGAAGAATTCAATATAAATTTTTAAGAGGTAAAAAGATGGATTACTTCGGAAGAAATTATGATTTTTTAGTGCAAGGAATGGTATATACAATGTTTTGTAATGCATCAGGCATTGGGATGAGTGTAGTGGTAATTCAAAAAGGTAGTGTCATTGAAAAATGGTCTCTATAATGGAGACATCATGTGCATTACATCCCAATTCAAGACCTCCTTCTAGTAGTATTTTTCTATGTATTATATTGCTGGAGACACTAAATGATGGATGTGTGCTTTGTGATGTATATGGAGATTAATAGACTAAAAAATATCATTAAATAACATGAGTTGAATCTAAAATAGAGAATCTATTTCTATACAAATTATTACTAACCGGTTAAACTTGTCTAAATGTCTATAATGGGAAATGTAATTGCATATACAATGCATCATAAAACTAAGGGACATTAGATATGGGAAGCCATTGATGAATTGAAAATAATGGCACATTTTTCTAAACTATATCTTGACCTGAATTAGAATTATGAGTAGTCTTCTCTTACAACCTTTCTAGTAAAATATTTCATCCATGAAATGAGGAATAGAATTTATTTTTTTATATCTTGAATGCTTGGTTCTAATGGAGAGTAATTCTATTGAGTACCTACCTCGATATTACTATACACACACACACACAACAATCTATATATATAAGGGTTTGTCTAGGTTCCTACTGACAAATGATATGTGTTTCTGAAAGAGTCACACAATTTTCCATTGGTAGTTCAACCAATAATATCCATGATCAATCATTATATGCTACCATGATATTGGGTAATTAGGATAATTGTTAGATATCATGTTTTATCACTAGGTGTTCCACCCATAAGTAGGTGAATGCATAGTATAAGATACATTATATCATGTTAGATCAATTACAATTACAACAATGGAAATGGGAAGATTTTAAAATTATTTTTAGTAGAATTATTAGGGTATCCTCATGGTCAAGATGTGGTTTTTCTTGTAATGGATCAACTGAATAATGTATCCTTCTTCATACCTATCAAAGAGAATTTCTCAGTTAATGAGTTTGGAAGATTGTATTTCCATGAGGTCATATGGATACATATTATCCCTCATAATTTTGATTATGATAGGGATTCTCACATATCATTTATGTTCATTATGTTTTTTGTGATAGTTATAGGTACATAGGTTATTCTGAGAGCAACTTTTACCCTCAGAACATTATATACAATGAACAAATGATGCATGTGTTGGAGGATACACTACAAGCTTGCACCCCTGATTTCAGTGGTTATTAGGGGGTGAAAATCCAACATGTTGGGATCACAAAAAAAATATAATTCATGTAATGATTTATATCACCCTTTGTGAGGCATTATACTTTATAAAGTAACATTCATCCCTATGGAGTTTGAGGTTGGGGATCTTGTCTTCCTGTGGGTGTTACCCAGGCTTGGGAATAAAAGGAAATTGAAGAAATAGAAGATATCACCTCATTGTGTGGTGTCGTTTAATTCCTTCAAATGAGTCTAGCAAGAAATATATCATTTTATTTAATCACTAAGGTAATGTTCCATGCTTGATATCTTCCATTTTAACAACATTTATTTTACCATGTGGATTTTCTCGAACTTTTGATCTTGTGGTTGTTCATATTGATGTAGATGTTTTTAGTGGTATCCCATATATATCATTGAAACAAGAATGAAGGATCTCCAGGATGTTTTTCCCTCAAATATAGGTTCTCTAGATACATAGAAATTTATAGGATGATACTTGGGAGTTGGTGGTCAATGTATATGCTCAGTGGTTGTAGTAGTTCTCATATAGTGATTTCCCAAACATGGAAGGTGGTCTTTAGGATGAGTTCCTTTATGTGTAAAAGATTATATGAATTTGTGTTCCTATGAGGTATGTGTCCCATAAATTTCATTCTAATTCCTTGTTTTGGACATTTTTTTCCAAATGAGGTCATAGAAATTTTGGGGGTGTCTAGGGATAGTTTAAATAAAAGAGTCCTGGCCAATGGAGAAAATAATTGGGCCTCACAGTTAGAATAAAACCATTCAAGAAAGTTGAAATGGTATCCCTTTATAATTAAATATGATTTAGAGTGGAAATAATGGGTGAAAGACTTTCCCAAATAAATAATCAAAGGTTGTACACTGATGTGGGTAGCTCAGAATATTTTAATATATGCATGAAACAGATTTTTTGACTAGTTACTCAAAATATGATCAATAATACATCAGGTTCCCACCTTATACTTTGGTAGTTTCATGGTTGGAACACAATTTTCCAACTCTTCAACTATATTTTGAAACTCTGTAACTATGAGAAGAATTCACGATTTTCTCCTAAAACGCATTTTACCCATACCATTTTTTATTTTACTATTCTTGAAGGGAGGAGGCCTTATTTTATCATGTTGATCTATAAAACTCCCATAATCATAGTTTTTTAAATAGTATCATCATCTATGTTTTGGTTAGATCAATTTTGGCATCATTTGATTCCTCTAGGTAATCTATTTAATCCCTAGTATCGTTTTGTTACATAATCCTATCAATGACACTATTTGGGTGACATAGCCTATGCCATATTTTTAGGTCATAGATTGATTATTTCATTTTGATATTATCCAAGAATAACTGAATGAAGATACTAAATGTGGGGAGAAATAAAGGCTCGAGGTAGGTGAAATTTTATTCATCCCTCAAAGTCTGACCATTTCATAAACTATTATTATTTTTTACTGGCCTGTATCATAGGGACATGCTTATAAAATTCATTTTCCATTATAATAAAAATCAAACTCGTGTTCTAGATCCCCTTTTATAAATGATCATCAAACCATTTGAGGCCATGACCTCATCTCCACAACCCTAGTATGGTGTTTCCCATTTTCTTCCATTAATTGAATGTTATGAATATAATTGGAACCATTTAGTTAAGTATGGACATTACCTAGATATGGTAATTGTTTTAGATTAAATAATGAAATGTTTATGGAAATTAGTTAACTAGTTATCAAATAAACCATCTACGGTATGTTTCCAATAAATTAATTTACTATTTAAATGTAAAATGGAATGAATATTTGAAGATATAACATAGAATATTTCCTTATAAATAAATTTTATATGTTTTAATTTCATCAGATCACCCATTCATGCATTTCAATTCTTATGGGAGTAACCTAATAATTTATTATATAATGGGTGTAATAAATGTTTTCATGTAATTATTATAACGTTTTGCATTAATGAATGGTTTGAATAAACCAATTGATATATAAAAATACATTACTATTACATGAAAAAATTATTGATTGAGTTATGTTTAAGGATACTATTTTTTATGGACCTCATTGTCATTATAGAAATGGTCATACATGAGCTACAACTCAGATTACAAATAGATTTCCATTGAGCACTCAGAGGTTGTCGTACTAATTTAAGCTGTAAGTTTCAATGGGAGATACCCACCATGGATGATGGTTCTTGATGACTTGTAGATTCTAGAAATTGTGTCATAGGATCCCTTCACTATCATCCTAATATTAGGATGAATTATATACACTCCTTGGATCCATCTTGATGTCTTCATACACTTGGCACCATGGATTCAACCCATCATAACAAGTCATAATTAGTATTTGATTATAATTGATGACATCCCTGGAATTAGTTATAATCCTACACAGTTGAATGCCATGGGATTTTTCACATTGATTACACCCATGGCACATTTATTTCTGAATTGCTTGAGTTACTACTTGTAGTTGATTGTCCCTTGATGTCAATGATTTCATGGTTATACCTTGAATCCTTTATTGTTATTTCTTGTACACTTTTAGTATTTTTTCCCTCTCATATAAATATTGAATATAAAATGAACATAAATGAAATAATCAAATTTTCTCATTATTAGAGAGTTAATAATATGAGGATGGAGGTATAATTATTTATCATTTTAGAATTATGTATCATTTAAATAATCTGGAACATATTTTAGTTCATATTACCAAAATGGATTTTTTATACACGATTCACAATGGCCTTCTAAGATTCATCTCACACACTATCCAAGATTCCATTGGGACATGGGAATGCAATATATATATATATATAAGAAAGCAATGAGGCTGAAGGGAATAGTCTCTCCACATACAAACCGTATTCCCTTGATGCTAGATGGTATCCCTGGGGTTATATATAGGTGTTCTTGAGGCCATATGGGCCATCGAATCAGTGCACCTCAGAGTGGAACCTTGGTTGTAATGTCTGACCGTATACAATGATAAATTTAAAATATATTATCATTTTCATTAATTATATGTTCTTTTATTATTGGAAATTATACAATGAGAAACTTATGATATATAATTTCATGTGATGGTACTCATAATTAGATGTAACTTTGACCCAGAACATCTACACTTTATAATCACCATGACTATAGATTATTAGGAGAGTATTTATAGAATGAATTCAATGTTATATGGGTCATTAAATTTTTTATTTTTGAATATTTTTTCAATGATCCCTATATTTGAGAATATTAATTATTAATATCATGGGATTATTTATATTATGAATTCATGTAAAAATTGAAAACATGTACTCAATGTTAGGTATTATACTTTTGGTGAACCTATAGTAATATTTTATTCAGTGTATTACCTGAACGGACTTTTATCCTCAATTGTTATGGAAATTGTTATCTATAACATTTGATTCACATGGTAGTTTCATGTTATTATCAACCTCTATGGTGTATATATCTGCTCATTTTTTAAATTCACAAAAATAAATATCAATTATATTATATGATTAAATAATTATAAATCCCCCTTGATATGTTTTTTAAATTAAGGGGTTATATTATATATCGAGTGTTCATATGTTCTTATCTAGGATTCCACATGACATTCTTATTCCTTATTTTTTTTATTATAGTTAGATACTGATATAGATAAAAATTTAACCTAACTAATACAGTGAAGAAGAAACATAGAGGGTCAAATGATTAATGTTTTCGTTGGTCTAAATTAAATTCAATATGAATTTATGTATCAGAATATGCAATATTCTATATTAAATGTAGTAATATTCATTTCCAAATTCTGTATAACTAATTATAGGTCACCATATATATTTGTGAGATGAATAATAGAAATAAATATTTCTTCACAAGTCATTGAACTATATATATATATATATATTTATATACCAGTACAATAATATTTGTTATACAAGGTTTGTTTAATAATGGGGGGTACATACACCATTATATTATTTATGGTAAGAATTATATATTAAATATAGTATAATCATATATCAATTTATATATTTAATGAATGATATTTATTTTATCCATGAAACATGCACATGTTCTGAAAACAATAATAATAATGACATCATTACCATAATCTAAAAATACTACAATAATAATAATAATAATAATAATAATATACATAGGGTTTTACAAAGGTTTTTGAGTATAATTAATGGAAAATGTTCAAATATTTATTCTCTAACCAGTCTCTTCAAACAAATTTTTATATAATTTCCTACTAGTTGATGGTTTTGTTTACAACAATGTTCTATAGACAATTTTTCCATATAGAAAATAAAATCTAGACTTTTCTAAAGAAAAAATAACAATATTCCCCCTTCCACCTCCTGTCAATATTATAGAATTATTAATCAACCATTAAACCTCTATAGACTATTTATAGATCAATTTAAACGAACCAGGATGATATGCATTCCGACAATGTAACTCATAGTACCATAAACAAAACCACAATATCAATGGAGGAAATATGGATCACTATTATAGGTATTATTTTATGTATCCCATTTAGACAATGATGGTACATCAAAACTGAGTTTAGTATGATAAAAAAATTTAGTATAAAATGACCATACTTTCAAGGTATTCATAATGAAAAAAAATTAATTATATATTTTACAGGACATATACTCTATTAATATTCATTAATAAATTTTCATGATTCATCTTATGAAATAGTTAATAAATACAAGTAACAACATATTCAATAGGAATTATTATTTTAATCTAAAAAAACTCTTAACATAATTCGGAGCATCCACTACACCCTGGATATTCAATAACATGGTTTTTTCTATAACTGATTGTTTATAGGTATAAAATTTTAAAACATCAAAGGAAAATGTTGATGTTTAGAATATAGGTTTATTTAAATGTAGGAAAATGTTTTTATACATTAATTGGGTTTTCTTTACTACCCTGTGGTATAATTCACCTATATACAGGTCATTATTATGAACAGAATTTAACCGTTCTACATTTTTTGATCCATAATAGATTATTTCCCTCTTCCCACATTTGAGTAAATATATTTTATTTTTATTAGATAATTAATATATATTATTATTTAGGTTTTGAAATAATATGGGAAATTAGATCTTAAAAATGTCTTGTTAACCCAAAGGGCTCCATTGGATGATATTTTTGGCCCCCATACAGCCTTACATGTTTCCATTTATTCAAAAAAGAGTATATAATAGTTGAAGTGATTTTGTATACCATCCCAAATAGATTATTTGGAATCCTCATCAAAACACCAATTCACTACACACTTGTGTTTAATTGTAATCATGATTTAATAGCTAGTTCATGATGAAAGGAATAAATTTCATTTAGTGAAGGAATAAAATATGATATTTTATGTCTATTAGGGGTTTAATAATGTTTATAAGTATGGGTATGAATAAATTTCAATTAAATAAAAAATTTATTATAAATAATCCTTCAACTATACATGGAATATTTAATAAATTATAATAGATTTGAAACAAATGATGAATAAATATTTATAGATAAAAAATCATGAAATAATACTATGTTGAAAAAAATATAAAATTATTGAAAAAAATAATAAATTATTATGTTTAATATTATATTGATTTTTTATAATATTAATCGACGTGATCTTCATATACAATTAAACGTCCATAAATAACGTTAATGGAAATAATCATTAAAAAATTTATTGAAAAATCATCTATATCCCCATATATTCTAATATATTAGTGCACAAAAAAATGTGTTTTTTATATTCCCATCAATTTTATTTTTGATCAGGATTTATAAAAAATAATAAAAACTTTATAATTGAAAAATGATGAGTTATTTTATCAATGATGGTGGAGATACCCCAAAAGTAAAATATTACTAACAATTAATTAATGATCATGTATTATAAAAAATGGAATGAAAAACAAAGAGGTTGAAATACATAACCATAGAATATATTTGATGTGGAACAGTGTAGTTATTCTCTTAAATGTATCCACATTAAATATAAAAATAAACATTATAAAAAACTATTAATTTTATTTGATAAAACATTTTGAACACTGAATAGAATGAATTGGGAAAAAAATTCAAGGGATGTAGTTCTACTACCTATTTAGTTACCATGTTATTGATAACTTGAGTTATCCAGTTAAAATTGGTTATATTAAAATTTGTGGTTCATGTGGTTTCTTTTATTCGAAAATCCACATTTTTTCTATATAGTTTTCATTCCCATACATTGATTATATATGAATCAATGGATAAATTACTTTTGGTCCATCTCTATATAAATATTGTATTTTTATGGGGGGGGATGAGTCATCTTCTTGATTTATCAAAAACTATTGTGGAATTAACATTATTTTTAGTTAGGACCTCATCTATTACAATTTCAATAATTATTTAAATAGTGGGGAAGCCAATAAAAGTGACATTAATAAGATTAAAATATGATGTGTCATTAAATAATTCATTCCCTTAGTGTTAGACTACAAGAAAATCAATTTAATTAGGCAATACCATTAAATAACAATTACATGAAGCACCATTAATTTCATCATCACACTATAAGTAATACCATTATTTTTATGAATATGAAATAGAAATCTTTAATAGGTGATTATAAATTTATATTCTATAAAACTATAATGAATTAATTCTATAGTTATATTATCTCATTGAATTTTATCAATATTAATTTTCTATATTTTATATTTTTCTCTTTGGATTGGGCTATTGGATTTTAAAAAAGGTATTCAATATTGTCTATTATTTCATTAAATTTACCAATATGGTATGTTTTTTATTCAAAATAATGGAGATAAATTAATGAGTTGAGTTTTTATCTTCATATATGAGAGAATTTTATACCATTTTATTTTCTATAAAATTAAACCATCATTATTCAAATTATTTTCAATCACTAACATATGCATCCCCAGACATGTCTTCTTGAATTGTTTCTTGTAAAAATGGTTTATAAAGGTAAAATGGAACTTATTTATATTACCTCAAGTCCCCCTTTGGTTAGTAAATTCATAATATAAGTATATATGGTTCAAATATTTTTTGTATTTCTAATTTTTCCATTCCCACTATTTACCATTGACTTTTTCAATTTTTTTTGAAATTGTCATCATTGAAATTCTCACTTAATAAATTAGTCTAAAATTATCTTAGACATGAAAATGTATTACATATTCCCTAGTGGACTAAAAATTATGAAAAGATATTATAAGTTTTTGTAAAATAATATCTAAAAAATAAATAAAATATGTCAAAAAAAATTATATTATTTTGAATTTAAACATTATATTTTTTGGTATTTTATGAAAAATTGGGTCTTAGTAGAATATCTGAAAATGATGTGAAATTTATTCATGAAACATGTTATATTGATATATTAAAATGTTTCGTAAGATGGATGAAATGTATCTCATAATGTATTTAATACTTTATAAAATGAATTTCATTAATTTAGAAATGTGTATAGCATTTGGTTTATGAAATTAAATGTTGATAAAAAAATTAAAACTGATTTTCTATCATATTAGAGGCTAAAATGTTCCAAGAACATAAAAATTATAAAATTACATTTAAATAAAAAATATTTGTTTTAAAATATTTAAATATATAATGAAATTAATAAAAATATTTTCATTAACAATACCACATTCAAAAAAATTATTACTCCTTAGTATAATTCCCAAAAATGATTAAGAAAAAAATAAATGGTATAAATGAAACACGACCCTACTCAAAAAAAATATTATGTAAATATATTAAATGGTATATGGATTTAAATATCACAACTCTTTAATATTCATAAAAATGTATTTAATAACATGATATTCCACATTTTTATTTCCTACCTACCTTATTGGAATGATTTTACACTCTAAAATCATGTACTTAAAAATCTGACTTCACTTGCTCCCAAGAACAGATATGATATACAATGGATTCTTTACCTAAATGTATCCCTTATAAAATTGGTCACAAATGTTGTAATTATGATGGAAATTACATGAGTTATTCAATGGGAACATTATTAATTAATTAAAATGTAAAATAATTATAAAAAAGTATAGTGAAAATCTCCAAAGTAAAATAAATTCATGAAACTAGTGTCCCATAATAATGGTGTTCTTTTTACCCACAATTTAAAAAATAACATAAAAACAACATGATTTTCATGGGAATTCCACACATAATATTTTTGTGAGAAAAATTAATTTTATTTTATCATACTCAATTTAAGATCAATCATATTCTATAGAATAGTTAAAAACAAAAAATCCCCCACCAGTTTAGTTTCATATAAATCATGAATTAACATGTAAATCTACATAAATAGTAATAATATAATTATTATATTTCTATAAAAAATAGTATTTTATTTATACTATGGGTTTAATATTGTTTTTCTATAAGGGTGGGTTTAAATTGGATTTAAATGTAAATTTTTACATTAAAATCATTTCTCAATCTGACATGGCACAATTGATGAACTGTTACATGAATGAAAAAGAAATATTTTAATTGTTTTGGATGTCCAAATTGGTGTCGTGGATATAAATAAAAATGATGTGTATAAAATTTCATATATAGGATTTTAATTATCTCATGATGATATTTATAATCATTTTAATTAGAAATATTATAAATTAGTTACATATCCAATATAATAATAGAATAATAGTTAACCCAGAAAACCATTCCATTCAAAATGAATCAGATTCCCCAGATATTAAATTAATGTATACACAAAAATTACTATGATGGTTTGAATTTTTTTATATCATTTAATATATTCTCATGAATACAAAAACTATAAAAAATAAACTAGATTCCAATTCATGAAAAATTAATTCTCAGTATGCTAGATCCAACAATCTGTTATAATATAACAACCATTTCATTTATCCTCAATAGATTCACATTAAAAGTAATATTAAATATAAGGGAAGAAAATACATAACATATGATTATTATTTCATAGGAATCCTTTAGTTATAATCACATCTAATTGAACATTAACTCTAAAATAAATAAATAATTATACATAATAAAAATTTTGAATGAGAAAAATGATAAATAATGTAAAAAAATATGATTAAAATAATATGGAACATTTTCTTGATCAAACATTTGTGTGATAGATTTTTTACATCCCCTAGTTAGGAATATTAAATATAAAATTTCAAATATTATAGTAGGTGTGGTTTTTGTGAGTTGAACACCCTAATTATTTTCCTTCTAGTGTATACTCCTTGAAATTGGGCATGGAAAAATCAATTGATATTTAAAATGATTCCAATATTTATTGAAATATATTGCTTTCTACATGGTGTGGTATGAGAATCAGGGGTCCTTTATTGTTTTTGTCTCTTCTTTTGTGTATCCTTATTTAATTTCATATAATGAATGCTACATTATTACTATATTCAGAATTTAAATGATGGTTAAATATAATTTATTCATCATTAATATGATTAATAAAAGATAAATTAATAAATTAATATCTCCTTTAATAGTAGGTCATTTTTAAAAATAATTTCAATAGGTAATTCCACTACGTATTCAATCTCAAGAGGTGTATTTTTTTTTCATATCACCATATAAAGAATTCATATTGTTGACCCAATACTAATTTTATTATAAATGGGTGGTAATTTAAAATTAAATTTCAGTAAATCGAATGTAAATAATTTTTTGGAATGGAAATGTCATTGAATTTCCTTGTCTTCAATTTCCTATTGCTTGATTAATGACTCGTGTATATTTGTTATTGGAGTTGGATGATAGTAATCAATCTCGCCAAATATTCACTAAAATGACACCATATGGATTATATATTAATATAAATTAAGAGTTGTAATAATGTGATTTATTTTCATCTTCGTTGATGGTAAAAGTACATTCTATTTCATGTCCTACAAAAACAATCCATTATTATTTGAATTCGTGTTGATATCTTACATCATTATCAGGTAGAATTTTTATTGAAAAATGTTTTTTAAAAATGGTTTACAAAGGTAATAAAATATATTTTATTTATTATTTTTAAACCTTATAACATTATTCATCTTGAAATATAGAAGTTACATTATTGACATCCTGGTTAGATTTCTATTGGTTTTATTCACCAGGGTTTTTTAATTTCATCAACATAAGTTGAGAGACTCTTAAATCAGTTTCCCAATTCATCATTAATTAAAAAACTATATTTCCCTTCAATTATTATTTATTATTCATATTTGGAATCATAATAATTTATAACATATGTGGTACAACATTGAAAATAAATATTTATGAATGAAATAATCATATACAATGATTTTTTCTTTTCAAAAATATAATATTTTTTTGTTTTTATGAAAAACACATTTTTCAATCTTTTTGACTCTTTTGAAATGATGAAAATTAGAATCATGTTTGTCCTCATGTGGTTGGATTTTTATTTCATTCTAGATGAATGAAATATTTCTCATAATTCATGTGAACTTAAAAATGAAATTTTTTAGTTTTTATCAATATAAAAAAAACATGCATTAAATTTATTATTTATATAAAAATTAAATATTATTCCAATTTCATAATAATAAAAAATTCTTTATAACTATAAATCTAATAATTATATTTAATTAGAAAATAATGTATTTAGAAAATTTAATTACATATTACAACATATGAATATATTATCATCATCAGACCCCAAATATAAACATTTCACTTATAGGTAGTCAGAAATAATAATATATAAATAAAAATTCCGTCATATAATTGTAAATTTAATTAACTAATTTACCCTAGTGAAATATTTATTATCTGACATGGAATAAAAATCACTAAATCCTCGCTAATTTTAAAAAAAATTATTTTTACTCATCATAACCCATATTTCAATTTCATTCCTTCTCATATAAATAATTTTCCCTCACTCATTTATTCTAAAATGATATTTAATCATTCAGATTGATTGTCATGAACTCTAAAATAATGTTTTCTTTGATTTATGTCCACTAAAATGTGACATAACATTTTCCATAATGATGGATATCACATTTGGTATTATATGTTTGAGGGGTGAAACATTTAATATGCAAAATCAATTTAATAAGAATGATGATATTTATGATCTAATGTGAATTGAATTTCTGATTTTTTTGATAAATTTTTTTATTAAATTTAATCAAATTTTTTTTTTAAATACATCCATACAAACCTATATTTTCATTTTAATTCCTAACATCAACATTTCAGTCTAAAAAATTTCTTTATTCACTATTCCCTTATCTCAAAGAAAAATATTCATTATTTTATATCTGATATTTTATTGACTGTTATATTTTTTAGGAAAATACGGTATTCTGATATTCAAAATGTTGTGTATAATGAAATCCCATCATGAATTTATATTATTTCCTTCCATATATTTTTTAATATTGAGTTTTCTCTCTAATAGTGTGATAATTATATTTAATGGTTTTTTCATTTCATCTCAAAAATATTCATTTGAATAGCACAATAGAGAACAAACTCACCCTAAACATAAATATAATATTATTTATGAATCATGGTCAAAATATGGTTTATTAATGATAAATTATTATATTTGGTTTCCTAAAAATATATTCAACGTATTGTAGACACTTAAAAAAATGGACACATATTGGAATGAAAAAAGTATGAGTTAAATGTAAATAGTGATTTCAAAATTGTTGGAGAAACATACATAATATATTCCTTGTACATAAAAATCATTCAAGAGGGAAAGATTATAATTTTATTGGTATATAAATATAAAATAATAATCTCCCTCAATTTTGAAACATTATTAAATTAGAAAATGGTTTAGATAAATGTCAGGTTGTGAATGATATTCACATTTGGTCACTCTAGTTCTCACGAGTTTCACATTCAATTATATATAAAAAATTGATTTATTGGAAATTATAAGTGATAAATAACATTAAATGTCTTGTAAATAATTATATATTGTGATCACATAGTGTAAAAAGTTTTCCATGATCACTTGTATTTTCTAAGGAATTCAATTTTTTCTCCAAAATCCTAATAATCATCAAAAAATTAAAACAATAAAAAAAAAATAATTATATATATGAATTAGAGATCACAAAAACACATAATATATACATCCAATTTCATTTTATGTCACAATATTGAAAATAGAATAAAATCATAACAATTATATGAGATAAATAACCTACGTTTATTTTTGTAGTGATATCCTAGAGTTCAATATTTATTTACTACCACATTTAAACTTCTTGAATGAAAAGGGAAAATATTGTGAAATTTATTAAGTAAAAAAAATATAATTCTATAGAGTAGATCGAAAAGAGACACAAATTTTTTTAGACAACCAAGTGGTTATTATATGTTTTAATCCCCTTTAGAAACTATTAATGTAAATTTTCCACTAATTAATGGTTGTGTGGTTTGTAAGATTTGATTAAGAACGTTGTTTTAATATTATTGTTTACTAATTTTTATTGGTTAGAGTGTAGAAAATTACATTTTGGTAATTTAGTTCAACAGAATATAAATGAATTTAATCATACATTCCCATGAGAGGAGAAATAATTAATGTCATTGTTTTTTAAAAACTTCTTGTGTGGGTTTGTCATCGATTTTATCCTTTGACATCTCGGTTGGATCATTTTTAATAATTTTAACCAATTTTATATTGGGGAAAATTTTAAAACATTAAAATAGTAATAATCAATCGATGAATACTTCATTTTGAGATGGTCATGCTGAGACCTAATTTCCCTATACATATCCCTAAAAAACTCAATATATATTGGTTTAAATTATTTTTCATTTTCATATTTGGTAAACCATGTGTTGGATGAATAATACAATTCAATGTAGTTATAGGTAATACTCAATTTATTTTCAATGAAATTTTAATTAAATGACTTCAAGAAATTATTATCCCCCTAATTGGTTGAGCTTTAAATTCCTTTTCATTTGTTAGTGGATAAGAAAATTATGTCATTGGAGTTGGATGTAGATTCTCAAATTCCTCATATTTTTACATTCCACCACTTGGGTTCTTTATTATATAAAAAATATATATTTTTGATGGATTTTATTTTACATATTCAATGATTTGGGAATCACTAGACTTTTCATATTCTATTAAAAAAATCCAATATTCGACCAATTATTGTTTATCTAACACATGTACAAAAAATATAATATATTCACTTGTTAAATACTGTATAAATGGTTCAGAATGGCCACATATATTTTACAATAATTTTCCATGGACCTTTATCAGTCATTCTTCTTATAAGTATATTATAAAAACTACAAAATCATTTTCATCATTTTTTATCTTTTCGCAAAAAAAATCTATTATTTCCTAAATAAATTGGGCTGTATTTTCCTTCATTTTATCACATTTTCAAATATTTCATTTAATTTATACATTTTATTCATTAATGATTTATACCTTATTGACTCAATATCAAGAAAAACCAATGATCAATCCAATTAAAGGTCCATATTGAAGTAAGATATGTAATATGTTTAGTTAAATGAATTTTTAACGTTTTTAAAAGTTTTATTATAAACAAATACGTCAAAAGTATTGGAATAATTATAAATGACATCAAATTGATTTATGATTAACCACTTTTTGTTGGATTTTGTTGTAATTTTGTTTGAATAAAATATAACCCACCAAGAAAAAAATCGTAGAATAAATTTTTATTTAAATTTTTATTTTTTTATAAGTTGTTTGGATATAGTAAAAAATGATATAAAAACCTAAAAATGATTAAGGTTTAAAATAAGCGCCTCAAAAATTTTAAATCAAAATATTGTGAGAATTACATATAAAAAATATGTTGTATTTTTACACTGCATTATCGAATAAATATTTTTAAAAAATGATGATTATCAATCCCCAATATATTAAAAACTCTAATCCAAGATAATAATCTATACTATGATTTTAAAACCCATTCATTGGTTTAATTAAAAAACTATAAGTAAAAATAAAAAAACACACATCATTCCAGAAAAAATTCATCAAAACAATCATTTCATTGATCATATATTTCCACTCACCATCCCGGAAATGAGAGGTAAAAAGTTTAACAAAGAAGGATTTTCATATTTCAAGTAGATATTTACTAGGAAAAATCCTTGACACAGTCACACAGCTCACCACAAGGCACAATATTCCTCTATAATACACTTTCATATGTTCTTTACTATAATTAATTATGTTATCATATGAACCCAAATTTTTTATGCTTCTAGAACACATATTCTCTCAATATGATCCGTGATACTATAAGTCATAAATCATCAAACCTTTTTTCTTGCACCTATACTAATGTCCAATATCCTTTTTGTAATTCCCATTCCCCAGTTACCTAGAATCGGTGCACTATTAGATAACATTGACATGATACAAGGAATCATGTCCCGAAAGACTGATCAGTTTAGTATCCATTGAATTAATAGATACATACATAAGTTTTACATTGCATCATCAAATAAAAAACAACATTGTGTCCCCTTTGAACAGTCTTATATCCCATAGACTATTCATGCAGTTTAATTGAATTATACTTCATTGCATCCTGGGAAAAATAAAAAATATGAAAGGGGTGAGATCAGATGCTTAGTAAGGATAAAAACATAGAATAAGCTATCATAAATAAGAATAAAAATTTAACACAATGTATAAGACTAGAACACATGCCTTTTAAAATTAAACTTCTATATAATATGGAAAAGATAAATAAAATTATATCATTTTCATATTCATATGGATATTATAGTATTTGAATAATCACTTGTAATATCAAAATAAAATTTCATAATCATGGAATACATAATTCCAGACTTCATAACCACATAGTCAAGGCCTTGTTCCAGGATTACAAATTAGATTTTTTGAAGGCCTTGTGCCAAGATAGTAGTTTGTCTCATGAGACCAACCAATGCATTAATGAGCTATATTGGGCTCCACTCATCATTTACTATATCTAATTCATTCTTCTTATGAAAAGGTTGAAACACAATCTAAACATTCTTATTAAAACTATCATTCTAAATGTCAAAATTTTAGCTACAAACCATGAATGGCATAAATATAGCATATCCACAATCAAACATAACTCATGCAACACAATATAGATGATTGTATTATGATAAATAAACCTCAATCAAGAATAAAATACACTAAATTATATTTACATATATGAATATAGTCATTAAAAATATTTGAGGGAAATGTCCCTTTTTTATTGAAAACATTTAAATGTCACAATATTTATCAAAGAAGTCTTCAAAAAGAGATTTTTTTCTCAAAGTGTCCAATACCACGTTGAAACTTTTAAATGTAATTTTAATTTTAAAATTTTTATGTCCATATAAATTAAATCTTAAAACCATTTTTATAACATGGATATTTATGACAAATATTTAGAAGAATAAATATCTAAAACATTTAAAATAATATTTCAGTTAAAGAGTTCTTAACCAAATAAGAGACACTTGAATACGAGTAATTGAAAAATAACATTAAAAAAAACATTATAATATCATTAGAATAACTGTATTCATGATATAATATGTCAAAGGACAATGTATACACCACATAAAAGTGAATTGGTGCATAACGACAATGAGGACTCAATGGAATGTAAATTGAGACGAAATACCTTATAAAGACTATATCCTTAGATTAAAGAGAAATAAATTAAATAATTATGTGTGAAAAATATAAATACACTAAATATAATTGGATATCCAGGGTAAATCAATCAGATTACATTCACACATATTCTTGTAAAAACAAAATCAATGACATGGTTGATTAACTCAATGAGTGGAAATTGAGTTAATATTTCCCTTAAAAAGTTCATATCAATTGAATGTTAATTTATCAATGGTGTGATTATGTGTATCCAGTTAATATACACATAAAGGTGAGTGTAAATTACCACATAAATAATAAATAGATATCCCATACAAAATCTTGGAGTAAAATAATCAATGAAGTGTGCCTATTGCCCAATGAGTGGAAATTAAAATATAAAATTCACTTACTGATTTGGTAACTTATGAAACATACACCCTGGGAAAGAATTATCATAAAATGAAGATGTAGATACCCATAAATTAATTTATATAACATAAATAATGCAATCATGGGTAGTACATACACCATAAAAAGGAAAATAGTGGCAATATTCCATGAATCTCATGGGAATAAGAAGTGAGATATAAACCCCATACATTTTACTTTTCCATTGTATAGGGTAGGTTATACTCTTGTATAATGGTGAAATCATTTTTACTAAGTTATTAAATGATAATATACCTAAATATGATATCATATATTATCTTCTAATATTTCTTTGTTAATGATATTTCAGTAATGTCATCCATTTGGTTCTTAAATGATTCATTTTCATTTAGATGTTTGTTTATATAAGTCATAGTTGTTATTATTAACAAGTATTGGATTCATATCCAGAATTATATTAAGTTCCTACACAATATTTTTAATTATAAAATGAAAAATATTCATGAATGATTACAACGGGGAATGAATCTCATCAAGTTCCAAGAGACTGTAAGTCGTATGTACGTATGAGCAAAAATATCATTATATTGATGGTGAAATAGTATTTAATTGGAAGTTATATCATATGTAAATAATCATTAACATGTTATATATATTATTTACATCACTTATACTCATTATTATACCCAAAATAATAATGAAGTGTTTGAATAACAATGTACACCACGACGTGGAGACGGTAAGCCGTACGTATGCACGTATGGTGATGTTGTCATTTTTAAGATGGATAGAATTAATAATATTGTTATAAAATATTCATAAAAAATCACAGTATTTATATGGTAGTGGATTTATTATTTTGGTCTGGAAGCAAAAAATAAAGCGGAAGTGGAAGAATAAATGAACATGAAAGAGGGTGGTGAAATTATTTCCTCTTCTTCTTGTGTTTTCATTTGGAGTTGATCAAAAGGGCTCTTTAAGATGGATTTATGATCAATGTAAGGCCACTGGTATTATGTTATAGAATTTGGGAAGATATTTTGGTAGGGTTTGGCTGATCAAAATGGCTTTGGAGGTGTGAAATTTAGAGAAGGGGAAGTACACTTTTATAAGAGATGTGAGAATCACTTTAAGAATAGCTCGAAATATTAATCTATAATATAAAAATTATCGATTTCTAAGGGATAGAAAAAGTTTTATTTCGAATATAAGGTGGGTATGCGTATAAACCCTTTCATCCAATAGGTTTTAGACATGTTTAGGTTACTATTTTAACCTTATCTTTTAAAATTAACTCTTAGTTTAATAGTTTATTTTTTACAGTGTCTTCTTGTATTATAACAATATATGGTTAATAAACATACTTTAAACTTCCAAGAGAACATAAAGTGGTTAAATAATGACATATATAATAATAATTATTCCCTTTGCCCTAAACTTATATTTTAATGAATATTATATAAACCAATAATATAATATTTTTTAAAAAAACTAATTTATGACAATTTTGACACTATTTGGTATTTGGTTTTGTGAAAGTCATAAAAAACTTATTACTTCAAAAATAAATTTATAAAATCTACCATAATATGTCATATTAACCTATAAATTTCGTGGATGGCATCAAAATTTTTAAATTCTATTTATTTTAATATTTTTAATATAAACTACATTAATATTTCATTAAGAAGGTAATTACTGCATAATCCTTTTGTCATAAATAAATTTAATTATTTAATATCTAAAAATTATAAATAAAAAAGATTTTGTAGTTAATATTTTTATATTTATAATTAATATTTATAGTAGAATTTATCTTATGAATAACCCTATATTAAAAATGGTTTAGTTAATAATCATTTAATTTAACAGTTTTAGCTCTTCATTAAATAGAATAATAATAAATTTCCAAATCTAATCCAAGTGGACCTAAAGGATCATATATTATTTCTAAGGTTGTTTTTGGTCTAATTAAACTTATCCAATAGAATTATGACATGTATTAGGATAATTAAAATATCCTTTTTACATATAATTACCCTATATAATTTTAACTGTGGTTAATAAAACTCAAAAGTTACTATTCACAAAAAAATTATTTTCATCTTATTGAACAAAATTTTACTTACTAAAATTATCTATGATTGTTTAATTTTATAAATTCAATTTTCATAAGCAGTAAAATTATTTTTTATGCAAATTTGAAAGTCCTCCTAGAAGGTGGGTAAAATACAGCAAAAAGTTCAATAAATTTTTATACATCTAATTTAATTATTATATGACTACAATGAATTACATTGAACATATATAGGTATTATATATCTATTTTTCCATAAAATAAATTTAGGTATAATAAATATTTATTTAAATAAAAAGTTGGTTTTAAATTATAACACAATGTTTTTCACTATTAATCAGTAATTGCATGTTTTCTAAAAAATACTATAAATTTACCCTAAGATAATTTTGATATTCCAAGTTAGAAAATTAATTGTATTTTACTAAATTCAATACATAAAAGTATCATTAATAAATTTAAAATTAATTCCCATTGTCAAAACAAAAATGTGGGTTTTTAAAAAAGTAAAAACTATCACAATATTGACCTGTGTTTATGTGAAATTTAAATGTGATATTACTTATAATAACCAACATTATAATAAATAAAAAAATATAATCTAATTATACTTCCAAACTATTAAACTTATAAAATCTAACACAATAAATTATTTCGATTAAAAAAGTTTTTTTAGTTATAATTTAGTATTTTTCCGTATTTATTATATTATGAAAGTTATAAAAAAAGTGTCAAAAATTTATACAAAATAAATTTTTATGTCCTGATTCTAAAGAATAATTTAATTTAATTATAGTGAATATAATAAAGTGTCAAATATTTGTTTAAAAAGGGTTTTCCATTAAATGGTGGTAATATTTCATTTTTTAAAACATACTTCTTTTATCTGAAAAATAAATTTATTCATTTATTATGTCTTTGAAACAACTAATATGGATTCTAAAATTATATGGAGTATATAAAATTCAAAATTTCTTAAATACTATTCATAACCGCTTTTTGGAACATATAGTTTGGTAATTCGTAGTGCATTCAAACTAGGTGTTGCGTGAAGCGCAAGATATTAAATTAAATTAAAGAAAATAAATTACTATAAAATCTTGTGGTGTTACATTCTTCCCCCCTTTTAGAAATTGCATCCTCGCAATTTTAAAATTGGTCCACTGAACTACATTGAATGTCCCACATTGGAAAAAGAGTCAATATTACTATCACTTTAAAATATGGAAAGAGAAGTACACAGGTCACCATAGATAACCCATAGTAGGATTCCATGTAAGAAAACATGGATATGGAAGATAAACTAAGTGTCATGTTCTGATAGTGAGTGATAGAAAACATGATCAAGAGAATGTCAACAACATGAAAACCACAAACTTGTGATGAGATAAACAATCATTAGTTTCCCAGTATAAAAAGTAAATCGAAAACTATATTTGTTATTTCATCAATTTCATAAAGTTGAGGAAATTATTTATGAGATTTACTAAGAAAATAAAGAGATATACTTACTTTTTAAGTCGAGTTTCATCCAGTAATAAATTTCTACCACTAACTCATCTTTTTTTCAAACGAAGAGTATTCAAGATGACTTCATCACACCTACAATGCTAGAATAATATTCTAGAGAATCACATGATCCACAAAGGATTAACTATATATTTACATTGTCTTTAAAGATTAACCAAAGCACAAAAGGTTAGTACAAGGTCAGATGATCCCTAAAAAAGATAATCCTTTAAAAAAAGAAATACTAATCTAAATTTCTAAAATTAAACCAAAAATACCCAAAGTTCAATAAATACCATTCAATTAAAAAATTTCATTAAAATACATCAATATAATCCAAAATAATAATGAAACCCAAAATATAAAATAATTTGACTATGTAGTCTTCCACGCTAAATTGTATCTCTAAATAACATCGAATAATCATAACGTCGCATACTTAAAATTAATTAACCTAATCACATATTCTGTATGATAGGTTAATCATTTACATAAATAACCCAAATCTCTATAAATACAAAATAAAAACATAGATAATACTCTACCATTACACTTCAAATGAAATCCTATAGTATTCTATTTTCCAAAGTCATATAGTGTTCCCAACAGAGTGAAAGTCTTCCAAAAAACATTTATAACTTAATCACCCAATCAATTTCCAATAATAATGATATCCATTTTATAAAATATAAGATCCCAAACAAACTTTTTATTGATCAATAAAATCATTTAACTAAAATTAATTAGTCACATTCACTAGGGACGTCACATAGTCTTGTGGTATGAAATAAATCCCAATCGCTCTCTGTTTGTGGGTTTGATTCCTACAGCTCCGCCCGACGTGATGGGTTATCTCATGGTCTATGTGTTTTCCTTTTTCAAAAACTATATTTTATAACATTCCCAAAATTAGATAAATTCCTCAAAATAACCATAACATAATTTCACCACAAATGTTATCTCATACCTCTTATATTCATCCCAAAATTGAATAACATATAATTTCTTCAAATTTAAGGATCATATAAACACAAATGGTTTTTTATAACTATATTAACAATATAAAATAAAATTTTACATAAAATGTCATTTTCACATTACAAACTGTTGGTTTACACAAACAAGTGAAAAGTCTTCCAAAGTAATCCCATCAACAAAAAGGCCTAAAACTTTTAAACATTTTACCATCTATTTATTTCCACAAAGGTTCTTCCATGACCAATAGATTATCCTATAAAATAGGGAATTCACTCGGGTAATTCCCAGGACCTCTACATTTATGGAAAATAAATGTTAATGGATTCATGGGATCATTTTTAATTTCTACCATTGTACTCTTCATTTTTCCTCGCAAACTCTTTATTTTATGTCCTTCTTTCCCACACATAAATCATTTCTTTGTTCCATTAAGACACTTTTCTAGGTGTATCCTTCCATATTTCTTACATGATGGAAATTGGGATTTCTTTTCTCCAAGGTCTCCACTGTTTGAGCTCTTATCATTCACCACATTTCTCTTCTTTGTTTAGTCCAGGAGTTGATTAATATATTTCTTTTTGATCATATTTCCAGAAAACAGATTTGGAAAAAATAAAATATCTTTTACAACTATCAAAATTCAATTTTGTTTCTCATTTCCACCACCATTCCCACCCTTTGCATCATGTTCTATGTTACTATGACGTCCTTATTATCCAGCCATTGACTATCCCAAGAAAGCATAGTCTGATCCACAAAATCATTTAGAGAATATCATAACACCTTATTTTAGAACTAAAACACCTTATTATTAACCATGTTTATTTATTCTCATCTTATATTAAAATTCTTCAAATAAGTTTTAATGAAAATGACAAGTATCCAATGAATATCCCCTGGGAGTATCATAACCAATAGTGCAACAAGGTGTGTTGTCATGTACCAGGATACTCTGGGTCAAGGCCAAACCTCCTTGTTAGATTTTTCACTCCTAGGTACATCTGTGTTAGAGCAGCATCAACCTACTCATATCTAGACATGGATGTATTGCTTGAAAAACCCACATAATAATTACATTTAAAATTTTTTTGATGTTCTTTTATACTAAACCTCAATTTCTATCTTAGGGTACTATTTCATAATCAGAGTTTTTTTTCTAAATCTAGCTTCAAAGGTTTGTATTAAACATTCTCTGATACCGACTATAATTCCCCAAACCCAGTTACCCATAATCAGAGCATTATTACATAACTTTGGCTTGTTACCAGAAATCATGTCCTGAAATACCAATCAGTTTAGTATCCTTAGAAGTACTAGATACATAAAAAAGTTTTACATTAAATCATAAACTAAAAAACAACATTGTGTCCCCTTTGAACACTCTAATATCCCTTAGCCTATTCCTTTAGGTTTATCATAATATACAACTTTGCATCCTGGGAAAATTAAAACAAAAGAATGTGGTGAGATGAGATGCTCAATAAGGATAAAAATATAGTGCAAGCTGTCATTTACATGAATAAACATGTAAGGCAATGTTTGATACTAGAACCCAAGCCTTTTAAAATTAATCTTCAACATAAAATGGCAAAGAAAAATCAAATAATGCAATTTATTTACTCAAATGGGTATTCTACTAGTCGATAATCATATGTAATATAGATATCCAATTTTATAATGATGGATTTTATAATTCCAGACTTCATAACCACATAGTCATGGAATGGTTCCAAGACTACAAATAAGATTTTGTCAAGGCCTTGTTCTAAGACACTAGTTTGTCTCATGAGACCTATCAATGCATCTACGAGATATAGCGAGCTCCTACTATCACTTACTATGTTCGTTTCATTCCTCATAAGAAAAGGTTGAAACATAATCTATGGACTTGTATTAAAAATAGCATACTATATGTATATATTTTAGCCAAAAACCATAAATTGCATAAAAATATCACATCCATTGTCAAACATAACTCATTAAATAAAATATGAATGATTTTATTATGATAAATCATCTATAATCAAGAACAAAATACACTAAATGATATGGAAAAATATGAAAATTCTCATTAAAACATATTGGGAGAAATATCCCTTTTTACTTGAAAACATTCAAATGTTGCACTATTTATCAAAGAAGTCATTTAAAAGAGATTTTTGAATCAAAGTGTCCCATATAAATTTGAAACATTTAAAAGGAATGCTAATTTCAAAAAATAAAAATTCCATATAAATAAATACTTATAAGTATTTTTAAAACATGGACAATAATGAGAATGATTTAGAAGAATAAATATTTATAAAATTTAAAACAATATTTTAGTTAAAGAGTTCCTATCCAAATAAGAGACACTTGAACACAAGGAATTGAAGAATATTATTAATCAAAATAATATAATATCATGAGAATAAATATATTAATGATATAATATGTAAACATACATTATATACACCACATAAAAGTGAATTGGTGCATAATGACAAATAGGTCTCAAAGGAAAGTAAATTTAGACAAAATACCTTATAAAGACCATATCATTAGATTATGGGTAAATCTGTTAAATAATTATGCGTGAAAAATATAAATACACTCAATGTAATTGTATATTTATTGTAAATCAATCAAATTACATTCAAATATATACTTGTAAAAACAAAACCAAGGACTTGGATGTTTAACTCAATGAATTGAAATTGAGTTAAGATTTCCCTTAAAAAGATCATATAAATGGAATGTGAATTTATCAATAGAGATATTGTGTGTATCAAAGGTATATACACAAACCTTTGTGTGGAAATTTCTACATAAATAATGAATAGTGATTCCACACATAATCTTGGAGTAAAATAATCAATGAAGTGTGTATAATTCCTAATGAGTAGAAATTGGAATTTGAAATTCAGTTACCGATTTGGAAACTTATGAAACAAACACCCCATGAAGGATGTATCATACAGTAAATATTTAAATACACATAAATTAATGTATATTACACAATTAATGCAATCTTGGGTCATACATACACCAAACAAAAGGAAATAGTGGGAACATAACATGGATCTCATGGAAATAAGAAGGGAGATGAAAACCCCTTACCTTGTAGTTTTCCTTACTATAGAGTAGGTTAAAATCTAGTATAATTGTGAAGAAATTTTTTTATATTATAAAAAAACGAAATAATTAAACATTATATCATATAAGATCTTCTAATATTGTTGTGTTAATGATATTTTTGTAGTATCATTGTTTGAGTGTTTAACTGATTTGTTTTCCATTATACGTTTTGTTATGTAAGTCATGTTTGTTATGTATATGTTGTATTAGATTCATATCCAATATTATATTGATTTCTAAAAAAATATTTTTAATCATAAAATGAAAATTATTCTTGAATGATTATGATGGGGATTGATTCTCATCGCGTTCATGGAGACAATAAACAGTACGTACGCACGAGTGACAATATCATTATATTGATGGTGAAATATTATGTCATTGGATGGTATATCATATATAAAAAATCAGTAACATTTTATATTTATTATTTACATCTCCTATACTCATTACTATACAGATAAAAATAATGAAGTGTTTGAATCAAATAATACACCACGACATGTAGAAGGTAAGCCGTACGTATGCATGTGTGGTGACATTGTCATTTATAGGATGGATAGAATAACGAATATGGTTATACCCTATTTATAATAACATCAATATATGTATAAGGTAATGGATTTATTATTTTGGTGTTGAAACAAAAAAGAAAGAGTAAGTGGAAGAAGAAAAGAACTTGAAAAAAGGTAGTGAAATTATTACCTCTTCTTCGGGTGTTTCCTTTGGAGTTGATCAAAAAGGATCCATAGGTTGGAATTATAATCAAAGTAAGGCCAATAGAATGAAGTGCAGGAAATTGAAAAGATATTTGGATTGGGTTATGCCGAGCCAAATGGATTTGGGGGAGTGAAATTAAGAGAAGGTGAACTACCATTTTATTAGAGAGGTGAGGGTCACTTTAGGAAAATATTGAAATATTGTTTTATAATAAAATATTTTTCTGTTCGTAATGGATTGAAAATAATTTATTTCAAAGCTATGGTTGGGATGGGTCTCAATCCTTTCAACCCATAGGTTTTATACCAGTTTAGTGTATGAACCCGGACCTTCTTTTCAGGTTTTTTTTATTTTCTGGTCATTTTAGGGAAAAGAGGAAAATCTGGATATTTTCTAATTATACGACATGGAATTGAAAATTACATTCCATGTACTTCGATTTTGTGGGAGGACGTGTGCTTTCTATGTCCGTTCCACACACACGGTCATGTGGGGTGATGTGTAGGCTGCTTAAAGTGGAGTACTAAAAAGCCTAGTGTATTCCATGTAATTTTTTTTTCATTAAATGGACCGGGGTCACCTCTAATTGCCAGAACTATCTTCTTCTCTATATTCTTCACCTGAGAGCATCCCATATGGCCAAAAATCTCCTCCGAGCCCCCGATCGTCCATCTGTTCTATGAATCGACCATTGTCGATTGCATTGGAACTGCTGCGGTAATCTCTTCCTTCTTCTAGAGCATCATTTTCCAATTCATCCTCTTTTACAAATTATCATGGGTTGACCACTTTGTTCGTTTTCATATATCTATGACATTATAATGAGATTCAATCCTCTCGGATTAAGTATATTGATCTCTTAGCATCAAGGTATGTGGTTTGGGCCTTTCCCTTCAAATTATTTCAGTTTTATGTTCAATTTCCACCAATACCCTTGAACGGGCTATTGCATGATTATTGTTTTCCCCTTTTGTATTCTTTCCTTGATTGTGTGCTTGTTTAGAAGTAATTTGGTTATGTATGAGGATAATTTCTCTGCTTGGATTTTTTTCCCATGCCTTGTTCTGTTTACGACCTTATGTCTTGTTCAACCTTTGGCTGTTATACCTGTTTTCAATGCCTTATGACCGTAGGATAGAGTGTTGTTTCTTGACATGCTTGTTATGCTGTAGACTAGTTATCCAGTTAGCTCTGTAGGTTAACTTTTTCCATATAAGAATTATTATGAACTCACTGGCATGGGGCCATGAGAACCTATTGTTATATACTATAAGGGGATAGACCAAGTGTGCTTCCTTAGAGAGTCATGGAAATTATAAACTATAGGGGATAGACTGAGAGAGCTTCCTTAGAGAGTCTTGGGCATTAAAGACTATAGGGGATGGACCGAGTGAGTTTCCCAGAGAGTCTTTGATATTATAGACTACCGGGGGACAGACCGAGTGACCTTTCTCCAATAGTCTTGAGATTTATTGACTATATGGGAATAGATCGAGTGAGATTCCTCATAGAGTCTTTATTTGTTGAATTCCCTTAATCCATTCCATGATATAAGAGTAATTAACTAATAGTGCTTCCTCAGATATTATGTGATTGACCTGAGAATATAAGAGGGATTTACTGAGTGAACTTCTTTAGAGAGTCTCTAGACCTTGGGGCGATAATGGCAATTGACCACGTGATCTTCCTCAGAGAGTCCCTGACTACCTTAAACTATAGGGGGAATTGAGTGAGCGTGCTTCCTTTGAGAGTCTTATAATTACATATGACCAAACCCAAGGGGTTAGTCTGAGTGTATTTCCTATACTATTATTGGTAATTCTTGGATTAGACCAGATTGTGTTGTTGTGCATACTTCCCAGAGGGATTCCGATTTCTGGTTAGCTATTTGCCTCACTACTGCTTGTTGATCTGTGGATTGTTTGTTGTTTGTATCATCTTATCTAGTGTTTACTGTGTATTTCTTACTGTACTATTATTGGTCATATGGTCACTGAATTTTAGGCACAGATCTTCATTGTGATTTCCTATTGGGATTTAATATCACACCCTGTTTGGGTCATGATTTTGGGACCAAACATATTATATTATTGTACGTATAGACAAGGGAAAGCGGCCTTCTACTTCAGGAACATGATTTCATTACAGTAAAAGAGCATGTGACCAAACCAAGGCTTGCAATGCTGAGGGGTCGTTTATCAATTTTCTTTTGTACTCTATTTTAGTATTTTATTCATCATTGTGACTTCTTTGGATTCTTTCCTAGACATATTTATCATGCATCATTTCATATATATGTGTGTGCTATAGTTGTTTAATGTTTTAGCCTTCCGTTGTTTTCTGTCTTTTGGATATTTACTATTTCTACTACTGTATGTGATGTTTACTTCCACTGTGTACTCTGCCAATGAGGGCCTAGTTTCCCCACCATCACACCCAAGGCCCTCACTGCTAGTCAGAAGTTTCAGGTGTTTGGGGAAATGCACATGAGGCCATGTGACCAACCGGGTACGGGGTGCATCTGGGCGGCTTCTGGAACCAGGACGTTACAAAGTGGTATTAGATGGTTTCTATTCTTTTGACATAATGTTTGGAGGATTTATCCAGTGATAGTATGGAATAGTTACTTAGTAATAAGTTGTTCCCGGTAGTAGCTAACCCGTGTACTGGGAAAATCCATACTGCCTCATTTATTTCAAATTTAATGGTTTGCAAATTTTACATTTGATTTGATTCCATCGTTGGGTGATTCGCATGATTTGTGTTGTTACTGTTATTGTAATTGCAGTTCTATTTTTGTCGTAACCTAATGATATGAGGGTATGCCATCTCATGAATCATATAGACACTTTTTAGAAGTCACATTCCATGCATTCTTGCCATGCCATCTAGGATGCATTACTGATTGAATGTTGTTGTGATTGAAGTTGTGTAGATTATTCATGTTTTTGTGATATATGCATTGATATAATCTCTGCTGTTAGATAGGGAATTTGGTTGTATAGTACTTTTCTTAGATTAACGCCAAATTTTGGTTTATGAGGTGTTATAGGCCCTCATGGACCGAAATTTGATGGATCATTTTCTGGTTGCCTTGTTATGACTTGTATAAGATTTCGAGCTCTGATTAATGGGGAGTATGTGACCTCATGGATCAAAATTTGGATCCTTAACTCTTGTTTTCTTGGTTTTCTGGGCTTTAGAGCAGTTTCTGAGCTACTACCTGGGAAAACCCAGAATACAAAGCATGTACTTTATTGATACACAACATGTAGTTTTTAAACTATGTTACTGACTGTGTGGGCAGAAACACAGGGCTATGAAAAATCTTTAGAAACATGCTGTGTACAGTACGTACACACAATGTTTTACTGACCGTGTTTCTACCCATGTGGCTAATGACAGAGATGGATCAAACATTGACTTTACACCTTGTTTCTTAATATTACATGTTGTGCCATGTAACCTAAGTACCGGGTCATGTCACGAACAACACGGGTAGTGGAAAACCTTCAAGTACACATCGTTTTCTCAGGGAGCATGCCGTGTAGAGTGAACCGTGTTGTCAGTCGTGTAACTAACAACATGGGTCGTTGAAACCTTTTCTAGTACATGTCGTGTCCTTATTGAACATGTTTTGTAGTCTAGGATTTAAGAGGACTGTGTGGGTCAGCCGTGTAAGGAGACTTTGTAAGGGGAATAGAGTTCAAGTACATGCTTTGTGTGGGGACAACATGCCATGTGTCTGGGGTGTTACATGACCAGTTGTGGCAGATGTAACCACCCATGTGAATGGATTAAAACAACACTTTCTTTAGTATTTATATAGGCCATGTAGTCATGTTTTGTAAAACATTAATATTTCTTTATCTTGTTCTTGTCTTGTACTCTTCTGTTCTCAGTCTCTGATAGTCCTGATCAATGGTGTGCTTTTGAACTTTCAAAGCTATTACACTGAGATGTCCTCCGATTTTATGTCAGCTTCCCAACGGTGAACAAACACTAGATATGGCGGATACGAGACCTCCTGAAGATCCTCAAATTGTTCCAGCCTTGGCACAAGAAGTAATACATGTTGCAGGCATCGAGGTGCAGGATAGGGAGGGTTTTCTGTGGTTGATGCAGGCCTTCAAGGGATCGCAGCCTCCTGCCCCGTCGATGGTAGAGTTTGCGTGAGTCTTCCAGCAGTATCATCCTCCCACCTTCCCAGGGGAAGGAGGACCTCATGCTGCCGAGTCGTGGATCAAATCCACACTGATGATCTTCGAGCATCTCGAGGTACCACCATAGAGGATTCTAAAGCTCGCTACCTACATGCTTCGAGACTCTGTAAAAAGGTGGTGGGATGTCATCTCTCATGCAGGATGCCAACAAAATATGTCTTGGGAGCAGTTTCAGCGTATCTTTTATGACTAATTATACCCGGAGACCTTGAGGGCTGACCGAGCCTGGGAGTTCATGAGCTTAATGCTGGGTACTCTTTCGGTGATGGAGTATTTCTCTAATTTCACAGAGTGGCAGCATTTGACACCAATTCTAGGAGGTGATGAGTTGTTCCTTGCACGGATGTTTGAGGAAGGTTTGAGGAAAGACATCTTCTCATAGGTGAATATTTTTATGTTGACATCGATATCATCTATCATCAACCAAGCACTGATCACTGAGTGGAATCTGAGGGATTTAGGGGCAGTGAGCCAAGGCAGTTTGATGTCTAGAGTCAGTGTTCCTCCTACTGAAAGTAGGAAGCGCTGTTGGGAGTCTGCTCGACGAGATCAGATTAAGAGGAATGCATATTTGGGCATCCAGGAGGTGTGATACCAATATGGGAGGAGCGGGCATACTAAGCCTTAGTGACAAAGGGACCTGATGGAGTTCTGATATTGCGGTATGATCGGTCATCCTCAGTGTTTTTGTCATATCTTTTCACATGCAGCTGGTGGTATGGGTTATTACATGACCCTGCATTCAGGGGATGCATTTCCAGTTTCTCACCAGTCTGGGAATTGGTGTTCTTTCGGATGTTCGGGCTGAGGTGGAGGTCATGACCATGGTGGTCAGTCACCAGGTTACCAGTGATAGAAGAGTGGATCAGTTCAGAGTGGTCAGCTAGGGTTGTGGGTTCATAGTATAGGAAAGGCTATTATTGTGGAGCTGACCCATCATGAGCAGGATCTTGGACCTTAAATTTTTAGAGGTATGATCTTAGTAGCCTCAGTTTTATCTTCTGCTCTTTTCGACACAGGGGCTTCCCATAGTTTTATCATAGTTTCTATTGTGAAGAGACTTGGGCTCTGTATATTTTTTTCTTCTGATATCTTGACACTAGACAGACCATTAGAAATGAATACATCAGTCATATGTCAGTGCAGAGAGTTCCCTCTTGAGGTTTTAGGGTGTCACTTCTTATGGGACAACTATGTCCTAGAGATGATAGGCTATGATTTCATTCTCAGGATGGACTATTTAGTTCCATTCCCAGTAGTCATAGACTGTTATCGATACAGGGTGAGTTTCATATCACCTAAGGGTGGATTCTTTCTTCATAAGGGTGAGTTGGATGTCCAAGCGAGCAGAGTGGGTCTAGAGAATCATGGACTAGGAGAAGTTACAACCCAGATTGCCAGTCTATATCTGAATGACCAGGTAACATCATAGTTATA
Source organism: Viscum album (assembly GCA_963277665.1). Taxonomy (NCBI): domain Eukaryota; kingdom Viridiplantae; phylum Streptophyta; class Magnoliopsida; order Santalales; family Viscaceae; genus Viscum; species Viscum album. The sequence continues at coordinate 1,552,249,906 of OY728161.1, read as the reverse complement.
CTTTCTTCCAGTAGTGGATCATTTTAGGGATGTCTTTCTAGAGGAATTTTTAGGTTTTCCATTGGAGTGTGAGGTATAATTTCCTATTGATCTCTTGATAAGAGTGGCACCAGTGGCCATTCCTCCTTATTGGATGGCTACACCTGAGTTGCAAGAGCTCAATATGTAGTTGGAGGAGTTGCAGGACAAGGGTTTCATCTATTCCAGTACATCTATTTGGGGTTCACCTATCCTATTTTTGATGCAAGGAGAGGACACCCTTAGGCATTGTGTGGATTATCAGAATCTAAAACAGTTGACGGTCAAGAAGTGATATCCTTTGCCTTGTTTTATGACCTCTTTTACCGGCTTTGAGGATCCCGGGAGTTCTTGATGATCGATTTGAGGTCCAGTTATCATAAGTTGTGCGTTAGACCATCTGATATTCCTCTTACAGCTTTCCGAAACAGGTATGATCTGTACGAGTATATAGTTATGCAGTTCTGTCTCATGAACGTACCTATAGTTTTCATGGTACTGATGAACCGAGTGTTCCATCCATACTTGGATTCCTTCGTGGTGGTTTTCATGGATGAAATCTTGGTGTACTCTCACACTCGACACGACCATGCTACCCATTGTGAGATTTTTCTGAGTACACTAAGGGAGCATCGATTATTTGGTAAGCTCTCAAAAGGCCACTTTTGGATGGACAATATTCACTTCATGGGTCATGTTATCTTAGAGATAGGAGTATCAGTAGACCCAAAGTAAGTGGGAGTAGTAGTTTCCGAGGAGAATCCGAAGAATGTCTTTGAGGTGTAGAGTTTTCTAGGGCTGGCAGGATACTACCGAAATTTCATATAAGACTTTTCCCGCCTATCATCACCACTAACAGTTCTGACCAAGAATGGGGCAATGTTCTTATGGTCAGATTCCTATGAGTCAGCCTTTCACGAGCTGAAAGGGAGGTTTACGTCAGCACCGCTACTAGTCTTGGTAGAGCTAGGCCAGAGCTAAACTGTCTACTGCAATGCTTCAGGTATCATGCTAGAAGTTGTGCTTATGCAGGGAGATGGATTCATTGCGTATGGGTCTCGGCAGTTGAGGCCACATGAGAGGAATTACATGGCGCACGATCTAGAGTTGGAATTTTTTTTAAATTTCTTACACAGTTGGAGACATTATCTTATGGGAGAGAAATTTGTGGTTTTCACCAACCAAAAGAGTCTCAAATACATTTTCACTCAGCGTGATCTAAATTTGAGACAGTGCAGGTGGGTTGAGTACATATATTCCTTTGACATTGATCTTGTCTATACGCTGGGAAAGGGAAACTCAGTGGATGACGCGTTGAGTAGGAAAACTCAGATATAGGTAGTTCAGGAGGCCAGTAGTGAGTGGATTCTTATGAATCTGTTCTTTGAGATTCATTTGGAGAGGCAGGACAGACAGGGGCAGATCTTTCTATCTTTTGAAACTATTTCCTCTAAACTTCCTGATCGGGTCTGGATGTGGAATTTATCAGACTCAGAAGGACTAATCCTATGGGAGAGTGTGTCAGGAGAGAAACCTATTCCTGGATAGAATGTGGACAAGGATGAGATCTTTAATTTCCAGGGGCATGTATGGGTTCCATCAGACATACACGATTAGCTGATGTGAGACTTTCATTCCACAGTTTGGGCAGTTCATCCTTATATCCCCAAGATATATCGTGATCTAAACCACCAGTATTGGTGCCATGTGTAAAGAGAGATGTTTCTGGTTTTTCATGAGGTGTTCCACTTGTCAGTAGGTGAAGGCGGATAATCAGCGACCCGTAGGTCTTTTGCAGCAGTTACCCATTCCGTAGTGGAAGTGGAACGATGTCACGATGGATATCGTGACCAGTTTTCCAAGGTCACCTCGAGGGAATGATGATGTTTGGGATGTCATTGATAGGATTATGAAGGTTACTAACTACTTTCCGATCAAGGAGAAATTCAATATTGATGAGCAGGGATAGATGTAAATCTGAGCGATTGTATGTCTAAATGGAGTTCAACACTCCACTATTTCAGATAGGAATGTGTGTTTTACTTCTTGGTTCTGGTAGTGACTTCTAAAGGATTTGGGAACACAGGTACTTTTGAGTACATCATACCATCCCCAGACAGATGGATAGTCCGAGTGTACGATTTATGTTCTTGAGGATATACTCGTAGCTTGCATTCTAGACTTTGGAGATTCTTGGGATAAGCATATAACTCTTTTGGAGTTCTCTTACAACAACAGTTTTCAGGCAACTCTTCAGATGGCAACTTATGAGGCTTTGTACGGTAGGCCATGTCAATCACCTTTATGCAAGCTAGAGGCAGGAGGGGCAGTTTTTCTGGGACCTCATCATGTTCTGGAGGCCTCAGAGTAGATAGAATTGATTAGGAAGAGGATGGATATGGAACAGTCTCAACAGAAATATTATGCTGATAAGTGGAGATGACCTCTGGAGTTCGAGGTCAGGGATCAGTTTTTCCTTCAGGTCTCACTAAGTATGGGACCCGAGAGGATTTAGAGATAGGGTATGCTTTCGCCGAGGAACTTCGGGCCATTTGAGGTGTTGTAGATAGTTGGGTTGGTTGTCTATCAGTTGCAGTTAGCTAAGATGTACCAGGATATTCACGACATTTTCCACGTTTCTGAGCTTGGATATTACTTCTCAGACTCGTCTCGGGTCTTTCAACCTGAGGAGGATGAGCTTGAATTGGATGCATCGTTTGAGGATCATCCTATCTGGATTGTCGATCGTAGTACAAAGGTCCTATGTGGCCAGTCTGTTCCTCTTGTACGGGTGCTATGGAAGCATGGGAAAGTATAGGATGAGACTTGGGAGAGGGATGTCGATATACGATCACAGTGGCCAGAGTTGTTCAGGGTTTCTTCTTCTACGCATTTCTAGGGAAATTCAGAGAATTAATTCTTTAAGAGGGGAAGTTTTTATAATCCCCGAACTTCTTTTCAGGTATGTTTTTCCTTTTCTGGTCATTTTAGGGAAAAATAGGAAAATATGGAAATTTTCGTACTACACACCATGTACTTTATACGTACACGATGTGTACTTTGATATCGCATGAGGCCGTGTGCTAGCCGTGTCCGGGCCACACACACGGTCATGTGGGTTTATGTGGATCCCACATAACGAAGTGTATATAAAATCATAGTACACGTCATTTACTCCAAAAGTACACACCTTATACTTTAATTTTATTATTAAAAGGACTATGGTCACGTCTAATCCCCAGAACTGTCTTCTTCTCTAGCTTCTTCGACAAAGATCTTCCCGTATGACTGCGAATCTCATTTGAGAACCCAAGCCTCCGTTTATTCTCCTAATTGACCACCGTTGATTGTATTGGAACTACATTAGTAATCTCTTCCTTCTTCTAGAGCATTGTTTTCTAATTTATCCTCATTTTAAAAATATCATGGGTTGAAGTTTTTGTGAATTTTCGTAGATCTACGATGTTTTAAATATATTCAAGCCTCATGGCTCATGTATATTAATCTCTTATCATCATGGTAGGTGGTTTGTTCCTTTCCATTCAAATCATTTATGCGTTATGTGAAATTTCCACCAATACCCTTGAACGGGGTATTGCGTGTCTACTATTTTTCCCTTGTTGTTTTCTAGCCTTGCTTTTATGCTTGTGTAGAGATTATTAGGTTATGTATGAGGATAATTTATATGCTTGGATGTTTTGCCCATGACCTGTTCTAATTATTAACTTTTAATCTTGTTCAGCCTTTGGCTGTTAAACCTTTTTTCCATGCCTTGTGACCATTGGATGGAGTGTTGTTTCCTGACATGCTTGTTATATTGTAGACTGGTTAGCCAAGTAGCTCTGTAGGTTTACTTTGGACATATATCATTATTATGCACGAACTGGCACAGAGTCGTGAGAACCTAGTGATATAGACTATAAGGGGACAGACCGAGCAAGCTTCCTCAGAGAGTCTTGGATAATATAGACTATAGAGGATAGACCGAGGGATCTTCCTTAGAGATTCATGGACATTATATACTATATGGGATGGACCGAGTGAGGTTCCCAGAGAGTCATAGATATTATAGACTAGAGTGGGATAGACCAAGTGAGCTTCTTCATAGAGTCTTGAGCTTTATAGACTATAAAAATATAGACATCGTGAGCTTCCTCAGAGAGTATTTTTCAATTGAATTTCCTTAAATGATTTCAGGCTTTAGGAGGAATCGAATGAGCCTACTTCCTCAGTGATTTTATGATTGACCTAAGGCTATAAGAGGGATTGACTAATTTGACTTCTCAGAGAGTCTATAGACCATGGGGCTATAAGGGGAATTGACCACGTGATCTTCCTTAAAGAGTCCCTGACTACCTTAGATTATAAGGGTAATTCACTGAGCGTGCCTCCTCAGAGAGTCTTATAATTTTGTATGACCTAACCAAAGTGGTTAGAGTGAGTGTATTTCCTAGAGATTTGTTGGTAATTCATGGATAGCACCAGAGGGGATGGATGTGAGTATTTTCCAGAGGGATTCCTATTTGTGGTTAGCTGTTTGCTTCACCGCTGCTTGTTGATCTGTGGATTGTTTACTATGTGTATCATCATGTTTACTGTTTACTTCATACTACTTCGTGTACTATTACCTTCCATATGCTCACTGACTGTTTGGAACAGATCTCCGGGTGATTGCCTACTTGGATTTAGTCTCACAGCCTGTTTGGGTCATGCTTTTGGGCCAAAACAGATTATTTTTTTATAGGTATAGACAAAGGTAAGCACTCTTTTACTTCTGGTACATGATTTCATTAGAGCAATAGAGCATGGGACCAATCCGAGGCTTTCGATGCTAAGGATCTATTTATCTGTTTTTTATACATTGGATTACTATTGTACTCAACATTGTGACTTTTTTTGGCTTCTTTCCAAGACATATGTATCATTCATTATTTCATATATATGTGTGTGCTCCAGTTGTTTGTTGTTTTAGCCTTCCGTTGTTTGATGTTCTTGGATATTTACTATTTCCACTATTTTATGTGATTTTTACTTTTGATGTGTACTCTTCCAATGGTTGTATAGTTTCTCCACTATCACACCAAGGGCCCTCTCTGCTAGTCCGCAGCCTCTGGCATTTGAGAAAATCCACTTTAGGCCATGTGACCAACCAGGTACGGGGTACCTCTGGGTGGGTTCCGGAACCGGGATTTTACATTTAGGTTACCATTTTAACCTTATCTTATATATTGTACTCATAGTTAAATATTTGATTATTTTACCGTGTCTTCTTGTATTCGTAAACTATATGATTAATAATCATGCTCTAATCTTCAAAGAGAACATACAGTGCATCATTAATGACATATATAATATTATTTTAGCACTTTGTCCAAACTTTATATTTTTAGGATTATTATATCAATCAATAATATAGTATTTTTTTTAAAATCTAATTTATGTCAATTTTGACACTATTTGGTATTTAGTTTTTGTGAAATTCATAAAAACCTTATCACTGTGAAAAAAAATTATCTAATCAACCCTAAAAAGTCATATTAACCTATAAAATTCATGGATGGCATCTAACATTTAAATTGATATTTATTTTGATATTTGTAATATTAAGTATTTTAATATTTCATAAGGAAGCTAATTACAGCATCATCAATGTGTCATAAATAAATTTTATAATTTAATATCTCAAAAATTATAAATAATACACCATTATATAGGAAATATTTTAATCATTCTAAAAATATTTATTGTCGAATTTATCTAATGTATAGTCGTGTATTGAATATGGTTTAGTTATTAATTTTTGAATTTTACACTATTAACTCTTCTTTAAATAAAATAATAATAAATGTCCTAATCTAATCCATTTGGACATAAAGGATCAAATTTCATTCATAGTGTTGTTCTGGGAAAAATTAAATTTATCCAATTGAATTAGGACTTGTGTTATGATAATTATAATATCATTTTATCTTTGATTACCCTATTTACTTTAAACGTGATAAATAAAAGTCCAAAGTTACTATTCACCAAAAATTATTTTCATCATCTTGAAACACATTTTACATAATGAGATGAAACATTTCTCTTAGATTTTACAAATTCAATTCACAGAAGTAGAAAAAATATGTTTTATTCAAATTTCAAATTTCTCCTAGAAGATTAGTAAAAGATGGTAAAAAGTTCAATAAAATTTTATGCATCTAATTTTACTATACAATGACACAAATAGATTAAATAGAACTTATATAAGCATTATACATCTATTTTTACTTAAAATATATTAAAATTATATAAATAATTTTTTTAAATAAAATGTCGGTTTTAAACTATAACGTAGTGTTTTTTCACTATTCATCAAAAATTGAATGTTTTCAGAAAAATACCAAAATATTACCCTGAGATAATTTTGATATTTCAAATTCAAAAATGAATTATATTTTACCCAATTAAAAACATAGAATTCTAATTAATTAATTTAAAATTAAGTCCCATTTTCCAAAATGAAAAGCGGGTTTTGAAATAGTCAAAACTATCAAAAAAATGACATGTGTTTATGTATAATTTAAATGTAAATTTACATATAATGACGTACATAGTATTAAATAACAAAAATATTATCAAATTTTACTTCCAACCCATTAAAATTCATAATTTATCACTATTATTTTTTTTATTAAAAATTTTGTTTTCATTTAAAATTAAGTAGTTTTAATATTCCTCAAAATATGAAAGTTATCAGAAAAGTACCAAATTGTTTTCCAAAATAATTTTTTCTAGTTTTATTTTAAATATTAATTTTATTTCATTAAATTGAATATATAAAATTTTCAAATATTAGTTTTTAAAAAAGTTTTCCTTTTAAAAGGTTGTAAAATAGCATTTTTTTAAAAATACTTCTATAATCTTATAAAATAAATTTGTTCTTATATTATGTCTAAGAAACACGTAATATGGATTATAAAATTATATGGAGTATATTAAATTCAAAATTTAGTTAATACTATTCATAGTTCATTTTTGAACTATTAGTTTGGTAAGTCATGGTGCGCTTGAATTCGGTGTTGCGTGTAGCACAAGCTGTTGAATTACATTATAGAAAATAACATACTATGAAATCATTCGGTGTTACACTTTTTCATGTCATTATCATCATTCAAGAGTCACCTGATTTATTTTTATCAAATTTCATAGATATAATAGTAATGAAAATTTAATTTCACAATCCCCAACCAACCTGATATAGTCACTAATCTTGAAGATCTAGCATTCCCTCTATATACCATCAAAATAATGTATATAAAAAATGTGGCATTCCATTATTTAAACACATAACTCTAAAACCATTCTTGATTCCAATTATCCCCATGTGCTTATTCCAAAAAAGTACATTGAATCTCAATGACTATATAATATTCCTAATGGAATGTCCTACACATAGATCACATAACTAGAACATATAGTCAAAAATCCTATCATTAAGTAATCAACATGTTAGGTTCAACCAAATAATAATTTTATAATCTCACATATGACATAGATCACTAACATCAATAGATTAATCTTAAAGTAACTAATATATCTATCCAAGCCAATAAACTATTTCTCACACAATTCATAAATAGTGAGGGGATGTTATTTCACTTGTATCAATAATCAGGTGACAACTAAAATACCAAATAACAAACTCAATGCTCCATGTTACAAATAAAATTAATATTATTCCATTACATAATACTACTATAGAATTGATCCTAACTGGGAATATAAATATAAGACTACCCCCACAAGGGTAAAAATATAATCCACACTAATTTTATGACATTGTCTCAGTATAATTTGTGTTGAGTATATCATAGTCATATGGTGTAATTATTTATTTTTCCACAAAAAGTTTGTATCACCAAATGATATTAATATATATTTCTTTATAAATAAATTTAATTTATTTAATAGATTTTATTACAGGTAAAAATGAATTTAAATGAACCATAATATAATTTGGAAGTAATATTATTTAAACATGGTCATTATTCCATAGTATTTTAATATTTTAGCAATGAGTAAAATCAGTGAAATCATTAATGAAATCTATCATGGTTTTATATAGCATCAATTATTTGTAAATAATTATTCAATTCTTTGTAAAATCATATTTTTCTTAAAAAATATTATTTCATAAAAATTGATTTATTTAATATTTTAGTGATAATATTTTAACTAATTTATTCCAAATTTATAATTTATATTTTTTAATAAGGATATGATTTTATTTAAATCATCATACTTAATATAACATTGGGAGAAATGTTGATATTTTACTAAAATGATTGATTTTATGGTCAATAGTGAAAAATAGTACTATTTATATTAAATTTTTAATTATTTTCAAAATTATAAAATGATTAATTTTATTTCAAAATGATTAAAATGTAACATTATATTATTATTAATGTTAATATTCTAATTACATCCATTATGAACACACACAATGACCTCATTCTCTCTCATCATGATCCCATGAGTCTTCTTCTTTTCAGGTTCCTTGGCTTCTTTCCCTTATCATTGGAGTGGAAATTCCGACCTCTACTCTCTTATGATGAGTTACTTTGGGAGATCTCTTATATTATTCCTAGGTTTTTATCTCTGGATTTTATTTTTAGGAGTGTCCAAATTAAGTCTTCTATCGTCTTCATATCCTTCTACATAGGGTTTCATTCCCCATTCATTATTTCCTTTTTTTGTTTAGGGTATCACCATTAGATCCCATGAGCTTTCCTATTATTTTTATTACATGGGTTTTATTTTCAGTTTTGTATTATATTTTCAATCTCATTATATATTTGTTTCTATGGTGTTTTGTGTTTCAATTATATTTTTGTAGGGGTGTTTCGATGGAGATGTGGTCTATGTTTTTCTAGTGGGGTTTTCAGTGAGTCTGATAGTGTTTGTTGGTCGCAACATGCTATCTACGTTGTTCCTGGTCATACTCCCCTTTGGCCACCATATCTACTACTCCCATATACATCGGTTAGGTGAGATATATTCTAAGCTGTTTTGGAAAGATTTTTTCATTGTGGTGGGGGTTTCCTTGTGCCCCCTCCTGTGTTCTGGAGATAGTGGAGTTTTAGTTTGTTCGTGTAATGTCATCGAAGATCATGGCACCCTATGAAGGCTCCATTATTCTCCTACTCTACAATAGAAATGGCTACCAACTCTTCTCTTATGTTCATCATGGTGATGTGTCTATCTCAAAAGAATTGGAAGTTGAGATTCAAGTAGTTATCGGTGATCCAGTGGGAATTTTCATTGGTCAGCGGATAGAGTGAAATTTTGTTGGTGGTTTTTGGTCGAAGGATAGGGTAAATCTATCTATTATTTTGAAGGGTCTTAAAATTGTTGGTGGTGTTTGGACAGAAATAGTTATTATGGTCACGTATTGGTGTGAATTGATGTCCCAATTGTTTTTTGTGATGGTGGGGATGATGTTTGGTGCATGGAGTTGGTCTCTGGGAATTGGTAGGTGATGTTAGCCGATGAGGACGATGACAAGGAATTGTGTTGATGTGATGGTAGTGACGGTGATAAGAGGTCAGTTCAATGACATGATGATGGAAGTGAGTTTAGTTTTATGGTCTACTCTTGATGTGGATCATGATGGGTAGATTTTGGATTGATGTAGATTTCGGCAGTTTTTTTGGGTTTTTAATTTTGAATATAATATTTTGAATTTTTATTTTTTTTGTGTCATGTTACTATGGAAAACACTATTTCAGGAAAAAACAACTTTATGTTGTGTTTTTCAAGATTTATTTGAATTATATTCTTTAAAATAAATGAAATTAATATTAAAAGGTGTATTTTTTATTTGGAATCATCATAATTAATATTATTAAATAGGTACACCATATCTTTTGTTAATTCGAATAGGGGCAATAAAAATTATTTTTCACAATTGTAAAAGAGGTATAATCAGGATAAAACCTTTGGGGGAAACATTAATATCTATATATATTTTGAATATATCCTATTTAAGGAGTGTTTTTTTGGAAAAAAATAAATTATTAAGGATTTAAATTTTATATTTTAAATCATTATATTTAAATTGGTATCCCACACCTGCCATTTTTTAAGATAAATCATCTTTCATTGAAATAAAAAAACTAATTTTCGATTATTGAATTTAATAATAATATTGGATGATGTGATCCAGTTTTGGGAACAGTAAATTAAAAAAGTAGTTACTTTTTTATTATTTATCCATGAAAAACATGTAAATAAATTTATTAAATTTTTTCATGGTAAAATTATTATAACCTCTAGATCATATATTTTCTAGTACATCATTTTCCTTGAATTTTAAATTATTTAATTAAGATAAATTTATAAAACTAATATAAATTAATCCTTTAAAAATTTATTTAAAAATTTTAATCAAATTGTCAATTTATTAAATTCCTCTTTTTCTGTCCAATAATATTTTATAATGGTAAAAATATATAGTAATAATTATTAATGTCATATTGAGTATTAATTATCTTTATATGGATATAAGGATTAAAATGTGTCCAAAATATGTACATAAATGATTTTATTAGTGTAATTCCACCATATAATATCTTATATTTTGAATTTATTTCCTTGCAACCACAAGAAATAATTATGATATATATATATTTATACAGTTTAATCATATCTATAATTCCAATATTTTTCTTTCACTACCCTATAAATAGATACCACTTATTCAATATTAATTGAATTTAATAAACCTTATATAATAGATAATAAATACCATAATACCATAAAATATTCCTTTCCGATATCTAAGAGCATCTTGTATTTCATTATGACCATCCATTCAAGTCTTAATGTTTAATCCAATATGGGTTTCGACAAAATGAGGTATAACTCTAAACAGAGTATATTCAATTTTTTTCTTATATATATGATGAATGCGGGGTAAAAATTATATAATAATTAATCATGTATAATAAATATACTTAATATTTATTATGCTGATGGAACAACAAATATCCACCTCCTACCAATCCGGAAGAAAATGGAATCATCACTCATGCAAATGTAAGACTCACAACCTCCAGGTAATAGTGTAATTCAATTTTCATCACCATTTTCCTGGGAATTTTATAAATATTGAAATAATATTTATATATTATTTATTTATTTATTATTATTGTTTTATAATGTTAAAAATAATTTATCAATATTCTATTACTTTGTTTATAAAATGAAAACAATTTTCTTATGTATGTACTACAAACTGTCTCCATTAACGGTCTAAATCATTTTTCTATTTGTAAAACATATTAAAGAATATAAATATATATAATAAAATTATAATAAATTTAAATAATTATTATCACTACGGAGATAATAAAACCACTATCAATGATCAAAGACCTGAACTGTCAAATCACAACATCTATTAATAAAATTGGTTTTTACACCGATACAATGATTTAATAAATGAATTATTAACACATGTATGTTGAAAAGTTATAAGTGGATAATATATGATATTATAAGTTGGTAAATGATTCAATTATTTAATTATAATACAATTTTTTTAATTAAATAGGTGGATATAGTAGTTTTAATGAATATAAAATATTAAGTAATTTTTTTTCTTTAACATTTATTTATAGGAAGCATATAAAATATTCACCCAATAGTTATTATTTATGGTTTATATAGTACACATGAATATAATTTATAATTATTCTCATGAAATTTAGGGGTAACTAGCAATCTAACATTGGTTCTTTATTTGGTGAGGATATATTTGAATTGTTTCCAATCCAGAATGGGTTTTATGATGAAGTCTCTTTGTTTAATGGTATTTGTTAATGATTATGTGAATGATTATTAAATTTCATGATATAACTATACATAATTTCGTGAATATAGATAAAATATTGTTAATAATGGAATTTCCCTAAAAATAATATAATTTTATTCTATTTTTTTAAAATTAATTTGAATTTTTTAAGAAAAAATGTATTATTTCCTAATTGGATCAAATTAATTTTCTTCAATACACATGTTTTCAATATAATATTTTGAAAAATGTATTTATTATTATCTAATTATTATTTAATTTTATTTTTTGAAATTGTTTTAATACTTAAATAATCATTTAGAATAATATTCTTATCAATTTCATAATAAGGGGATGTTTTGTTTTTATAAAAAATATGAAAGGTACTATTATTTTATCATATACTAAATTAGAGGAATCTATAACCCTTATGATTTCTCAATACATTATAGTTTCAATTTTAATTATAATTGGAATTAATAAAAAAATTTATTCTTATAATATTTCATAATTTTATAAAATTTAAAATAAGTGCTTTAAAATTGTAAAAAAACTCCTCAAAAATTATTCCTATGATTATTTAATCCATTTTCATCTACCATAACACCATTTTATGTAACATAATATATAGTATAAAAATAATTCTATGAATATTACCTTATTTATTTTATGTATGGTTTATTACTATTATTGTTATATTTTTATTGCAGCCTTTTATTTTCCATGGTTCAGGCTATGAATAATCTTTTAAATATTTTAGAAGCCCATCTCTTTTCATAGGGTTATTATATTTAATGAATGTTTTACAATATTCTAGAACACCTATGAATTATTTCTAATTATATGATGGGTGTTCAAAAAATTATATAACCATCCTCTGCATTGGAAAAAAAATTTTATCTAATAAGTTAATAATGACTATTATTATTTCTTATCTAAGTTTCGTAATGGTATATATCAATTGTTATGGTCATGGGATAAAATCTTAACTATGAATATAATGAATAAGAGAGTGAACCAAATCAACTATTTTAGTCATGGATGTGGGCCTTGATTAATAATATGGTTTTCTATTTATATTTTTATATCATAAACATATGTTTCATTCCAATGTTACGCTCTCATGCTGAAATTATTTAATTCCTAAATTAGTCTTGTCTTATGAACTACCCTATTTTATTCCATGACTCAAGATTATGATATATGATATGTTGGTTATGGTTTTCAGTTATATTCTCATATACTGTACCCGTTATGATTGTGATATATTCATGTGATTTTTGATGTCTCTCTGGTTAACCCTTACCAAGGATATGAGCCCACCCTTTCTTATTATTAATTTTCCCATCTTATGATGAAATGTTTGTGTAATGATATATCAAAAATGGGTTTTAATTTTAATGAACAAATATAAAGATGATGTATAATTTATATTTACCAGTTTTTTAAGAATACCTAATTCCCAAGAGAGTAGACCGATATTATTATTGAATGGATTCTAATTTTAAATATTTCTTATTATTATAAAAAGCGTGTTCCTATTTTATAAAATTATTGGGACATTGGTGATGATTTATGGGAAAATAGAATATATGTTTTTATTTATACATTACTTAACCGAGGAAATTATAGTTCTAGAGCCAATACAATAATTACACAATAATTTTTTACCACGAAGGAGTTCAATGCATTTAGTTATCTCCAAAAGTTTATTTTATATATATTATAAGAGATACTACATAATCATAATTTGAGAGAATACCTACATAAATTCTACATGTCCTATAATGAAATAGAAAACTTGTTTTCTCTCTAATTATACTTGAAATAAAAATTTATTTTCAAAACCAACATATAACTATTTTATAATAAATTAATAAAATAAAACATGGTCATCACTGATATCAGTAAAATACAACTATTTGTGTTTTTTCTGAGTCCTATATGAAAAATATAATTGATATATTTATTCCACTTTCTGAAGCATCTAGTGAGAAACAAATAAATAATAAATATAAAAATCCATCTGTGTCACACTAGGTGACATAAAATACACTAAAAATTGGAAACCATAAAAAAAATAGAAAATCCCTATAAACTATAATTTCTATTATAAAAAATTCATATAAATACACTAGTATATGCTCTCTCATAATCCCTAACACAGTCTTTGTACATATATACCATCACCAAAAATATCAAGAGAAATTTAAATTTCATAGACACAAAATAGTAGCATTCCTCTAGTCAAAGATCAATAAATGGATTCCAAGATAGATTCTCCATCTTACCAAACATCAAAGCAAGAATCTCATGAAGTATTTCATGAATTATTAAAATTTTATGAACATCTAATCATTATCATCAATAATATGACATGGAATTTTTTATGTTGTATAATTTTGTAACATCCTTCTAAAAACAACATCAAGAACAAGGATAGCATAAATCACCGATTTCATATCTTATTTTATAAATATAAATTTTATTCCTTTTTTATAATTCATATTTATATCCATGTGTAATTCCTTTTAATATCCTATCAAAATTTTGAGATTACAAACCCGTAGGTAGATACAATAGTTTAGTGTTTGACAAAACTTATCGAGCTTATATTCATTGTCCTGATACAGTCTATCTGAATAACATCATTTGAAAACAACTTCCTGGAAGATTAAAATTTTACACTGCCCAAAAATAATATGTCTATTGGTTTCATTAGTGTTTATCCTTTTTTTAATATTTATGAGATCTATAACATTTGTAAAAATATTCTAAAAAACTAATTATCATGAATTTTGAATATTTTGTCAAATTATAAAATTTTTATAATATAATTCAATGACATCATAGATAAAAATTTTAAATCTAAAACATTATCTAATGATTTTGGAAAATTAATCATCAGGAAAAATCAATGAGGAAGAAATAAAATGATTATAGTAATCTAGTAACTTAATTTCGGAAATATCAGTATGAAGTCATAATTTGAAAAAAAATCATTCTAGTAAGCATAGTAACAATATGGTTTCCAAATTTTCATACTTTGTGAAACATAAAATTGGAATCATAAAAACTGTAGTAAAATTTAATAAATTTTTATAACCAATAATGAATCATCATAAACGATATCTAGATCATCTGAAAATGTACCATAAAAATGGGTAAACATACCATTCTATAAATGTTTATCAAAAATTCATTTCCACAAACTATTTATAGTTATAATATATAAAAACCCTTAAAACATGGTTCAATCATAACCTAATTATGTTATTTCTATATTTAAATAATTTATTTATCAAATTAAAATCAATCCATAGATATTATTAATTGAATATTTCCTAACACCACGTTGTTGTTTTTGGAAATGTTTTCTGAATGATTTTCATCCCTTAATGAAACAATATTTCGACTTCCATAAATTGATATTCTCTCCCTCAATCATCTCAGTACATGAATTGTAAATTCCCAAAATATTACTCGCTCATTCAATGGTAACCCTATCTATTGATTAAAAAAATCATGTAATGATTAGTGCATATTCTCTACTATTAACTATAGAATCCATAATAACATGGGAGTTACCAAACCACTATGATTATGTCATTATTGGGTTTTAAACATATAGTTTCAAATTTTATTCTTCAAATGATTACCATTGAAATTTAATATTTAATATATACAAATTTTATCTTTTTTTGGATATATAATATAACATTAAAACTCAAATACAATCCATTACATTCATTAAATGTTCATTACTATAAATTTTTATAGATCTATAATGATATATATTGTTTTTATAGAGGACAAAAAAAATTACTTGTGATTAATAATATTCAATAATTATTTAAAATACACTCTCAAATCATCATATTGTACTTTTATACACATTATTTGTCTACAAAAATATAAAAAAAATTATATTTATATTAAAAAATGATCAATGTTACTAAACATTGTTTCTTACTATGAAAATAAAAATATCTATAAAAGAAGGAATATTTTCTTCTTATTATTAATTTCAAATAATTATAATTATTATTCCAATCAGCATCTATAATTCCTAGTATTCCCAATATATTACACTTTTTGTACATGAAGACATAATACAATTTTACATTAATATACCTAAAAATTAACATGAAATATTTTATGTTATATTCATTATGACTATTTTTTATAGAAAAAAATTATATTATATTAATAAAATTTCCAATTGATTCTATTTCAGATATGTTAAAATTTCAATCCACATACGAAATCCCTTATGCTTCCTAAATATCTAAATCCATCTATACCCAACATTATAAAAAGAATAATCTTAGTTGAAACACCCTTTTAGATATTTGTGATGAAATTATTTAATAATTTTATAATAGGAATTTCATTTTCAATATATATATATATATATATATATATCATTTCTGATTTCATGATATATAGGCCAACATAAAAATTTATTTCTAAAAGGCCTAAAAATTATAATAACCTATTAATCTATAATGACAAATCATTTCATATAGGATCTTTATGATAAATAACCATTTGTAATCAATAAAAACTATAATAATAAAATTTCCAAACACATTTACCCTTAAATAATAACTTATATTAACTTTTCCTCTATAAATTTTAATTTTTTCATGCCATATTATCACATTTTTTATTTATATAATAAATATCCTACTTTATCCCATTATATGATCTCATTCCAACAAAATCGTTACATATAGTATTTTCATGAATGAGACAATTTATTTTTTCACAAAACTCTCCATCTAGAGGTGCCCCTACTGGGATAAAAATAATAAAATTTGGTTAATAACCCTCCATACTCTATCCTCTAGACGGACCTGAGTTGGAAACATGCACTAGAGGTATAAACATCCAACAAATTGGAAGAATTAACCACTATAATAATTTTATTAGGAAATATGATAAATCAAAAGAATGAAAATATAATTAAATTATATAAAATGGAATCTAATATACACTCACAATTAATGTGTATTGAAAAATATATAATAATATAAAAATAACTTTAAAAATAAAATATAAGATAGTGACACAATGTCGTTTTAGGATTTTAGCCAGTATTGTCTAACATAGTCCACATAGTCCTCATAGATCTAAAATAATTATTTTTATATATTATTTCTGAGAATTGATGTATAATCAGTAGGATAATAGCCAAATTATTATATGTACAATTCAAAAATTGTATATCAATTCACCTATTAGCGAATAGAAATCTAGAAACACATAAGCAATCAAACCTAAAAATCCCATAATCATTTGGGAGATGTTACAAAATAATGTATCCTTTTATATTAAAATAATAAAATGAAAAATGTTAAATGGTATTCAATCCCATAATCACATTGATTTTCCTCTCTAACACCCCAATGATGTATGTATTGGAGAACTAATCAATTCATTATAACATCATACCACAACCAACCATAGACTCCATCCGTATCACATCAAATCCCATAACACCCACTAAAAGCTATCCAATCACATAACAAACCATATAGATAGTGAACATTTGAAATTTTTATATTATTTCCAATTAATTTCAATGAGTCTTCGAGGAGAGAATGTGTAATAGTGGGTAGCTAGCCATCTATCTGCACTATTGGGATATTGGAAAAAACACAGAATATTTTTTTGACATGTAAAATAATTTTACCTTTTTTTCTATTTTGACTTATTATTTCCATTAAAAATGATTGTTTCACATCTCAAATTTTTTGGTTTTGTTAACATAATTTATGGTTTCTAATCTTGTTCACATTTTTCTCATGGGTTTTTCATGGTTTTCCAATCAATAAAACTTGGACAGAAGGGGGAACAATTTTTTTTCACATTTCTTCTACATCGGTAGCCTAACCATAATACATTGTTAGAATGGGTTATCATGGTTTGAACCTGGTGAAACTAACCTTCCACCCTAACCATGCAGATCTTCCAATGTCTCTATTTTTGGTTCTCGGTTAGGAACACTATTAGTACTAATATTGCGAACTAACCCAGTAATCCTTTGAAATTTTAAATAAAGCACTAAAAAAATAATTTAAAACTATAAACCCCCATAAATAACCCCAACCACCTCCTAATAGAACCTTAATATGATAAAATAGTCTTTTGGATACATATGAATCTATTTTGGATCTCTAAACTTTATTTCATTGAGGAATTAATTGTTGATCAATGCAGTGAACTTATTCTAGTGAGTTCCCTTCATATTGGTCTTTTATATAACTAATGTTTTTCACTCTTTAATCTTAGAGGTTATGATGGACGATTGATTCATTGGATTTTTACGATTTATTTGGAACTCTGGATCTGTGGTTCTTTATATCTTATCTTAAGAACCTTTTTCCCAAATTTTGCAATCACCAGTGAATGTGGCCCCTAATAAATTCATGGAGTTTGGATTCTAGTATTTGATGTAGGTGTTTCTATAATTTTGAATCATATAGTAAATCATTGTTTCTCTAGAGGTTATAAATACATTCTTCTTAATTTTTAAATATTTTTCAAAGAAAATAATTCATGACATTCCTTATGAAATCTATTCTGACCTTATTTTACTTTAATTGAAATTGTATGATTAAAATGTATAAGATATTAATCTCACATAAAATTTAATTAATTTTTTAAATTATAAGTTTTTTCGATTTGCATTCAATGAACTCTTAAAGGAAGTTTTCATGAAATTTATGGCTTTGTCTTGGGTTTTTATTCCTAAAATAAAAAGGATTTGAATTTTATAAAACAATTATGAAATTTTCATGTTGTCATAGATGTTTAAAATTATTGAAAATTTTAAATTATAAAGATCTCTATTTTAATGATTTTTCACTAGTTTTTAAATATATGATCCTGAATGATTTGAAATGGGTCATTTAATCAAATGGATACAAAGTGGAAACCCATGTTAGGAAATATTCTAATTTTGTAAACAAAAATTAATACTTCATTTGAATTATTTATTGCTGAACTATAATAAATGATTATTTGAATGTCCCATATGGAATTATTATGATGATCTATGAATAGAATGTTGAACTGTATAAATTGATATAAATTGAAATTGATGATTCTTGATAGACCAGTTTGAACATGTTGTTAATTAAATTATACAATAATGAATTTTTAAAATTGGTTTTATTTTTATACTACCAACTATTTAGTGATTAAAAGGGGAATACATACATTGTGGGATCCTGGGGGTAATAGTGAGATGCGATTTTATGGAATAAGCTCGTAATTCAAAATTATAAGGATCCATGTGGTGATCATTGAAACTATATTATCTCACTCACATATTTTAACTATTCATGATTTTTTATAAGCATATATTCAAAGGTTGGATAACTATTATACTTATAATGTACCCATTCCATCCATATACTCTATACTTGACATATGTAAATGGTCATTTTCACAACATGGAACCAGAGTATCCTTGATTTATTGACCTATTTAATATTATTATAAACCCTAACTCTACTGTGTTGGATATCATATCAATTTTAATATATGGTTATAATTATAATATTTTATTCATTATCTTACTTTGAATATGATGTAACATGATAGAATATTAGGTTGAATCCGATTCGGATCTTTATCTCACACCCAGCTTGTATTGTTCGGTGTTTTCATCCTTTTTTATATTATATCATGTGTTTATGATCTAATATTCCTTTGTGCGTCTGAGTAAAGGTGACCATTGGTATGTGACTTTGAATAAGGTGGGTTGTTTGTCCGCACCAAGAAAGGGATTTTTGGATTTTTTTTTCTAGTTTCATTTCATCTCCTTGTACAAATTGTGATTATACTAATTTATGAATTTAATATTTTTTCTGTAGTATAGATTGATTCTTTTAAAATTTTAATAGATAAATCATTCCCAGTTGTTATTACATTATTCCCATGTGAATGTATATGGACCATGTAGATCGAGAACTCTCTTTAAGATAGTGGCTAATTGTCCCATATATTAGTTTAAATTGTATTCTAAGTAGGTTCATCATAAATGGTATCAAAATAGGACTTTCAATGAAAGGAATCCAATATCCTTGTTAAATATTATATTATTTGGGATTAGTATTATTCAAAATAATGTTGATAATATGTCATGACTAAAGACGTAGTATGTGAATGGGTTCTTGACCCCCATCTCATCACGATGAGATTTTAGTTACCGATTATTTGGAAACATGATTATTTCTTTTATGTTATTATTTCCCTAATGAAAATTGAGATTTACATTTATAATGAGATTATCATTGAGTCTTAAAATACTTATTGAGAAATTGAATGAAATATAACATGTAAAAAAGGTTTGACTATTCATTCATGGTCACCTAAACTAATAGGATTCAATGTAAATAATTTGAATGTATGTTGAGAAAATGTTCTGCGGTTAGTGTTTAGCTTAACATCCCATGTAACTAAGAGAGGCATAGTTCTACAATAACCCAAACCTAGTTCTAATCCCATTACTTATAGGATGAATTCAAATGTGTGGGTATAGTTGGAAATTTAATGTCTATTGTTTGTTTCATGGTCATGTTTGGTTGTTTCAACATTAATCCAATATTGCAATTTTAATTCTATTTTGAAACCCAAATCTTGGCATAATAAATGCACACATTGAGTAAATAGATAAATAATTTCATTTACCAAAAAGTCTATTCTTATGAATATTTTCGGTTTGAAAAAATTCTTAACAATGAATCTAATGACAAGTGTTAATGAATGATTTTTGAATAAATTTGGGATTCTAATGAAATATAAATTAATTTTTTTTTATAATAAGAGAATTTTATTCATGTTTTTTAAACCGTGGAATAATTTACAAGAGCTTGTAACATATTTTTTAAACATTTAATTTATTAATAAAATTATTTCTCATTTTTAACATAAGGGTACTAATTTTTAAATTCTATAATCAATCAATTTTTTGAAACTAATGAAGAAATTATGATGTGGTTTATGTATTGTTTTAATTCTTAAGGAATACTTTTATTATAATTTTTTATGTGTGATTTTATAAGGTTGTTTTTAATTATTATTAAAAATATACCATAGGAATTGTTCGACGAATCATAGAATGTTCATCTATCAGTCCGGCTTTTGGAATTTTCCTTTTTTTTACGAAGTAGAATCTATTATTTTTTAGTGAACTCAACATATATATCATGTGAAGGATTTAGAGACCATTAAACAATTTAACACCATCCCTGAAATCTTGTATTGTCATCCACTATCCTATAATGGTGAAAATTGTTATCAAATCATAGTAAAGTGACTTGATTATGTTCATGGGACATTTGATTCTCTCATGATTCTGGATTCCCTAAATAAAAATCCTCTCAACACCATATTTTTGGTAGCTAGCTAGGAGTTGTGGTAATTTTTGATTCCGTAATCTCTACATGACATAATTTCTTGGAAATTCAACTTGTCATTATTAATCTATGGAACTATCCTCTTAATTTAAAATAAAAAATATATTCTATATTCTTTATTTTGTTCATGATTATCATTTGATTGTATAGTATGATAAGATAATATAATGGTTGGTATTTTTCATACAAGTGCTTATTGGTGATGAATTATGTATGGATATATATTTACAAAACATTATTCACCCATTACTCTTAACTACCATGCATATGAACATAATGATATCTTAATAGGAACACTGGATATGGATTTTTTCAACTGATGAAGATCATGAAAGAAACATGGACAGAAGATGTCTAATATGTGTTTCTAGTGTGGAGAACTTGGTCTTCATAATAGGGTATCTTTGGATGATATAATTGTTTGTGGAAAAAAATTTCGTTTAGTTAAACATCATAGGTTTTTTTTTGGAAAAAATAAATAGAAATTTCATTCGGGAAAATCATATCCTGTGTATGGGGTAATAGAAGATTCCTGAGAATAGAGATCAAGAAATAGTCTTTATAGATAATATGTTCATGCTGTGGAGAAGGCATTGGATTCCCATTATGGATGATGTTTACCTATGTTTTTGTTACTAATGTCAGAGTGGAAGTGAATGAGTTTTTAATTATTGTTGATTTTCTATATTGGAAAAATTTTGTATTAGATGTCTTGATGGATTGTTTTTTAATCATTGAGTATAATCTCATGTGGACCATGGAATGGTTAATTTTGGTTTTATTATGTGATAATGGTTTCTTTTTCTATTGATCTCTGTGATTTTCCATTGTGGATGTTCCCTATTGAATACTTACCATTATTTAAAAAATACATTTTTTCTCTGATGATCATTGTGTGAGAGTTGATGGAGTGGAATACAATACTACTAAAACATGAAATGTTTTTCTTAATTATTATAAATCAGTGTTACACATTTCTTATCTTTTTTTGGAGCACAATTTTGAAATGATTTGTGATATCACATGTGATTCTGTGTACCCAATCATGTCTTGAACTGCATGTTTGAACACATTCCTGTGGGACATGAATATACCATGGGAATGTATTCACATAACAAGGATTAAATATATTTTTGATGGAAGCGGAAAACTGATGTGATGGAATTTTATATAATTATCTAATAAATTGGTAACTCTATATTTTGGAAAATCCAATGTTAATAATTGGTAATTATCTGTTATAAAAATTTAAGTCATATTTTTACTATTCTAATAAAAAAATTAATCATATATGTTTCACTATGGTATGTAGTTGAAGTCCATTATTTTTAATGAAGGTACATTCTATTCATTTGATACACTATTTTGATGAATTGTTAAATGGTGGGGAGATCTATGTTAGGTATATAGACTTTTTTTGACTTAGAGACATGTGATGATAATGATATGTTTATATTGGTATCGTGTTCATGTTGTTATATTTTTGATGAGTCTCTATTGTGGTCCAAAGGCAATTCTCCTCACAAGATGATTGATTGGGATCTTCTTTTTTCATCATGATCTGTATTTAATATTATAATCCTTATGGGGATATAACTGATTAATGTGTAAATGTTGTAACATCGTGTTTTTTATTTTGAGATTCTATGATCCATTAGTTATAGAATAAAAATTATTGCGCTCTTCAGGGGCTGAATACATTTTTTTTAATTTGTATATTTCTTGTCTGGTACATGATTTATGCATGGTTAGACAAACCATGAATACTGGATTGGAGGGGTTCATGTAGTTCCCACTTGGATTTCACATGGTTATCCAAAACCTAAAACCTTGAAATAAGGGGGTAACATGATTTTTTTCATTGATAAAATAACCATAAAACCTATCCTTACTTATCTTCCAAATAATCTCCTTTTGGAACTAGGTTAGGTACATATTTAGTAATAATCATGTGAAATATCATACGAAACGATGTGAAGGATATATAAATCCCATGCAATCTTAATTAAAATCTTAAAACCCTTCATATTAACCCAAACACCACCCACATGAAACTAAATAAGATCCTTTGGATTTTGGGATCCATCTTAATCTATTTTAGGCTCTCCAAAACCACATTTCATGGAAGATAAACTCGTTGATCAAAGAGGCTCTCCTCTTTCTATGAAATCATTTATTCTTGTTATATGATATATATTATTCTTTTTAATCCATCATGCAAAAGGGTATTATTTCCTTTTGTTTTTTGGATATTTAATAAATGATGTGGAATTGTATATATATATTATTTTTTATCTGTTCTCGACATCAATTTTCTTATATCTAGTGATCATCATCTATATTGAAACATTATAGATTTATTGTTGTTATATTCAAGTTTTCAAATTATTTTTTTCTATTAATTCCCTTTATATTTTAATTCATTGATTCGTGAGAATTCACAAATACATGTTTCTTAATATTTCACATATGTTCTATGAATATTGTTCTTGAAATACCTTGTGAAGTATTCTATTAATTTTTTATATTGGAATCAAACATGGTACAATTTAAATGGATATGATCATGATCTTTAATAATGTTTAATTAATTTTTCAAATTCCATGTTGGATTTAATTTATTATAAATGAACTTTTAAATGTTTTCTTATATAAATTGAAGACAGTGACATATGTTTTTATTCCTCAAATTATAATCTTTGACTCAGATGAAATTATTTTAGCTATTTAGTGATTTTTAAATATATTTAAAAGAATAAATATTTTAAATTTCATATAGCTTAAATTTATTTATATTCCACTTTTTTAAAAATATTTTTTATTGGGTGAATTGAAATGGGTGATTTATTCACGTGGGAAGAGGGTGTAATCCCATTCTTTGAATTTCTTTAATATTTTTAAAATTTCAATACATCCATTGAATTCATTAGGTTTTATATGAAATAAGAGATATTTTAAAGGCTCGTCGAGGATTATTCTGATGATTTATGAAAGGAATTTGATATGAGTACGCATTTTAATGCTTCACTGTATAAAAGGGTTTTGAATTGAAATTGATGACTCTGAATGTCTCGGATTCCATGTCATGATAATTATTTAATGTAAAAATCCATTATTGTATATATTATAATTTTTATACAACACATTACTGGGTGATGAAATTGAGATTATTTAAAATGACGGATCATAAGTGTGAGCATGAAATTTTATTTCTGGTAATGATTTCATGAATGATATTAATAAGGATCCCCATTGTGATTCTCATAACCTAATTATTTCACTGGAACATTTTCCTTAGTTTGAGTATTTTTTATTAAAAAATATTTTGTTGACTCATTATTGTTTCTAGGATGTACACAATACATCCATATACATTATACTAGATACATTCCATCATTCATTGTCGCCAATTGGAACCAAATTTTCCATGATTGATTATTCTATTTTCTATTATCATAACCCATTATTATATTTTTTGTCTCTTATAAAACTTTTGATATCTGATGCATATTATTATCTTTTCTTTATTATCTAAATCCTTATTATAGAATTTTTTCAAATATTTTTTAAAATATATTAATTTTAAATATTATTAAATGAAATAATTAAATGTTTAGGTTTTGTAAGTTAGTTTTAAATATTAAAAACTATATTTCTAAAATAATCCTCATAATTTATTTATTTACCCCTATTTTATCATATTTCAATCATATTATGATATAATGGCATAAAATATTCATTGGAATCCAAATGGGATCTTTATCTCACACACTCCTTGTATGTTTCTTTGGACATTATGGGATTCCATGGACCACCCATGTGATAGGTTTTTGGTGATATTTTTTTATTTCATGAGTTCTAACGCCTCAATTTACATTATTTTACTATACTACATTATGTATCTATTATTGATTCTATTGTGTAATTGGAATATTATTATATATTAATGTATAAATATTTTAAAACAGTTATTTCTTGATTCCCATGTACTTTCCAATGACTTGTAGAGATCTAGATTGATCATCACGTTAGTAGAGAATATCCTCGAATATTAATTTAGATGGTATTCTAGGATGGTTCTTCACATGAAACAAGGTTCATAAAATGGGTAGGAGGTTATAGAAATCATATGTAATATAAAATATGTATATATATAGGTATACTCAAAATAAAAACATATGGCCTTACAAAAAAACAAACCAAATAAAAATATTAACTCCATGTTTCAAAAAATTCATAACATTTAATACTTTTTCAAAAAATGTAAATCCAAAAAAACTAAACTAAACTCACAATTTATATTCTATCCTAATTGAATCAAATTTCAAAAATCACATTACCAATAGATTATATTCATTTATTTAGTTCATTTTCCATACCATTCTTTTTTGCACATTCATTTTTCCATCCCACTAATTTATTATTTCATCCCATTTAATTCCTATTATACATAAATAACTAAAACTATAATTTCATTTTTAAATAATAATTAAATACCCACTTAATACCATGGATTTTCACATTCAATAATAAAAAATTATTTCATCACTAAAATGGAATCAAGCATAACACATCCCAAAAAACTAACACCCTTTCTCATTCCAACAATACCACATAATCCCACTTTCTAAAATATAACCACTCTCCCCATTAATAAAATTATCTCCAACATAATATCCACAAACCACATCCACATATCCCAAGAATATCAAAATCACCACTATTTTTAACCCATGTCCCCCAAAATAACCTCCCCACATCACAACAACACATAATAAAAAAACTACATCTGTAAGCATATCATTATCCATAATTATCAAGATTTTATTGATCACATTCCACTTATTTATAATTTTAGTACCCCCGGTTTGAGGTATGTGGAATTTATTTATGAATTGTTTATGTTTTTAAAGTGCATGGGATGAGTTAGGAAGAGGTTGGGATAGTTTGGAATGGTTTTGGATAAGTTTGGAAAATTTTAAAGGGGTGTACGATTTGATCATGGTTAGTGGAAACCATGCGGGTTCTCTAGGAAACCGTGCAGGGGAGACAGTAGGCTTCACATGGCCAACACATGGTTTTCCAAACTATGTAAGGAAACCATGCAGACCCTTGCTCCCGATGCATTAGACTGTGCATGGTTAACACACGGTATGCCAAATCGTGTGGGCTGACCATGCAGCCACTTAAAAATATGTTTATAAAACCCGGGCTCACTCGGTATTGCCACATTTCACTCCAATAATCCTCCCACTCAAGCCTCACTCAGGATTTTTGGTTCTCAGTGGATAAGGGTTCTCTCTCACTCAATTAGGAAGCGTTTCAAATGGGTTTCAAGGAGGTTTGAATGTGGTTTCTCCCATGTAAGTCTCTCCTCTTGTTTCTCTTGTGTTTTCCTCTAGATCTACATCTCTCTCTTTCATGGTTTTCTAGATCTACACATGTTGTGTATAGATCTAGGGTTGTGGTTGCCTTGGATGTTAATATTTTGGCTTGTGGATGTTAGTGAAAGAGATATATATAAGTTTCGGTGATGCGTTCACCGGATTTGAGGTGCGGTGGTTTGTGAGGCGATTTCTCAGGAACCATAGAGGTAGGTGGCTTCTCTCCTGACATCACTTGGTTATAACTAGTGGTTCTTTGTTACAATTATTTTTTGTGCTAAATATTAATTGTGAATTGTTACGTGAAATTTGTTGGAAATCCCTTCAGTGATGTTTTTGGGATTTTTGGGAAAAAGGTGTTTTATGGAGAAATTTTATTCTTGTGGATTTTAAAGTGAAGATTTTAAAAAGGAATTATATGGTTGATTTCTGAAAATGATTGATGGAAAGGGTTTTCAATAAAAGGGTTGCATTTTTGAAATGTT
This sequence comes from Viscum album, assembly GCA_963277665.1. Lineage (NCBI taxonomy): Eukaryota > Viridiplantae > Streptophyta > Magnoliopsida > Santalales > Viscaceae > Viscum > Viscum album. Next base: position 1,552,222,750 of record OY728161.1, on the reverse strand, counting down.
GTATGGCATGGAATTTTTTTTTCAATAAATGGGTGATTTATTGAAGTGGACTGATATGCAATGGAATTGGAGGATGGCATGTTGTAGAGACCTTGGTGGGTTTATGCTTGGTTTTCTTTGATTGAAATGTTTTATGGAAGTGGGAGGGATGTCTCACTATAAAAACGGTATGGATAGTGGTTAGAAGAACCACCATATTATTAGTGGATGGAAAGTACTGCTAGTTGGGAATGGTAGAACAGGTTGGGCGGAAGACCCATTATTTTATTTTCTTGTTGTGCATTTCTTTTCAAGAGGTAATTGTAGTGATAATGTGTAAATGTTGGGATGATTGTGGATTTTTGGTTGGTTTTCCCTTGGTTGATTGGTTTGTGAGTGATGGCTTGGTAAGAGCATTGTTGGCTTATAGTAATGGTTGCACTTGTGATTATCTTATATAAACAGTTTTATATAAATGTGCTAATGGTTTTATCCTAGTGGCGTGTGTAGGGAAGTCATTTGGGGAAATCCTACTGATTTTAATTACTCACCACCTACTTTGGAACTGTAGTTTCTTTGAAGATGTCGTGTATTGTGACGTGGGAAAAGGTAAGGCATCACCCTCCTTTAGTGGAGCATTGTGGTCCCTTGGTGGATCTTGGATCTTATAGCTTGGCATGGATTTGTGGTGGTGTCATGGCTTGTAGTGTTTGGTTGATTAGATTCTGCAGTGTACTCTGATGTTGTGTGGAAATGTCTGGTTGTATTGGTTTTGAGTTGTGTTGTGGAACAACTTGGTTGTCTTTTGGAATTGTTTTGTTGGGAAAATTAATTGATATGCATTATATAGTGGATATTAGTGGATGGTTGGGTTGGTATTTTCTTAAAGAAAATCTTTCCCCAACTTGATCTTGAAGCCCTCGACATTTATTGCCAGCCTTTGGTGCCTTGGGAATGTAACTAAAGACCATGTAACCATCACCGCTTCCTCATGCCAATGAGGTAAGGGATGGGTGTTACAAGTGTTATCGGTTTGTTCTGTGCTTTGGAGTTTATCTTTGGATTTGGTGTTGAGATTCGTTGTGTTACATTCCATGAATCGGGATGGTAGAAAGGCATAGGAATGTCGGAACATGGAATGTATATCATAACAGGATGTAGCTAACCCTTTTATGTTGAAACTCTAGTTACCAGGGAGTTGGATACATAAGTGTTTCGGAGACACTTATAGGCATTCGAAATCTCATTATCATGGGTGTATCCAATGAGATGAGAAAGGAATGCATGGTAGAAATGACTTCTGACTAGGATGAATATTTCATTTAGGTATAATGATTTATGATGTGATATGAATGTGTGAAATTATAATGTGAATAAATTGGTATTTTGAAAATTTTTTGGTTTCCAAATTGGTGAAACATGGCACATGTGAAAAAGGGTGGAAAGCCTTGTTGTGGTAATGTTCTGTAATGTGATTTGAAATGGGATTTCCTGAAGTCTATAGAAGTGAGACTCGTGGTTGTTTTTTTTCTATTGATAGAAATGGCACTGGGTAGGCATCTTAGAGTCCAACCAGAGGAGGCTGCTGAGAATGTGGTAGCACCTAAGCCTCAGGTGAACCAGTAGTTAGTGCAAAGCATAATGAAATCTTTCCAAGATGTGGAAAGTGGAAACAAAATGGATGAACCAAGGCATGTGAACCATGAAATTCAGTTTCAAAAGCAGAATCCACCCATCTTAAGGGGTGATTCAGAGATAGAGAGGTAATAATCATGGTTGAATATAATGAACATTATCTTCGAGTTCTTGGGAACATCAGTTGAGTTAAAAGTGAAGTTGGATACGTATATATTGGAAGGTCTTTCCTTCAGTGGTGGGAGTTGGTAGTCCAAGCTGGGACTGACCAATGTATGATGTGGTAAGGAAATGAGGAATTTATTAGTAAACAATTCTACCCAAATACATTTAGAATTCAACGTACAACTGATTTCTTCAGTTTGAAGCAAGAGATTATTTCGGTGACAGAGTATGCAGCTAATTTTCTGAACATAGTGTTGTTTTCACCCAAGCTGGCAAGTAGCTCGTCATTGAACGAAATGATATTTGAAGTGTTATTAAGTCAAGATATCTGTTCAAAGATAGCAGTGTTGTGTAGAGATGATTACACAAAGATGGTAAATAGAGCCTCGGTGGCTGAGCATGATCTGTTGGGAGATCCAGGCAGGGGAAGCATGGTGGTACCCATGGGTAATAGTGGGAACTCTAATGCTGGGTTCAAGTAGAAGTGGGACCCTTATTCCTAGGGTGGGAATATGGCTTATAATCCGATGGCAGTATCAGTAAATCTTCCTCGGAAGCCCCAGAGTAAACATGGATGTTTTCAGTGTGGTTATACGAACCACATTAAGGAGGATTGTATGGCACAACCTCGAGAATGTCATAATTGTAAGAATATGGGGCATCTGCTGCATTATTGTCGGAATTATCCATGGTCGGGTGCATGTGACACTCCTCAAGGATCGCAGATGTCATATGCTTTGACGGGATGGGGACAGTATCACACCCCTAGTCAGCAGAGTAAGGTGGGTCATGGTGATTCTCGGAATACCACGATGCCTCATAAGATCAATAAAGAGAATAGTGTGGCAAGAAAACATTAGTTTGGATCATGAGCAGCACTTGGAGATAGTGTTGGGGATCTTGAGGGATCATCGGTTGTATGAAAAACTGTCAAAGTGTGACTTCTGGATACATGAAGATTGTTTTCTTGGCCATGTGATTTCTGAAAGCGGTGTTTCAGTGGATCCAAAAAAGATAGAGGCTGTTGTCTCATGGAAACTACAAAAGAATGTGTTTGAGATATAGATTTTTCATGGTATAGTTGGGTATTATCGGCATTTTTTTCGTGATTTTCATGTTTGGCTTCGCCGATGATAGCTTTGATAAGAAATTGTGTTCCATTCCAGTGGAAAGAACAATGTCAGTAATGTTTTGAAGAGCTAAAGGGTCATCTTACATCAGCACCAATCATGGTTTTTCCAGAATTAGGAAAAGGGTACGTGGTGTACTATGATGCATCGGGATCAGGGTTGGGGTGTGTTCTCATGCAAGAGAATTATGTGGTAGCATATGGCTCACAGTAGTTGAGGTCACATGAGAAGAACTACCCAGCTAATGATTTGGAGTTGGAAACACTGGTCGACTCGTTGGAATTGTGGCGTCACTATGATTTCATTGAGATATTCACGGTATATACAGATCATAATATCTTGTAGACCATTTTCTCACAAAGGGATTTGAACTTGAGGCAAAAGAGATCGATGGAATATCTCCAGATGTTCAATTTTGACTTCATGTACACACTGGGTAAGGGAAATTTGGTGGCGGATGCATTAAGTAGAAAATCATTTGCTCATGTGGGAAAACATGCATCACACTAGTGGAAGTTGATGTCAGCTATAGATGATATGCAGTTGGAATGTGAGGACCAGGGTGATAGAGTGGTCTTCATTCTAGTTTTGTTGATTATTGACTTGGTTGGCCTAGTTAAAGTGGCAAAGATATCTAATTCTGTGTGTGAGTCCATGGGGTATAGACTCAATGGTGGGAAGACCATTGCGGGTTGGAAATTGAATGGAGATTCAGTTTTGTGCTTCCAGAATCATATTGTTGTACCAGTTTCTTGTTATGAGGATCATCTCCGTGCATATCATCATTCTAGGTGGGTTGTTCATCCTAGAATTTAGAAAATGTATAAAGCATTGAAAGTGCAGTTCTGGTGGGTTGATATGAAAAGAAGTTTGGTAGACACTGTTTTGAGATGCTTGAATTGTCAGTAGGTCAATCTAGAGCATTAGGGGATATCAGGAATTTTTTAGTCTTTTCCAATCCCTATTTGGAAGTGAAATCAGATAGCGATGGATTTTTTTACTGGTCTCCCATGAATGGTCCGAAATCACGATGCCCTTTGGGTGATAGTGGATCAGCTAATGAAGTAGGCCCATTTCATCCTGATTCATAAATCTCATACGGTGGAGGATTTTTCCAAAATATATATCTTGGAGGTGGTAAAGAGGCATGGTGTTCACGTTTTGATTGTATCAGATAGGTTCTGAGGATTACATCTAGTTTCCGGAAATCCAAACAGCAAGCCCTTGGAATGCAGTTGACGATGAGTATGGCATATCACCCTCAGACGGATGGTCAATCCGAGAGGAAGATACAAACATTTTACGAAATGATGTGGGCTTGTGTCATGGATTTTGGTGGCTCATGGGAGGATCAGATGTTGTTGGTGGAGTTCTCGTACAATAACAATTACTAGGCATCCATAGAGATGGCTCCGTTCCAAGAATTGTATGGGATTCCATGTTGTCCTCCACTATGTTGGGTGGAAATGGGTAGGTCTTAGATGGTTGGACCGAGTGGTTTCCAGGAGACTACGGAGAAGATCAAGTTGAACAGAAAGAGAATGGAGATGGCTCAAAGTCATCAGAAATCATATGTGTATCATCGTCGACTGTCTTTTTCGTTTGAGGTGAGTGATAATGTGTTCTTGTGGATCTCTCCTAGGTTGGGACATCGTCGGTTTGGGAAGTAGGGAAAGTTATTTCTGAGGTATATTGGTCCTTTTGAGATTCTTGAGTGGGTTGGTGAGGTGGATTATCGTTTGTCTTTTTCACCTAGGTTCAGTGCATTGCATAATGTGTTTCATGTGTCGCAGTTGAAAAAGCATCAGTCAGATCCTGACCATGTGATTCGATGGGATCATGTTGAGCTAGAACATGATGCTTTGTTAGTGAACGTGGTAGTGAGGGTTATGGAAAGGCAAGAGACATTCTTTCATGGTAAAACAATAGGTTTGGTTCATGTTTTGTGGCAACATGGTTAGATTCAAGAGGATACTTGAGAGCGGGAGAATGATATGGTTGAGCAGTGGCCTGAGCTCTTTCGGAAATGGGTGGGTTCACTACATTTCGAGGACGGAAAGTCCAATGGTGGGGAGAATGTAGTACCCCCATTTTGAGGTATGTGGCCTTTGTTTATGCATTTTTTTGTGTTTAAAGTGCTTGGGATGAGTTGGAAAGAGGTTGGTAGAGTTTAGAATGGTTTTGGGTGAGTTTGGAGCCTTTTAAAGGGGTGCACGGTTTGAGCACGGTTAGTGGAAACTATGAGGGTTCTCCAGGAAACCATGCAGGGGAGACAATAGGCTTCACATGACCGGCACATGGTTTTCCAAACCGTGCGAGGAAACCGTGAATACCCTTTCTTCCGAGGTAGTAGAGTGCGTATGGTTAGCGCACAATTTTCCAAACCATGTAGGCTAACCGTGTGGCCACAAAAAAATGGGTTATAAAACCTAGGATCACTTGGGGTTTCCTCATTTCACTCCAATCTTCCTCCCACATGAGCCTCACTAAGGATTTTGGGTTATCATGGGTTAAGGGTGCTCTCCCACTATATTTCTAAGCATTTCAAAGGGGTTTCAATGTGGTTTGAAGGTGGTTTCTCCCAAGTAAGTCTATCCTCTTGTTTCTCATGTGTTTTACTCTAGATCTATATCTCTCTCTTTTGTGGTTTTCTTGATCTACAATATTTTTTTGTAGATCTAAGGTTATTGTTGACTTGTATGTTAATATTAAGGCTTGTGGATGTTAGGTAATGGGATCTAGAGAGGTTTTGGTGGTGCATTCACCGGATTTGAGGTGTTGTGGCTTGTGGGTCGATTTCTTGGGAACCCTAAAGGTAGGTGGCTTCTATCTCAACTCCACTTAGTTAGAACTAGTTGTTCCTTGTTACAATTAAATTTTTATTGAAAATTAATTGTGAATTGTTAATGTGAAAATGGTTGGAAATACCTTGGGTGATGTTTTGGGGATTTATGGGGAAAAGGGTGTTTTATGGAGAAATTTTATTCTTGTGGATCTTAAAAGGAAGATTTTAAAATTGGATGATATGGTTTATATGTGAAAATAATTTATGGAAAGGGTTTTCAATAAAATGTTTGTTTTATTGAAATGTTTTTTGGCATGTAAAATGGTTTTCAATAAATGGGTGATTGATTTAAGTGGATTGATATGAAATGGAATTGGTTGATGGAATGTTGTTGTGACCTCGGTGGGTTTATGCTTGGATTGGTTTGACTGAAATGTCGTATGTAAGTGGGTGGGAAATCTCAATATAAAAAGGGGATGTATAGTGGTCGGAAGAAAAACCATTTGAGTAGTGCTTGGGAAGTACCGCTAGTTGTGAATGGGTGAACGAGTTGGGTGGAAGTCCCACCATTTTGATTGTTTTGGTGTGAATGGGTAACCGCATTGGGAAGAAACCCCACCGTTTTGGTTTACTTGTTGTATATCTCTTTGCGTGATGGAATTGTTGTTATAATTTGTTAATGATGGGATGATTGTGGCTTGTTTGGTTGGATTTCCCTTAGTTTCTTGGTTTGGGTTTGATGGCTTGGTAAGAGCACGGTTTACTTATGGTAATGGTTTCACTTGTCATTATCTTATATAAACTGTTTTATATAAATGTGCTAATAGTTTTATCCTTGTGGTGTGTGTAGGGAAGTCATTTGAGGAAATCCTACTGAGTTTTAGTACTCACCCCCTACTTTGGCACTATGGTGTCTTTGTAGATGTCATGTACCATGTCGTGGGAAAAGGTAAGTTATCACCCTCCTTTATTGGAGATTTTTTATCCCTTGGTGGTTCTTAGAGTGTGGAGCTTGGCGTGGAGGTATGGTGGTGTCATGGATTGTTGTTTTTGGTTCTTTAGTTTCCGTAGTGTTCTCTGATGTCATGTGGACATGTCTGGTTGTATTGGTTTTGATTTGTATTGTGGAACAATTTGGTTTTCTTTTGGAAATGCTTGGTTGTGTAATGGAATTGATATTCATCATATAGTGGTTGTCAGTGGATGGTTTGGTTGGTTTTGTCTTAAGGTAAAATCATTCCCTAACTCAATCTTGAAGCCCTCGGTATTTATTTCCAGCCTTTGGTGCCTTGGAAACGTTAGTTAAGGCCAAGTAGCCCTTAATGCCTCCTCAAGCCAATGAGGTTGGGGTAGGGTGTTACAATAATATTGAATTATTATAGTGAGTCATGGATTATTACATATTAGTAAATAATTTATAACATAATAATCTGATGAGTATTTCATAATTATCACCATTATATGTGTTATTAAATGACATAATTTTAATATATCAAATGAGAATTGAGACATATAATATTTATTTTATTATAAATATTATTCTCTTAAATCCATTTTATATTCTAAAACAATATAAGGTAACTTGGGAATGCATAATAGATAATGGGTGTGATAAAAATACTATTATGGAAAAACCATAATAGGAAAGATTAATGTTTCAGCTATAGATATTATATGATATCATAAAATATTATCCTTGAGACTAGTCTTAATTGAGAATAAAATAAAAACATTATATAGTAAGATATTGTAAATATAATAAATGTTATAAAAACAAAAAAATTACATAATAAATGAGAAAGGAGAACATCCAAGACAAGGTCACAATATGGAAATAGTCACATAGTAGACTAATATTACTCCATATTCTTATACATAATGTGTAAAGAAAAATAGTTTTTAACAAATGAATTTGATCACAATATTGGATCACACATAATAACAAGATCTTGGCACTATGAGACATAAAAAGATAATACATCACCCTGAAAGAAAATTATAAAAAACAAAAGAAATATGTGGGTTTCATAATCTCACATCATATCATAATAAAATTTGTTTTCATAAAGAATGAATTGATAAATTAACTATGGAATTTATTATGGACCAGGATGTTCTCAGTCATCTTATTCATAGGAATATGTATGATGGATACATTATTCGTTACAGTAGAAGAATGGTCTTCCCTATGGTTTCTCACCTTATGTATGAGAATGATACTATTATTTTAATTAATTCTCTTAGTAAGTTCTTAAAAAGATTGAATAAAGTGTTGGATTTTTGTTGCTATTGGTGTGGCCAGTCCGTGAATAAAGGCAAGAGTTGTTTCTTTGTTTCCAATAGCTATCCAAGAAGCAGAATTACTAAGATTAGTAATATTTTGCATATGAAGAGAGATGTTTTCCATACGGATTATTTGGGGGCTCCTCTTTGTTATAAGAGGTTGTGGATTTGTGACTTTTATAATCTTATGAGTAGAATTATGGATCGTGTTCTCAATTGGAAAAATGTATTCTTGTCTTTTGGTGGTATAATTGCTTTGATTAATAGTATGATTTTGACCACCCATATCCAAGATCATTCATTGGTAAAAGTTTCTAAGGGTGTCATTATAAGTGTTGATCGGGTTATTTCTAGTTTTATTTGGGATCCTAAGGAAAAGGGGAAAAGACATTGAGCCTCTTAGAAAAGGTTGTATCAGCCGGTTGTGGAGGGAGGTATTAATGTGCGGTGTTTAGAGGATACTATTAATTGTAAGCATGCTATGTTGGATCGGGATGTAATGGAACATAAATCATTATGGGGGCATTCCATGAATGGTAATTATTTGGGGGATCAGAATGATTTTAGGGATTGTTCTTCTCCTTTATGGGCTGATATTGGTTGTATGGTTGATGTTATGAGTCATTATTCTTGCTGGATTATTGGTGAAGGTAAACTGTGTTTTGGCATTATAACTAGAGTGGGAAAGTCCTTGTGTTTCATTGTTTTCCTAATACTAATATGTATTTCAAGGAGGCCATTAAGTATCCTAATTTCATTAAAACAGTGCTGAATAAAAGTCATCTTGATATGTGCAGCCTCATAGAGTTTTCTTCTCAAAAGGACAGGTTTATTTTTACTCCTTCATCATGTGGAAACATCATGGTTAGGAATTATAATCGTAATTTCATCATGCATGAGATTGGGGATAATTGGAATGACACCCTCTCGATTAGGAATGCTCCAACCAAAACCAACTTCCTTATTTGGAGGATTAGCAATAAAGCAGTTCCCACTAATGAAAATATTAAGAGATGTGTTATTTGTATTGTTTCCAGATGTGTTTGTTGCTGGGAACATGAGGAGGAATGTTCTGATCACCTTTTCTTCAGAAGTGAATGGGATCAAGAGGTGTGGGGTTGTTTGGGTGTGTTCATTGCCTTTTCTAATCCATGAATGGATGATTCTTCTTTCCATGGATGGTGGTTCTATGGTTCTGACAGGTGGGATCATAGAATGAATGGCATGATCCTTGATCATACAGGTGGGTTGTTGGTGTTTGTGGTATGCAAGGAATAAATGGGTGTTTGATGCGTTGTCTTTGAAGGGTTGTCAGAATGTTGTTAAGAAAAAAGTATGAATTCTGATATGGTGAATGTTCTGGGAAATTGGTGGGGTTCTCCTTCCTTGCAGTGTGTGGTTTCTGGTTATAATTTTTCTTAGGGTGTCAGTTCTAGTCTGTGTTACTAGGTGAGGTGGTGACCTCCTGCTGTTGGTCTGAAACTTAACTACGATAGCTCTTGTATTTTAGCCAGAATTTTTACTGGAGGGGTTGTTTGAGATTAGAATGGGTCTGTGGTTACAACTTTTTATATTTGTCTTTTGCAGGGGAATGCTTTGTAGGCAGAAGTGAATATTTTTTAGTATAGTCTTACTATTTGTAGACAACATGGCTTAGAAATTTCAAAAGTTGAACCTGATTATTTACTACTGTATAATGCTCTTCAAGGTTTAGGTACGATCACTAGGTCTATTCTATATACTATCAAAAAAAATTCGTAGCCTCAGGGGGTATAGTATTGAGGCATTTCATAAACGGCGGGAGGGAAACTGGGTTGTGGACTACTTGGCCTCAGTGAGTGCTCCTGATGATGGTAATATTATTTCTCATGATATTTTTATTTTAATGCCGGAAGGAGTCAATTTGAATATATGGGATTCCCTCGGTCTTCAGTATTTTAGACCTCCTTAGTACTATTTCATTGGTCTGTTTTTTTTGTCTGTTTGTACCCTCTTTCTCTGTTGAAAAAAAAATTAATGTTGAATATAAATTGATTTATAGACATAATGGTAATAACCCAAAGAAAAATTGTTGTTTGGTGGGATCCGCTATACCTAAGAGATAAACTTTTCTAGATATCAATATATCAATTGCATTTAAAATCAATTTTTAAAATAAATTGATCAAATGGAAATATGAATTTTAATTGAAAAAACATAGAATCATATAATGAAATCCAAATATAATTTTTTTTTGGTGGAGGGAATATCTGTTGATATCATATATGTATTAATAATATATTCCATTTGTAATTTTCAAATAATATCCAAACATTACATTTAACGTTTGTAAAAAAATTTCCATTTAAATATCAAAAAATAAATTCAAATATGATATAAAATATCAAATTTTTTAATTTATTTCAATATATATACATGAATAATTTTTTTTCTACAATATTAACATTGAAGTGTAATATTTAGAATTTTGGTATTAAAAAATTTAAAAAATGGTTTATTTAATATAGTATCACTTTTATAATATCAAAATAATTAATTCTATAAAATTTTTAAAGAAAAAAATGGATAAAAATGAATTCTAAAATTCATTATATCATACTTTAATATTTCCATGTAATATTTATCAGATCATAGAAGTGGAAGAAAATAGTTTCAAGGGAACATTAAAATATGTTTTTTTAAATAATTTCCCTGACATTATGTCATAAATTTCATGTACATCGATTATAATCCTAAAAAATTAAAATAATCTTAAATATATACTTGAAAAAGATCATTTTTAGATTTTATTAATCCTTTTATTTTAATTTTTCAATCAATTAATTTTTAAAATAAGTTCACATTAGAAGTTTAGATGATATTATTATTGAATTTCAACAAATTACATCGTTGGTTTTTTATGGCCAATGGATCATTATTTTAATATATATTGAATATTTATATTACATAATTAATATTTAATTACATAAATCAGTTTTTTCAAACCAATAATGAATTATACTGTTGAAATTTAAAATAGGTTATAAATTTTAAAATTTATCAAATACATATCATATGTGTGTAAAAAATTAATTATTTCACCAGCACATGTAATGCAGAAAATACTATTTCAACAATAACATCGGTAATATATTTTTAACTATTATAAAATTCATTTGGAAAATAATAATTTTAATAAGTTAAATAATATTAATTATTTGGATTAAAAATATGAAATAAATTTTATATATTTAAATAGTCATCCTCTTATTAATTTAATTTTATATAATACTGAAAAAATTCAAAAAATTGTGGATTTTACGGAAAATGCTTTTTAAAAGAAAAAAACATACATTGCCTCTACGACATGAAACCATATTTATATTAATCCCTCTTAATATATATATATATATTCTATTTTTATCATTTATATTATTATATACTATTTTTTAATTAATTAAAATTGATAAATTGTATACATATAAATTTACATTGTAGAAAACATGGTTTTTAAGAAAAAAAATTAAATTATACCAAAATAAAAAAACATTAAACAAAATAAATAAATTAAAATATAATATATATAATATTTAATGTGTAAAATTATCACCAAATCAAAAATATAGTGGTTAGTTTTATTTACCTGATATAATGAAAAACATATACCTTGAATAACATGTAATTTTCCCTATTCATTGAAAATGAGTAATTTTAAAAAAATGTGAGATGATCTAGAACCATAATTTGGATAATATATTTTAAAAAATGAATTAATTTTTATCAAATATATTTCTTAAAAATTCAAAAAAATATTATAATATTCTATTGAAAAATAAAAAAATATGATTTGGTATGAAATTTAATTTTCTCAAAAAACAGTATTCATTTTAAAGTGGATTATTCTTTCCTAAGAAAATATCAATAATTATATATATATATATATATATAATCTAATTTATCATATTCATAACATAAAACATAATGGGTAGGTTATAACTTTTGAATTTGTGTAATAATATTTCTTGGTTCATTTTGGTTTGGTGTTCTGTATCTTATAAGCTATCTTACATTACATTATTTTTAATATATTATAGTGTTAATTTATCCAACATTAAAAAATTTATCCATCGAAATTTGAACAAGAACATGGTAATCAATTCTATGATATATTTTTTTTTTCAAATCCCAATTCATAAAAAGAGTTAATAAACCCCCCAATGAAAAGGGGGAAAATGTAATACATAGGTCATCACATATATAGGTTCCCAAATAGGAGAACATCAATGGTATATGAAAATATCAAAATCAATAAAAACATCTGTTTTAAATAATCCTGCTAAGTAACAAAGATCATTAATCCAATGAATGTTAATGATCATGAGAAAGATAACTACCACAAAAACATAAAGCAATGAGTTCTGAAACGAAACATTGATTCAATAAAATTAGAGGTAATAGGATGACCTGTATTTTTTCAATATAATTTTAATTTATTTAATATCTTATTTTTCAATATATACTATGAAGATAATGAAATATATATTTTTATGTATTATTTCTTCCTTCAATCAACTTCAACTGAAATATCACCATTTACATAAAATAATATGTAATGAAGATATATTATTATATTCCAAATTCATTAAAATAAACTTCTAAATAATCACATGATACCAAAACTGATAAAACAAAATTCCCCTAACCTTTATACAATAATAAAAACCAAAATGTTTAGGAGAATGTATTTGTAATTCCCAAAATTAAAAACCAATTATATGATGAATTAAAACATAACTCTATAAGGCCTCAACAATAACACACATATTGAAAACTATATCATTTGATAAATATAAAATATTAAAATTACTAAAAATATTCCATAATATGATTGAGACACCAGGATATGAATGATTTGATCACATATGCATCACAGATAATCATAAATATTATTTCCAATGAAATTAAATCACTCTTAAGTCTCATTAAAAAAGTTATACGACTTAATACAATTTGATAATAATTTATAAAAAACATGATTCCATATAATTACATAGTAAAATAATATTTTGTTGTAAAATTAATACTAATAATATATGTTTATTGATTTATATACTAAATAAAAAATTTATAAAAATACGTGTACAACCTATTTATTGAATCCCATAATGTAAAAACATTCACATCAATTATGTCTATACAATAAGTCGTTCCTTGGATTATGAGAAAACATAAATAAAAGTACATTGCTTTTATAATTCCTTGGTTCCTTGTATATATGATATTGAAATATAAATGTATATATATTATTAAATTTAGTTATCTCAACTAACTCTTCATTTTTACTTAAAAATTCACAACTCATTGAATATATTTTCATAAAATAAAATAAATTTTTTACTTTGTTTCACTCTGTATGGTTTAATTCAAAGATTTCATACATAAAAAATATTGATCATTAATTCTACCTTGGTCTCGTCAACACATGTATATGCGAGCTCCCACTATTAATTATTTTATGAGTCTAAGAGTTGGTTATAGTAATGATTTTTAATATGGTATCTAGATAAATAATATAGAATAATCACAAAATCTATTAAATTAGTCTTAATCATTTTTGGTTTCTCAAAATCCTAGCATTGTCAATAATATTCAATATTAACATTATTCCTCCTGGTTTTATCCATTGTCTAAAACCAAAAATCATTGTTCGAGAATCTATAATCGTATTCATGAAAAATCATTTATAGGATATCTAAATTCTAACTGCTTCATTTCCATTTAGGGATACCTATGTTTATTATAGTTTACCATAAAGACCATCAACTCAAATCCTTAATGATAGTTCATAATAAAAATCATAATTAAATTATCAATATAACCTAATAATTTCTACCAGTTGCACAGTTAGGGAACACTCCATGTGCATCATAATGATATTTTAGATATATTCAAACAACTCATTTCATTTCTATTACCCATAGATGAATATTTTTCAATTGGACATCAAATTGTTTTGTTCATACATATTTTAATTTATATGAAACCAACATATTCAATTTATTACCAAATATTTAGGATGTTATAATATACCTATAGATAACAATATATTTTATTACGAATTTTCTCTAATCCTAATCTTGAAAAATAACTAGGAAATTTTAAGGTACCCACTATAGTCACCCAATCCATTTACCCAAAGTATTAAATTTTTTAACATAAAAATACAATAAAAACACCCTAATTATCATGAGGCCAGTTGTCTTTCGATGTTTGGGCACAAAATTTATCATATGAAACCTAAAATACAACCTTTTAATTTTATTCTACATAATGATATCCTAAATCCATTGGATCAACCAAAACTAAAAATTACAACATGGGGAATACATATATGAGTTGGGGGAGCTAAAAATTACAGTTAGGGTTAAAACATGATAATAATATCTTATATGTGAGTTATTGGTATAATATTATATTGTAAAATATATATATTGTGAGTAATCACATAGGATAATAACATAAAACTCATAGTGTCATGTGATCCTGGAAAAATTGAAAATGTGACATATAGAAAAAAAGATGACATAACATTATGTTAATTATAACAAAAAAGTTATTATCACATTGAATATAGAGTGTCATACTAGATTAGGATTACTACCAATTCCTGAACATAATTCTATTTAGAGGAATAAATTACACAATTCATTGGATTCCTATTTGGGTGCACACATCATTACATGTTTGCTATTATGTGGGACAAAACTGGATGAAAACTATAATGAATAAATAGATGAATTAAACAGGTTATTAAATGGGATTCAATACCTTGGATCATTTAATAACCAATAGAGTTTTCATAATGATATAATTGGGAAAATATCAAATGGAATGTATTAACCCATTATAAGAAGGTGAAATAACCTATGTATATAAGTGAGATACACATAAAAAATAGAAAAATTCTATAAAATTAATGGGAGAGATAAAATTAGTTAGATAAGAATGATAACATCCTAAAGAGAAATTTTGGTTCAGGGATTTCTCATACACCAAAATGAAATACATATTTAGATATCAATATAAGTATATCAATTATAACAGTTTTTTAAAATAAAATGATCAAAGGGAAAGATGTATTTTCTTGGAATAAACCAAGGAATATTATAAAGAAATATTATTTTAAAATAAATGTATATATAGTGGTAAATGACATTGACATTGTATTCGTTAAAATAAATCATTCTACTTCCCTTTTGTAAACAATTTCAAAATCCTATTTAAATAACACCTAATAAAAATACTTTTAAAAACCATGAAAAATAGTTTAAAGGGAGATAATATGTCCTTTTAATTTTATTTATTTAAAAGTAAATAAATTAATAAAATATTATTATTAATATTGAATTCCTATAGAAATATTTAGAAAAAATTAATATTCCATTAAAAGAGATAATTTTAAATAAATGTGTCCTTAACATAAAATCTAAAAAAATTCTTTCACAAAATTTATAAACCATGTTAATGATGTTAAAAATTTACACATTACATTAATTTTAATAATAAATTGAAATTTATTTGATACAATTATATGTTTGTGGACATGTACTAAAATGAGGTGTAAAGGAAAGATTAAAATATATTTTTAAATAACAGTCTAGTACATTTTTTAACTAAAATAATATGTTCATTATATTCATATTTAACTACATTATGTATATTATATAACTTATTATGATAATTTTTCATGTTTATTATTCTACATTTTGATGTTATAATCAATTAAATAATCTATTATGTTAACCTCAAATGTTTTGAATATATTCGGCTCATATATCTAAAATGACAGTACTTGGATGACTATAGGAAATGAAGTTAATATTTTGACATAAAATATATAGTAATCATAAAATAACTAGAATTTTAATATATCAATTATACTTATAAAACAAATCAGGAAATATGTTTATGAAAATTGACTTACAATACAATAATTATGGTGTTAATTTGTAAGTACACATTTATAGAATTTACCCATATCAATGACCATTATGAAAATAATGTAATTTAAATTTTACATTAAAAAATAATACACATCATATACATATTAATCTATTTCCCTAAATATTCTTATAAATTTTATTCATGGGATATTTTTATGAAATAACATATCACGTTGCTTCATGGAGGGTGTAATCAACATGTATGCTTGAAAAAGATTAACTTTTTTATATTACTTTAAAGGTAAGAAATTACATTATATATTTTCAATATAAACTAATAAATATTTAATTAATATCATATATATATATATATATTAAATCAGTCATTAAAATCATCTATGATTTGTGGATATGGAAAATCAATTACACTAGTTTGTGTGTCGAAAATCCTCTATACACATGAAAAATAGTTTGGATTCTTGTTTAACGGAAGAGAATATCTATATAAGTTAATAAATTAACATAGTTACATAATAGTATATTTTATATACTATTGATTTTATTTTATCATCATTAAATATTATTTGATTCTCGTGGATAAAGAAATAAAAATAATACTAGGTTAAGAACAATACCACTTCATCTAACAACCACATTCGGATTTCACAGAAATATTTCCTATATTAGTTTTTAAAAAATATTAAAGAATCATTTATGTGAGAATAAATTTTTGTAAGGGAGTTTTCATGGCATGACATAATCAAAAGGATTTTGGAGTGTGATGAATATAAGAGGGGATCCCTTTTATAAGTGATAATGATATTATTTTTTATAAATATGCATAAATTTTCAATAATGGGAAGTCACTCTCAAAGAATTTACCTCAAAAAAGGACAAATTATGTAGTGTATGTAATATATGATTTATAAAAACCTCATTAATTAAAATAAATAAACATGTTATTCTATTTACTATTATGACTACTCACTTTTACAATTTTAGATCTTACTATAGTTACTTATTTTTAAATTATTAATATATCCTCATTGAATATTAAAAAAATAATTCAAATTATATAATTTATAACCACTAAATTTATTTTTAAATTAAATATATTTAATAGATTTCAATTTTTTGAATAAAATATTTTTTTCTGATGTACATTTACTGTGAAACACCAGTTTTAACCATAATAGTTCAAATAAATTTCCACTATGTTTACTAGTCATTACAACCAAAAATTATGTTGACCTTATTACCTAATAATATTTATTTAGAGTTCATATTTTGAAACCATTTATGATGTTCAGTTCAAATAATATGGCACATTTTATTTAGAATTTAACGTGAAAATCATCAGATGAAGGGGTTATTTGAAAAAAGAATTTTCTGGAAATAAATGATCATATGTTAAATATTTAATAAAATTTATCATTATACGAATATAATTTCATAAAAATTGATATTATATATATATTATTTACATATTTCCTTAGTTTTTTAATTAATTAATATGTATAATCATTAGTACTTAAAATGATTTTGAAGAAAACTATGTTTTTAATCATAAAAAACTAAAAAAATGTTGAAAATTAATGTTTCAAATGATATTAATTATATTTTTAAAAAAAAAATGGTTAAAATGTCACTTTAATATCCAATCTAAAATACTATTAGAAAATTAAATTACTTGATTTAATTAAATGTAGTGAGATTATTCGGTCATTCATTAATCATCATTATTCACTAAAAATCAATTATTTTATAAATATATATAATTTATCAAAATTAAAAAAACCATAAGATAAATTTTAATAATTATTAAAGAATATACATACATTTTTTCAAATTAAATTTCTCATATTTATAATATATATTTATAATATTTTCTCACAAAAATTAATGCAAATCATTTTTAATGAAAAAATATTTTATGAATAAGAAAATTTCATCCATACTAATTGGGTTCTTATTAACTAAAAATATATCAATACAACTATAATATGTAAATTATTTAAATGTATTTCAAAAAAACTATTATATTCATAATAACCAATTTAATGACTAGTTTATAATAAAAAATTTAAATAATAATAATTAAGTGTCTGTTTAAGATTTTTTTGCTTGTTATATATGATATTGAACACACTTTTTATTTTAAAATACTAGGGCATTAAATTTCTCTTATTATCCATATATCCATATCTAACTGATATATTAGAAATATTTATGTAACTAGATATTATAATCATGGTGGTATAAAGCAATAAGACAATATGGTTCGACAACATATTCTCTAATAAAAAACGATTCCACCAATGGATAAACATTTCAAAATATCATCATGCCCATAAAACAAGAATTAATTTACATAATATCAATAATGAAAAAAGTAAATTAAAATATATGATTTAGGAACCTCCACCTTAAAATTCATTTAACAAATTGTTTATATTCATTAGTGTGGTGAATTTTGTATTCCCAATTATAAAAAAATCATGATCCCCTCAAAAATGATACAATATATAAAAAATATGTAATCCATAAATAAAAATTATATTTCCAACCAACTACAGAGGGTTGGATTGAGTGGGATACCCCCCAAAAGCACCATAGTGAAGGGGAACACCACAATAAACCTAGGAAAAAATAACCCACAACTATCATACAAAAAAATAACAAAAATTGTGTTTATATTCATATAATACCATCTTTTATGAGAAACTAGAATAAATAAAGATGAAAACATCAATGGATGGAGGAAAACATACCTAGAAACAACCACAATTGATCTATTTGGGCGAGGGTGGAAAGTCCTTGACTATTTCATAAAAGAATACATTGGGAATCCCTTGGGTCTCCGATGATATGAGTTAATGGATGGAATATTTTGTGGTTTGTGGGTCTTTTAGAATTAATATCATTCATAAAAAATATAGGACGATGACTTAGAAAACTAGACTAGGTTGCAGACTATTTGAAAACTAAATTTACTATAGTGAATGACCCCTCACGATGCGAAATCCATTCTTCTCGAGTACCCTAATGGATTTGAGACTATTCTTATGCAACATATCTTATAATATGTAAGTGGAAATATCACATTATAGGAGCATGAATTATTTAATAGAACCCTTATACAAACAAACCTATATGACACAATTAATCTCTACTCCAAAGGGGTATCATTTTGGAAGAACTGACCAAACCACCCCAATAGGAACTCGAGTGTCGCATGGTCCTTCTCTGCCATAGCTATATACATATATAGTGCATCCCATCTCACCAACCATAGGGGGTATCATTTTGGAAGAACCATCCATTCTACCACAAAGATAATGGTAGAAATGCATGATCTTTTTACGCCAAACCACCATCCCTAATGTTATAGCTAAATGGTCCAAAAAAAACACCCTTCATATAAAATAAATAAACCATCCTATCATTTTCTAACATCAAAAATTTTCAAGAATCCTCCCAAAAAGTGTACCACTATTGTTTCACAATTTAACAAGCCAAAATGTATGATCCATAATATTAGATACCTCTCAAACTATTTTAACATTATATAATTAAAAATATCATGGAAAATTTCATAGAATATTATAAAAACCATGCCATGATATAACTATCTACAGCCTATTTATAACCATAAATAACTACATACCAAACCCACAGTCCAATAAAAACATCATCAATATATCGTACACAACATCATCACCATACCAAATTTCCATCCATCCCACTACGTATAACAACATACCATTTCATAAGATCCAAAAAATACATCCCCTACACATAACCACCATTAATGTTATGCATCCCTCATTATTCCCAGACCACTAGTCACCATTTCCACAATATAATTGATCAAAACAACCAAAAAAAATTAATTCCATATTCCATTCCATGATATTATTAACATTGGTTTCAATTACTCGCCCGAATATATTTAGTAATGTTAAATAATTATACTTACTGATTAATAATAAGTTCTTCAATACATTTTTTTCTTGAAGAATTAATATCTACATCACATCAATAAGGTTTAAGTACATCTCACAAAAAACAAGAAAATTATTAAAAAAAATTGAAAATTAAAAACTAAAATAAAATAAAAACTAGGGTAATAGGAAAACATATATGTCAATCACAAATAATAATTATATACTAGGAAATAATGATTCCAAAAATCATGAACTAATGTAATGGCCATTCCAGGAAAAATCATCTCTGGATCCTCATAGATCCTTATTGGTCACTCCAAAAAAATAATTTCATCATCGATATCCAATGCTCCCCATTTGATGACATGGGAATCTTCGTGAAGATAATAATTAATACTGGAGGCTAGGAATAGATTTTGAATTCAATATGGTTATGGTGGTATTGCTAGATAATATTAATCCTCCCCAATATGCCCCCACTACATGATGGGTACAAATAATTAGGTTGAGAGATAACTCACATTACTAAACTACGGTTGACTACACTAAGGGGAGCTATTCAATAACACTTGGTCAACTATAAGGCCCTCCTCCTATGGCTGACATAATAATTCATTCTATTATTTATTTACATTCATCCTCTCATGAATAACTTCAACATTTTATACGTTTCTACACCAAATTAGTACTACGAATATAAATATCTCTATCCATGGACCAACACATCAAAGAAGGACATGAAAAAGTATACAAAGCCTCAAAAAAGGAGATGAAAATGAATATTTGCTTACAATTCATATAATAAGAATAAACAAATTGAATGTACCTTCTTATTGGTATTTTGAATCCAATGATTCATTCTGAAAACATGTCCTCAATCATATTGTTAAGTGCTCTATTTTACCATATGTGTGAGTGTAGAATGCAGTAATGACTTGTAACTGAATGGATAATGGGTGGTTCAATCACCTCATTTCCCAGGACATAAAATTTGAATTCAAATCAGGGAAAATGAACCTTGTAAAATCAAAAAATTGAACTAAATCATCCATATATGTCCTCTCCAGAACATCGACGGCTCCCAACTTATTGATCATGCGGAAGTGAACCAATTTCATCTACTGGTCAACTATTATGTCGATAACACCACTACATCCATAGGCATGTGGTATCCAAATAATCTAATTCATTGTGATTCAAATAAATTTCCACTCAGTAACATACAAGACCTATAAATAACTTCTAGTAACTTGTTTTCGATCATTAACTACTAAAAATATAATAACCAAGTCACGAACTCAACCACCATCCACTTATCCTATGCCACAAAAAATAGTCATAAATTCATATAGCATCATTGATTATACTAAGATTACTTAAAAATGTGATTTTTTAGAAACATGATTTACTTTCTCATGCATCACTACAATATCAACCCACCCCCCCCCCCATCAGAATAACATTATTTTGTGAAATACTCTGATTATCCCTCTTTATCGTCTCATTGAAAAAAAAGATTATGAATTACATGTTACGCCAAGTATCCTCTCTAATACTCGTCTGGATAATTTATTTTAGAATATAACAAAATCATATGTAAAATTAAACCTCCACCATTAATCTCCCTTTCATTAAAAATTTCTTATAACTCCTATATAACCCTCTACGTGTCTTCAAACTCTTTAACAAAATCCTACCATGATTACCATCTCGATGCATTGTCCTCAAATTTTCCATTCCTAATTTGTTGGAGATATTGAAATTATATTATTGATGAAGTTCCAGGCTCGTCCATTATCACAAATATTGATCACATTGATAAAATAGAAATCTCTTGACCATTTGATTGGCATAGAACACAAAGCTCCCTATAATGGGGAAATTTTCCTAAATTCTAATTCAATCACAACCAATGAAAACTATATATCATGTTTGGAATTTTAAATATCCTGGGAAAATAACTATTAGGTCAAAATATATAGAGCTGTAGAAGAGGGGGTTAAATTGTGTCTTTTCAAAAACCTTCCCATATATAGATTTTAATACCCTCTGAAATTTATGTTGATAAAAAGTGTTTTCTTCACTATAATATATAAGTAGTGGATAAAATGAAATAAAGAACACTACATTTTATTGTAAATTGGGTCCCAAATAAACCCTAGTACCCTCAACCAAATTATATTTTTGTGATCTTGGTAAAGTCCACTGGAATGGTCATCATATCATAAGATTGAAATTTCATAACTGAGTATTGGCATCTCGTAACTTTATGACATGAATAAAAACTATGCCTTATAGATCCTTAATAGAGAACCAAAAGTCAACAGATTATTATGGGAATCTGATACTCCACCACAACTGATTTTGAGCAGTTGAAACTCCAAAAAAATTAAATGTGTTTGATTCGATGATAATATTTTTATCATCACAATTGAGGTAGATGAAATTGACATTTTATGGATATTTTTCTTCAAAAATAGTATTCATAATGAAAAAACATGTCTGAATCAAGCCTAGTTGAACAAAGATCATGAATTAAAATGAAAAAAATAGATAATCAACATGCTTACAAAATAATGAGATAGAATAAGTACGCAAAAAAATTAGTTCTCTTTCCAAGTTGTTTGTTTGTTGTAGCACTGCAAAAATATATTAACTATAGAATATTGGTATATGAAAATATTGTCCCTTAAAAAAATCATGTGTTTTTTAAAAAAATGCCCAGATATAATCTATAAATAAAATATCACACATCTTAATTCCATGCCCACAAAAAGATCCTTATAAATTTTAGATATTCAAGTTCATATACAATATGGGATTTTTAACATCCCATAAGAATAAGAGTCAAAATATCTTTTGATTACGGTTCGTTGAATCAAATAAAATGATCTTCAAATCAATCAAATATAATATTTTATTCATCCTGCAAAAATGTCTTGACCGCTGTTGAAATCATGAAAAATATCACTGATTTAAATCTATAACATTGAATTGTCAAACATAGGCATACTTCCAAAAAAATATCAAATGTAGGGTTCAACTATGTATCATTCATGTCCTTGACATAAGGTTGAAAATGTATGCATGATTATAAAACTGAGTTTGATGATCCATATGTTCCTCTCTAAAATAAAGGGTTTATTACATACATAGGCTTCTCAAACCCTAATTTCTCTTCTTGACTAATGTAATGTTCCTTTTAAATTTATGTTTCTTTAATCATACTTTTTTGGTAACGTAGGGTTATTAACCATACATACTATATTTAATGTAGGGTTCATAAAAAATAATTTCTTCTTCTATCATAATGCTGAATAAAAATGTAAGTGTCGTGATCCATACATGCAGTACAAAATGTTGGTTTATTCTTTACATTATACTTACCCTTATATGGTATGAATAGTGTTTCATGAGTGCTTAGAAATGCATCCCAAACACGTTAATAAATATTCCCTAGAATTAAAATCTTTAAAATAATTTCAGAATAAATGTCATATATTATAATAATTCTCTGAAATAAACATAAAAATGATGAGTAAAACAAACAAGTTTATTTCTTTGCCTCAAAATAATAATAAATTAGACTGTATTGTTGAGAAAATACTTTCCCAATAATCTCCTCGTTGTTTATGATAATAAAACCCGTAAAATTATAAAAAAAATAGAATTTTGTAAACATATATTGGGAAAATATTTTTAATCATTTTGATTTAACAATATTATTTCGATAAAATTGAAATTTTTTATTTATCTAATTTGTTCCTTTCCTGTGATATAAAAAAATATGAAAAAAGACTAAAAATTGTTTAATTTTGCATAGAATAGTAAATGAATTCTATAATGGATTGTTTGGATGAAAAAGATATTGGTTCTCATGATTTATATTTTCAAAAAATAAATATAAATTAATTTATAGAAAAATTAATAATGAAATTTATTTAATAATAAAATACATTAGGTAGTATGGAAATGGTAAATAGGAAAGTCAATTGATCTGGTATAAGTAAAAGGGTTTGTTTAGGGAATTTTTTTGGTATAGATTCTATAGAGGCCTGAATAGCTGGAAAAGCCTCTTTGAGTTATGTTATCTGCACTTGTAACCTATTTCCAATATTATCTCCAAACTTCATTATCAAATTTCTTTAATTCTAACTCGAATTAAGACTTTCATCGTAAATGACATTCAAAAAGTCATGATTAATCTCATCTTTCATCATAAACTGATCTACCTGATCTCTTAACATGTTGATTAGAAACAAGATACCTTTTCACATGAGGTTAGTTTCTCATAATGAAATCATTGTTTATCGAAAAAAAATGAAAAATTGTCACTATTACACTAATGGTTCTACAACATAACATTCATATACGTTATGATAGATATGATTACATTATATCATCTAATCAGATCTGGTGAAGTTTAATGAACAAAAGTAAAAGCACTAACTGGACTAATACATCCCTTGATAGACTAAAATTGTATTCCCAAATATCATTTTAGGTTTGATAAATCTACATTAGAAAATGATTAAAATATAAGAGATAAAATTTAATCAATAATTTTCATTTTAAAAGAATCAAAATCATTCTAGGAATATAAATTTCATAAATTTCATAAATTAGATTCCAAACATACTCAAACTCTATCATTGGGGTTTATGAAATCTTAAAATCATCAAAAAAATTCTTGAGGCTTCCAAATCCTTTTTGGGAATAGATTTATCCTCTTAAATTTTTTTGAACATAATCAAAAGATCTTTAATATGATTAATTATAGTATTATATGTCTTTTAATCTGTATTATTGTAATGATCATTATCCCTAATGACTGGGGGATTAGTATAAGACTTCACAAAACAAATTCACTAGAATAGGAAATTTTATCAATAGATTTTTCATTTTCACCACAGATATATATTGTCCTCTCCAACAACAAATCAATTAATGACATAGCCTGATGCTCAACAAGAACTGTTTCCTTAGTTTATGATAATTACACTTTATTTTCTTCATGGGAATCTTCTTCTTAAATAGCTTCATCTCGAATCTTATCAACTCGAGTAGGAAAATCTTGAAGCTCTCGAACCTAACTTTGTTCTTGTTGATCTTCTTCATGAACTAGTTCTTCCAAATGATCAAAATTGATGTCTTATCTTGATCTTAATAACATCTTTTCTTGTGGTTATTATTCTCTCTTCTTTGGTTTCATAACAATCACTTCTTGAGCATCTTCTTCATCATCATTTTATTGATTTTATACACCATAACATCATAATATTTCTCTTAGTAGGTATAGAGACACATCTAATTCTTGATTATCCAATTCCTTCATTTCTTATATCAATTTCCCCCCCTAAAAAATGATCCATACTTCTTTTGGACATCTGAAACAAATATCATATTCATTAATTTCAAATAACTCCATTAAAAACAAAAATTACTTAGAGTACCATCATTAAGTACATTACTATTATGCATCTTCAATATTGCATCAAACAAACAAATCATGTCTTCTTGAACAGAAATAAATAAATTGTCCTTCTATAGGGATAAAAAGACATTCCCACTTCTCTATGGAAAAGATAATTCATATATTTGAACATGTATCTTAGAAAATTTATCTTTACATCATTGATGAAAAAAACATGATGTATATATTAGTGTACATAACTTTCTTCATTTCAACTACTCTTTTGGAAATTGTATATTGAATAATAATAACTAGCACTTTCTAATCTCTCTCAACATCTGTAATAAACATTTTCCTTTTGTTTGTTGATCCAAGGATAAAATACATAATGTCTATATACTTATGGTAGTTATTTCCAATAGATCGAAGGATAAAATACACAATCATGAGGAAATTCAAAAATTTGTTCTATTTCATTAGAAAAATTGAAAATTCATTATCTTCTATTTTCATAGATTTATTGTCCTGTATTTCACCAAAACTAAAATATACACTACTGTAAAACATTTTCAGTTAAACCACATAATCATACATAGTATTAAACTTATTGAATAAAATTTCCAAACCATGATATGCTAATTATTTCTTATGTAGAAGGTTTATCTCATAAATCCACTTGATATCTATGAACATTCCTTGAATAATCCCTCTCTATAGAACTCTTTGATGATTTGAGTTAATATGTTCTCCTTCATAGGTTTCCTTCCACTTTTCCATTTTTATAAATCTGAATATTTGTGGTTTTCAGAGTCTGTTTTTTAAAAGGTATAAAAAAATTTTTGTAGGAAAAATGTTTTGAGAATCAATGGGGTAGGGAAAGTCAAAATGTTTCAGATAGATAATGGTGTTACCTTGTTTCCTATGCTAGTTATGTAGGATAATAATTATAAAATTTCATCAAAAATCGTTATTCTAAACAATGATAAAATAAATATTAATTAAAAATATATTTTTCTATAGAAAAAAATTAAATAATAAAATTAAAAAAAATTTGATTGATGTAAAAATCATTAAATTGAAATAATTTAGAAAAAATTAATTAAAAACAAATAAAATTAACTCCATCTTAGTAAAATAAAAAACTACAAATGTGATGTGGTTTAGTAAAAATATCATCCACTTGATATTAATTGTTATCAATTTCAAATTATATATCCTTTTTATGAATATGATTTCTAAGAAAGTGATTACTTATATCAGTTTTCATATTCCTAGAATGACTTATAGATTTTATGAAATATTTATAGAACTAGTTTTATAACATAAAATATGTATACTATTAAAAATTAGTCCAAATTCCAGTATAGTTTTTTCAATATACAGTACGTTTTTACAGTAATTTCCATGATATACTTATTGTTCCTTGGAAGATGACACTTAAAGTGATTATTGTTTATTACTAGATCATGAGAAAAAATATTTTCTCAATAAGTGATTGGTTCTAGAGGTTCTCTTTCTATCTAAACAAAAATAACTCTAAAATCACAATGTGAATATGAAATTAAAATAAAATCATAGGTTTATTGGAAGAGAAGATATAGAAAAATAGTTTGTTTTAAATATCAAAAAATTCAGTTAACCACATTAAGATGTGATTCTTCTGAATTTGATTGAAATCTAGATCAATAACAACTAGAAAACATAATTCCTTAACTACTACTAGTATGTTATAACAATCATCAAATCATACATCAATACAACTTATTTTCTAATAGTTTTCCAGCTTCATCCAAGTAATTTTTTATATTTATACCCATGGGGGTTGTATAATTTTTTTTTTGATGTCTAAACATTTTCAAAAAACAAATATTATATTTACATTTATTTGAGACATTTCCCAAAATTTTATGATAAATTTGGAATCCTAAAAAGAAATTTATTTCTCCTATCATACTCATTTTCATTTCTTTTTATCATTAATTTTTTAAATATCCTTACAAATATTTTTATTAAAAAAACCAAAAAACAATTGTCAACATAAATTTGATATAATAAAATCTCAAAAAAACCAATTTTCATAACATTCTTGTGTCCTACATACCTAAAGAAAATCTATATTCCAAAATAAAGCGACATAGTCATTCGTATCATGTTCTAGGTTCCTGCTTAAGTTCATAGAGACCTTTAAAACTTTTAAAAACTGAATTTCGTTTAAGGGTATTTTAAAAACAAGGAGGTTTTTCAACATAAACATACCCCATTAAATAACCATTCAGAAAAACCAAATAAAAATCCATCTAATTTAATTTAAAATTCATATAACATAAATAAGATAGAATGATTAGTATATCTTGTTATCATGCTATAGGTGCAATTGTTTCATCATAATATATTTCTTATTCTTAATTATAACTTTTAGATAATACTCTATCGTTATTTATTATAATGATAACTATATAATCCCTTTTTATTTAATTACCCACTTGGTTCCTATAACTAAATAATTGGTTGGTATCTTTAATAGTTCCAAAACATCATTCAAATTTAACATCTATTGTTCTTCCTACATATCCAGTATCCAAAATTCATCATCTAAGGATTCTTCTATAGTATTAGTTTCTAACTAAGATAAAGAGGAAAATAATTCTACTATTTTCCCATATTACCACTGGATCTAATTCCAGTTTCTAAGTCTCCTATTATAGTTTCAAATTTATGGTTCTTTCAGGTTCTAGATTACCAAGGCAAGACACATTAATTTTTTTTTGCATCATGGTCTTATGATCTTGACTGAATTTTAATAATATAATTATAAAAACTATTTCTAAGGGTTTCATGTCTAATGTTTCAAAATGAATTAGTAACTTTATCAGTTTGATATTTTCATTTAATGAATGGGCCAGTTTCATCAATATACATCTCAAAAAATGATTCTTCAAAATTCCATGAATTTTTATAAAATAATATATTGGCTTTAGAAGTAGCATAATATCATAATAATATTCCTTCATCATATTTTGGATTGTACTTACCCTGATTATCCTCAGTGTTCATGATTTAAACCTTTAATCCAAATACATTAAAGTACATTACATTTATTTCTATTTTTTTCACAATTCAT
The DNA here is from genome assembly GCA_963277665.1 of Viscum album. NCBI lineage: Eukaryota > Viridiplantae > Streptophyta > Magnoliopsida > Santalales > Viscaceae > Viscum > Viscum album. Next base: position 1,552,194,370 of record OY728161.1, on the reverse strand, counting down.
ACAGTGTTTTTTTAAAATAGTACTAATTACATATTTATTATTAATATAGTTGGTTGGGTTACAGCTTCTACACAAATATATGTAGGAATAATGTATTCATTTATCATAGTCATTTCCATTTCATGAATAGTTATATTTCCTCTTTCCACATTTTCATTTTTAAGGTGTTCTTAGTGAATAAGAAGTTTGTTTAATAACTATGTTTGAGAAGATCTAATTTAATTCATGATTCCAAAATTCTCCACCATGATCACTTCTCAATGAAATTATTTTAATACCGTTTTTATTTTGAACAATTTTACAAAAACATTAAACGACTGTGAACACATACCTATTGAGTTTTAGAAAATAAAACAAGGTAAATCATGAATAATCATCATCTAAAACACAAATATATAATTTTTTTCCACAAAATAAACATTTTATGGTCGAAAATGATCTATATGAATGATTTATAAAGTCTTAAATGTATGAATTTTGTTAATCATTTTGACTGAATATTTGTGTTGCCTTCCTATTTAGCATGCATTACAGAATCTATCATTATCAAATTTAAGACTAGTCAAATCGGATGCTAACAAATTATTATATAATTTATGAAACAAATACATATTATAATGACCCAGTCTCCTATGAAACTTCCCTAAATTGTTTGTAAAGGAAGTTAAATAATTGAATTTTTTTACGTAAGGAATTTAAGTCCATAATATAAACATTGTCAGCTCTAGGTGCTCTAAATTTAGGCAATTTAACATTAAAACTGATAAAGGATTTTTAGATAAATAAACATAAAATCCATCATAACAAAGATGAGGAATACCAATCATATTGATTTTTATCCCTTTTACATATAATACCTTTTTCATTGATATGGACTTCACATATCCAAGAGTTCCAATTCAAATTATTTTTTATTTTGAATTATCACCAAAAGTGACAAGACCTCTATATATTTAAGTCAGCATATGGAATTTTTATGGATCTACACTCATATGTATCAAACATCCACTTTATATACACAATATGGATTTCCGTTTTCATTGACATGTTTCCTCCATAATTATTTAAAAAAAAAGTTTGGTTTTTACGCATATCATCTTGGGTCCGATAGTGTTAGCTAGAAATGGTCTGGGAACATAGATCTGCAGTAATTTTCCATAACTCATATCACTTCCTTCATAATGAAATTTAGTGATAAATTCTATTTTAATACCAAAAATTTTATGATTTCTCAAATAAAAATTATTAGTCACATTTCATTTTGTTTTGTAATAAATTAATATATAATTAATTCTAATTGGGGAAAAATAATGTTTCTACATTTTATATTTTCACCTTTTAATCATATTCCATATATTTCCCTTAAAATGATATTATTCAAAATAACCTCATTTATTATATTTTATACTTTAGAAAAAACATGTATATCACTCTAATATGATTGTACTATATCCTATATTTTGGTAATACTTTTTTCATGATCATAATAGTTTGTATTAGATGAGATTAATTTTTCAATCAACTATTGATGTTGTTTTAATAGATTTTCTCTTTCAATTTAAACAACATTTTGAATAATTTTATGTACTTTTTGTTCGTTATAATATAATGATATTTTTATTATATAATTGAATTGTAGGAATCTAGTTTATAATCCTAGAATCTACTCATATCAGTTTTAGAAGAATAATAAGTTTGTACCATTCCTTTTTGTTCCTTGGACATGAAGCATATGTTGTCCATTATATTTGATTAACAATTCTTTAAATTACACATTGACGTACTGTTGGAGTCTTCAGATACACTCTCTGTTTCTTTAATTTCACATTTTCCATTATTCCCATATTTAGTATTTTAATGTTATTTCTTTTTTGGATATTTTGATAAATCATTAAGTTGAATAAATTATGGACTGATATGACCCACTTTCATCCATTCATAACATCAAGATTTTATTGGTTATTTATTATCCTTCTAGAATTATTTTCGGAATCCTATTTTCTTCATGAAAATTACTATGATTTTTTGTCTAGTTGAGCCAATTCCATTTCAGATTTAGAGGAATCTCAATTTTTCTATTCAATGAATTATTTTATTATTTTTATACTATTTTTCTGAGATGTCACTTTTAGGGAAAAGTTTCCTTCATTTCTATAATTATGTAATCATCTTATTCAGCTTTAATTTCGGTTTTATACATCAGTACTGTACCAATTAGATATTTAATTGTCAACTCCTTGACAGGTGATAATGGTATAATAGAAGAAGACATTCCATTGCATTTAGAAGGTAGTATTCTAAGTACATTCATTGCATGATTATATTATCTGATGGGTTCTATTAAGGGTAAACTATTTTTGACAATTTCGGTAATCCTTCCAGTCATTTATTTGTTTTCCAAAATCTCTCATTTTGGGTACAATGATCCTATATTCTATGCCATTAAACGCTCTTTTTCTGATCTTGGTAAATTCCACCTCAATGGTCCTATTATCATAAGATTGTAATTCCACATCTATTTGAGAATATTGGACACCATTATATCAAGACTAAAAATATATCCATCTGGTTCTTAAATAGACAAGTAAAAATACAAATCTTACATCGATAAGTTCATACTCAACCATGGTTATGTATGAGAGTTGAAACTCTAATAAATCAGATGAGTTTTATTTTTTGATAATAGGATGATCTTAATAATTTTATCACCAAATATTGATAGTACATGGATCTACATCATCATAAATAATAGTCTTTATGAATGAAAAAATCTCAAGCGATCCTAGTTGCAAAAAGATATTCAATTAAAATGCCGAAAAAAAGAGAAGCATAATCTTATAGGAAAATGAGACAGAAAATTTACATATCCATGGAGTAGTCCACTTTTAGAGTTTTTGATTCACTATAACACTACAAAATGGTTTATACCGTAGTATAATTGTATATTAAAGTATGTCCCTTGAAAAAAAAATTGATATCAGTATTTTTAAAATGATACACCAAAAAAATATATAAAGAAATTATCATGCTTCAAAATTAGAGATCCTAAAAATTGATTCCTAATAAATAATTCATATTCAAATTCAAATAAAATAGAGGGTTCCTAATTCCAGTTAGAATTGTTGTGAAAATATATGTTTAATACAGTTCTTATAATCAAATATAACGGGCATTAAATTAGTCAAAAATAAGCATTGAAACCGCCTGTAAATTTGTCAAGACCATTTCAAAAAATTGCACAACATATCAGAGATTTAAATATCCGATGTTGAAAATGAAAATGTATGGTACCATTAAAAATGATAAAATACAAAATGTAGTTTTAAGCTACTTATCATTCAGCTCTCGAGTGTATGGATAAAAACATAATATTGATCATAATATTATGTATGATGATCCTTGATTTTCTCTTTCAATCATAAGGTTTATTACATACATAGTGTTCCTTAACAATACTTTTTCCCATTGAAAAAAATGTAGCTTCATTAAAATGTAAGATTCTTTATCCATACATTTTTATTACATATGTTTGATTTACCATACATACTATTTTGAATGTATGGTTGAGAAACCAAACATTCTTCTTCCGGCATAATATTGAATACAAATGTAATGATCACGATCCATAAACACTATAAAAATTTATTTTTATTCATTAAATTGTTCTTATCTATATATTTTACAAATATTGTTTCCATAATTCATAAAAACACCTCCAAAACACTTTAATAAATATTCCTTTGGAAATAAATACATCATTATAATTTCTAAATATTTATTATAAAGAATATTAATTCCATGAAATACACTAAAAATAAAATCATTAGTAAAACAAAAAAGGGTATTTTTCAGCATCAAAATCATCATAAATTATAGAGTATTGTTTATACAATAAACTCTAGAAAAAAACCTAAACACATATGATATCACCATTACATTGGAACATATCCCAAAACTATATTTCAAGAATCAAAAAATACCTTAAATATCAGTTATTCTTCTTCAAAAAAATAAATTTTATCACTACAATACATCCCAATTAGTTATTAAAAAGATACCTTACAATAATATATCTATATAATAACAATATCATTCAATGTCAACGATGAATACGGGACTTGTATCCATCAAAAATCAATCATAAATTTCATATAATAGAAAAAAATAAATATAATTATATGAACCTATATAACATTATGAGGGGTTTCCAATAAAATAATATCTTAATAAATATATTGGTCTAAATCTATATAAAATTGAGACACCACATTCCCAAGGAAATACACCAATAATGTAGAAAATTTTGTCTTATACAACCATACATTGATCGGGTGACATTGATGGACTTACAATCCCACAAAGAGATGTTATGTATAATTTTACTCTAAAATAGAGTATATCAATATATCACTAATGAACAGGGTGATAAAATGGTCCCAAAATTCAATAAACATATAGAACATGATCCCCATGAACACATTTGGTTTATTTGTGGTACTGAACAACATGATTCTAACTACGATGTTCCTATACCTTCATTTGCAATAATTATTTTGATATTCACTCCTTAACCCTCAACTGTTGATATCCACACCATATATCAATCATAAAAATAATTCTCCTCTAAACTAGTCAAAAATATCATAATTCCTCATAAATGGGTAAATATTCATGATCTCCACCTGATTCAATTGGTTATAGTTTCTACGCAACATTGGAATACCATCCACCTTCCTTGTGATTAACAACATAAACCCCCTATGACACATTGTGTTGAATTATACCCTTCATCAACATATTATCAATAAAATTACTTAACTCTTATAGTGAATAAGGTTTTATCCAATATGGATCCATTGAAAATAGAGATGCACCAGGATGAATGCCTATCTCAAAATCATCCTCGCATCATGGGGGTAGCATCATAACCTACTCATCAATGCATCCATAATCACCCAAAATCGACTAACAGCCAAAAATATCATCAACAACATGAGTTGTTGGGAAAAATAATCCATTAATGGATAATAGGGATCCACTTGTCCACTACCCACACAAAAACTCTACTCGCTATTTTTAACTTCAGACTAACCATCTACATTCGAGAACATGACTATCTTATGGAAGCAGTAGATAAAATAATTCATTGAATACAACTATTCGATGATGGAAATTAAATTATATTCTAAATCATTAAAAATAAATAAAACACCAATCGTATCGATGTTACCCATAACTATTGTACACGCCTGACACACATCAAACATAATGGTGTATCCTCTAAATGGTGTAGTCAAAACTAGGGGAACATGAAGCCAATTTATATCTACTGTTAGAGTATGAACTATAAAATGTATAAAAAATTAGTTCAATTATTTTGGATCAAACAAGAAATAGTCATTAATAGATTAAAAAATGATCATACCTCGAATTCTGTTCGTCCCCTCCAATGCTTCATCCACATCTACATGCAATTCAGAATACCTAGTTCGTCTGTATATCTTTTAATGACCACATATGTGCCCAAATATAGGATGTTTTCTATAAATTATAAAATAATCTTGAGGTATGATTATGAATTCCCCAACTCCACTTAGTAAAGCATAAGTATGCTTCCCCTATTGTTAGAAGAGCCCTATAGGAAAATGTAACTAAGGATAGTGTTGAACATATCAACTTTCATTATACTAGAAATGAAAAAAAAAAATAATATTTAGTAATATAGATTAAGATCATGAATTTAAACATTTATGAACTACAAAGATACCTCCATGGAAATCATGAAAACAACTCTACAAATTTGGCTAGAACCAATGTTTCTGAGGTCTAATAACCACTATCCAAAACCCAAATGGTCCTTATATCTGGGAACTTAAACTATTTTATATTATCCTTGAGGAACATAATTATATTACTTATTTTTGTAAAACTAATTTTGAGTTAATTCTGTCAATCACCTATACTTTTTCCAAAACATTTTGATAAAAATCCAATATAAACTGCATGAAAGAATACTGGATGAAATGATGTTGTTCCTCCTTAGGACACAATGATCTAGACTTCTCATTTAGGAATATATTTTGGGAAAATTAAAATTTTTATGGAACATTATCCAAATGTAAAATAGATAAATACTCCCATTATGAATATAGTTAATCAACTAACTATTTTTTATTTCATGATCAATGAGAGGAACACTAAGCGAAACAACTTGTTTATGGTGACTGCCAAAAAATCAATCTATTTACACTAACTAAGTTAAAATACTCACCACTATTGTGAGGCTCCTTAAATTGGAGTAATTACCATTACGACACCTTAATCCACCAATAACTAGATTAAAATCATGGTGATCTTGAGATTATACAACCATATATCTATCATGATATCAGAAACCCTTCCCACATATATCCCAAAATAATGAAATATACATTCATGCACCATTTCCAACAAATGGCCTTCTTATTTAATCAAACAAACACCATGGAGATCAAGAAAATTTATATATTGAGCCTCTTATACAAGAACCACAAATAGAAATTGACTTTGATCTGTAGATAAATGGGAAAAAAATTCCTTACCACTATAGTATGTAATTTTATTAATATTTTCATATTTAATATTTCCTTACTAGAAAAACCCCCCACATTTCATATTCCAATAAAATTTAATAACATTTCATTTAGAAATTATAGATTTATATGCTGCAAGAGGAAACCCCTCACATAATTTCATATTAGGCTCAGATATAGTGAATTTGATAATGGGGAGGGTTCTCAATTCTCATTTCATAACTAATAATCCAAATCCTATGCAAAAACCAAGACCAACTACCCTCATATCATTAACAATTCATGTAGTCCTCATTTAATATTAATATAAACTCTATCCAATCATATAAAAATTTCATTTATACAACTTTATCATGACCCTCACCTTCAAAATATCCCCCTTATGTGCTAAAAATAATTAAATAGAGATAATGACAACCAAAGTCCCACCTCCAGTAGGTCGTGTGATGAATAATACATCCATGGGTATAAAAAATTTCAAATATGGGAGGCATTACCCTCTATAATAATTTTCATGGGGGAGAGGATAAATAAACCATAAGAGACTCCATTATATGATATAAAATGTAATATAGACCCCTCCAATGATACATGTATAATTTTTTAAAAATGGATGAATTTTAACAAAAATACAAAAAAATAAAATTTTTGGAAATGACATATAAATTATCCCATTCTCTATACTTGTATGGTGCAATAAGGTAAAAAGAGTCCTCCTAGATGCAAGAAAGAAATTATAAATATTGGTTGACAAGGCATGGATAATCAATAGGATCATACGCATTGTTACCAATGCACATGTTAAAAATACCATACTAATAGATAATAATCAAATAAACAATCCATGTATAATAACATAACACTAAAAAATCAGTATATTTTATTATAAAATGGTTTCCACTTATTTATAACTCCCGCACCAAAACCTAATACATCATGGAACTTCTATCTATTTTTTATAATATCACACAACGTCATTCCTATAAAAGTCTTTTCCATCACGTAACACCATATAAATTATCAAATAATGAAACTCGATCCTTCACAAAAAATCATATCATGAAAATCCACTTTTTAATGTTTTTCCATGAAAACCATTCAAGATAATATAACTCAATAGATAGAACTATAAAGGGTGGGTAGAAATCCATAAATCATTACCACCTCGATTCTTGTAAAAATTCTACCAAAACATTTTGTAATCATCATAAGATTCTCAATGAGGGTGGGTTGCATCTAGATATAATAGTGTACCTAAAAGTTACATATATAATTCAATTAAAAAGACCCACCTAAGGTTTAAAATAAATAAATAACCATCTCATAATATCAGAACCCTATATAAAAACTATAGTAACTTCTACTTTGACAATTAAATTCATTAAAACAAATGTTAAACCTTAAAAAACACACTTTATCATAATCATCAAATATATACAATTTCCATTTTAACATTAATAATAACCCATAATTTTCATAGATGACTATTATATCATTTTCATGATAAAAATAATAATAATAATGAAATCCACAATCCTATTGATTATATATCTTAAGAAAATTAGTATTATATAAAAATTGTAAAATTTATAGAATAATAATTTATTTCAACCATCCTTCCCTATCGATATAAAATCACATGTTCTCTTTAGTGTATGTAATAACAAAAATTGTTAAATTAACAAAATGGGGAGTTAAAAGTAAATTAAGGGAATGAATAGGGGGAATGAGTCAATAATGCATTGTTGAGAACAACCAACATTGTCTTATAACAAGCACACAATAATCATTAACATCATGTGGGAAAAATTTCATCAATGTGTGGAATTTGTAAATTCATAAAAGTAAGACATCAGGTCATAGTGGTCATATATTAAACATAATTGTTAAACTAGCTACCATCATATTCATCCATATAATCTATTTATAAAACATAACATAATCATTTTGAACAATGATAGAATCAAGTTCACAGATAATACACAAAATATCTTTTGATATATCAAATTACACAATGCATCTTAAGGATATAAAAATCTAGTCCCACATTTCACATCATAAATTTATAAGTCATTCCTGCCATATAGAATGTATAACAGTCATAGTCAATAAATAACTAATAAAAATTAGTATGTTTCAAATGTATTCCATAAAAAATAATTTATTGGATAAACATTGGGGCACCTAAATGAAAAGTGAATATCATACTTTTCATGGAAGAGAGTTTTTCATTGGATAAATAATCAAACATTAAGTGTCAAAAATTTCTTTTGGAATTAAAATTATTCATACAAAATCATAAAATTTAAAAAAAAATGAAGGTGCAGATTCTTATATTCTGGAAATGAAAATGGATAAATTTTAAAAAAATTATATAATTTTATAGGAATATCCAAATCACTTATTCATGAATGAATGATCACCCCAAGAAAATGATTTCGGTTCGATATTCCACTTGCCGTAAATCCGATTGTATTTCATCTCTTTTATGTCACATAAATAATAAAAATATATTTAATAAAAAGTTAAAATACTAGTCAATTATTTTAATTTATGTCACTAATTTTCAATAATAATTATTAGATTATATTTTAAAATTTATATTGCTTGAGCCTATGCAATTTCATATCATGTTTTCTTTATAAATTTATCATTTTTAATCGATTTCAATATTCTGTTAATGAAATATTACACATGAGTTTAATAAATTGATGATGCATAAAAAATATTTACACATTAATATATAATAAGTTATTTATTTTAACTTAAAAATCGATGGTGATAAGGAATGATGTGGGAATCATCCACTTTGATGATTAACCACCCATTAATGGGAACATTTTCTAAATAAATAGAATAATAACCAAATATTTAAATAAATTAGTCATATAATTTTTTATGTATGTAAAAATAACTCATAAAATGTTAAAAAACATTAAAATTATTCATTGATGATATTTTTTTCAATTGGATTGAGAATGTGAGGAATATAAGTGGAAAAATACAATTGTTTTTGAAAATATAACATATACTAGGTGTTCCTTTGTTTGTACAACTCCAGAATCCCATAATGATCTTATTTTTATTAATCAATAATACTAATATGAATCCTATAAGGAAATATATATAATATTTGGATGAATAATTTTATTTTTCAATGGTTGAATGTGTGGAATTATTAAGCGGAAAAAATTGTATATTTATTCCTCAAGAGACAAGTATTGTTTGAATAAAATATTGATGAAAATTCTATATCAATGGTAAAAAATTTAATAGTTAATATTTGAATTATTTTAATAATATATATTGATGATGCAATGATTTTAAGATTATAATTCTATTTTAAAATTGAAATGTATCTTTTAATAATTAATTATACTGGATAAAAAAACATGTTACTTTAAGATAACATTGTCAGCATCGTAATTTAGAAAATAGTATTTAGTTTGGAAAATCATTATTATTTGACATAAATCACTCATTTATAAAATAAAATATATTTTATCATAATCCGAATGTTCTAAAAACATTATCTCATTTTTACATTGTGAATTAATTAATTTAAGATATATGGTTTATTAAAAATATATTATTTTGACTATTTACATGAAAATTATATTATTTCAAAATATTATCGATAAATATCCCATGTGAAATTTCAATTTTATGATTTAAAAATGATATTAATATTTTCTAAATAAATTTCTAATATATGTTATTTTAATTTTTATTATATAAATTATGATTTACACAAAATATTTTTAAATATTGTTCATTAGAAATGTGATTATATTTTTTTATGTGTTTTTAAGCATGATATATAATATTTCTTATTATAATATTTTAATATAATTAAATTAATCATGATAAATATTATTTATATCAAAATTTATTATTTTTATTTCAAATTACTCTTTTAACAGTCAGGTTACTATTCCAAATGGTTAGGTTTATATTTCAGTGATCCAATAACATCAAATTAATCCATTATATTCCTTGTTAACTTTATTTAATTAAATGTTCTATACTTAAATTTTCTATATTTATGAATGTTTTAATAAAAAAATACTTTTTATAGTGAATTTATTGGGAGGGACTAACTGAGAAGCTTTTTTTGATCAATATTTTCCCATTTTAGTTTTATATTTTCTATTTTCGGACCACTTTTAATTTTTTAAATGATAATGCCCTTTATATTAGAATTATTTAATGATTTGAATTAAGGAAATAATTTTTTTATTTATTCCTATATGTTGTGTATGTGTGTACTTTTGTAGAATATAATATAATAAGTATTTACTTCATGAAGATAATAACATTTAATGAATATGGTAAATTACATTTTCCCCTATTAGAAATTTCAAGCCCAAAATATTAACTCATACCATATGCTGATAATAGGAATGGTTACTTCTATTTCATTGTTTTCACTCGTTCTTATGTCGCCTCTTAATATTTTATGTTCCTCAACAAAACATGGTCAATGTGATTTTTATTATGGCATAAAACATTGTATGTATGGTCTAAGATCTCTATTGGTTTCTCATCAAATGAGATATATATGTCCAGTAATACCACCTCCAATTTTATTACATGTGAGTGGTCTGGTATATATATCCTTATGATAGATATTTGTATCACAACATGAGAATGATCCATACTTTTTGGCGGTGAATATAGATAAGGAAATTCTCTTATTCAGTCAAGGGTCTCAAAGGGGCCAATGTACCACGGGTCAAAATTCCCTTACATTCAAATCATCATGACTCTCTTCTATGTGGATTCTCAGTGTAAAAAGTTTTCTCTAAAATCAAACTACATGTACCTTCATTGGTTGATATCATGTCTCTTATCTCAACTCCAATTATTACTTATTTGATATTAGATGGCTTGAACCATCTATATAATCCCATGTACAAGATCAATTCCAAGTACATTTTGTTTTCAAAATTTCTCTGAAAATGTCAGTGTTCTAAATCTCTTCCAATATAGATCATCATATGGAACCACATTATTACATTAGTGAAAGTTGTGGTTTTACTATAACTCATCTAATGGTAGATGTTGGTCCCACACACTATTCAATTTAATAATTATATATATCATATTATACTTGACAGTATGGACAACCCCTTAAAATTTTCCATCAGTATGTGGGTGATAGTTCAATGTAAAATTCAACTAAATTCTCAAATCATGTTTATGTAATATATATAATATAAATATAATCCTTGGATTGTGATCAATGATGATAAAAATTTCTTCCCCATTAATCCAAAACACTTCCTTAATGTTAAACATGGTATGTTGTTTATGTGATCAATATTCTCGAATAGAAGTGAAGTAGGATTTCATTGTGAGTTGATCCAACATAAAACATGCCATATTTTTTCCATCAGACTTATTTAGGAGACTAGTTACAAAGTACGTAGTGGAATTATACCATATCCACAAGATATTTTTAGTGGTTTCGCCATCTTGTTAGACTTATATCAATCTAATTTAGCATACTATTATATAAATTAAATTATTAGGTACTCATTAATATCCTTCTCCATGTTTTCCCTCAATACATGTTATCGAATATCAAAAATCCATCTTGGTACTTGTAGGATTGATTTAGAATAATGAGTTATTCGAATTATACAATATACTCTTCTCTATCTTAGGTGATGTAGGGAAATATTATCTTCCTAAATATTTAATTATGTTATCTTCTTCAATTTTAAAATAATTTTTCTTCCATTTTATTAGTGATTTCACCTACATTTATATCACCCTATCATACCATTATTCCACCTTGATATTCTCTTGGATGGATGTTTGGAAAATTATATGGGAATGGTGGGTTGAATTCCCTTTACATCTGATTTCTAGATCCACCCTTCCCATATCCATGATGATAGGTTCTTTATCAATCCTAATCATGGATAAATTAACTTGTTGTACTGTGTTAACATGATATTATACCATGCGCAATGAAATCTTAATCTTTTATTACATCTAACCATGTATTTGATGCATGTTGATCTCATTCTGTGTGAATATATAGATCAAACTCTTGGGAATGTTATATAGGTCAAAATTTTCACAATATAGATATTTCTACAAGATCTTCAAGAAGAGTATCCATGCTCCAAACTCTCTAACTGGGATCTAAATGATTTCCCGTCTATTCTCAACTATCACAAGTCATGGTCTATTAAATATTTTATTCAACGTGATTAAAAAACCAAATCCTTCCTTTGGAGAATTTCTATATATATATAAAATTCTCCACATGATAGTAGTGTCAGTAAAAAACAATTATTATGCACTAATATTGATTAATATATAAATCCCCACATTATTCTATTTATATACTATTTATCAATTTCCTTGTAAAATTAGGTAGAAGATTAGATAAACATAAACATTTTTATCTAAAAATACCTATTATACCCTATTAATCCATGAAGGCTGTGATTTTCCATGACACTAATGGGTCTGACCCACTCCTTGATTTTTATTTTCACTGATGAATTTGAAAAATTCCCTCACATTTTATCACGACTACCAATAATGTTTTTTAATGAAACCAAAATACAAACATGCTGAACTTAGCTTAAATTTTCTCATTACTTAATGATGATATCACAATACTTATATTCTATTCATGTTTCAATTTGATCATTGAGTAAATGTGAATATTATCGATAAACACTACACCAGATTTATTCAGTTATCTCCAAGGACTCGTGTAATCATATAAATGAATATTTTGATGTAATTATTAATTATAAATGGAATAAAAAATCTCATATTGTCAATACCCTATATGTAAATACATATTTTAAAAATCATCTCTCTTCACATCCAGCTAATGATATCGAGAATAGTTATCAACTTTTTCTATATACTAAAGACATCATAGTTAATCCAAAAAATAATTAATCCTTTGTAGAGAATTCATATTCTTTATGGTTATCTTGTTTTGTTCTTTATAATTGATAAACAATTGCATTGATCCATACATCATTTTGAAAAAGAGATTATGTACTCCCCAAGTAATTTCCCTAATATTTTTGAATTTTTTATCCAAATTCTATTGTAACAACTTCTATAAATCCTATGGTTCTATCGAGGCCATCATGTCGGGTAATTTTGAGATAAGAGTTTCTCAGGGACTTATTTAAATTTATAACTCTAACTTATGATCTAGGGGTCATCAGAATTACTCTTTTGGGAAATGCATATGTGTATTATATTATAATGGGAATTTCTTTTAATTTGATTCCATCCTTTGACTCAACTATTTATGAATGGTATTATTCTTCATAGGGTATCAACACCAATAACATTGATGTATTTTTCAAAGGAGATTCACCATATTTATTTCTTTTTTAAAGGATGCTGGTGTAGATTATAAAATGTAACGAAATTTACCTTCTCCATATAGAAAATGTGTGAAATCATAAATGATATCCAATCCACGCCCAATATATCATTAAATTACATAAATGTATGTGTTACAAAATTAAATTGGTAGGTCACCCCGTATATATTAACAACATATGATTCCAACACTTTAGTTGCAATGATTTCAAAAAATAGATATTTTTACAAATATCTATATATTAAGGTATCAATGAATCAATTCAATTTTTCTAGAAAACCATAAATATATATGTTAATAAATATAACCATAATTAAATAATACATTATTAAATTCATGGGAGAAAAAGTGTAACTTTTAAGTCAGTTTTTTACCCTCCATATTATTAGTAGTTATTAAATAATCATTCCCTTTCTCCATTGAATATGGTGGTTGTTTATGATGATTACCATCAAGGATTGGATGTTTATTGAAATTTAAGACATAGTTACCTTTCTCAGTATAGTTAAATCAGTGAACCATGGATGGGGTATTAGTATGATGTTTCATCCCAAATTATTGATCTTAGAGGCCTTCTATCACTAACTCGATGTGATTCCCCTTCCCATAAATTCCATTACAATGATGTACCATCCCAAATTATTAACATCTGGGTGGTTGGTTTTTATTACTCCTTTTTTTAACCCTATAACATGAAACTACACTATTGTATTCTTATCTCTATAACCATGGGACCACTAACCAATCTCTATTTAAAAATTGAGGACATATCAAAATACATCCCATTAACTACCAATATCATAGATAGATGTACCCTTTGGTAGGTGTGGTTCTGATACACTAAATAATATAGGTATTCTCATATCAATGTTGATAGAAAAATTTGAATAATAACTTTCCAAAATGTTAGTTTTTTCTCACAATACATGATGTATTCATATTCCTTTTTCTTTATCATGAATAGTTGTTTATTTATATTTTTAATAGTGTTAGAGGGAAATACATGTGGTAAAATATTTTCATGAAGTCTTCCAACTATATCTATTATATTTTATCCTTCATCATATTGTTATTAACAAACTCTCAGAAATGGAAGAAATCTCCATCTAAATGATATGCGAACATAATCGGCATCTTCTTCTCAGAGAAATGGATATCTGAAATGATCCTCTCCATTGAGTTAGCAATTTCTTACATGAAAAGTGGGCCAGATGACTCACTAGTCATCCATGTTAATTACTATATAAAGGACTAAATATCATGTTTTTCTGTCTTGGTTAAAGTATTGAATTATACATGATCAATGTTTTTATCAATAGACTAAGATATATAAGTAAGCGTCGCCATCACATTTTTAACTCGACCGCATATGGAATTGGGGTTGGTTTTTGTATATTTTTTGAATTTCCCTTCATATGGGCTCTTGGAAACATATCTCTTATTCCACACCATTTTCTAAATTTCAAAAAAAATTAAATTTTTTTTGTCAATTAATGATGACTAATCAATTTTTTATTTTTCACAATTAACTATAAAGTGATTTCATCTAGGATACATGTGTTTAGACTTTCTCTAAAATGATTATTATATGATGTCTTAAATATACATAGACATATAATTATATTATTTAAAAATATTTTCCATCGAAATTCTAAATAATTCTAAAACAGCTATTTGTTATGTCTTATAGTGAACCCACTTTACATACAAGAGTATTAACATGTTTTTTTAGATAAACAACATAGGATTGTTACAATCGAGGATCCAAAAGAATTGTTATAATATGAGAATTAGGGTCATATAACACTTTTAAATAATAGAACACAATAATTTATAAAAAAACCTTATTAGTTATCCAAATAAAATTTCATATTATAATTAGTACATGTAATCATATAAGGATAAATATTAAGGAATGGGTTTTTCTACAAGAACACCAGTGAGAGGAATAAGGGGCATGAATTAATATTACATTGGGGAGTATAATAAACATCATCATATCATAATCATATGATCATCATCAAATTCAGTAGGGAAACATTCGATCAATTCACAGAATATGGGGAAGAATAAAATTATAACATCCATCTATTGTTTTTAGGTACTCATTATCCTCGAAATTATCTTTTCTTTTATTAGGTCTTGTTTAGGGGGGGATTTTTAACACCTGAATTATTTTATGAAAATAAATTCATTATATAATTTTAAATCACCAGTATCTTACATAGCACACAATCGTGAGTTTAATCAAACTTTGGAAAACATTTTTATAAAATGATTATTGTAACATAGTAGTTATGTTACCAAGAATAAATATAACAAACGAATTAAAATATATGGTGAATTCTATGTTAACCAATTACTAATGAAAAATATAACCCAATTATTTGTAATAGAACAATTATTTATTGGGGTATAAAATTTTAATTTTAATTACATTGGGATATTTTTATGAAAACATTCATGTTTTGATGAATAGTAAAATTATTATAAATTTTAATTGAAACCCCATTTTTCATCAAAATAATTTAATGGATAAATTAAATTTTTGAATGGTTTTAATGTATAAATATATTATATTTTTATTAGTTTATATAATAATGGTCATTGTAATTAATTATGAATTTAATTTAGATTTAAATACAATTCAATATTTTTCAATGTTTTAAGTTTTAAAACACATTTTCTCATTCTAATAACAATATTTATATTACATTAATTATTAAATTTTTTTTGTTTTTTACTTTTGAATAATAGATAAGATATTATAAATAATTATGTATAAATTATGTTAATATATATCTTATTTGTCTTTATGAATAGCATCTTCAGTAATTTTTATTAATAATATAAAAGGGCGAATCTTGTAATTAAGGTTAAAAATAATATTATTAAATTTCACTAAAATATTCTCTAATATCATTGGCTGATTGAGTTTCGACATAAATATTATATGGGAAGGAATAGAATCCTTTGTAATAATCTTGGATGAGATTAGGACATTTAATTGACTTTATTTAAAGAAATGATAAATATGTCATACTAAAATTTTAATAACTATGTCATTATTAAAATAAGGCAATAGATAAGATAAATTAGACTATAAATATTCCTTTTCAATATAAAAATATATTTATTTAACATGTTGATTTAATTTTAATTTTGAGGAATTAAATAATTACATTAAATGGTTATACATTAATGATGTGGAAACTATTTAACTAATAAAAAATAAATTATTTTTTTATTAAAATGATAATTACCATTAAAAGTCATCAATAGTAAAAAAATATCATTTTGTTGAGTATTTATTGATAATAAGCTTCCAAGGGATGATTTATTGACCATTTTGTGCCATATGGAAAATATTATGACACTTATAAGATGTTATTTAATGTGATGACATTGATTTCAGACTCATGTTGTAATACATATAAAATTATTAATGAGGTATTTTCCAAAAGATAAATTTGGATAAATGTATTCATATTAAATATAGATAACTTATATTCATTATAGTATTTTTTTTATTTTTTATTTTCAAAAAATATTTATATAAAATAAATACACAAAACAAATGATGTAATTGTTTTATTAATTGAGAAAACAAACAAATGTTATTAAAAATGATAAAATAATTATATTTTAGGATAATTAAAATATCCTATGAATTTTATATATGATCATTACCTCATAGTAATATAATAAAATATCTTATTAAAAGATAATTTGTTATCTCTATATTTTAAAAAATTAGTGAATTTAATAGTGTCACAATTTATGATATTTTTTTATCAAAATAATGTATTATTAAAATTTTTAAAATCATAAAAAAAAATTATTAATATTTAATAACTATAATATGGTCTGTAATGTTCTAAATTATCCATTTATGGTCTAATTTAAAAAAAAATCCCTTTTAATATGGAAATATTTGTTAAATTGGTTTAAAATTAAATAGAATAACTAAGTTTTAATTAAAATGACAAGGTTCAAATTGATATAAAACCCTATCTAAAATTGTTGTTTGATGATATTACAATATTATATCATCTATTATTCTAAATTATTAAATTTTGGTGGTTTATTAAGTGGATTAAATTTATAATAACATAATATTTATGTAGATTCCAAAAGTTCCCCTCACCTCAATTATAAAAGGGCACATCCACCCTCACTTCATCAGTACACATTGAGCCATAAAACTCGGAAATCCATTAAATATTTCCATTCTCAAATTCCCTAGTGACATTCTAGAGGATTTCATCCTCCCTAAAGATAAACTTTTGTGCTTTAAGAGGATATCTTGAGGGACCACATTGTATAAGAGTTTATCTCCTCTATAGATTCCTTCAAACTAATTTTTTATTCAACTTCCTCATCATAAGTTGTTTCCATTATAAAGTAATAACTATAGTATCAATTTTATACTACTATTTTATTCCAATTATGGATCCACCATATTCCATATTTAATCCAACCAATGAAAAATATCACCATGTTTCTGTATGTATGACTTAATGTGTACAAGCCATGGTGTTATATATTTTTCACTGCCACCATACGTGGATGGGTATAATGGTGAAATTAGTTACTATATATGATTATTATAACCTTATAGGGATTCTGGATCATAATATATACCATACACTACCATAAAATTTCACAATTATAGGAATTATTGCATTTCATGTGTGTACTTATGAACTATCATCCCCACGGTGTGATGTGATTCATTCTACATGATATGTATTAAATAATGATTTATAAATCTATAGAATGAATAAATATTATATATATTATGAAAATATATTGTTTATATTATATATATATGGCCAAGTATGGGGAACCATAACTTACTCACCAAAACAATTATAAGAAAAGAAAGAATTTGAGAGCCAAAGAATGAGTAATAATCAAATGTTATTAACAAACAGATGATAATATCATCATATAAGATATAATAAATATTAATATAATTAAGGAATAATTAAAATACATTATTTAAATATTTATAAAGGAGTTTTAAGTACATTCAAATAACATCAGACATATGGTAAGAAATAATTTAACAAATTCATTATTATCCATGATTTTTTATACATAAGTATTTAATGGGGTATAATTATCATCCATTTCCAAATATCTAAAATAGTTATTTCAAAATATAATTTTTATTCTTATAAAAAAATTTAAACTCAATATTACCCTTCGGTGAATTCTTATTAAATTGTATGGAAGAAAAAAATTCTTCATCAATACAAGTGAATTTTTAGACTTATCTGAAAATAGTATGAGAAAAAATTTTCT
The DNA here is from genome assembly GCA_963277665.1 of Viscum album. NCBI lineage: Eukaryota > Viridiplantae > Streptophyta > Magnoliopsida > Santalales > Viscaceae > Viscum > Viscum album. The sequence continues at coordinate 1,552,175,113 of OY728161.1, read as the reverse complement.
TTTAACTTATAAAATAGGTGCACATTTTTATGTTTTCTTAACTGTTAATTTAAATGAAGACTCATTTACAATTTATCATGGTTATTGTCAAATAAATTATTTTCGTTTAAAATTTCATCGTATTTTATGAAAAGAAAACATTTTCAAAGAAGAAAATATATTTTCCTCAAGAATTAATTTCAACTATTCTATAAAAATCATTTTCTATATAATATGGAATTATTTAATTGGGTTATGTTTGAAGTATATTTCACCTATTATTCATATGTTTTTATTATGTTTATACTATTTATGAAATCAATTTATTTTACATGCATTATGTTATAATGTGATTTTTTAGAAAGGTGAGGCAATGTCTCTATATAAATAAAAGTAGGAAGTAAGACAGAGGGAAAGGAATGGGGTCATACAAGAACTAATTTTCTCATTCAAAATAATGTACTTTGAAAATAAAAACCATTAGGATTATAGTCATCATAATCCCATTCAGAATCATCCTCTAACGGACTGAAAATATTACCTTTCCCCTTTCTCTTTCTTGAGATGGATATAGCTATAGTAGTGGGTTTCAAGTGTGATTAATCCTTGATTTATCTTTATTTATTCAATGGTTTGGATGAAGAACCTTCATCAATAACCATTACATTATCAAAAAAATCTCGATAATATTTTTTCTTTTGTGATTCTTCGTTATCTTTGTCATTCCAATTACCCCCAATTTTGTTTAAGAGAAACTTCACATTGAGTTCATCAATAAATGTAGAGCCTACAATATTAGAGGCACAAGAAATCAAATCTTTAGAATGAGGAACCATCTCCATCGACATATGATCTTCATGTCTAGCAGACCTATTAGAGAAAATATAAAGACTTTCCTGTTCGATTGACCTATCATCAAATGTTTGTATCACCTTATCCTGACAATGAGACACTTCCTATCGATTTTTCACACTGTTAGGTGGTAGATCAGCCTACTCTTACACTCTATTAGCACTAACAATATTAATTTCCTACATAACTCCTAATTCTCCAATCACATCCAAATGGACAGCAGCTGCTACCTTTATTTCTTGTAGCGTGCTGGAGGATTCTACCTTTCATTTCGTTTTTTGTAACTTGTTGCATAGCTTCTAGTAGTGACCCTTGACAGAATAGAAATTACAAGTACCATTCCTAAAATAGTGTTCCTTTTTTGTTCAATAGACTGAATGTCTAAGAAAAATGAGGGTAACTTCTCATTTTTTATCTTCATTTTTATGTAATTCTTTAAAAGTGGAAAGTACCACCTGATCATCCAGATCAGAATTGACATCGATTTCAACTAAAACCCTAGAATAATAGCCATAGATATCCATCAATTTAGTTCTATCCATTTTTATCATATTACCCACACTCGAAGCAATGTCAAAGAGAAAGTGAGGGTGACAATAAATACTATTTAGACCCAAAATTTGAATACATACCTGATCTCTGGTGTTCTTAATGGAGAGAGGATTGAAGGAGAAATCTCATTCTTCAAAGAGAACCAATCTTGGATTCAGGGAAATAGAGAATAACTGTGAAGCATGGAATTTTAACTCCTCATTAGGGAAAAGGATATGGAAAATTCCCTTATCGGGATAGATCTAAAAACGAGGAAACCCCAAACATCATTGAGTATTGCTGAAAAATCAGATACCATCAAAGCCTTAGACCCAACTGGAAAAAGCAATCGACCAAGAATTAAAAAGCATAAAATCTTGTACCTATCAGTGATATCATCCTCATTAGCTTGAACATGAATGATCATACCATGTGGAAAATCCATTCAATAGAAATGTTTTTCAGTGATGAGATATGATTCCTACTTTTATCACCATATCTCATGGTACCATCACAAACATCACTCATCGATGAGGGTTACCTTGAATGAAATAGATGATGAGAAGACCCCCCCCCCCAGAAAGAACATCAAACTAAAGATTGCAAGGAAATTCCATCAGCGAGAAACCCGAGCTCAGAACATCATTGCCACATAGGCTCCCAAACCAACCATCTATATTTTTGGTCTTGTAATGTAATAATATTTATGAAAACCAATTTTATTTCTTGGGTTATGCTGTGATGAATGATTAATATTTTTGTGTCACATGTATGAATGATTTCATTATTTTATACATGGGACCTATAAATCCATTCAATATGTTTTTTAATGATTTATATCTCATGACTAGATAGAGAGGGAATTGTAACTGATAGTGGTTTAGTAATAAAAGTCCATAACATGATGTAAACTCAGTTTAGTAATACAGGTCTTGAACGAGGTGTGAAATCTATTTTATAATGGAATTGTTTCACTATGATAGTATTTGTAATGATCCTTGACTAATATGAAATAGTTTATATGATTATGTATATGACACAAACTACATGTTTTATATTATTCCTATTTGGAATATTTTAATTTATTCATTATGAACATTTATGATTTATACCATGACATGAAATCATGATCCTTGATATGCAGGAAATGATTTTTAAATGATATCTTCCTGGGTCCAATGATTATGATATGATGGATATCAATATTATTTACCATTACAGAGCATGTGAGATCTCCCTTTCTTCTATTTCTTTTCACCAGTTTGTGAAGAAGGGTATTAGTAAGATATTACAATAGGGGTTTAGTAATGAAGGAATAAGTAGGAGAAAATGTATTTGTCTTATGTACAAATTTTTCATGTTTCCCAATTTCTAAAGACACTAAACTTATACGGTCATAGATTAGTTTTGTTAAGTTCTTAATGAATATTATTAAATGTTTTATTAATATATTTGTATGTAATGTATAGGATGTAATATTTTGTATTAGATAAAAGGTATAATTAACATTTGGGAACTAGGATTATAAAACCATAGAAATAACCCTAAGGATATGTCAATGTATAGGTTGCAATAATGGTGTTTTAGAATTTTCCTTGAATAACATTGGATGAAAACAAAAGTGTCCTAAATTGAGATTTTATTCCAAAATTTGTGGTTTTTAGATTATGATTAATTGTCATCATACTATGCTTATTTGTTTTAGTCAATGTATGGAACTTGATAGAATTGTTTTAATGCTTAATGTGAGGGTAAATGAAATGATTTTCCTCCTGAGCAACCATATTTTATGTGGGGTGGAATGAAAAATATTATATTTGTGATCTCAAATCATTCTAAAGATACAAATCATGAAATAATTACAAATGATCAAAGTAGGGAACAACATTCTATTCAGTCCTTCATGAGGTAGGGTCCACCTTCTTTTAGTGGGTATTCTGGTCCACTTGTGTTTGAATAGTGGATATGTACAACTGAAAAATATTTTATGTTCCCCAATTTTAATAACATCATAATTTCATCTTGGTAGTCAATTTTTTGTAAGATGACACTAATCAATGGTGGATCCTTATCAAGAATATGAGGAAAAGATATGAAGTTGAATTTATGGAATGGGATGCATTCAAGAAGATATATTTAAATAAGTACATTCATTGTACTCTTCAATAAACTATTGAGAAGGAGTTCCTTGAGCTTAATCCAAAGAAAGATGAATATGTTGGTACCTATGATGTAAATTATAAATGTCTTTCATGTTATAATTCTATAATTATAATATAACCTAGGAAAAAATAGATTGATTCTTTAGTGGATTAATACTATGTATCTGAATGTCATTATCAGTAAGGGAAATCAAAATCTAATAGGAAATAGTTCAATATTCTATCAATTTTGAGATATATATTTGAGTAACCCACCAGTCCTATGGGTTTTATAAGAAGTGGAAAAAGTAATTCAAGGTAAAATCTAAAGACTCCACTAAAAAGAGAATGATTTTTCTCTTATGCTCAAATTGTGGAAAGAAACATGGGGTAAATTCTATAAAAGAGGCTAGAAAATGTTTTATGTGTGGGACTTAAGGTAATTATGTATTTCTATTCCAATGTTATGGGAAAAAATATGTCTAATCTTGTGAATATAGGTATGGATGCACAAAATGTGCATCTGAAACATCAAGGCTACAAGTTCAAGGAAATGAGGCTTTCGGAAAACCAATTCCCTAATCCAAGGGTTATCAAAGATGATCAATGTCAGTATACTATTAAGGCCAAAGATAAGGTCAAAAAAAGGTTATCCTTATTGGTGATGTGAAGTAAAATACTAAAGTGGTGAAAGGAAAACATATCATCCACTCTAAAGTATAAAATTTTATATTTCATTATCAATCAACCCATTATTTTATTTCTAATGTATTTTATAAGTGTATTTTCATATTAAATCAAGAATTAGATGTTGAGATAACGATTAAAAATCCAAATGGAACAACAGTAAAATCCAAAAATAATATTTCTTCTCCAGTTGATGTTTGTGAGAATGTACTTCCTAAAATATTTGATCATTCCTTTAGTGGAATTTGATTTGATTCACGACATGAATTGGATTTATCTATTTTTATCTCATACTAGTTTCTAATAAAGGCAATTCACATCAATCTATGATCATCTGTCATTGGAAGGATGAATATAAACATGTAGTGGAAATTTCTTCCATCTTATTAATATTTGTTAATATAAATGAAGTTTTTCTATATCAAATGGATCTGGAGAAACTCACTATTAAGAATACACCTATTTTACATGAATTTTTTGATGAATTTATGGAATAATATCTAGGTCTTCCAATGAATCATAATGTTGAAAATTCAATAGAATTAATTCCATGTGATTTACCTATTTCAAATACAAAATATATAATTTCAAAAATTTATTTTCATGAAATGAAGAAGCAAATACAAGATAATCTTGATAGGGGATTCATATTACCTAGTGCCTCACCTGGGGGTGAACATGTTCTATTCGATAAGAATAAATATGGATCAGTGAGACTATTTATTATTATACAGAACATAAAACGGTCATTATCATGAACAAATATCCTCTTCCATATATTGATGATGTATTTGAAAAAATAAGTGATTATAAATACATTTCCATGATTAGTCATCCTTCATGATATCCTTATTTAATTTTCATGATGAAAGATATACCAAATAACAAATTATTTACAAGGTATAGGCATTATGAATTAACAGTGATGCATATTGGCCTTCTTAATTCTCCCACTATATTATTGGATAAAATGAATTGAGTCTTTCTCAAATATCTTGATCATATTTTGGTAGTAATTATAGATGTTATTCTTGTATATTTGAAGAGAAAGGAAGTACATGATGATCACTTGAGAATTGAACTGAAGACACCGAGAAATGATATGATTTATTAGAAATTTACCGTGTCTAAATTATTCCTACAAACAGTTTTTTTTTGACACAAAATCTCAAGAGTTTGGATATATATGGATTCTGCATAAAACTAAAGTCAGTGAACATTGGCAAATATCAACAACGGTAACTGAGAACAAAATTATTATTGGATTGGATTCATATGATCAATTTTTTTTAAATATATTTCATGAATATATACACCACTCACCATGTTGACATCGAAATGATTTATGTTCATGTAGACATAGTAATGTGATGAGAATTTCAAAGAGCTAAAAGGAATGTTATCTAGTTCACATACGCTAACAATGCATAGTAGTAGAGAAAGGATTGTAAACTATAGTGATGTATCCAAGAAGGGGCAGGGATGAGTTAACATGAAAACTAATATCATTATTGCTTATGCCCGGCATATATTGAAAATTAATCAGAAAAATTACCCAACTAATGATTTAGATTTATATATTGTTATAATTGTTTTAAGATATAGATGCATTATCATTATGGAGAAAGGTGTGGAATTTGTACTGATCATAAAAGTTTATAATAAATTATCACAAAAAATTAGCATAATATGATCCAAATAATATGGCTGGTGTTGAATAATGATTTCAAATACTCAATACAATACAACATTGGGAAACCAAAAAATGGGTCGTTTGATTTTATTCGAAAGAACCATACTATCCAATCCATCATGAGGATCAGAAAAGATCCAATGTTTATGGATTTTTGAAGGATGGATCTCAAAATTTTAATGTAATGGGAGAAATATTATCTTTCACAAATTAATTTTGAACCATATATACAAGTGAATATTAAGGGGTCACATAAGGACGATTTAGAGCTATAAAAGAATGTGATAAATGTTTCTAAATTCAAACATGATTGTTAAGTAAAAATAGTGTTCATGAATTTTGTTTGTTTTTCTCCCAAACTATAAATAAATAAGTAACTATTGTATGAAGGTCATAGTTCTTCATTTAATATTCATCATAGACACACATAAATGTATATGGGCATAAAAAGATACTTTTGGTGGGTTTTAATGAAAATAGATATTTCTGAATATGTATCTTTGTGGTTGTTTTTTCAGTAAGATAATTCTAGGAGAGAGGATTATTAGGGGACGTTACAACCATTACCCACACCTGAATGTAAATAAGAAAACATCACTATATAAATTTTCATAAGACTTACCAAAACATTTAAAGGACACACTTCAATATGGGTTATATGTGTTCACCATAGGAAGTTGTAACACTTCATTTCTATTAGAGAGTATTTTTCTGTAGATTTTCTTTCCAAGATATATATATAAATGAAGTGGTAAGATTTCATGGAGTACCACTATCCATTATTTTTTATTGGGATCCGAGTTTTATCTCAATGTTTTAGAGAAGTATTCAACAAGATATGGATATTGTGTTATGGTTCATCACTTCAGGTCATCCTAAAAAATGGTAATTCTAAGATAAACATTTATACCCTAGAAGACATCTTGGGAACATTGTCTATAGATTTAAAATGTCATTTGAATCAACACCATGAATTTGTATAATTTTTTTAAATCAATATATTTCACTCTAATAATAATATGTCTCATTATGAAACCCTCTATGTAAATATTAGTAGAACTATAGCTTGATGGTATAAAGTTGAGAAAATAAATATATTAGGACATGATATTTTATATAAAATTGAATAAAATATCAGTTCTATTCAACAACACATAATAGCATCTCCATGTCGACTAATTTTTTTTGATACCAATAGATAAAAAGAACTAGATTTTGATGTGGGTGACAATTTTTAATACTAATATCTCCCTAGAAAAGTGTAATGAGATTTGTAATGAAGGTAAAGGTGATACCTAGGAATATCGGTCCTTTTGAAATTATAGATTGTGTTGGGAAGGTATCCTATTAGATGGATATTCCACCGAACCACTCTTGAATTCATGATGTGTTACATGTATCTCTCTTGAGATAGTACATAATTGATCCTTTACATGTAATAAAATCAGAAGGAATATTGCTATATAAATATCCTTCATATAAATAACCACCTATATATATTATGGATCATAGTGGAAAATATCTACGAAATAATACACTCACGTAGTTAATGTTTTATGGTGGAACCACAAATTTGAAGAAGCAATGTGGAAACATGAGAATGTAATGAGGAAGTGGTATCCTCTTATATTTTTATCCAAGTGTCGAATTTGTAGTGTGAAATTTAGTTTAATAAGGTAATAATGTAACAATCCGTTGTATTTATGAAATATTTTTCTGTAAATAATTTCAATTCTCCAATTTCTTGGATTTCACGATATCGTGAGTTTAAATGAAATATGTGACACCATTATTATAAAATCACCATTTTATCCTAGATGATAATTTAGAATGAATTAATATAACATATATATGAAAATTTAGGGTGAATTCATTTTTTTCTAATTATTTAAGAAAAATTTAAACCAATTAAATGTACGAGAATTATTGGTTTTTTGTGTAAAAATAAATAAAGGTAATTACATTTTATAAATGAAATTAAAGAAATATAAATTTTATACATTCAAAAAATAGTTTTTATTTTCATCCAATAGATATTGTTGTAATAGGGAACGAATAAACCCTATTTTATGTATAAAATCCCTTATTTGTTTTCGAAAGGGTGATTTTACCTATTTTTAATTGTGAAATCATATTAAATTAAAATTTTAACACATGAATAATTTTCATATTAAAACATAATCCTCTTCTTTGTAATTAGTATATAAAAAATTACATTGAATTAATTTTTTATATTTTTCTCATAACATTAATGTTATTGATGAATAGTAAAATATATAGTAAGTTATAATTGAAATTTTTTTCCATAAAAATAATTTATATATTAAAATTATATTATTTAATGGTTTAAAATTTTAATTAGACTATATTCTTATCAATTAATATAATTTATGTCATTTTCATTAATTTTACATTGTTTCAAGATGTAAAAACATTTAAATATTTTGAAATGTCTTAACATTTAAATTGAATTCTCTCATTGGGACAATGATATTTATTTTTTATTAATTACAACATCTTCTATGTTTTAAATTTTTAAAAATTTATTGTGTATTTGGAATCAATAGGTTCAAATTATATAAATAGCATTTTTGGCACTGGGAATCGTAACTTCATTAATTTTCATAAATACGGTAAAAGTGTACATCGGGTAATTTAGGATACAAATAATATTATAAATTATCCTAATACTTGTCATGATATCATTGGATGTTATTTTTCAACCTAAATATTCCTTGGGTTTAAATGGTATCCTTTTTAGTGACTTTGTTGAGATTTGACCATTTTATTTATTTTATTTACATTGAAGTTAAATATGTATTAATCTAATTTTAATGACTATATCATTTTTAATATAACATTATACAAAAGATAAATTATTATATATATACTAATTTGAAATATAAAATTTTATTTGTTCATGGTTATTTATATGTAATTTTTAAGAAACAAATTATTACCTTAAATTCTAATACATTCTTCATAGAGAAATTATTTAATTGAAGAAAAATCAATAAAATAATTTTTATTAAAATGATAATAACTCTTGAAAGACAAAAAACATTCCCAAATCCTTTTATTCAAGTATATATAAAACATTTAAATAAAATGTTCAATTTATTAAGCAATTTGATCTATGTGGTAATGATAATGTCACTTATAATATTTCATTTAAAATGTTGTTAAAGTTGTCACATTGTTTTACTAAATATAAATTTTTAATGCATAATTTTATAGATGACATATTATAATGTAAGATTTATTTTGAAATATATAGTATTTATCTTCAACAAACTATTTTAATTTTTATTTTTATTCATCATATTAATATATTAAATAATTATATGGAATTGATGTTGTAATTATTTTATTAATAGAGATAACAAATTAATGTTACTAAAAATATTAAAATAAATATAATTTGGGATAATAAATATATCCGATTAAATTTATATATTTACTTGAAATATTAGTAATATATTTATTTATTTAGTTCTATGTTTACTAGTTATCCTTAAATTTTTATTAATAAAAGAATTGAATAGTGTCAAAATTGACACTATTGATTGTTTATCAAAATAATGAATTATTAAATTATTTAAAAAAAATAATTTTCTTTAAAAAATAATAATTATTATTATTATATTATTTAACATGTTACAAATTATTAATTTTTGGTATAATTTACATCAAACATGTTAATATTAAAACCTTTTAATATGGACATATTTGTTACCATAGTTAAAAATTAATAATATATATAAATGTTAATTAAACTGATACGGTTTAAATATAAACAAAACATGTTTAAAATTTATTTGTATATGATATTACACCATTAAATCATCTCACATTAGAAACTAGTTCATTTCCAAGGTCTTGAGACATGGTTTTATTTTGTTATAAATTAAAATTTTGGAAATTCCAAAAGTGCCCTTTACCACTATTTTAAAAGGGAACATTCTCCCTCAATTAATTACTTCACATTGTGCATTCATTATTGTCCATAACATACCAATTTCCACTATAAATATCTCTACTCACATTATAGTGGTTCTGGGCTTCTCCAATAGTTGCTTATAGTGCATTAGGTGGAGATCTAGAGAAAGTATTTTAAAGAATAGTCTATCTCCTCTATTGATTCTTTCAAACATATTTCATATTACACATCCTATTCATTAGTTTATTAAATTTTAAAGTAATAAATCTATTATCCATTAAATACTGATATTGTAACACTCTAGGATTTCATAGTAGGTTATCTCATTAAAGTAATTCAATAGCATGTGTTGCACGCAACACAGAGTTCGAGCTCACAAAAACTTACTAAACTAATTTTTCCAAAAGCAGTTATGAATATTATTAACTTAATTTTGAATTAGATATACTCTATATAATTTTAACTTCCTTATTATGTGTTTCATATACATAATATAAGAACAAATTCATTATTTCGGATAAAATAAGTATTTAAAAAAAATGCAATTTCACAGCCTTTCAACGGAGAACCATTTTTAAAACCATCATTTGAAAATTTAATATATTAAATTTATTTAAATAAAATTATTCATTAGAATAGGGATATAAAAATTTATTTTGGATAAATAATTGGTACTTTTCAAATTACTTTCATATTTTGATTAACAGTGAAAATTAATAAATTTTAACTAAAAACAGCATTTTTAATCAAAATAATTTACATTGATAAATTACGAATTTTAATTGTTTGGAAGTATAATTATATTATATTTTTGTCATTTTATACAATTTAAGTCATTTAAAGAAATTTCACATTTAAATTTTACATAAACACATGTCAATTTTTGGATTGTTTTTTTAAACCCCATATATTGGTTTTTATAACGGGAATTAATTTTAAATTAAAAAATGGAACTTATATGTTATGAATTTGGTATAATTGACTTAATTTTCTAATTCATAATATCGAAATTATCTTAGGGTGAATTTTTGGTATTTTTCTGAAAACATGCAGTTTTTATGAATAGTGAAAAAACACTGTGATATTGGATAAAACCGACTTTTTATTTAAATAATTAGTTATTTTATTTTAATTTATTTTATGTAAAAATAGATAAATAATACCGTTATATGTTCAAATCAATTCATTGAAGTCATTTTATTATAATTTTAGATATATAAAAGTTTATCGAACTTTCTACCGTCTTTTACACACCTTCTAGGAGCATTTGCCAATGTGCATAAAACATAACTTTACTACTTCTGTGAGTTGAATTTAAAAACTCCGAGAGAAAAGGTTGATATCAGTATGTAAAATCTGGTTCAATATGATGAAAATATTTTTTGGTGAATAGAACCTTTTTACTTTTAATTACAACGGTTAAAAATAAATATGGTAATTAAGCGTAAAATGATATTATTATTACCCTAACATGTGTCCTAATTCTTATGGATATGTATAATTCGACCAAAAAGACCTTAGGAATAAAATATTAACCAATTTGTTTCACTTGGATTAGATTAGGACATTTATTATTATTTTATTTAAAGAAGAGTTAAAAGAGTTAAATTCAATGTTCAATAACTAAACCATTTTTAATATAGGGTTACTCAAAATATAAATTAAACTATAAATATTCATTTTAAATATAAAAATATTTCCTACATAATGGTATTTTATTTATAATTTTTAGACATTATATAAGTAAATTGTTTTATGACACAATGATGAAGCAGTAATTTCCTTAATAATCAAATATTAAAATAATTGATATTATAAATATCCAAGTAAATTTAATTTGAAAAATTTGATGAATTACACTAATATTATAGGTTAATAAGAAATTTTAGTATTGATTTGATAAATTTAGTACTAAGTCATAAGGATTTTATGACTTTCACAGAATCAAAATACCAAATAGTGTCAAAATTGACAAAAATTAATTTTTAGAACAAATACTATATTATTGGTTGATTTAATATTTATAAAAATATATGGTTCAGAAAAAGGGATTAAATAATATTATATATGCCATTAATGAACCACTTTAGGTTCTCTTGGATTTTTATTGTATGTTTATTAACCATATAGTGTAAGAATACAAGAAGACACGGTAAAAGATAAATTATTTAACATAGAATTAATTTTAAAAGATAAGTTTTAAATGGTAACCTAAACTTGTCTAAAACATATTGGTTGAATGTATTTAGACCCATTGAAACTTTATCTTCAAAATAAATTAATTTCTATCCATTATAAACTGAATATGATTTTATTATAAAAATATATTTCACTCATTTCATCAGGTGCCCATCACCCCTATTATAAAAGGGCACTCCCCCTTCACTCACATTCACACTATCAAAGCAATTTGGCTAAGCCAAACCATACTCAAATGTCCTCTAAACTATCCTCCCTTCATCTTATAGGCCTTACATTGGTCAAAAATCTATCCTAAATAGCCATTTTGATCTAATCAAAAGGAAGAACCTGAAGAAGAGGTAAATATTTCATCACCTATTTCAAGATCTTTTCCTCTTCCACTTCTTATATCCTAGTTTTTTCTATTGTAAAACAATAAATACATTATCTTCTATATAATGTGATGTTAAAATAAATATGGTACAACCATATTCATTATTTTATCCAGCGTATTAATGACATGTCACCATACGTGCATACGTACGACTTACTGTCTCCACGTTGTGGTGTAGTTGTTATTGAATACATTATTATATTATATGGGTATAATAATTATGTATAATTGATGTAAATAATAAATATAACATGTTAATGATTCTGTATATATATGATATAACATCCAATTATTAACTAATTTAATATCAAAATAATGATATTGTCTGTCGTGCGTATGTACGGGTTACCGTCTCCACCAACGCGATGAGATTCATTCCCCATCATAACCATTCAAGAATAATTGTAATTTGATGATTAAAACTAATTTTTAAGGACATTATATCATTCTGGATATGAATAATAAATATCCCCCCCCCCATAAAAATCATGACTCACGTAAGAAAAAAATATAAAGGAAAACGAATCAGTTAACACCAGAAAGGATGATAATACTTAAATATTATTAACAAAGGATTATTAGAAGATCATATATGATATCATAAATATGTTTGTGGTTCATGTATAATTTAATAAAATTTATTTAACTATTATACATGAGGGTAACGTACCCTCGACCAAGTAAAAGTACTAGGTAAGGGGTTTTCATCTCACTCCTTATTCACGTGAGATTCATGCTATATTGCAACAATTTTCTTTTTTTGTTGTATATATACGGCCCATAATTGTATTCTTTGTGTAATACACTTTAATATATGTGTATTTACAACTTAATTGTATGATACATCTTTCATGGGGTGTATGTTTCCTATGTTACCAAATTGGTAAGGGTTAATTTTCGAATCTAATTTTTATCTGAGGTTGTTTTTACCTAATTATCTACTGGGACATATTTACTTATCCATGTCCATGTTTCATGAAAGAGTTTTCAAATGTATTATTTTAAAGGATTTTTTTACTAAAACATCATTTTAAATGTTTTAAATATTTATTCTTTTAAATCATTCTCATTAATTTCCATGATTTCAAATTGGTTTTAAATATTTATGTATATGTACATGAATGTTTTTAAAATGATAATTACTTTCAAAAGATTGAAAGTAGTCTGAGACACTTTGATTCAAAAATGTATTTAAATGTGTTCCTTTATAAATTTTGTGACATTTAAATGTTTTCCTGAAAAAGGTAAATTTTTCTAAAAGAGTTTTACAGATCATTTTCATCTATGCCATCATCCTTTGATGGATTTTAAACATGTTAGTAGTTTATTTATGATGATACAAATCTTATATATTGTATTGAAGGTTTTGTGATATGTTTCACTATGGATGTGTTATTTTTATACCATTCATGGTTTATGTATAAAGTATTCACATTTCTTATGCTATTTTTTATACAAATGTTTACGTTATATTTCAACCTCTTATAACGATAAATGTGTTAGACTAGTATGTTCCGGGTTGGGGTCCGGTTACAACAAACTCTCCAGGTTGGAGTATGGTTACATAGGCTCTACGGGTAGGAGTCATGTTACCGAGGCTCTCTGGGTTGGAGTCTAGTTACAGAGTCTCTCCTTGATGGAGTCTAGTTACAGAGGCTCTTCGGGTTAGAGTTCTGTTACAGAGGCTCTCCGCGTTGGCGTTCGGTTACAGCTAACCCTAAGGTCCTGGCACAAGGCCTTAACACAGAAATTAATGTCTAGTACTAAACATGTCCTCATTATGAAATTATTTATTACGTGTGATTATTCGACTAGTAGAATTTCCATGTTCATGTTAATATGGTAATTTTTTATTTATTTTTTCCATATGATGTTCATGTTTATGTTTAGAAGGCTGATGTTTTTATTACACATCTTACCTTAAAAGTTTATAGCTTTTGATAAATGATTTACCCTTAATGAGCATCTGAGCCCACCCCATTCTTATGTTTTATTTCCCCAGGATCCAAATAAGTGTTTTTTGTTTGAGATGGAGGGTTAAGCTAAGTGAACTATGGCGTACTCAAAGGATTATTTTTCTATTGTATGTTATAAAGTGTAATGTAACGTTCAATTATGTAATATATTTTTCAAAACATTATAACTGATTGGTATTTCGAGACTTGACTCCTTGTAATCATGCCAATGTATTAAAATAATGCATCGAATCTAGGAATCTAGGGTCGTGGCGTTATAGTTGGAATCAGAGGAAGTTTAGAAACATCCTTGGAAATTGATCTATATAAACTCTGATTAGAGAACACTTCCCTAAATTAAACATTGAGGAATAATATTGATGAACTTCCAATAATTATGGTAAGGTAGGGATTTTTTGATTTTTCAAAGCAATACATCCACGTCTGGATATAAGTAGGTAGAGGCGGCTCTAGCACAGAAGTACCTTGGGGTAAAACCCGAAAACACAACTTTTATCTAGACTTGAATGGAAACTGGTGCATGAAAAATAGCCTTACTACACTCTTGGTTAAACGCTCAAGGGGGATATGCTTAGTATAATTCACATTTTCATTACAATCCATTATGAAGGATTTAGAAGTAAATAATTCCTCAAAGAAAACATTTTTATTATTAAGGATTATAACTGTAAACTTTTTAATTTAAATTATGTATTTTAGAAGTTTTTAATTATTCTTTGTGATTCATAAACAGACCTAGTGTTTTCCATTTTTTAGAAATGGTGCCCAGTATAAAGAATGGCAACTCCAGTAATATGTATGATCCAATGAGTAAGCCAGATCATATCATTCATGGTATCAAGATAGAATTTAGAAAGGAAATAGCCTCCCATGTATTCTCAACATATGAAGAAATAATATCATGTGTTAATAATATAAGTAAATAAATCTCTGAGTCCTATAGATTTTAAGGGATGCAAGAGAAGAAAATGATGATAAAGAGAAAGATGGAAAAATAGGAGAGGGGAAAAAGGATTTCCCCATACGTGATAAATGTTGAAAGAATCACTTTTTTAAATGCTTGAAGTTAATGGGAGTTTGTTATAAGTGTGGAGAAAAAGGACCCAAGTACGTGATTTAAAGGGTAAGAAAAAAGTTTCAAATGCTAAATTCTTCATCTACAAGGCATTGGGACACTACATGAATCATTGTTGTAATCATCAGAGTTTACCGTAAATGATACTATTGGATAATAATAAAGATATTATACAACCTTCGATGAAGTGGAATGACTAGTGTTCTTATGTTTCCAATATAGAATTATTTCATTTGAGTGTTGTATCAACAATATACTGGTTATATGAATTATGGAAATAAATAAGGATTATATTGCAGTACTATTTTATTGAGGATTTGATATTATATGATTATATAAAAAGTGAATTAATAATAAGATACACTTTTTGGAAAATAAATGGTTTAAGGAATGGTAATCCTTAATATGGTCCTGATAACAAGGTAGTGATTTTGGAATAGGAGATGGTGGATTTGGATAAATTATATTGGATATTCTTGATTTCCATGGAACTGATTTATAGTTTGTTTATTTCATCACTGTTTGAATATAAAAAAAATTTGGATATGAGGAATATATCTAGTACTCTATAAAGAATAATGGAGCATTAATTTAATAAATAATGTTTTATGGTATATCAAAGTGTTTCCATGTTTTAAAAGAATACATGATGAAAGTGTTCACATGTTATTACATGGGAAAAATGATCTTCATTGTGTTTAACTTCCTTATTAATATGGGACTGTGAGTTTGGATAGATGTATTTTGGATAATTCTAATGGTTGGAATGGATGATATTTGAAATTGGATACAATTGTTATGGTTATTTTTTAATGGTCATAAAAAGGACAACCCCTATGTCGAGCGACAACCAGTCGCGTCCGGCAAGGCCATGAGACTTGAACCCGCAACCAAAGGGAGACAAGGGTGCATCACCTATCGCTGGCCAACATGATTTATTGGATTTTATAAGGTAGTTTCATTTTTAAAAGTTCTGATAGGTGAATTATAAATTCATTATTTTCGGAACCCTATATGATTAAAATTAATAGAATATTTTTTGAGTCTTTTGGAGTGAAAGATGAGTTTGTGGTGGGAATTAGTTAAAGGATGATACTATATATGTCATGTATATATATATATACCCTCTTATTATATTAATAAATTAATTATTAATATTTTGGGAAGAGATCATAAAACTAAAAATTTGTTATCCAAAAAACTTATGTTTTGTTGAACTGATTATATTTTAAATCATCACAGATCGAAGGCTTTGAGGCCCTCAATTGTACAATCGTTTGTGATTGATGACCTCAATAACTCCCTATACATATTTATGTTTTTCCTCCAAATATTTTTCTCTAATTTTCATCAATTTTCTCTTAATTGAGATCATAATTTTGTGGTGAAGTTTTTATTTAACATTTCCTCTTATTAAGAATAAATTTTTTTAACCCAATTTCTGATGTGGGTTTTTCAAAAATGTATTTTTCTATTTTTAACCTTTAATTTTCGAAGAACAATTTCAAATTGCGAGGATGAAATTTATTTAAGGAGATTAGAATGTAACACCCCAGGATTTCATAGTATGTTATATCATTAAAGTAATTCAATAGCCTGCGCTACATGCAACGCCGATTTCGAGCTCACCCCAACTTACTAAACTAACCGTTCAAAAAGAATTTATAAATATTATTTACTAAATTTTGAATCATATATACTCTATATAATTTTAACATCCATATTATGTGTTTCTTAAAAATAATATAAGAACAAATTAACTTTTTTGGATAAAATAAGTATTTTTAAAAAAATGTAATTTCAACTTATTTTAATGAAGAACCCTTTTTAAAACCAATATTTGATAAATTTTTATATTAAATTTAATGAAATAAAATTATTATTTATAATAAAGACATAAAAATTTTAATTGGATAAATTTTTTGTACTTTTATGATAACCTTCATATTTTGACGAATAGTGAAAATTATTAATTTTAATTAAAAACAATTTTGTTAATCAAAATAATTTATAGTGATAAATTATGAATTTTAATTATTTGGAATTATAATTTGATTATATTTTTATCATTCGATATAATTTATGTCATTGTAAGTAATTTCACATTTAAATTTGACAAAAACACATGTCTATCTTTTGATAGTTTTACTTTTTAAAAACCCGCCTTTTGGTTTGACAAAGGGGATTCATTTTAAATTAATAAATTTAACATATATGTTTTTAATTTGGTAAAATAGGCTTCATTTTTTAATTTGGAATATCTAAATTATCTTTGGGTGATTTGTTTGTATTTTTCTGAAAACTTTCAATTTTTTATGAATAGTCAAAAAACACTGCGTTATTGGTTAAACCCGACATTTAATTTAAATAATTAGTAATTTTATTTTAATTTATTTTCTGTCAAAATTGATAAATAACACCTATATATGTTCAACTTAATTCATTGGAGTCATTTTATAATAAGTTTATATATATATAAGTTTATCGAAATTTTTACTGTCTTTTACTAACCTCTTAGGAGCATTTTCAAATTTGCATAAAAAATAATTTTACCGCTTCTGTGAGTTGAATATCCAAAATCTTAGAGACATGGTTGGTATAATAATGTAAAATTTGGTAAAATCAGATGAATATATTTTTTGGTTAATTTTAACTTTTAACTTTTATTTACCATGATTAAAAGTAAATAGGGTAATTAAGGGTAAAAATTGTATTATTATTTCCCTAACACATGCCCTAATTCAATGGGATAAATATAATTCAGAAAAAAACAACCTTAGGAATAAAATATGAACCTCTTGGGTCCACTTGTATTAGATTAGTAAATTTATTAATATTTTATTTAAAAAATATTTAAAAGAGTTAAATTCAATGTTTAATAGCTAAACCATTTTTAATATAGGGTTAAACACAATATAAATTTGACTATAAATATTAATTATAAAGATAAAAATATTTCCTAAATAATTATATTTTATTTATAATTTTTATACATTAAATAATTAAATTTATTTATGACATAATGATTATGCAGTAATTACCTTAATAATGAACTATTAAAACAATTGATTTTATAAATATCCATGTAAATGTAATTTAAAACTTTTGATGAATTAGACTAATATTTTAGGTTAATATGACATGTTAGGGTTGATTATATAAATGTTTTCTGAACTTATAAGGTTTTTATGACTTTATCAAAAACAAAATACCAAATAGAGTCAAAATTGACATAAATAAAGTTTTCAAACAAATACTATATTATTGATTGATTTAATATTCCTAAAAATATAAGGATCATGAAAAGGGATTAAATAATATTATATATGTCCTTAATTAACCACTTTATATTCTCTTGGATTTTTATAGTAAGTTTATTAAACATATCGTGTAAGAATACAAGAAGACACGGTAAAAGTAAAATTATTTAACTTAGAGTTTAATCTAAAAGATATGGTTAAAATGGTTACCTAAACTTGTGTAAAACCTATTATATGAAAGGATTTAAACCCATACAGACTATAGTTTCGATATAAAACAATTTTGATCCATTATATATAGAATATGATTTTATTATAAAATAATGTTTCAATCTTTTCTTAAGGTTCCCTCACCCCTCTTATAAAAGGTCACTCCCCCCTTCTCTCACATTCACACCATCAAAGACATTAGATTCGGACAAAACCTACCCAAAATTCATATCAAATATCCTCCCTTCATCATAGAGGCCTTAATTTTGTCAGAATGCTAACCTAAGGATCCCTTTTGATCACATCAAAAGGAAGAACCCGAAGAAGAGGAAAATATTTCATCACCTTTTTCAAGATCATTTCTTCTTCAACATCTTCTTTCTTTGTTGTTTCCATTGTAAAATAATAACTCCAGTATCTTCTATATACTATGATGTTATTATAAATATGTTACAACCATATTCATTATTCTATCCATCCTATGAATAAAATGACACCATACGTGCTTGCGTACGGCTTACCGTCTCAACGTCGTGGTGCAGTTGTTATTCAATACATTATTATATTTGATGGGTATAACAATGATTTATAATTGATGTAAATAATAAATAAAACTTTTAATAATTATGT
Organism: Viscum album; assembly: GCA_963277665.1. Taxonomy (NCBI): domain Eukaryota; kingdom Viridiplantae; phylum Streptophyta; class Magnoliopsida; order Santalales; family Viscaceae; genus Viscum; species Viscum album. The sequence goes on along the minus strand of OY728161.1, from coordinate 1,552,155,564 downwards.
ATATATTATACATCATCCAATTATATACTTATTTAATATCAAAAGAATGATTTTGTCGATCGTTCGTACGTACCGATTACCGTCACCACAAAGGTGATGAGATTCATTCCCCATTGTAACCAATCAAGACGAATTGTCATTTTATGGTTAATAATATTGTTTAATGACTTGATATAATTATGGATATGAATATTAAACATCCCATACATAACAAACATGACTCATGTAACAAATAATATAAAGGAAAACGAACCAGTTAACACCCGAAATGACGAAAATACTAAAATATTATTAACAACGCATTATTAAAAGATCATATATGCTATCATAATTATGTATATGGTTCTTGTATAATTTTATAACAATTATTTAACTATTATAAATGTGGTTAACGTACCCTCTACCAAGGAAAAGTACAAGGTAAGGGGTTTTTTATCTCACTCCTTATTCCCTTGAGATTCATGCTATATTTCCACAATTTCCTTTTGTGTAGTGTATGTACTACGCATAAATGTATTCTTTGTGTAATACAATTTAATTTATGTGTATTTAAATCTTCATTGTATGATAATTCTTTCATGGGGTGTATGTTTCCTATGATTCCAAATTTGTATGGGTTCATTTTCGAATCTCATTATAATCTGGGGTTGTGTTTACGTAACTATCTACTGGAACATAATTATTATCCATGTCTATGTTTCATGAAAGGGATTCCAAAGGGATTCTTTTAAAGGTATTTTTTAGTAAACCATCATTTTAAATATTTTAAATATTTATTCTTCTAAATCATTCTCATTAATTTCCATTTTTTAAACTAGTTTCAAGGATTTATTTATATGGACTTGAATGTTTTTAAAATTATAATTACATTATAAAGTTTCAAAGTGGTATGGGACACTTTGATTCCAAAATGTATTTAATTGTGTTCCTTTTTGATTTGTGTGACTTTTATATGTTTTCATGAAAAAAGGTTATTTCTATCAATGTTATTTACAAATAATTTTCTTCTATTTCAACATTCTTTGATAAATTTTAAACTTGTTTGAAGTTTATTTATTATGATACAAATCTTCCATATTTTATTGAAGGTTTTGTAATATATTTTACTATGGATGTGTTCTTTTTATACCACTCGTTATTTATGGATAAAGTATTGATATTTTGTATGCTAGTTTTAATACAAATGTTTAGGTTCTATTTCAACATCTTCTAATGATAATTGTGTTGGGCTAGTTTATTTGGGTTGGGTATTGGTAAAAGTAATCCTTGTAGGTTGGGGTCCGGTTACAACATAATCTCCTGGTTGGAGTCCAGTTAAAGTGGATCTCTGGGTTGGTGTCCGGTTACAAAGGCTCTCCGGGTTAGAGTCTGATTACAGAGGCTCTCTGGGTTGGATTCTAGTTACAGAGGCTCTTCTGGTTAGAGTCCAGTTATATAGGCTCTCCATATTGGGGTCTGGTTACAGTTAGCCCCTAGGTCCTGGCATGAGGCCTTGACACAAAAATTAAAGGTGGGTGCTGTACAATCCCTCATTATGAAATTAGTTATTCATTGTGACTATTTCACTAGTATAATATTCCTATTCATATTAATATGTTAATTTTTGATATATTTTTTCCATATTATGTTCATATTTTTGTTCAAAAGGATGTCGTTTTTATTACACATATTTCCTTAAATGTTTATAGATTTTGCTAAATTATTTACCCTTACTGAGCATCTTAGCTCATCCCTTTCATATGTTTTATTTTCCTAGGATCCCAAGAAGTGTTTTATGTTTGAGATGTAGGGTTAATCTAAAGGAACAATGGCATTCTCAAAGGATTATTTTTTTTTCTATGTTATAAAGTGTAATGTTACGTTCATGTATGTAATCTATTTTCCAAAACTGCTAAACTGATCGGACTTTCGGGACTTGATTCCTTATAATCATTCCAATGCATTAAAATAATGCACTGAATCTAGGAATCTAGGGTTGGGGCATTACAGATATGATATTATAATTATGTAATAATCTTTTTCCTCCTTTTATCTTTCATAAGAAAAACAAAATCACCACATGTACATACTTACAACTTTCTATCTCCCTGGTGTGGTGTAATCTGTTTTTCACTACCCCCATACATGGATGTGTATAATGATTTAAATAATAACAATATATTATTATTATATAATGATATTTATTTTTGAACAAAACATATAAAATCCTCTTCCATTACATTTCATAATTCCATGAATGATATCATCGCTCATTTGTAGTTACATTCTACTATCATAATGATGTGATGTGATTCATTCAAAATGGTATCCATTAAATATAGTTTTTATAATTGTATATAATGAATAAATATGAAATATATTATGTTAATATCATTTTGTAATGTTAAAACTATGACCTAATAAGGAGAACCAAATATTATTTAGTAGAAATGCATTAAAAAGTGAAGTTTTTAATACACAAATAATGGGTAATAATCAAATTTTATTAAAAAAATTTGATAAAATTATCATATCTTAAATCATAAAAATTTCTATGATTAATTATTTTTAAATGAAATTATTTAAATGATTATAAATTATTTTATGATACATAAAAAGTATATCATACCATAGATAAGGGTTAATTTCATAATCTCATTATTATCCGAGATTTTTTATATGTAAGTACTTTCTGGTGTATATTTATCATCAATGACCATATTTCCTCAATTTTACTTCAAAAATATTATTTCAATTATTCTAAAATTTGTTAACATTTATTTTACCCTTTGGGGAATTTTTATTAAATCTTTTGAATGTAATATTTTTGCATTTTCGATATTATTTACATTTTGACTTGTCCTACAAATTTATGGTAAATATTTTTTCTTTTAACATATAAAACATTAAACGATTTTTATGTTTTTATAAATCCACATTTCCTTGAATCTTACTTTACAATAATTCAAAATAATATTTAAATAAATTTATTTCTTTTAAATTTTCAATGTATTTTTTGTAAATAATATATTTTCTAAGAAAGGATACTTTCCTCAAGATATAATTATACTTTTTCAATCACTACTATTTTACATATAATATGGAATTATTTAATAGGGTTATGTTTCAATAATATTATCCACATTAATCATACGGTTTAATTATTTTTATTTTATTTATGAAATCAAATTTTTTTCATGGATTATGATATCATGGAATGGTATTTAAGAAATCAAATTTTATTCCTTAGGTTATGTTGTGATGAATAATTTATGTTTATATGGCACATATAAAAATAATTTCATTATGATATGGGCGGGACCTATATCTAACACCATTTAATTGAGAAACAAAATATATCTCTTGAAATAGGAAATAATAAAATGAAAAATGGTCTCAGTTCAGTAATGAATGGACATAACATGATGTTAACATGACATTGTATTACCTATATGGAACATCATGTGAACTCAGTTTAGTGTTTTACATTGTCTTCTATGATTTTCTTGAAAATTATCATTGACTTATATGAAATTATTTTCAAGGATTATGAATATGCTACAAATTACTTGTTTATATTAATTCCCATTAAGAATATTTTTATTGAGTCATTATGATTTTATGATTTATCTTATGACATGATGTCATGATCCTTGAAGAAGGGGATAATATTTTTCAAATGTTTTGTTATTATGTATTATGAATATCATATTATTGATATCTACCATTTTTAACCTTACTGATCGTTTTTAAACACACTTTCTTGTGTTTCCTTTCTTTAGATTTTGAATTAGGGTATTAGTATGATATGTAAAAAGGGGTATAGTGATGAATTAATAAGAGGGAAAAAATGTAGATGTCTTATAAACAAGTTTTTTATGTTTCTCAGTTTCTAAACACATTAATCCTATATGGTCATAGTGTGGTTTTTTTGTGATTTGTAATAAATATTCCAAAAATTTTAAGCAATATCTATGGATTTAAATTATTGTATTTTATATAATTCACTAAATATTATGAAAAAAATAGGGCTATTGGGCTCTGCATTATTTGTTCATGGGTTTCGCAAGCTGCGTTCCCTGCAAGTGAAAATTGCATAAACCAAGGTAGTGGGGGTTTTCATAGTTTCACATGGTTTGTAAAATAGTTTTCCAACAAATGGGTAACCGTGAAACCAGATAATTTTTGGCACAAAGCTAGGGTGAATGGATTGAAAAACAATTGGCCATTTCCCACCTAATCATGTATGTGGGATATAAATATTCCATAAATTCATTAAAATTTTCATGACCAATCATTTGAATGACCACTCGACCCTAACTCAACATTAAAAAATATCATAGGTCTCACAGGATAACATGAAACCAATTTTGAAACCTAAAAATCTTTTCATATGTGAATGAATATGTTTTTATCTTCATTCTATCCATTCCCCATAGTAATTCCTTTCTCATTCATTCTCTCCTACTCAATTTCCCTATTCTCCTTAGGTATTTTTAGATACTCATGTTGTTAGAGGATATAAAACCTCTCAATTTGGATCATAAATATTGTATTTTTTTCTATTATATTTGTTGATGAAATTCATTATTATCATTTCCCATTTCATGTGGTGTGAGATGTTTTATCTTTATTTCATTATTTGGTTCCACCTTAGTTTGGGCAATACATTTCACATTGAACCAATTGATTTTTTAAATTGATTATGTCAAACTGTGATAACCCAGTTATGTGTGGAATTGTATTTCAAATTTATTTCACATGAAGGTTTTGAAAAAATTCCCCATTTATATTTGAATTTTATTTTTTGGTGTGATTATAAATTGATGTAATTTTTAAATTGATGGAATTGGGAATTGATATCAAATATGAATTTGAAATTGGTATTAAAAAAATTGATTAATTTTATGTTGATCATAACAATATAATTTATTTATAGTAAAAATGGAATGAATTTATTATTTACCATTGTTTTAATTTTTAAATAGAAATTTCCATATTTAACACTTAAATGGTGAACTTTTATTTCGAACGGTTCTGAAACAAATTCCCCATTATTTATTTTTAGTGCATTCATTCATAGATATTTTTTCAGTTATTTTTTATAAACACACTATGTTATAATTTTCCTAGCAACAAATGAACACATTAGAACACTAATAAAACCTATTGTAATATCTTATCCTCAGTGCAATGTCAGTTATACCTCACTGGCCAGTGTTATAGGAATGTTTGTGTACATTTTGATTATCAATATATGAGTGTGTGAGGATCCCAAAACTAATATCTATGATATCTATTAGAAGATGACCATGTTTCCAATTTTTAAATATTTGTAATATGTTCCATATTTTATAAAACTTTTTCACTCATCCCATATGATTTAATATAATCAATATTATATATAATATTCATTAAGACATAATATTAAAGCTTACCATAATTGAAATTAATGGCATGTTTTTTTGAATAAGCTCTTTTACAACCATGTATGTATTATATAAAATTATATTATATATTTGGTTAATTTTAATGTTATATTTTAATGGAACACTTTGTGAGACCCTAAAGGGATTTTAACCCCCACCCATCCTTTTACAATAGGTGTGTTTATATTTTTTTCTGTGAGGTAAAAGCTTGGGAAATAACAACTGGGAGGTGGTGGTTGCTAATCATCTGGTCTTGATGTTTTTTTTTGGGTATTACTTGTTTATCTGGTTTCAGGTTACTTTTATGATGTACATTATCTTGTTAAAACCTATATGTATTCTATGATAATTATACCGATGGTGTTTTCCTTTTTTTCATAATGACCTGTAACTTTTACTTCATCCATGTTTGTGGAAGATTTATCCCAACCTTCATATTGTTTGATGTTAGGTGCTACAAGCCAACCCATGTGGTTCAAGAACACCCATTGGTCTATTTAAAGACTATATTAGATGTCATGGTACAAGTTTAAAGAGGTAAATTTGTGACAAAGTGGTAAAAAGGAGTTGGTTAAGAATCCTTCTATGATGTCAATATGATGTTTGTGATCTTTTCGGGACATCGGAGGTAGTTAAAAGTGAGTTCATTGAAATATCAAACTGTAATGAGCCTTAAGTTTCCATGGGTGGATTGAAAATGAAATCATGATAATTATTTCAAATATTTTACCCATTTTATTTGTATAAATTTAAATATAAATCATGTTTATCTATCCTTTAGGATTGATTTCCCTTTTTGTCTTGTTAGAGTGTCGATCTATGTAACATTCTCAAATATTTTATAAAATTTTCTGATTTTTTATAGCATAATGCCTCCAATAATACATGTAAATCAGATCCAAGAGGAATATGGTGATGAACCACTTCGATAAAATCATTTAATGGACCATGATTTGGTTGAGGGTGTAGTTTGTTTTGTCCATACTCTGGGATGGGTACCGATATCATTTATTATTTTTTTTCTCTAGTTCTGGAACCTTAGAGGGATGAATAATGGGATCAATCTTAACAATTAATTCTCTAGATTCCATTGGAATTTCAAGGATCAAAAACATATTCAATTGGTTAAGGATGGCTGAGGAGTGTTGAATTTTTTTATAGTTCTGGGATATTCCTTATAAAATCAAGGTGAAATGATCCACCTTCAAGCTAGAGGGGCCTGGAAAGGATGTGGTGGGACATGATGATGTCTCTAAAAATAATGCAGTCTTATAGAGGATGAACATTCAATAACACTTCATGTACATGTTTTAACCATAGTAGATGGTGTTGTCCAAGGCTATATGGTTTTTTCTAAATAATGAAATATGATTGGACCAAGATTTAATATAAAATTCTCTTGGATGAGATATTCTAGTATTCACATGATTTTTTATCAAATGATAAGATGAATAATAATTGGTTTTATATGGAACTCCAATCTTGGGGCTCCCTAGACCGGATTTCCACATAATGGGTTCCCTGAGCTCATGGGACACATGGCCTCAAGAACACCTCCACGAATGTGAGAGGTTTCGGACTAGATGAGAGGGCCTAGGGTGTGTATGTGGTAATATTATTCCCTTATTAGCAGAGTGTTGCACTGCGGAAAGAATATAATGGAAGAGTAAAAATAAGAAGCGATATAAATGAACTGAGGAAGCAAAGTGATTCAATAGATAAATGTATGTAATAATAACTATATCAACTAGAACAATGATGAAGTAATGTCATGTCACTAGAAAACATGAAAACATGGATACAATAAATCAGGCATAACATATTACACGATGCAAAAGAAAATAAAGGAAACTACAAGCATCCCAAGATCCGACTCGGTAATCTACTACAAAGATTCATCTAACAGTATAAAATCAAGTGTTCAAAGATGTATTCATACCTTGGTCAATACTTTCTACCATTTAATCTACTCTTGGTACCAAATGGCACCCGGAATGGGTGTCTGATAAATCTTAGTGGGCCAACACCAATGTTTTCTACAACATCTAGTTCATGGAATGGAATATAGAAATGTGAAGGCATGCATATATAATGTAAAGCGAAAAGTAAAATATGACTAAATAATTGTGTAACTACTTCAACCCTTGGCTAGTGTCTAAACATGTAACCTGTTCATTAATTAATAAATTACAACATAATGGTAATATGTCACGTGAGGTATAGCCAACACTAACATTGCCACCTGTTAGTATATGTAGTGAAGGTCCCCAGACATTTTAAGGAAATCAGTGAATGATATATGGTGAGGGTGTTCCATGGTAATAACCAAGGTAAATTAGATCTCACATAACACTAAATCAGTAGTAACTGAGTCTATATAATGGGTATGTGTCACGACCCGTCCCCTAGTGATCGTGTCGTGACTACACCAAGCCCGCCTTCCATAGGCTAGGGGTTGGAATCTAACAACAAAAAGTAATATCTCTAATATGGAAATGAATTTACTTTAAACCTGCACTGACACATGGTCGAGGAACAAAAGAAGAATCCATTGTGAAGTAAACTGATGTAGTAGAAGAGTGCTAAAAGTAAAGGGGGCAGGAATGCAAGCCCAACTATAAATGTACAATTAAAACTAAAAGGAACAATAAAAATGAAAAAGGAATAAATATCTACAAAGTCAAACTTTGAGGATCCTACCTAAATGGTAGGTATAGATCACCTCTTCAGCACTCCACTTATTCATGTCTCCTCCGTGTGCCACCAAGTCCTGGCTCCCTCAAACCTCATCCCGGCTGATCGTCGTCTGCACAAGTCACAACAAGGATCAGGCGAAGCCCATGTTGGGGTGAGTATAACAATACCCAATAGGGACCCCAAAACCACTAAATGTCTCTCAAAATTCCAAATGAAAAACCACATATCAAGATCTCATTCGCAAAGCACAATGAAATAGAAACATATCAATTTGAGTCTCAACTAAAACCAGATTTTTAGTGAAGTATAGAAGTACAGATGATTAGTCACAAAGCGAGAGCATCTTATTCTGTCAATACTCACTACTTATGACCATACAATGTCTTACCCACACAAGATCGATAGGTAACTAACCCCTGTAATAACCCACACAAGATCTGATCCGCCCAAGATCGGTATATCATTTAACCACGACGGGCCGCTCTAAGGCTGGTCCTCATCTGGTTGCGAGGTACTAATACACACAGGACCACTAGGTTCTGATCAACGTAGGACTGCTATATGCTGATCCACACAGGACCACTAGTTGTTGACCCACATGGGGTCGCTCAGTATTAAACTTTGTATGATCTGTCTCCATCCTCCGCCTCACTGACAGACACTGGATTCCTCGCTCCCAGTGCACTTGAGTTCCATATTGTCTGCCATTAGAGATATCTGTCATACATTTACCTCTACTAGCCTCTAAAAAGTAGTAACCCAACGGACCATCATGTCGTATGGGTTCCAAAGCGACATACGGCGCGTCAATCAGACTCCTGGTCTGTGAGTTATTCACATTATAGTTCTGGGGGCCCGGTTGGATTTGGGTTTAATACAACCCATCCATAATCCAACATTCTCCAAAACTCATGTGGAGTATACCAAATGGACCATCTTGATCAAAGGTTCCCAACGTAGTAGTCGGTTTATCAAATGGAATCCTGGTTCTCCATATATGGCCCTTTATGTGATTTAGGTCCTAGTTGGGCCTTGTTCTGGTCTAACCTGGTCTAACTGACATGGCCCGACCTGTTTAGGGTTGGGTCATGGTGGGCTCAGCCTGTTGGGCCAAGGTTTGGCCCGTCGTGCAGGGGGTTTTCTGTTAGAGTGGCAACCTGGTCAGGCGGCGGCCCAATTGGGAGGCAAACCTCTTGGGCGGTGGCACACTAGAGCGGTCGCCCGCTAGGGGGCGGCCCGCTAGGGGGGCGGCCCGCTTGGCCTATGGCCTGGTAGTATGGTGGCTCGATAGGTAGCGGCCCAACCACTTGATGTGCGACCCGTGAGGGGGTCTTCCCTAGCAACCACTAGGGGAGCGACCCCCAGTTTTCCTGAACGGTCGAAGGTCGCTCGGTCTTCTTCGCTACAGCGGTGCCATGTGGCGCTGCCAGGTGGCCCATGAGACCCGCTGAAGTGGGTTCTGCAGACTCTGTCATAGCCGACTGATTTTTCTAGCGGCACGTTATGGCACGCCACCCCGCCACCCGCGGCCGGCTGGTGTGCCAGCCACCTTCTTCCGATCGTCGTGGCTGACGAGTTTTAGATCCCTTTTTGTTCATCGGCAGTGCTTAACGGCCCTCCACACCTCCTATGCGACCAATCTGTGCTACCCACTCCAATGAACACTACATCTTGGTGTCACATCCTCTTCTTGTGGAATGCATCGACACGCTATCCCCAATGTAGCTGGCCGGTATCGCTGATCTGGGGGTCTTCCATGGAGGAGCAAGGATAGCAAGATATCGGAGGGTTCGGGATGGGTTCTTAAGGCCTGCGCCCTCCGTGTTAGTGCATAAACAAGAGAGAGAATAAGTGTTTAATAATTAATCAAACTAAACATAAAAAACCCAACAAAGATAACCTGCAACTACCTCCCTAAAAAAATGAATCGCGGATCAACCCGTTAGTCGATCAGTCCGCTATTTCATATTATTCCAGAATGGGTAAGAGGTAAATATTTAAAAATTATTAAAAAAAACCCCCTACCTCTTAAAACCATTGGAGAATGTCCGCACATGAAGTGGGGTCAGTGTTCTTCATTCCTGCAACAGGCTTCCAACGGCGCTGGTCGTACGTCGTCTGCCGGTTCATGGTTAGTTGTCAATTGTCACCTCCCGCTAGTATCAGATCAGTCCTCTAAGGGTCTGGAATCATGGTGCTCCATCTTCATTTCGTTTATTAGAGAATATTTGCTGGTAACTCCCCCCAAACTCCATATATATAGTACATGGGGAGGGTATGTAACGACATGGGTAATTAATGGGGGCTCATAAATTAAGAACCATTCTAATTCTCCAACGACATCATTAATTAGGGTTAGCAGGTCAAGCCGTTTATTGGCATGAAACATCACTATCCCCACACCCCTATTGTCAGTTGGAATATATTATATAATAAAATAATAAAATTATTTCGTTTCATTTATTTTAAAAATCCACAATACATAACTTTTTTTAAAAACGTACTATGATAAATGTAAAGCCTCCCTTAAAAAAATCATGTTGTTGTGGATTCAACGGTTCCCTGAGATTTTTAATCCATTCAATAGATTATAATTTAAAAAACACCACTCATGTGTTTACTGAATGTACCTTAAAAATCAGAAATTCTTTCTGGGACCTCCGGAACTCGGAGTCACGTGCTGTCAATTTTTGCAGACTCATAATAATTCCATATAATTAATAAAATACATGTAAAATACGAGTCTTTACATTCACCCAACCATAGATATTCTCGCCCCTGGAATACACGTCATAGAATATGAAAAAATAGGGGTACTGAGTAGAAATTTGATCCGCCCGCTCCCATGTGTTCCTCTGGAGGTTCCCGTGTTTCTAGTGAATGTGCACCTGAGGTGTCGACTACCCATGAAGGACCTACTCATATCGATCCTCAATCTCCACTGGAACCTCTATAAACATTTCACCATCATTGAAGTACAAATCTCTGTCGTTGATGATGTTAGATGGGTCCTACACGTATCTCCTCAGCTGGGATACATGGAAGACGTCAGGCACCCTCTCCAACTGCGGTGGAAGAGCCAATTTGTATGCCGCATTGCATATCCTCTGAAGTATCAGAAATGGTCTGATAAACCTTGGTGATAACTTTACACCTTTTCCAAATCTCTATAGTCTCCATATAGTAGAGACTTGAAATAATACGTGGCCCCCTCCTAGAACTACAATGTTCTCCATCTTCTATTAGCATAAGTCTTATGTCTACTATGTGCTGTCTTCATCCACTCCTGGATGATCTTCAACTTCTCAGTGGTATCCCGTACTAACTCTGGGCCCATAAGTGCTAACTCCCCTGGGTCTGTCCATCATAGAGGTGGTCTACAAGGTCGACTGTATGAGTCCTCGAATGGTGCCATACCATTGGTGGAGTCATAACTGTTGTTGTAAGCAAACTCCCCCAAGGGCAAGTGATCCACCCAACTGCATCTAAAATCTAGTATGCATGCATGAAGTATGTCCTCTCACTTCTGAATGGTTCACTCCATCTGGCCATCTATTTGGGGATGAAAGGCAGTGTTCAAAAGTAGCTGAGTCCCAAACACCTCATGTAATCCCTTCCACAATTGGGATTTGAAACGTTTTTCAAAATCTGAGATGATTGTCGATGGCACCCCATGAAGTCGTATAATCTATTGTACATAGAGGCATCCCAAGACCTCTAATAATCCTTTCTATTGGATAGATAGGATGTGGGATTACTTGGTGAGCTGTTCTATGATCACCCAAATGGAATCACGTCCCCTGTATATACATGGAAGCCCTTTCACAATGTCCTTGGAGATCCCATCCCACTTCCACTCTGACTCCTCTAGTGGCTGAACTAAGAATGTTTGAATCTGATGCTTGGCCTTCACTTGATGACAAGTGGGACATCGTGATACACTCTTTTCCAGTTTCTTCTTCATCCCTCACCACCAGTGCTGGCGTCGGAGGTCCTGGTACATCTTCTCCACACCAGTATTTACCACCTGATGGGATGTATGGACCACCCTCAATAGCTCCTCTTGTAGTACCATTGGTACCATGGTACTTCCAATGAAGAGGATGGAGTGCTCCCCACCTCCATAAAATCCATAATATAAGGCCCCAGCCTTAAACCTTACTTAATCTTGAGTTATCACAAGATTACACGTTGAGGATCTTTTCAGGTTTAGAGTTTTAGAGAATTAGATCTTAAACCATGCATTACAACCCACATTAAAACAAAGTGGTTACATAAAGATAGTATTCTTTATTCCCATCAATGGAAACATATTTAAAATAAAACATGGATTCATTCTTGACACTTCCTTGAAACTATCATCATATCATGTACCTTTCCCTTGACCTGTGAAAAACATTTCAAAAAAAATCGGGATGAGCATAAAAAGCTCAGTAAGGGATATAAAAATATGGAAATGAAACATGGGTACTTATATACATAAAGATGAGATCATACATTACCCATAAAACATAAGCACTTTAACATACATCATCAAATCATGAATAAATCATAGAAATCATAAGACATAAAGGTAACTTGAGGCATTCATAACATTCTTACGTATGGAGTAACCCTCTTGGTTACGTTTGGAATACCCATCACCGTATATTCCCTAAAATATCTTCGAAGGAACCTTAACGTTTCACTCCTTCGCGTTACCCAATGCATTGGAGAGCTATATCGGGCTCACCCGCCCTTAGTTTATCACGGAACCACCAGTCTTAATAATAATGCCCAAGAACCTCAACATAATCATATCACATAAAACATGCATAAAGGAAACATAACATTTCCACCTTTCAATCACAAGATATCAATACAACACATTGATATAAAAACATTATGAAAACCATTTTCAATACCAAAATAAAATAAAAGTAAAACATGGTATTTATTTTTCTTTTAAAATTAAGGTATGGCTTATAGAGGAAGCCGAAACTCAAATAACGGTCACGATGGCGGAGAAGTCGTTCTCGCCGCATACGTACGACAAAAACATTCCCTTTTTTCGTTTAGTAAACGCTTCATATAATAAAGATTCCTTTTGAATAAACGTATATTTCAAATGGGTTTATACACCGTATAAAAGAATGTTGTGTATAAAATAAAATATGCCTCAATGAAAGGAGATTGAGACGAAATCCCATACCTCGTATCCGACATGACCCGACCGTTCTTTAATCTCCTGAATAATAAACTTGAGTTAATCTATACTTGCTCAAGAACCATTTTCAAGTTCGTTATTCCTTTTATACCATGTTATGGACATCATGTAATCATTTAAGTTAATAAGGTTCATTTTGTCGGTATTTGGTTCTTAAGTCAAAAATAGACTTCTTACACTTACATGTTGTTAATTTGGTAAAAGGTTCATTATATCCAGAATGATATTAATGATTTGGATAACATATGTATCATATATATTCATCATATACATGTATTTATAATATTACATCACATTTAGAGGTAAGAAATGAAATGCACCGTTAATGGAGACGGTAAGCCGTACGTACGCATGAACGCTACTTCCATTTATATTTCGTATTTTCTGGAATGGAATCATAATGATATAAGAGTATATTATAATTCCATTATAATAACATATATAATATCATTAACTTTATCCTTTACACATCCTACATATGGTATTAACGAATCAAATCACTTTCAGGGGGCGGTAGTCCGCACTTCCTAAAATGAAGATATCGTGTTTACCCATAATGGAAACCATAAAGGTATGCCCAAAATGAAAAAAAACAGAAGCTTAAGGAAACAATAAACATATCATATATCATATATAAAAATATTTACATCATAATGTCCACCTTTGATGTTGTTAAATGATTATTGAACAATCATCGTTTTGGGAGGCAGAATTTCGCCATCCACGGAAACCGTATGTTCCTTAACCATATGATGTAGTTGTGTGAGAGTGTAGCTCAAATAAATCTTATAACAACATCCTAGTATATTTAAGACACTGTTGTTGTTACAAAAGAAGTAAATAAAAAGATTTTAGGGGGTTGTAGAAGCAAAATAAAACAAATGAACATGAGAGAATGAATTACCTTTAAAAGTGTAACTCCTTTTGATTTGAGCCTAAAGGCTTCCTTTGAAAGGATTCTGCCCAACTGTAATCCTATAGGATGAGGAGAGGGATGTGGAGAGAATAAATTGGAGGGGTTTTCCGAGCCAAAGGCTTGAGGAGTGTGTGAAATGAGGTAGAGGTGGGGGCCTTTTATAAGAGGAGAGGAGGGGCACTTTTGGAAAGTAAAGATAAGTTACTTTATTTTAAAAAGAGTTTCAGATTCAAAATGGTCCCAAATTGCTATAATTCGAGGATAAGGTGATAAGGCTTCGAAATCCACTCATCCAATGGGTTTTGGCCATGTTTAGGTTTTAGATTTTACATTATCTTTCTATTTTATTTAAATCGTTAAAAAATGAGGTCATCGCTGCATCATCGTGATGTCATAAATAATTTAATTTATTTAAAGTCTAAAAATTATAAAAAAAATACTATGATGTAGGAAATCTTTTTATCTTTCCAATTAATATTTATAATCAAAACTCTGATCTTTTTAACCCCATGTAAAAATTGTTTTCGTAAAACATATTATGTTTGTGTAATTTTTACTTTTACAATAAATAAAACGTTATTTATGTCATTTCCCATCCAATGTGTCTCCATGGGGTCCCCAAGTTGTCCCATGGCTTGTCTTGGTCGGCCATGACACAACCAATAAGGTTGGGACATGTTTCTAGGTCATTTCATATTATTAAAGAATTATTTATACCTTAAACTATCCTAATTACCACTAATCGCGATAAAAAACTTAATAAGTTACTATTACCAAAAAATTATTTTAATCTCATTGAACCACATTTTACTTCTTAATTACAACCATGTATGTCGGATTTTTTAAATTCAGAACACAATGATGGCAAAATTTCATTTAAATGGAAAATCAGTTTTTATAAGTACCACTTAGTGGTTTCACTATTCATCAAAAATTGAAGTTTTTCATAAAATTATCAAAAATTTACCCTAAGCTATATTTGATATTCCGAATTCAAAAATGAAGTCTATTTTACAAAATTAAAAACATATAAGTCACATTAATTATGTTAATAATTAATTCCCGATGTCAGAGCAAATAGCATGTTTTTATAAAAAAAATAAGTATCAAAAGATTGACACCAGTTTAAGTCTAATTTCAAAGTGATATTGATTCCAATGACCATAATTGGATAAAATGGTAAAAATATATTCTAATTTCACTTAAAAACCAATTAAAAAGATAATAAAATCATATAAATTAATTAGATTAAAAAGCAGTTTTGATGTAAAATGCAGTATTTTTTACTATTCATTTAAAAATGAACATTGTCAGAAAAATACCAAAAATTCACACAAATTAAATTTTGATGTCCCAATCATAAAGATTAAGTTTATTTTGACAAACATAGCTTATAAAATTGTCAAAAGATAGATTTAAAAATGTTTTTCCATCAAAAGGCAGTAAAACAATCTTTTAAAAATATTAGTGTATTCCATGCTTAAGATTGGATTTATTTTCATTTTAAGCCTCTAAAACACTATCTTAATCATTAATAGACATAAATAAAAATATCTATTATTCATTACTTACTTGGCATGTTACATACTTCCCCCCTTTAGAAAATTACGTCCCCGCAATTTATTTACTTATCGAATAAATGGGGGTAATTATCCCTCATTGCATTTTCAGATTCCCATGTTGCCTCTTCCATCATGTGGTTTTTCCAAAAAACCTTTACCTACATAATCACCTTATTCCGTAACACTTGCTCCCTGTGGTCAAGAATCTGGACCGGTTGTTCCTCATAAGATAGGTTCTCTACCAGCTGAACTACCTCTGGACTTAAAACATGAGATTGATCTGGCATATACTTTCTCAACATCAAAACGTGAAAAACATTGTGTACCTGAGATAAACACGGAGGTAAATCCACTCGGTATGCAACTGATCCAACTCTTTCCAGAATTTCATATGGTCCAATGAACCTTGGACTCAACTTTCCTTTCTTACCAAATCTCATCACACTTTTCCAAGGAGAAACCTTGAAAAAAACATGATCACCTACGTCGAAAGATTGATCCTTCCTCCGGTTATCCGCATAACTCTTCTGCCTGCTCTGAGCTGTTCTCATGTGTTTCTGAATCAGCTGAACTTTTTCTGCCATCTCTTCTACCAATTCTGGTCCCATCAACTTCCTTTCACCCACTTCATCCCAGAAAGCTGGAGTTCGACATTGCTTCCCATATAATGCCTAAAATGGTTCCATCTGTATACTGGAATGAAAACTGTTATTATATGAAAATTCAACCAAAGAAAGATGTTGGTCCCAACTTCCCTGATAATCCATAGAACAAGCTCGTAGCATATCCTCCATTGTCTGAATTGTTCGTTCTGACTGACCATCTGATTGAAGATGAAAATCTGTACTAAAATTTAATTCAGTACCCAACGACTTCTGAAGGCCTTTCGAAAAGTTAGAAGTAAACCTGGGATCACGATCTGATACAATGGAGAGAGGAACTCCATGTAACCAGACTATCTCTTTAAGATACAAACGGGAAAGTTTATCTAGGGAAAAAGTATCTCGTATAGCAAGGAAATGAGCAGACTTGGTCAAGCGATCAACAATAAACCAGATTGCATTATTACCTCAAGATGTCTTCGGTAATCCAACAACAAAGTCCATGGATATATTCTCCCATTTCCACTCTGGAACTGGTAAAGGCTGAAGCATCCCTTTTTGTAACTTCCGCTCTGCTTTAACCTGCTGACAAGTCAAACACTTCACAGTAAAATCAGCAATATCTCTTTTCATTCCATCCCACCAGTAATACTCCCGCAGATCTCTATACATCTTAGTACTGCCCGGATGAACTGAAAACGGAGAACAATGAGCTTCACATAACAACTCTCTCTTCAACTGTGAATCACAAGGCACACACAATCTCTTCTCAAATCTCAAAACACAAACATTATCAATGTTGAATTCAGGCAACATACCTTTCTGAACTAGCTCTACCTTTTTCTGCAACTCACTGTCTTGCTTCTGTGCTTGCTTGATTCTATCTGATAGAGAAGATCTCACTAATACCTGAAAAAAAACAGAAGGACTTCCTGCACCAACAACTTCTATGCCAAATTTCATCAAATCCTTAACCAAAGGATCACGTTCCAAACGCAACATTGTTAATGAAGCATTACTTTTTCGACTCAAAGCATCAGCCACTTTATTTGATTTTCCCGGATGGTAAATAATTGTACAATCATAATCCTTGATTAATTCTAGCCATCTCTTCTGTCTCATGTTTAACTCTTTCTGAGTGAATATATACTTTAAACTTTTGTGATCAGTATATATTTCACACTTTAATCCATACAAATGATGCCTCCAAATTTTTAAAGCAAAAACAATAGCAGCTAATTCCAAATCATGTGTAGGGTAATTTAACTCATGAGTTTTCAACTGTCGTGAAGCATAAGCAATTACATTATCATTCTGCATTAGGATGCAACCAAGTCCTTTCAATGAAGCATCACTGTATATAACAAACTCACCATTCCTGGAAGGTAGTGCCAAAACTGGAGCATTCACCAATCTTCTTTTCAATTCCTGAAAACAATCATCACATTCTTTTGTTCAGATAAACTTAACACCCTTCCGAGTTTTCTTAGTCATTGGACTAGATAACCGTGAAAAATTTCTAACAAACCTTCGGTAATAGCCCACCAAACCAAGGAAGCTACGAATCTCGGTTAAATTTGTGGGTCTTGGACATTATTCCACAACTTTTGTTTTTGTAGGATCAATAGTAATTCCATATTTAGAAACAATGTGACCAAGGAAAGAAATTTGTTGCAACCAAAAATCACACTTGCTGAATTTCCCATACATTTTCTTTTCTTTTAAGGTTTGCAAGATAACCCTTAAATGTCTTTCATGCTCCTATTTACTTTTAGAAAACACCAATATATCATCAATGAAAACCACCACAAACTTATCCAAGAACTCATGGAAAATTCTATTCATTAAGTCAATGAATACAGCAGGTGCATTGGTTAGCCCAAAAGGCATTACTACAAATTCATAATGGCCATATCTCGTACGGAATGCGGTCTTCGGAATATCTGCCTCCTTTACCTTCAGCTGATGGTACCCCGATCTCAGGTCAATCTTTGAAAAAAAACTGAGCTCCCTAGAGCTGATCAAACAAATCATCGATATGAGGAAAAGGATATTTGTTCTTAACAGTGATGTTATTCAAGGTTCTATAATCAATGCAAAGTCTCATAGAACCATCTTTCTTTTTAACAAATAAAACAGGAGCACCCCATGGTGATGTGATAGGTCTAATGAAACCTTTCTCTAATAAATCTTGAAATTTCTCCTTCAACTCTAAAAGTTCAATTTGAGCCATTCGATAAGGGGGTTTTGAAATTGGATTAGCATCAGGAATTAAGTCAACAGTAAACTCAACTTCCCGATCTGGTATTATTCCAGGAAACTCATTAGGAAAAACATCAAGATACTCATTTACCAATGGCACATCATCAATCTGAACAGTTCCATTGTTTTCAACAATATGAACAAGGTAACATTCATTTCCATCTTTTACAAGTTTCTCGGCCTCTTGATATGTTATCAAAAGTAAGGGTTCATTTTTTGTAAACAAACTGAAAGTATTTCTGAAAAAAACTTCTTTAGCTCTACAGTCAATCTTAGCATGGTAAATAGAGAGCCAATCCATACCAAGGAAAACATCAAACTCTACTAGAGGTAGAACAATAAGGTTTGCTAGTAGGTTCTTTCCACAGATAAGGATAGGAAGATTATTATAAATTCTTTTTGCCTCAACATTCCCCCCAGGTGTTTTTACCAAAAGTTCAGGAGTCATTTCTTGAGATGGTATTCCCATTTTACTAGAAAAGTTTTCAGAGATGAAAGAATGTGTAGACCCCGAATCAAACAACACATTGGCATAATCTGAAAAAACAAACAAAGTACCTGATACAACTTGATTTGATGGCCCGACATCTGCTAATGTAGTTGCAAAGGATTTCACCACCCCTTCTTGCTTGTAGTCTAACTGCTTACCATCACTCAAGCTCTTTGTCGGACACTCGTTTGCATAGTGACCCATCTCATTGCACTTATAACATTTCACTAACTGTAAATCAAATTTGTTCTTACCTTCCCCTAGATCCTTTTCAGTGCAATCACGAGCCTTATGTCCCATCTTACCACATCGGTAGCACTTTCTAGAATTCAGAAGACATTCCCCAGCATGCCTTTTGCCACATTTATCACAAACTGGAAACTTAGTTCTCTTACCATCAGACTTTTTTGAAGAATTCTTACCTTTCTCCTGCCACCTCGGTCTCTTCTTCTGCCGGTTGTTATAGAACACTTGGTCATCGGCAAACTCCATGTCCACCTTCTCAGCACATCGAACAAGCTTTTCATAACTTTTAAACTCACGAGAAGCTAATGCCCTTCGATATTTTGGCTTTAATCCTGAGTAAAAATGATTGATTTTACTATCAAGGTCTCGGATAAAATTTGGAGCATACCTTGCCAATCGAATGAACCTTTCTTTGTAGGCATCCACTGAGTCTTCCTCTTGCCTCAATTCCAAGAATTGTTTTTCCATCCTAAGTCGAACAGCCTTAGGAAAATACTTCTCAAGAAACATACCTTTGAATTCATCCCAGTCAAGAGCATCAATCTCATCGGCGTCCCTGATATTTTTAACCATAGACCACCACTGATCTGCTTCACCCTCCAAACGGTAAATAGAAGGACTACCCTTTTGATTGTCTGAACACCCCATGACATCAAAAATCTTCTATAGTGCTTTAATCCACCCTTCAGCTAACACAGGGTCAGATGATCCTCTGAATGATGGGGGATGTTGCCTCATGAAATGTTCCACCACTGACATGTTCCTATGCGGTTGATCTGGATGATCTCGTGCATGGATACCACCACCATTTATCGCTTGAGTAAACTGCACCATTACTGCAACAAACTGTTCAGTTCCAATTCAGACCATTTCTGGATGCTGATTTGGAAGGTTATTTCCTTCTGTATGCCTTCCTAGCACTGCTTCCCTGTTTCCTCTACGGAAAACCATTCTGAACAAACATGTCCTAGATGAAGCAACATGGTAATCTTCAAATGCTATATCATTTCAAAAAGAATAAATTTTTTTGGATAATCATTTAATAGAATTCTAACTCCTAAAGTTATCTAAACCGACCTCTGATACCAACTATAAGGCCCCAGCCTTAAACCTTACTTAATCTTGAGTTATCACAAGATTACACGTTGAGGATCTTTTCAGGATTAGAGTTTTAGAGAATTAGATCTTAAAACATGCATTACAACCCACATTAAAACAAAGTGGTTACATAAAGATAGTATTCTTCATTCACATCAATGGAAACATATTTAAAATAAAACATGGATTCATTCTTAACACTTCCTTGACACTATCATCATATCATGTACCTTTCCCTTGACCTGTGAAAACCATTTCAAAAAAACATGGGATGAGCATAAAAAGCGTAGTAAGGGATATAAAAATATGGAAAGGAAACATGGGTACATATATACATAAGGATGAGATCATACTTTACCCATAAAACATAAGCACTTTAACATACCTCATCAAATCATGAATAAATCATAGAAATCATAAGACATATAGGTAACTTGAGGCATTCATAACATTCTTACGTAGGGAGTAACCCTCTTGTTTACGTTTGGAATACCCATCACAGTATATTCCCTAAAATCTCTTCGGAGAAACCTTAATGTTTCACTCCTTCGCGTTACCCAATGCATTGGAGAGCTATATCGGGCTCACCCGCCCTTAGTTTTTCACGAAACCACCCGTCTTCATAATAATGCCCAAGAACCTCAACATAATCATATCACATAAAACATGCATAAAGGAAACATAACATTTCCACCTTTCAATCACAAGATATCAATGCAACAAATTGATATAAAAACATTATGAAAACCATTTTCAATACCAAAATAAAAGAAAAGTAAAAAATGGTATTTATTTTTCTTTTAAAAAGAAGGTATGGCTTGTAGAGGAAGCCAAAACTCAAATAACGGTCACGACGACGAAGAAGTCGTTCTCACCGCATACGTATGACAAAAACATTCCCTTTTGTTGTTTAGTAAACGCTTCATATAAAAAATATTCCTTTTGAATAAACGTAAAATTCAAAGGGTTTTATACACCGTATAAAAGAAAGTTGTGTATAAAATAAAATATTCCTCAATGAAAAGAGATTGAGACGAAGTCTCATACCTCGTATCCGACTTGACCCGACCGTTCTTTAATCCTCTGAATAATAAACTTGAGTTAATCTCTACTTTCTCAAGAACCCTTTTCAAGTTCTTTATTCCTTTTATACCATGTTATGGACATAATGTAATCATTTAAGTTAGTAATGTTCATTTTGTCGGTATTTGGTTCTTAAGTCAAAAATAGAATTTTTACACTTACATGTTGTTAATTTGGTCAAAGTTTCGTTATATCCAGAATGATATTAATGATTTGGATAACATATATATCATATATATTCATCATATACATTAATTTATAATATTACATCACATTTAGAGGTAAGAAATGAAATGCACCGTTCATTGAGATGGTAAGCCGTACGTACGAATGAACGCTACTTCCATTTCTATTTCGTATTTTCTGGAATGGAATCATAATGATATAAGAGTATATTATAATTCAAGTATAATAACATATATAATATCATTAACTTTATCCTTTACACATCCCATGTATGGTATTAATGAATCAAATCACTTTCAGGGGGCGGTAGTCCGCACTTCCTAAAAGGAAGATATCGTGTTTACCCATAATGGAAACCATAAAGGTATGCCCAAAATGAAAAAAAAAACAGAAGCTTAAGGAAAACATAAACATATCATATATCATGTATAAAAATAGTGACATCATAATGGCCACCTTTGATGGTATTAAATGAGTATTGAATAATCATCGTTTCGGGAGGTAGAATTTTGCCATCCACGGAAACTGTATGTTCTTTAACCATATGATGTAGTTGTGTGAGAGTGTAGCTCAAATAAATCTTATAACAACATACTTGTATATTGAAGATACTGGTGTTGTTACAGAAGAAGTAAATAAAAAGATTTTAGGGGGTTGGAGAAGCAAAATAAAACAAATGAACATGAGAGAATGAATTACCTTTAAAAGTGTAACTCCTTTTGAGACACATTGGTTGGGAAATGACATAAATAACGTTTTATTTAATGTAAAAGTAAAAATGACACAAACATAAAGAGGAGGGGCACTTTTGGAAAGTAAAGATAACTTACTTTATTTTAAAAAGGGTTTCAGATTCAAAATGGTCCCAAATTGCTATAATTCTAGGATAAGGTGATAAGGCTTCGAAATCCACTCATCCAATGGGTTTTGTCAATGTTTAGGTTTTAGATTTTACATTATCTTTCCATTTTATTTAAATCGTTAAATAATGAGGTCATCGCTGCATCATCATGATGTCATAAATAATTTAATTTATTTAAAGTCTAAAAATTATAAAAAAATACTATGATGTAGGAAATATTTTTAGCTTTCCAATGACTATTTATATCAAAACTCTGATCTTTATAACCCCATGTAAAAATTGTTTTCGTAAAACATATTATGTTTGTGTCATTTTTACTTTTACATTAAATAAAACGTTATTTATGTCATTTCCCAACCAATGTGTCTCCATGGGGTCCCCAAGTTGTCCCATGGCTTGTCTTGGTCGGCCATGACACAAAAAATAAGTTTGGGACATGTTTCTAGGTCATTTCATATTATTAAAGCATTATTTATACATTAAACTATCCTAATTACCACTAATCGCGATTAAAAACTTAATAAGTTACTATTCACCAAAAAATTATTTTAATCTCATTGAACCACATTTTACTTCTTAATGACAACCATGTATGTCGGATTTTTTAAATTCAAAACACAATGATGGCAAAATTTCATTTAAATGGAAAATCAGTATTTATAAGTACCACTTAGTGGTTTCACTATTCATCAAAAATTGAAGTTTTTCAGAAAATTACCAAAAATTCACCCTAAGATATATTTGATATTCCGAATTCAAAAATGAAGTCTATTTTACAAAATTCAAAACATATAAGTCACATTAATTAATTTAATAATTAATTCCCGCTGTCAGAGCAAATAGCGTGTTTTTATAAAACAATAAGTATCAAAAGATTGACACCAGTTTAAGTCTAATTTCAAAGTGAAATTGATTCCAATGACCATAATTGTATAAAATGGTAAACATATATTCTAATTTCACTTCAAAACCAATTCAAAAGATAATCTAATCATATAAATAAATTAGATTAAAAAGCAGTTTTGATGTAAAATGCAGTATTTTTCACTATTCATTAAAAAATTAACATTGTCAGAAAAATACCAAAAATTCACACAAAGTAAATTTTGATGTCCCAATAATAAAGAATAATTTTATTTTGACAAACATAGCTTATAGAATTGTCAAAAGATAGATTTAAAAATGGTTTTCCATCAAAAGGCAGTAAAAAAATCTTTTAAAAATATTAGTGTATTCCATGCTTAAGATGAGATTTATTTTCATTTTAATCCTCTAAAACACTATCTTAATCATTAATAGACATAGATAAAAATATCTTTTATTCATTACTTACTTGGGATGTTACACATAAGGTGTCTAACCTGAGGATATCTGAGCACATCAAGACTCATAGCCAATGTCCCCAAGTTGTGCCTCCCTAACTCACTGATGGAGTAGAGGAGTGACTATAATTGACTTAAGGTAAGCTTCTTTATCTCTATCCATGACGGATATCTGCAACGTGGCTAGCTGCTTTATCGCCTCACTCAGAAACTACCGACCATACCTCTGGCTGAGTGCATCTGCTACTACATTCCCCTTTCCAGGAGTATGGACTATCTCAATGTCATAGTCGTGGAGTAATCATGGCCATCTCTTCTATCTTAGGACCAGGTCATTCTAACAGAATATATACCTAAGACTTTTGTGATCAGAGTAGACTTTAAAACATTATCCCATCATAAAACTTCACCCCATATACAAGGTGAAGACCACTGCTGGTAACTTCAGGTTGTGGGTAGCATAGTTCTTCTCATGTTGTCTCAGCTGTCATGATCCATAGGCGATCACTGCTCACTCCAAATCAGTACACACCCAAGTCTGAACCCTAATGCTTCGCAGTATACTACATACCCAGTGCCTTCTTCTGGTATCCTCAAGATGGGGCACTCATAAGTCTCCTCCTTATCTTCTAAAAACGATGCTGGCGTCTCATCTTCCTCATGAAGGGCTTCCCCTTCTTCATCAATGCTGAAAAGGGTGTTGCATATCAGGAAAATTAAGGCACAAATATCTGGTAGTAACCATCCATCCCTAGGAAACTATGCACATCATTCACACACCTGGGTGGCTCCTAAGTAAGTATAGCCTCTAAATTCACATGATCCACTACAACCCCAGCCTCTAATATAACATGTATTAGAATTTGGACCTCTCGTATCCAGAACTGGAACTTCAAGAGCTTACCATAAAGCTTGTGCTCTCATAGTGTATCCAGAACTATCTGCAGATGATAGGAAGGCTCCTCATCCATCGCTGATTATATCAATATATCATCGATGAAAACCACCACAATGCTATCGAGGTATTTCTTGAATATCATGTTCATGGGTCTAATGAACACAGATGTGGTTTTGTTCATGATGAAAAGAATAAAAAAGAACTCATAGAGGCATTAACAAAATATAAAGGCCATCTTCTGCATATCCTCATTTCATATCCTGAGCTGATGATATCCTAATATGTGTTCTATCTTAGAAAATCAAGGATCTCCCTTCATTCGATTGAAAAGATCATAAATCCTTGGAATTGGATACTTATTCTTCATGGTCACATGGTTTAGATTTCAATAGTCCACACAGAGTCTCAAACTCCCATCAACCTTCTTGGTGAACATAATCGGAGCTGGCCATGGAGAAATATTGGGCCTTATGAACCCCTTTCTCTGCAGGTCCTCCAACAATACCCGTAACTCATGAATCTCCATGGGATCAGTCTGATATGCTAGTGTAGATATAATTTCATTCCAGTGGTATGGGTCAATTTAAATTTATACCTCTCTAAACAGAGGTAGTCTTGGAACAACATTAGGAAAGTCATCAGCATACTGGTACACCACTACAGGATAGCCCACACTATCATCATCTTTGGATCCGAGGGTAGGGCTAGCCAACTAATGTGTAATAAACTACACCCTCTCTAGGTAATTCCATTCAATGATGCAAAAGGTTCAGTTCTCTCCATTGAAGGAAAACCTGCTCTCGTATGCATGGAGACACCGCACTTTGTGCCTACTACAGTCAATCTTAGCATGGACTATGGATAACCATTCCACACCCATGATGACCTTGTAAGGCCATGATGCGTCTACTATGAGATCCCATTAGAGGATCTCACCTCCTAGAGTAAGCTCACACTGCTAGAACCTATGTGTAACCATCATATCTTCTCCCTTAGGAGTCTTTAGCAGTAAGAACCGAGCCAATGGCTCCACCAGAATCTCCAAGATCCTAACGAGGGTTGTGGAAATAAAAGAGTAACTTGTACATTTTTCTACTACATCTATGGTGGGGTAGACATATATTATACCTCTAATAATATTGGGAGCACCGTGATTATAGGCCTCAACTTCTTGGAGCTGAGCTCGTCCATTTCCTCCTTCTCCCGGTGGTTGGGTTGGACCACCTGGCAGTGGTAGCGGTAGACCCTCTTATCGCCGCCCACCGCCTACTGCTTGACCATATCCTCTGACACATCTACCACCCTGCAGACCTCCCCCATCAAACCTATTTGTCTGCCTCGGTGTTCCCTAAACCATATTTTGGTAGTCCACACGACAGGTCTGGATGTTGCGATCCATGTGCCCCTGCCCTCCGCACTTGTAACACTGCTCATCCCTCACATTAATTCCTCTACCTTGCAAGCCCGACACCTCCGAACCTGCATCCTGGGGTCCTCCAACAGAAGTTATGGTCTTCTTGGACCTTTGTGTCATCTACCTGCTTCCTATTATAGATGGCTCTACTACCTAACGTCTGGTGGTGGCTCTCTCTGTCGGTGCCTACTTAGCTTGGAATATCTCTACAAAAAGCACTCACTCATACACCCTAGCCAGAGTTGGTATGTTGAACGATAGCATTGATCCTATGATATCTAGTCAAAGACCCTACACATAGGTTCAGGCCATTAAAAAATGGTCTCGTACCATGTCGATGGATTTTTAGGAGAGATCAGTGAACCACGTCGAGTACAGGGTCACTGTCTTACTGCCCCACTGTAAGGGCATAAGATCCTATATATGCACAAAGCGTAAGGTTTTTGGGAAAAACTCTACCCTGATAAGGCTCTCGAAGACCACCTAGATAAGGGTGGCATTATCATATATCTGGAGAATTAGGCCCACAATCTCTCAACTACTTCCTAGAAGTGACTGGCTGCTAGGATCACCATATGGTCAGCAAGTTTCCCAACCCAGTGGAAAACAATAACTATATCCTCAAGCCAGTCCTCAGCCTCTTGCGGGTCCATCTCAACTCGAAACCTTGGAGGCCTCTACCTCTGGAACTCGTGAAATGTGATCATTTAGCATGCACCCTCTGTTGGTTGTGATAGTGGAAATAGTTGCCTAATGGGTAGTGGTGCTACTGGTACACCACCCGAAGCTACTTACAGCATAAGAGGGCCCTGAAATGATGCCTCATTAATCGAGGGACCATCATCGCGTAATCTCCTAGGAATATCGGTTGCATGTCTATGTGGTGGAATACTAAAACAAGAAAGGTGGGCCATGGTCAATAAGTTATAACTGGTGAGCTGACTCAAGGAAATCAAAAGAAATATTCTTCAAAAACAAATGCAATTAGTTATTCCATGTACTATGTCAGAAATAAGAATTATGGGTCCTAGTGTATAGATACATCTTACTCTACAGCAACACTGGACTCACAGAACTGAAAACCACACTCATAACACTTAACACTTTTGACATGCTAAAATGATCAGAATCATTGTTCTACAATAGAGCCAGATCCTCTGATACTACTTTATCATGACACGTCCCCCGGAGTCCTGGTCGTGACTACCCCAAGCCTTCCATCAATAGGCCAGGGGATGGCGAATAGCACCAAAAAGGTATATCCCTATGATGGGAAGTCATTTCCTTTAAACCTGTATAAACACAATGTCTGAGAATACAACAAGAAGCAAATATGAAGTAAACTGCTGTAGTAAAAGAGTGTTAAAGGTAGAGGGGGCTGGAATACAAGTCCAACTATAAAATTACAAGTACAAATGAATGAATAATACAAATTAAAAATGGAAAATATCTATTGTGATGTCCTCCAAGGATCCTACCGAAACTGTACGTACAGATCGCCTCCTCAGCACTCCACGTCCACCTGTCTCTTCCATGTACCAAATAGTTCGGGCTCCCTCAAACCTCAGCCCAAATGCTCGTCATCGGCACAATACAGAACAAGTTGCGGGTGAATCCCGTACAAGATTGTGTATAACAATACCCAATAGGGACCCTGTGACCCCCGAAGGTCTCTCCAAATTCCCCATGGAAAACCACAAAGAAAGATCTCAGTCACAAAGAACAAATCAGTAGACAAAAATCAATTAGAGTCTCAACTCAAACCATGTTTTTAGTGTAGTATAGAAGTAAAAATGATTAGTCACGAATCCAGACAGACTTATTATATCAAGAGGAACTACTTATGACCATACATAGTCTGATCCACATAGGATCGATAGGTAACTAACCCCCACAATGACCCACACATGATCTACTCAACCCAAGATCAGTATATCCCTGAACCACGATGGGCCGCTCTAAGTCTCATCCTCGCCAGGTTGTGAGGTGCTGATCCACTCCGGACTGCTAGGTGCAGATCCACATAGGACCGCAAGGGGATGATCCACAGAGGACCAATAGGTGATGACCCACATAGGGTCACTCGGTACTAACCTCTGTATGACCTCTCTCCTACCTCTTCCTCACTTCCACCCACATGATTCCACACACCCAGCGCGCTCATGTTCGGTAGAGTTTTCCACTCGAGATATTGGTCACAATTCAACCCCGACTTAGCTTTATATTGTAGTAACCCAAAGCACCATATTGTCATAAGGGTTCCAACGAGACATATGGTGCGTCAATCAGACACCCGGTCTGTGAGTTATAATCCTTTTAGTTCTGGGGGCTCGGTTGGATTTGGGTTCGATCCAACCCAACTATACTCCAACATTCTCCAAAAATCATGTGGAATATACCAGAAGGACTATCTCAATCCAGGGACCCAGTTTCATTGATGTTTCACCAAAAAGACACTCGATTCTCAAGATATATCCCTTTATATGATTATGGACCTGGATCCGGTCTGACCCTGTCTAGGCTAGGCCATGATGGGTATGGCTCGTCCAACAAGGGGAGGCCGACCAGGCGGTGGTCTAGCCGCATGAGGCGCAACCCGTAAGGGGGTCCTCCCAAGCCGCCACCGAGGGAGCGACCCTATTATTCCCGAATGGCTGAAGTCCGTTGGATCTTTTTCACAGCAGCAGCACTATGTGGCACCGCCAGGTGGCACATGGGACCCTCTAAATCAAGTCCTACCAACTCTGTCGGGTTCTGCCGGCATGCCATATGATTTCTTTAGCGGCACGCGATGGCACTCCACTCCGCCACCCCCGGCCGGCCAGTGTGACTTCCGCCATCCATCTATTTCCAAGACTAACGAGCCACAACACCCTTTTTTAATTGGAAGTGCTCGATAGTGCACCACAGCTCCTCCACGTCTGGCCAGTGCCCACCACTCTGATGTCAGATGCAGCTTGGTTTCACGGCCTCCAATTTCGGCGTGTGTCGATGCTCTATCCCCAATGCAGCTTGTCAGTTTCACTCTGGTGTTGGGCTTCCACGGCGGCGCAAGGATAGCAATATAGATGAGTGTTCAGGTTGGGTTCATAAGGCATGTACCCTCTACATTAGCTCGTAAACAAGATAGGGATTAATGGTTAAATAATAAATCTAAATAAACAACAATAAAACCCTACAAAGATACCCCGATAAAACATCCTACAAAAACGAATGAATCGCATATCACACTATTAGTCAGTTGGTCCTCATTGTTTGTATTATTCATGAAAGGGGAAGAGGGAAACATTTAAAAAGAATAAATGAATATACCCCCTACCTTGTAAACTGGTTGGATCACATCTGCACTGGACGGGGGGTCAGTGTTCTTTATTCCCACAACTGGATTCCAATGGAACCACTCATAAGTCATCCTCCAGTATGTGGTTCAGTGTCACCCATCACCACCCGCTAGGATCAGCTCCATCTTCTAAGGGTTCGACATCACGACACTCCTTCAACACTTCATTTCTAGGCGAAGATGTGCTGATACCTCCCCCCAAACTCCATATATATAAGATAGGGGGAAGATAAGTAATGTTGTGGGGAATTAATGGGGGATCATAAATTTGGAATCGTCCTAATTCCCCAACAATGTCGTTACATAAGTTTGGTAGGTCAAGCCATTTATTGTCTTGACACATCTCTAGCCCCACACCCCTCTTGTATATTGACAGAGATGAATGAAAATAATATAATAACATTATTTTTTTTCTTTTCTTTTAAAAAAACTCAAAACATAAATTTTTCCCCAGACCTACTATGGTCAAAGTAATGCCTCCCTTAAGTGAGTCTCAGCAATGCAGATTCAATGTTTCCCTCATATTTTTATCTAAGAAATGGTTCAAATGTTAGAGAATGTCACTCTTTCATTTATAGAGAGTACCAAAAAAATGTTTAGAAATTCATTCTGGGCACTCTGGGCCTCAGAATCATGCACCGTCAATTTTGGAAGACTCGTAATAATTCCATATTTTTAAATAAATACATGTAAATCCAGGTCTTTATAGTAGGAGTGTTTTCCAAGAAGCGCAATCCAAGACATTCCACAATAAGGTGCCAACTGAGTCCAAGGTGATCAACCCAAGTAAAACAGGGAAAAGGAAAGATAGTTCCCTATGGGATTTCACCATGGCACATAATAGCCAATTTTGGATCTAAGGAATATATCTAAGGTACCCAATAATAATGTAAAGAAACCTATGGTAGGATACCAGGATTCCAAGGAATAGAAAAGAACCTAAGTCTTGGTGGGTATTAACCTATAAAAATAGCATCCTTGAATTAGAATGGGGTTCCTCAGACCCAAGGTATTCTCCTCTTAGAATCCATTGAGAGACCGAGTCAGTCCATACCTATTTTGATATTTTAGTGATTTAATAATCCATTTTGTTCATGTATTTCCTTCAATTAGTGTGGATAGGTCAAGTATAGTTGCGAACATTTTTTTATTAGTCCAAGAAAAGTCTTTCATTAGTGTGTATAGGCCAAGAGCATTGCAACCATTTAATAAAGTATTAATTAACCATTAAGAAATATACAATTAAATAGGTTCACTCTATTACCTTATATTAACTTGGAATGGGGTGGTACTGACATGTAAATTTTATTCAATCTCATTTGTTATGTTCTGGTTATAAACATAGTATATTTTCTATTTCACATTTCACATTTAATAATCATTTGGATGTACTTACCTTAGGTGTGTCAAGTGGTGATCATATATTGTACATGAAATTATGCAATTATAATTAATAAAAAATAATTTATTATAGAAGTTAAAACTTTATGAAGGTCATGAAAAGGCACACACAAATGGTAATTCAAAAAAGTTGAAACACAAAAATCGCAATATGACATAACCTTCAACATAATGAGGATTGTGTTGTGGGTGTGACATCTAACAAAAAATCACATGTTTTGAAATAGAATAACCATATGATCTAAAATGTAAATTCATGGAATGTAAATTTAATAAATTTCTTATGATGAATTCAATGGTCCCCACACAAACATTCGAATAATAATGAAAATTTTGGATGAGTTATAGGCCACCCACCTTAGGGTTGTTTGATCCTTCTCTCCCGATATCGGCCCTTGATTTTTCTCAAATCAGAGTAGATCTAAAAATTGGTGAAAACCTCTCACGTGAAAATATCTTGGTCGAGAGAGAAAGGGAATAAAAAATGTCTATATAGGACTTGAGTACTTACCTTTTCGCATCTAACATGATGAATGAAAATTTG
Source organism: Viscum album (assembly GCA_963277665.1). Lineage (NCBI taxonomy): Eukaryota > Viridiplantae > Streptophyta > Magnoliopsida > Santalales > Viscaceae > Viscum > Viscum album. The sequence continues at coordinate 1,552,124,027 of OY728161.1, read as the reverse complement.
ATTGCATTGTTGATGAAAGAGATCACTTGATCCCTAGTTTTGACCTTCCAATATATCCAAATGGGTGTAAATGGTGGAAAATCCCATTGGATATCGGATTAGAGTGGAAGAGATGGATTAATATACCATTAAGAGAGAAACTGAAAGTTTACCAAGGAAAAATAGCATGTGTACGGTATTTTCATCACTGTTTGTCACAGTGTGTGCAAACCATATGAGACCGCTCTGGCAAAATGGTTTGGCCACACTGTTTGGTCAGACCATGTGCAAGCCATGAACGAATACCTTAGAAAAAGGGGTGCTTTCACTATTAGGTCATACGGCCGTGCACCAACCGTGTGAGTTGGCACTATCCAAAAAATAAATTGTCTGCACGGTTTCACAACCGTGCGGAATTCCGCACAGTTCACTCTAAATGGTGTGTAGAGTCTTTTTTCTTCCAAAGATATGTGTTCCGGCCTCCAGAAAATTCCCCCAAACCCTTATAAAATTTAAATAATCATTTGTCATCCATATTAGGTTCAAAGTAAATATTTAGACATATAATTAATGGATCCATACATGAGGGAAAAATCAGGTTCTTATTGTCTTCCCCCTTAAAAGAAGTCGCTAACAAGTTCTCCTTACAAGGATAACGAAACACTATCTGAGAATAACTCTAACCACTGGACACATACTTCAGCTTCCCAATGCCATGTCTTGCCTTATACTTGGTTGTGCTACCATAACACCCGTATGATATGTAGAGACTTGCATCAGAGATCCTTCGTGCATCGGTCAACGGTGTGTATTGGATACTCCTCAAAGGTAGCATTGACATCTAACTAAACATCCTCATGATCAATGGAATGGGACGAGTCTTCATGATATTGTAAAGTTGTGATAAATGAAAGTCATCATTCATGGCATGGTACCTCTAATGTAGTAGAAATTGATATGCTACTTCCTCAAATCTCTCTAAAATTTCAAATGACATGATGTAATGAGGAAATATCTTTCCCTACTTTCATAACCATATATAACCTATCTTTAGAGATCATCATATTATTTCTGTCTAGATTGAGTAGTAGGCCTACGCTTCCTGACTAGCTGAACATTTTCTAACATCTTCTTAAACAATCAAGGACCTAGTAGGGTAGCCTTACAAAACTCTAGCTAGCACAAGGATGAACAACATGGCCAACCATATAATTCATCAAAAGGATCCCTCATAATGGTCACCTAAAAACTGTTTTTGTATGAAAACTCAACAAGAGGGATATACTTCTCCCATGAACTACCAAACTTAAGGACACATGCTCAAATAATATCCTCTAGAACCCATATTGTCTGTTCTAATTTTCCATTGGTCTATTGGAGAAAATGTGGTTTATATAATCACCTGAGTTCCTAATGCTTTTTTCAAACCTTTCCATAACCATGAAGTGAAATGTGAATCCCTATCTGAAATGATAGTACGTATAACCCCGTTGTAAGAACCCGGTTCTTATTATTGAGGTACGAGTTTCTTGTTTTCCTTTTTCCTTAAGTTGTTTGGAGAAAATAAGGAAAATTTGTAAAAATCCCATTATATTTGGGTACACACTATTTAATTTTCCACACGTCGTGTACTTTGGCCGAGTGGGGTGAGTACACAGGGTGTGTTGGCTTGTCGTCGATGAAGGGTGTAAAAATTGACTACACCCCATGTATATAGTATATACACAGCCTGTAATCAGTCGGCATGTGAACAGTAAGGTGGTGGGAGTAGCCACCAGCAGAATAGTATTACACGCCGTGTACTATGAAATACACGACGTGTAATCAATTCGACATATGAATAGTGAGGCAGTGGAAAGTGGACGCCAGAGGAACAATTATAAACGAGTGAACATTTATCCTAGATCTACATTGTTCTCAGGTGATTCTGGAGGCGTCGTTCATGTATAAATATTAGAGGAGATCGATGTAGGTGGTCTGGTATTTATTTCCAACTGTTGAGTTTATTTTTGGTACCATTGTGCTACGCACCCATGTTTGTGGAGTCGTATGGCTAAGGACTTATCTTTCTAGATTTCTAGAATTTCATAGATAGTATAATGATAAATATAAACTACTGTTTGGGATCGTTGCCTTGATTCTGGGCCACCCCATGGGGCATTTACATTATTTAGTCTTCTGGCATGGATACCTGTGGGTATGCAATAATGATATAATGTTCTGAGTTTTCATAAGAGGAAACATATAAATTGTTTTCTTATGTGCTAGGATCGGCCCGGTTAATTATTTAGCCTAAGGTCAGTGTTTGTCTTAGCCTGAGGGCAGTGTTTCGTTTAGCCTGAGGGAACTTTTATCATGCCTGTGGGATGTAGCTTTTGTGCATGTAGGAAATATCTCATATTCCGGATGGAAATATTAGTTATGCTAGTGGGAATTCACCTATGGGTTTCAATTCTGCTTTCTTGAGGGTATAGATTTGCATGTCTGAGGAAAACTTTTACCTTGAATATTCACTGTGGCGATTTATCTTGTTGTACCTGCCAAGATAAAGCAGAAGCTTAGGATTGATAAATAATTATTAAAATGGAAATGTAACTGGTAGAGATAGTTAATTTTGAGAACTATCTAGTTTACTTGATTTTTTTATTGTACACTGTTGTTGCATAGTTTCACTGACAGTTGGGAACGGGCCTTTGGAGGTTTCCTAATGGGATTTATTTCTCATGCCATGTTTGGGTCATGTCTTGGGCATAAACGGATTATATTGCTATAGGTGTCGATAATGGAAAGGGTCCCTATACAGGTATATGATTGTTGTAGATGAGTAGGAGAGAATGGGACCAAGATTAGGCTTGCAATGCTACTGGGTTCTTGTTGCATTGTTTTAGTTGCGTTGTTGAACATGGTACTTTTTAATTTATTGTATTTGATTACAGTGTATGTTTTTTTGAATAATTTCTTAGAAATATGACATATTACATCATCATATATATATATGAATGTTGGTTATCTTTTACTTTAGTACCATTGTCCTTTCAGTGTCTTATTTTTTATTGCTTCCTCTTTTGGTATGTTTATATTTTTCCGATGTGCTGCGCTTTGAAAATGATGGAATAGTTTCACCACTATCAGACCTAGGCCCTCACTGCTAGTCGGAAGCCTCTGGAATTTGGGGAAACAAGCTTGAGGTCATTTGAACAACTGGGTTCAAGGCACCTATTGAGTTGCTCCCGGATCCAGGACATTACAAAGTTGTATCAGAGGATTTATTTTCTTCTTGACCTACGGTTTGGAGCCTATAGCCAGGGATAGGACGGAATTGGTATTTGGTAATAAGGTAAGCTAAGGAGTAGCTAAAACGTGTACAGGGAAAAGATAAATCTATATCATTTAATTTCTACTTTTTTTCTAATTTTTCAATTTTACAGTTGATCTGATTTTCAGCATTGGGTGATGCACTTTTGGTGTGCTGTTTATATTTTTTTATTGGGTTCTATTTTAGTCGCAACCCGATGAGATGAGTGTATGTCATATCATGAATCATTTGGCACATGTTAGAATCACATCTCAGGCATAGGTACATGCCATGTAGGTGCATTAGAAATTGCATGTTGTTGTGATAGATGTTGTTCTATTAAAGGCGTGTTGTTGTGATAGTTTCCTGGATAGAAATACTCTCTATTTGATAAGGTATTATTGTGTGAGGTTTTGTAGAATGAATACCAAACATGGGTTCTTGAGGAGTATTTTTCGTCATTGACCAGAATTTGGTGGATCATTGACTTGTTAACTTGGTTTATAACATGTATAAGATGACAATATTTGATTCGTGGAGAGTATGGGCCCTCACGGATCAGAATTAGACACTTAGGTGTTGGTTTCAGTGTTTTTATGGGATTCGAAGTAGTTTATATGGCCTATTCCCATGAAAAACCCCAAATTCCTATCGTGTAGTTTTGACTACATGCCATGTACTGTTCTGTTCGGGAAAAAAGTTAAAATTATAAAATACATGTCGTGTACCATATATACATGTAGGGTAGTTTCTAACCATGTCATAGGCTACGTGGGTATAAACACGAGATAGTGAAATTTTGAGGGCACTCGTCGTGTACCAATTGTACACGCTGTGTCATGTTGACCCACTATCTACCATGTAACTAACAACACAGACAGAGGAATCATTTCTTAGACACATTGTGTCAATGCCTGAAATGCCATGTAGTGTGATCTAGGGACCCGGTCATGTAACTAACGACATATGATGGTGTTACCACTTCTTGTACATCTCGTTTCCATCTAGAACACGCCGTGTAGGGTGAGTCGTGTATCAAGTATTCTCATGAACAACATTGGTCAGAAAAACATGTTTATAACACATCATGTACCAGTGTGACACGTCGTGTATCCCTTACTGATGAGGGACCGTGTAGACTTGGACGTGTGGCTGGGGAGATGGAGTGGTGTACATACCATGTGTGGGTGTAACACATCGTGTACTGACAGCTGAGACACACCCAGGATAGTATAAGTACACGAACATGTAAGTGATTAAGGGTACACGTAGTGTAAACTTTTTACACACCGTGTAGTCAAATTGAAAAGAGATCCATGTGGCTTAGCCGTGTATAAGGACTCGTGCAGGGGAAGAAAATTCATGTGAACTCCATGTGTAAGGGAAACACACCGTTTTTTGGGGTGTTACACGACCAGTTATGGTAGAAGTACACGTCCAAGTGATACACAAAAAGGAACACACCGTGTTGGTACTATACACACCATGTAGTCCTGTTTTTAAAAAAATGAATATTTTCTTTCTCCTGATCCCTTCATATGTTTCCTGTTCTTAGTCCCTGATGATCTGAATCTAAGGCGTGTGTTTGAACTTATTGTGTCCGGCCACCGAGATGAACTCCGGTTGTTTTCCAAGAGATATAAATCGATTATACTCCATAGATGGTAGGACATGGGCTAAAAACGGATCCTACAGTAGTTCCAGATGTGGTGTTAGTCATTATACTAGACGCAAGCACAGATGCATAGTTCTGAGAATACTTCATTCGGTTCTTGCTGACCATCTAGGGATAACCACCAGCTGCCACATATGTGGCTGAGCTTACCCGAATATTCTAGTAGCAGCATCCACCTATATTTTCTGGGGATGGTGGACCACATGCTGTAGAGTCATGGATAGATTCATTGTATACTATCTGAGAGCATCTTGAGATGCCTCCTTGGAGGAGAGTCAAGCTCACTACTTATATGCTTCATGGTTCTGCCAAGAGATGATGGGATGTTACCACCCAGACTGGGCATCACTGAGACATGGAATGGGAAGATTTTCATGTGGTCTTCTATGGATTTTTCTATCCAGAGAAGCTAATTGAAGATCAATCTTGAGCGTTCATGAATTTGCAGCAGGGTGCCAGGTCATTGATGGATTATTCTGCCCGCTACACTAAGCCACATCATTTTGCACCTGTTTTGGTGGGTTATGAGATGTTTTGGGCTAGACGCTTTGAGAACGGTGTTTGGTATGACATCCAGGCACTAGATAATGTTTTTAGGTTGTATACAGTGCATCTATTGTGAACCAGGAATTGATTACTAAGCGGAACCTGTGGGAAGCTAGTGGTGTAGGCCAGGGCGGTTCGACACCTATTTCTGGTACTATTTTAACTGGTAAGATAAAGAGGTAAATGGATTTCTCTCATGGTGGTAGTACTAGATAGAAAATTTTTACAGGTGTCCAGGTATTATGCTACCTGTGTGATAGAGGGGCACAAGAGATATCAGTGTCCACTTGACCTAGTGGAGTGTCGAGATTGCAGCTAGATGGACCATCTCCAGCATTTTTTCTAGGCGTCTCCACCAGTGACTGGTGAGAGGGGTTCTGTGCAGACTGCACATGCAGGATTAGAGACAACAGCTTCTTACCATTCAAGGAATTGAAATATGTCAGGATGTTCAAGCTGAGGTGGTGGTCAGGTTCGTGGTAGCCAGACACCAGGATCTTAGAGGCAACTGGGCGGGTCAGCTCAGGGTAGCCTGGCTATGTTGAAGGGCCGCGACACTGGGTAGACATATGCAGTGCAACAGACCCAACAAGAGAAGGATCCTGGACCATCCACTATTAGATGTACTATTATAGTTTCTTTAGTTTTATCTTCAGTACTTTTGGATACTGGTGTTTCACATATCTTTATAATTGTTCCCATTGTGGATATCCTTGGGCTCTATGTTTCTTTTATTCTGATGTTATGACGCTTGAGACTCCATGGGGAATTAGATCGGTAGATTTGCATCAGTGCCAGGAGTGCCCCTAGAGGATTGTTTTTGTCACATTCTATGGGTCATCTATGTCTTAAAGATGACAAGATATTATGACATTCTTAGGATGGAATGTTTGGTACCCTTTTGAGTCTTTGTAGATTGATATCGTCACAAGTTGAGTTTCACATCACTAGAGGTATGAGAGTTTCTATACAAGGGTGGATGAGATGTCCAGGAAAGATGAGCTGGACCTAAGCATCATTTATGTGGTGGTGTGACAACCCAAATTGCGAGTTTATATCTGGAAGATCAGGGAACTTGTCAGAAAGATTTACCTATAGTGGTTAATCATTTGAGGTATGTCTTTCTCGATGACATTTCAGGTCTACCTTCGGAGCAAGAGGTGGATTTCTCTATTGAGTTTATGCCAGGAGCGGCACCGGTGTCCATTCCTCCTTATAGGATGGCTACACCAAATTGCAGGAGCTCAAGAGGCAGATAGAAGACTTACAAGAAAAGGACTTCATCTAAACTAGTACTTCTCCTTGGGGTCCACCTATATTGTTTGCGATGAAGGTGGATGATACCCTCAGACATTGCATTGATTATTAGAATTTGAACTAGTTGACGGTTAAGAACTGATATCCCATACCAAGGATTGATGATATTTTTTATCAACTTCGCGGAGCATGAGTGTTCTCGATGATTAAAATAATATCTAGATATCATCAGTTGTATATTAGGCCATCGAACCTACCACTAATAGCTTTTCCGAGCAGATATGGTCTATACAAGTACTTTCTTATGCCGTTCAGACTCACGAACACGCCAGAATTCTTCATGGATCTGATGAATCTTGTGTTCCATCCATATCTGGATTCTTTTGTGGTAGTCCTTATGGAAGATATCATTGTGTACTCTCGCACTCGACATTATCATGCCACATATCTTGAGATCATTATTGAGTACACTGATAGAGCACCAGTTATATGATAAGCTCTCAAAGTTCCACTTTTGGATGGACCATATACACATCATGGGTCATATTATCTCAGAGACAAGAGTTGTAGTAGACCCAAAGATAGTTAGGGAAGTAGTTTCCTTGGAGCAGCCTAAGAATGTGTTTGAAATACGGAGTTTCTTGGGGATGGCTGGATACTACAAACGCTTTACACAGGACTTCTCCCTCTTAGCAGTGTTGTTGACAAGTTTGACTAAGAAGGGTGTAATGTTCATTTGGTCAGAAGCATTCGATATAACCTTTTAGGGGATGAAGGGAAGTTTGACATCAGCAATAGTCCTAATACATAAAGATCAAGTGAAGATCTATACCGTTTACTATGATGCATCAGTTATTGGGTTGGGAGCAGTGTTGATGCAGGGTGATCGAGTATTTGCGTACGGGTCTCAGCAGTTGAGGCCACATGAGAGGAATTACTTGACGCATGATCTAGAGTTGGCTGAAGTTGTTCATGTATTACTCTATTGGAGACATTATCTCTTGGGATAAATTTTTTAGTGTTTACAGACAAAAAAAGTGTTAAATACATCTTTACCCACCGTGAATTGAATTTGAGACAACGAAGGTTGGTTGAATACCTTCTGTCCTTCGACTTTGATCTTTCATATACACCTAGTAAGGGTAACGCTATAACTGATGCACTGAGTAGGAGGGCTCAGATACAGGTAGTGCAGGACCCTAGTGGTGAGTATCATCTTATGGCTTTTTCTCTAAGATGCATTTAGAGGTGCACAAATGTTAGGGGTTAACCTATTTTTCTTCCTTAGTTGTGACGTCTACCCTCCTAGATAGAGTGAGGAAGAGAAAGCTATCAAATTTAAAAGGCCTAGTTCTATGGGAGTTTGTGGAAAATGCGGACCCTTCACCTAGTTTGACAATAGGTGATGACGAGGTACTGCGTATCCCTAGACGAGTGTGGGTTCCATGGGATATATGCGAGGAGTTGATGTAGGAGTTTCAAGATTCATCTTAGGTTGTGCAACCCGAAGTTACAAAAATGTAACGTGACTTGAGACATCAGTATTGGTGGCCAGGTATGAAAAGAGAGGAAGCTGGTTTGGTCACATGATGTTCAACATCTCAGTAGGTGAAGGCGTAGCATTAGAGGCAAGTCAGACTGTTACAATAGTTACCCATTCCGGAGTGTAAATGGGATGATGTTGCGATGGGCTTCATGACCGGGTGTCTGAAGTCACCTCGAGGAAATGATGTCGTGTGGGTTGTTTGTGGATATACTTACGAAGGTATCTCACTTTTTTCCGATCAAGGAGACCTTCAGTGAGGATTAGCTTGGGAAGTTTTATATTCGAGAGGTAGTACGTCCTCATGGGTTCCCACGTTCAATTGTTTCTAAAAGGGACACCCGTTTTACGTCCCGTTTTTTACTGAGTTTACAAAGGGAAATGGGTGCATAGGTTCTTCTGAGCACATATTACCACCTTCAAACTGACGGATAGTTAGATTGTACGATACAGGTGCTAGAAGACATGCTGCGTGCATGCATCCTGGAATTTGGAGGCTCTTAGGACAAGCACATACCCCTGGTCGAGTTTTCCTATAATAATATTTTTCAGGAAACTATTGAGATGGCACATTAGGAGTCTTTATATGTTAGGCCATGATGATTATCATTTTGTTGGATGGAGGTAGGTGATGCAGCTTTACTAGGACCACGTCTCGTATAGGGGACTTCTGAGAAGTTCCTATTAATACAGAAGCAGATGTCTTCTGCACAGTCTCATCAAATATCTTATGTTGATCACCACAGACAACCATTGGAGTTTGTGGTCATGGATCATGTTTTCATTCATGTTTCACCGAGGCTGTGATACAGGCGGATCAGAAGATAGGTAAAACATTCACCATGGTATGTGAGGCCATTTGGGATTCTGGAGAGAGTCAGGTCGGTTGGCTATCAGTTTCAGTTACCACATTGGTATCGGGCCATGCACGACGTCTTCCACATATCTCAACTACACCGTTACCACTCAGACCCATCTAATATTTTTCCGCACAAGGATGATGAACTTCATGTAGTTGCATCCTTTGAGGAGAATCTAATATATACTGTTGATAGGAGCCTGAAGGTTCTCTAAGGCTGGTCTGTTGCTCTCGTACGGGTGCTATGGCTGCATGGCCAGGTGCGGGACAAAACCTTTTAGCGGGATACTGACATGCGTGCTCAGTGGCCAAAGTTGTTCTCATATTTATCTACACCACCCTTGGAAGGGAAATTATAGGACGAATTTCATTAAAGTGGATTTTTGTAAGAACCCAGTTCTTATTCTTGAGGTAAGGGATTCTTCATTTCCTTGTTCCTTATGTATTTTTCAAAAAATAAGGAAAATGGTGAAGAATGCCAAAATTTGTGGGTACACGCCTTGTACTTTTCCACACACCGTGTACTTTGTCCATGTGTGATGATTACATAGGGAGTGTAGGCCTATCAGTGATGAAGGGTGCAAAAAATGACTACATTCCTTGTACTTCGTATATACATGTCGTGTAATCAGTCGAAGGTGAATTGTAATGCGTTGGGATTAGCCGCCAGGGGAATGGTAGTACATGCCATGCACTAAGAAGTAAACGACGTGTAATCAAGTCGACAGATGAACAGTGGGGCGGTGGAAAGTGGTTGCTAGAGGAACAATTAAAAAAATAAAAAATACAGGCCATGTTGTTCTGTTTATTCACTTATAATAGGCAATAGAATCATCTTCCTATAGAGGATTTTTAGAACACACGAGAGAAGCAGGAGAAAGGGCCGGATCTTAGAAGAGATCCCGACCAAACACTGGAACTCTGATTCCTTCACTGAAGATCTCGTTTGAACCGCGTGGGTGAGTTTTTCTCTCTCCTTTATTGTTTCATTCTAATTATTTCTCGGGGGAAGTTATTTACAATTGAACGGGTGAACTTTTATCCCAAATATACGTTGTTCTCAGGTGATTATGGAGGTATCATTCACGTATATCGATCAGAGGAGATCGAGGTAGGTTGTTTGGTGTTTAGTTCCAACTGTTGAGTTGATTTTGTGTACCGCTGTGCTACGAGCCCATGTTTGGGGTGTCGTATGGCTGAGGCCATAGCTGTTTAGATACTTATAATTTCATAGATAGTCTAATGATAAATATAAACTACTATTTGGGATCATTGCCTTGATCCAGGTCCACATCATGGGTGCATTTCCTTTTTTTAGATGTTTGGACAAAATACCCTTGGGTATGCCGTAATGATAGCATATTCGGAGTTTTATTGAGAGGAAACATATAAAATTATTTCTTATGTGTTGGGCTTGACCCGGTAACTTCCATAGCCTGAGGGCAGTGTTTTTCATAGCCTTAGGGTAGTGTTTTGTTTAGCCTATGGGTATCATTTCTCATACCTTTGAGTTGTAGCTTCTATTCCTGAGGCCAATGTGTCGTATTCCTAAAGGAAATATTCGTTATGCCTATGGGCTGTCACCTGTGAGTTTTAATTCTTCTTGCCTGAGGGTAAGTATTTGCATGTATGAGGACAACGTTTACCTTGATTATTCAATATGGTGATTTATTATGTTGTACCTTCCAATCTAAAGAACAATCTTAGAATTGATAAATAATTCATAAAATGGCAATGTAACTGGTAGAGATAGTTAGTTTTGAGTACTGCATAGTTTTATGCATTTTATTATTGTACACTGCTGTTGCACAGTTTCACTAATAGTTGGACATGGGACTTTGGTTGTTGCCAGATAGGATTTATTTATCACACCTTGTTTGGGTCACATCTTGGGCCCAAGAAGAATATGTTGCTGCAGGTGTCGATAAGGTAAAGGGTCCCTATACTAGTATATTATTATTGTAGAGTAGAAGAGCATGGGACCGAGCTTAGGCTTACGATTCTGCTGAGTTCCTATTTCACTGTTTTAGTTGTTTTTCTGAACTTGATACTTTGTACTGTATTGTATTTGATTGTAGTGTATCATGTTTTGACTTCTTTCATAGAAATAGGACATATTTCGTCATCATCATATATATATATATATATATGACTGTTGGTTATATTTTGCTTCAGAACCATTGTCCTTTCAGCTTTTCGTTTTTTACTGCTTCCGCTTTTGGAATGTTTATATTTTTTCACTGCGCTACACTTTGACAATTGAGGGCTTAGATTCCCCACTATCAGACCTAGGCCCTCACTGCTAGTCGACAGCCTATAGAATTTGGGGAAATGCATTTGAGGTCATGTGACCAACTAGGTTCGGGGAACCCATTAAGTGGCACCCAGATCCATGATCTTTCAACCAAATAGTCATATGATCTCACGAATATACAGTCTTCCCAGTTCATCAATTGTAAAACTCTGTCGAATAGGAATGAAGTGGGGTGATTTTTTTAGTCGGTCAATGACTAGCCAGATAGAATCGCTACCCCTTGGCGACATAGGTAATCTGACAATGATATACCCAGAAACATCTTATAATATATATTCTGAGACTAGAAGCCATTGTAACAAGGTTTCATGTGCATGGTGCTCTACCTTTACTAGATGATAGGTGGAACACCTAGTGATAAAGCCAGAAATCTGGCGTTTTATTCTAGGCCACCAATACTAGCATCACATATCTCAATACATCATCAAGATTCCTGGATGAACATTCCACTAAGAAGCATGAGACTCTTTCATCAACTCCTCTCTCATATCTGTAGGAACCTAGATATGTCCATGTAGACATAGGTTGTCGTCTCTTTCCATATATCAATCTAGTGGTGGTTCATCTCCTGATATACATTCACAGAGAACAAAACCATTAGGATTTGAAAAATCCATACACCTCACCGTCTCAAGGATGGAGTAGGTAACTGTTAAGGCTGATAGGTAAGGCTACTCGTGATTTTCATGAATCCCAATATAAAGTTCAAAAAAGTGGTCTATTAACTTCCATTCATCACTAGATTCATGTACAGAATATTATTGTGTTTTCTTAATGAGTTCATCAGTGAACACATTACCATTTCTAGGCATATAAGCAAACTAAAAATCAACATATTACATATATTCAACCCATCTCCACTATCTGAGGTTCAAGTCTGGCTGAGAAAAGATATACATGATGATTTTTTGATCTGTTGATACCAAAAATTACTCACCCAACAAAAAATGTCTCTAAAAATTCATGGAATGGACAAATGGTGCCAGATCGGTGTCTTTTTTCAGGTAATGTCTATCATGATTCATCAACTATTAATATCTATATATGACGACTTTTTATTCCTGCATCAACACTACTCTTATTTTAATGTTTGATGAATCCCATAATATAATATAACCTTTTCTCGGTTCTGAAAGAATCATAATCGTTGGCGATACAAGCTTCCCTTTTAGTTCTTGAAAGTATTTCTCACATTCTTCTGACCACAGTAACAAAACACTCAACTTTTTACATCCAGTAAGTGGTGAATCAATACGTTAAAATTATTTTATGAGTTTTTTTAATATCCAATGACCCATAAGAAACTCTTTACATAAAACCCATTCTTGGGCTTCTACCAGGAAACTACAACACTAACATATTTAGGGTCAGCATATACTATTGATTATAAGACAATATGACCCATGGAGTGGAATTTATCAATCCAATAGTCTAATTTAGAAAACTTTTCATAAATATAATGCAATCTCAGTGTACTTATAATGATATCAAGATGTTTGGAATGGTTGTTATGAGTGAGAGAATACACCAAGATGTCATCCACAAATACCATGATAAAAGAGGCTAAATAGGGGTGGAAACACCTATTCATCAATTCCATGAATGTAACATGAGATTTTGTATGAAAAAATGGCATAACAAGATACTTATATAGACCATACATGCTATAGAAATTTTCATGAGGTATGTCTAATGGTTTGACTCTAACTTGATGATAAACCGATCTTAGGTTGATCTTAGAGAACACGTTTGTTATATAGAGCTGGTCAATGTGATCATTTATCCGATGAAGTGGATAAAAATTCATGACTGTAAGCTAGTTCAACCTTATTTAATCCATGCAGAGTCAAATAGATCCATCCACCTTCTTAGAAAAAAGAACGGGTGAACCCCAAAAGGATGTATTATGTCGTATAAAGCCTTTTCTATTGAGGACCTCTATCTACCACTTGAGATCTTAATTCATAGTAGGTTACATTATTAAAAGAATAATTTACACTAGAGCTACACTAGAATGAGATCAATTGTAACCTCATCCTATCTTTTATGATGTAATCCAGAGAAATCATCTGGAAATACATCCCCGAAACGATCAACTATTTGAGGGAAATAAGTTTGAAGAAAACCCTAATGCTCCCTTAAAATATTTTCAATCTAGTTGGTCACTTCACCTAGACCATGATTCTTTAGTCTCTTTTTCCTTGCCTATACATCCCACCCACCTTTGAGAAGATCACAGAATCCTTTTGTTTATTTAAAATAAACCTTGTGATAATATATTTCAATAAATTCATGATAGTGTACTATCCAGTCCATCCTATGAATGACATAAAATCCCATAATCTCGATAACAAAGATATTCCAAAATAAAGGGTAACTGTAAACCTCTAGGGAAATTCTTTCAGTAGCATATGACCTCCGTCCGTATTCCCAATGGTTAGTCAAGGGTCATTATACCATAGTGATAATATATCTCTATTCCAAGACTTTCAATGATAGATACCAAAATAAAATAGTTTGATGCAGCTATATCAAACAAAGCAGAGACAGTAGTAGATGATGTTATAACATTACCTTGTAATGTAATTGTCACGTAGCCTGATCCTCAAGTATCGACTGTAATTCAGGCAACTGACTAGATCCACGAACATATGAAACATGTGGACTACCATAATCATGAATGCTCTACGGGCACTATTGGTGATCAGTGTTCTAACAAGAATGACCACGACCTCCTCCTAATCCAGATCATCTAGTTTTATTGCAACTCCCTACCCGACATGGCACAAAATAACTCACTCTTAAAGGCGAACATAATGTTGAACCTTTTCAACGCTAAACTGGTGGGAAGGTCCTACAAAATCACTACAAATGACCCGAACGACAAAGACCTCAGTACTCCGTATGTTCCCTACCTCATTTGTGATCTTTATACCCATGTCTTCCACACTGATGACACACCACAGATCTATCAAACTAAATACTCTGGCTGCCAATTCCCTGACAAAATACCTGGAGGAAACATTTCCTGCCACTAGAATAATTGTTGTATTGATGTGGCACTGATCCTTTAAACCTGGTACTTGTGTCATCCCTGAGGTTATGAATAGAGATAAGGGCTTGATTAACTATTAAATAAATGGTAGAACGGTGAAATATTTTCACCTGAGATCACATGGTGTATTGGATACCATCCTCATAATGTCTAGCACGCAAAATCTCATCACCAGCTAGATGTAGTGTGACACGCCATAAATCAGTGAAATATACTGAATATTCCATAACTGACATAAAACCCTTCTTGAGATGCATGAACTCTCTATCTGTGTAAGTTCTCAGTGTCTGAGGAATGAACTGTTCATAGAAGGCAGTCTAAAAATCAACCTATAACATTTCTTGATGATGACCAGCCAGGGTAACCACATCCCACAAGTATTTTGATGAATCTCAAAACATGTACATAGAAAACATGAATCTATGCTCTACCACAGTTTTTATATGGTCAAAGATAGACAGCATGTCCTTTAGACAAGACTCGCCATCCTGAGAACCTCCATCACCTGAAAAAGTAGGAGGATGATGCTGGTAGAACACATGGGTCAGATCATCCTTTGTAAATGAATCCCATAGAGAACCTTGCACGAATTGTATCAGATGTAGGAAACTATAATAGACATGGATATCAGTGCGCAGATCAAGTGAAAAAGTTGGTTCCTCATGTGGCACTCGTGGAGGTATGACTAGAGGACTGGGACCACAATGTCTGGAGCATGGTGGCCACCACCCTCCTAGTGAACGACACGTGGACGTTGTGGCAGTAGTTTCCAACAAATTCAATGCATACACCTTAGAAAAAACATAAGACATATGATAGAATCACTAGTGTTATCATAACGTAAGGAAACTCACTACCCAAGGCATACTACAGAAACTACCATCTTAGATGGCCAGGTATCTGTAAGTTCTCAAGTATAAGTTTCATGTCATTTTGCAGTTAATTCCCAGGTTCACTTATTTAACTTTCATATACATGAAAAGGTTGAATAAGGATGTTCAACAAATTCATTTTAGATTTTAGGATTCCCTTTATAATGGATATCCATTTATGATAAATAGATCCCAAACACCTTTCACTAGAAATGGCGCGCATTTAATTATAGCATAATAGATTGACTTGGTATATTACTCATCCCAAACCATGAGGTCCAATAAACCTCATGAATTGATACATGTAATCACTCAATCACATCCATTATAATACAAGTATATTTAAACTATCACAACATCACTAAAAATTCAAAATCATATCTAGCAATTAAAAGAAGTGAATTGCACATATATGGCGTGGTAATATGCATGACATGTGAATAATAGGTTCCTATAATAATGTATGTTATAATTCTCATTTCCCTCTTATTATCAGGCTATGTATGATATAAATTCTCAAAATAGTAAAAATATACAACACCGCACAACATGTGACCCACCAAACGGTGGACTAATACCAAATGTAATAGGGAGAATATATCAAAAATTGATTTTTTGGGTAACCTGGATTTTACCCCAAACATAGGTTTTTGATGCCCAAGAATGACTTATGACCATGTACCAAGCCTTCCTAATCTTTAATATATTATATCCACATAGTAAAGTAAGAAGAGAATCCACATCTGATACCAATTTGTGACATCGTGGACCCGGATTCCACTTAACGGGTGCCCCAATCCTAGTGGTCCACATGAACTCAAGCACATATCCTCAAATTCCAGAGGCTTACAACTAGTAGAAAGGTCTTATGGTGTGTATATGGGAATACTATTCCCTCATTATCATAGTTTATCATAATGGATGTAACATAAAAAATAGTAAACAGTGAAAGAAATATAAATAATATAACTGGAAATAGGAAGAAAGCTCTTGCAATTGATAAACGAGTATAAAAATAACTATATAATTTGGAACAATGATGATGTAATTTCATGTCACTAGAAAACTATAAAACATGGATACAATACAGTAGACATAACATATTCTGCAAAGTAAAAGAAATCAAAGTCTACTCAAAGCATCCGGAGATCCTACTCGATCATCTACTATCAAGCTCCATCCTAATAGCATGAAATCACGTGTTGGAAGTTGTATTCTTTGCTTTTTAAATACATGTAACCATGTAATCAACTCTGGGTACCAAACGGTTCCCATAGAGTGTTTGAGATAAAAAATAGTGGGCCCTTACAAACGTTGTCTATAACATATGTCTCATGTAATGGAATATATTAGTGTGCATGCATGCATATATAATGTAAATAAAGTTTTACAATATGACTAAATACCCTAGTACTTGCTTCATCCCTTGGTTTACATCTTAACATGTAGCCAGTTCATTAATTATGAAATTACCATTTTATGTTAGTAGGTCATGTGAGGCATAGCAAACACTGACCTCACCTCATGATAGTATTACTACTAATGGTCCCAATATATGACAAGGAAACCTCAAAATTATATCAAGTGAGGGAGTTCCAGTGCAATAACCTTGGAAACATAGATATCACGAAATTCTAACTCAATAGTATCAGAGTCAAGCTAAGGGGTTATAGCATAATCTAAGGAGCATAATTCATGGAATTCCACAATAAGAAACCAACCGAGTCCAAGCTGGTCAACTAAGGTAAAACATGTCTAAGAAATGATAGTCCCCTTTGGTAGTATACTGGGAATCCGAGGAATGAACAAGAACTAGAGTTTGTGTGGGTATTAACCTAAGAAAACTGCATCCTTAAATTTAAATGGGGTTCCAGGACCGAAGGTATTATCCTCTCAAAATCCAAGGAAATATCGAGTCAGTACATTCATATTTTATATTTTAATCATGTAATAATTTATTTAGTTCATGTCTTTCCTTCCATTAGTGTGGATAGGTCATGCAGAGTTGAAACTATTTATTTATTGGTCCATTACTTTTCTTCCATTAGTGTGGATATGGAAAGTATCTTTGCAACAAATTAATCGTATCTTAATTAACCATTAAGTCATATTCAATAAAAGAGGTTCACTCCACTTCCTTCCATTAACATGTTAATGGGTGATACAGACAGATAACCTTTATTAAATATCATCTTTTATGGCCATGTTATATACGTAGTATACATCACATTTCATAATTCACATTTAATAATCATTTAGAATCACTTACCTTAGGTGGGTCAAGTGGTGAGAATACATCATACATACCATTATGCAATTCTCATTAATAACAAGTCATTTATTTTGGAAAGTATCACTATTAGGGAGGTCAAGAAAAGGCACACCCAAATGGTGGCTCAAACATGCCTAAACAATAAAAAACCTATATAAAATATACTTCAACATGTGGTGAATTGACCTATGGGTGTAACCACTAACAACTAATCCCATATTTAGATAGAGCATAACCATATTATTCTAATAACTATAATCATGGCATATAAATTTAGTAAATGGCATGTGATGAATTTGGTGATCCCTATAGAAACATTCCAAGAACAATGAACTCTAGGAATAAGTTATAGACCACCCACCTTAGGGTTGTATGATCTTCCTCCTTTGTTATTGTCCCTTTATTTTCCATAGATAAGAGTAGATCTATGAAAAGGTGAAAGAAGATCATAGGGAGATATCAAGGTCGATAGAAAATGTAAAGCAGAATAGATAATGAAGGATCGATTACTTACTGTTGTGCACCGAACATGATTAACCAAAGCTTGATTGAATGTTAGAAAAATGAGATCTCTTACTCCATATCTTTTGCCTTAAAAAATATCACAATGGGTGAAAATGGATGAAAATTTCGCTGGTTCTCAGATTAGGGAGGAATAATATGATTAATAGATTATTAAGGGAGAAACTGTAAATTTAACCCAAAAAATATCCTCTGCACGGTTTTTCCGCACAGTTTGTCAAACCGTGCACAATTAGTGCAAGATAGATTTTCATGAACAGTTTCTCCACATGGTTTTGATGAAATTCTGTGAAATACATGAATGGGTAGCCAGGAAAAAGGGTCCCTCACGCGGTTAGGATGCATGTCTATAAGCAAACTATCGGAGGTGGCACTGTCCAAAAAAATAGAATTCACATAGTTTTCCAAACCATGCATAGAGTTTATTTTCTCTAAAAAGATGGGTTTTAGGCTCTGAACAAACCACATGCACAGTTTTAACCATTTCAAACTCAATAGGCATCCTTATTAGGTCCAAAGTAATTATTTATACCAAATATTAATGGATCCATACGTGAGTGAAAAACAAGGTTCTTACAAATCTGATATTCATTTTCATGTTTTCTTATTGACACTCATTTCATATGCTGATGTACTAATTAGAGAATTAATGATTGAGATTAATGTTTCTAGTACTTCTAAGACAAAATTAAATATTTTTTTCATAGGGGTAGTTGTGTCTATTCACTCCATTTAAAGAGTAAGCATGATTAATCTCATGGGGGTTCTTAATAGCATGGTTCTTCTATATCTCTAAAAGTTCCTTGTAAAGGCCCTTTAATTAGATACTTATGTGAACATATTGGGTACTCAAATTAGGTTCTCACTGAGGAATGGATGGTATGTGGTTAATACCGATACACATGGCACTTACAGAAGTTATTTCATGTTAATGCTACTCTATATAGTAGAACATGATTATCTGCTCCAAAAATTATTATAGTGAAATAATATTCTTCTTGAACAAATTGGATTCATCCACATGAATCTAGAGAAAATCTTATTCACACAGTGGATGATTATCTTGAGGAAAAAGATATGGGTCCAGCGACTATGAGGGGTTCCATCAATATTTATTAATATTATGTTACTACATTATTTGATTAGAGTTTATCACATTCTCATTTTTAACCCATATTGTGAGTCTAATAAACAATCACATATATAATTTCTCTTATGTAAGGTATATTTCTACACACCTTAGAAAAAATATATCGAAGGTTATTCATAGTACCAATTGTGTTTTATCTCAATCAGATATTGATTGTTCTATTGCTTTTATTGTTCTCGACATGAAACTTCCTGGATTCATTTTCAATATGGATTGGATCATGGTAAATAAATATGATAGTGCTGGTTATATTCAATGGGTCTCCTTTATAACACCTGATTGAGTATTCTATAACATTTAAGGATAATGTGACCCATACCTCAATAGAGCTAGACCTTCTTATAAAGAGATAGACAATGTAATATACAGTTCTCTTTTGTCATTGAGTGGGAATCCTTAAGCCGTAAAATTCAACTTGTTTTTATTGTGTTTCACAAAACTTATCATTATGACTTCTATCATATTATACTAGTAAGGGATGGCGATTTATCTACTAATTTATTACCTACTACTAAACCAGTGTATGTTACCTCATACCCCATGAAACTAGCTTGAATGAAAGATTAGAATATTCAGTTAGATGATATTTTAGAGAAATCCTTCATTTCACATGTGTTTCCTCTTGGGTGGCACCAGTTCACATGGATAAAAAAGCTAATATTCCAATTCACGTGTCATTTATTATCAAAATCTCAATCGAGCAACAATAAAATAAATGTATCTTTTTCTATGGATTGATTATAAATTTGATTAGTTTAATGGGGTTAGTTGGTTCTAGAATATATGTAGTTGATATGTTTTTCATTAGTTGAGAATAAAAATAACATGACATTCATAAAACCACCTTTCAGAGATGTTGTGTCCACTATGACTAACTAGTTATGTGATTTTGTTAAACTAGTAGTCCTATATTTTCTTAATTGATGAATATGATATTAAATTATCATATTTTTAAATTTTTTGTGGACCTTTAGGATGACATCCTTCTATACTCTATGATTGAGTAGGATCAAGTTCTTTATCTTATATTAGTTTTAGAATTGTTGAAAATCACTATTTTTTATGAAAATATATCAAAATGTTATTTATGGATAAAAAAAAGTAATTTTATTGGGACACATAGTTTCTGTCCATTGTATATCATTTCACAACAAGATATTGAAGGATTTTATAACATGGGAGAAACCACAAAATGTTTTCAAGAGTCACAACATCTTGGGTTTAATTGTATATTATTGATGGTTTTAAAAGAATTGTCAAAAGAATTTCTCTGATGATAGATCTTTCATTGAAGGGATTAATGTTTTATTGGGATAAAAAATTTAATTTCTCCTTTACTGAAATGATATGTATGTTCACAATTTCACTATTGTTGACTCTTCGATATTATAAGAAGGGATATATGGTCTTCGATGATAGATCATGTTAGGGTTTGGATTGAATCCTTATATATGGAGATCACATCATTGCATATGGATATCACCATCTTAAGGAAGAAGGGATGAATTACCCAAACCTTTAACCTGAACTCTTATCTATGATTCTTTCACTTAATATATTGTTCCATTACATTTTTAAAAAAATAAATTACTATTTTTTAGACCCTATGATATTGAGTTGTATCGTCTCTAAAAAAAGTAATTATTCGGAAGATACCTTCGTAGGTATACCTAAAATCCATAATAGTTAACATCACATATACCATCAGGAAAGGTAATTTCATCATATATTATTTGAGAAGTAAACATTTAACCTATTCCATTATTGAATCATCATTAGGGAAGAACATGGAATATCTTTTTTCAGAGATACAAATTTGAGATTGAGAGTCACATGATGAGGTTATTATAGACATTTTTTAACTAACCTATGCTCTTCCCAGGGTGATTACTTCAGAATATCCAATTAATCATATGTATTGTGGCAATAGAGACTCATTATTCTTTGAAGAATGTTTTTTGTGTTTTTATTCCCCATAGAGGGTATTCTATGTTTTAGAAATTGGTATGTTGTACCATTTCCTATAAGGAAATTTATTATGGGGGGTTTCCATATCGTTATATGGGAAATGCACCAAGGAACTAGGAAGTTTTTCTAGGACCCATTGTGATTATTATGGTGTGTTGGTATGGTATGGATCATTGATGGTTTTTCTATTGTTGTTATAGATGTTAATAGGTGAAAGCTGGGAACCAGAGACCTTTGGCTTTGTTTTAGCCACTTCCTTTCAAAACATGTATGTGGGATGAATTGAATTTTTAAATTGTGGATGGGTATCTAAATACCTTGGGATAGAATATTTTGATATGGGATTTCATAGATAGGCTAGCAAAATCATCTCAAATTATTCCCATTCTTGATTCAACCAATGTTGTAGAGATTGGAAATCTTTATGTGAAATATATTATTCCTTTGAATGGAGTTCCATCTGATATAGTCTCCAATAGAGTTCCATGTTGGACATCTATATTTTGTAGATTCCATCAAGAGGCACATAGAAATGATGTTTGTTTGACTATGACATACCATCTATAGTCGGATGGCCATATAGAAGTAGTAGTAAATATTATTGAGGTCAGGATTCGTTTCTTCATCCTCTATTTTGGTCGGTATTGGGATAAGAAATTTAGAATATTAGAGTTTACATATAAAAATATTTATCATCCCATTATTAGAATTGCTCCTTCTATGTTTTGGTATGTCAGGCCTTTCTAATCTCCCCTCTTTTTGACGGAGATAAGTTAATGTTATTTCATTGGAACAAGCTTGGTTCAGGAGATGAAAATAAAGAACAGGATGATTAATTAAAGTTTTTTTGGGTGATAGGACAAGTATAATTATTTTTCTAATCATTTCCATTAACCCCTATAATTTTTAGTTGGTTCTCAAGTGTTCTTGAAAGTTTCACCTCATTTGATTCATTGATGAATTTGGAGGAAAGGGGTGCATGCTCTTCAATTTGGGGGACCTTTCTTGGTTATTGGTATGGTCGGAAAAGTGACTTACCATTTCACACATAATATATAGAATATTTTTATTATTAACATGTTCCAGTTATCTCAGCTACAAAAGTATCTTCCAAATCAATCTCATTTTCTGAGCTGGTGTAATATTGTTGTTAAACCATATTTATTAGTGATTGTGGATCCAGTCAGGACCATTGAATATGATAACCAAGGTATGTCATGATAGGATGATAAATTTTGTTCGAGTTATTTTGTAGAATAGTTCTGATACATATGAGATTTGTTAAAGGGGGGAATTAATAAGAGAATTGTGGACTCATTATTTAACATAGAAGATTTATAATAGAATTTATGAGGATAAAATGATTCTATGGTGTGGAGATTGTAACCTCTTGATAGTTTTATTAGGTATTCTTAAAGGTCCCTTTTGATCATTATTTTGTTTTTTATAATTTAGGGAATCCTTAGGAAAAATTTTGAAAATTTTGGAGTGATCATGTTCAATTCATGGTTAGTGCACAGTTTTAATAAACCATGTGCACAGGTACTAAAAACCAGGAAATCCCAAGAAGTAAGGATTTGAATAGTTGGCACACAGTATTTCAATCTATTCAACCACCAAGTAGAAACAATCCACCCCCATAAGGTTGAATAGATTAGGAGCATGGTTTGAAAAACTATGTAACCCTACCCATCAAACAATTCTTGAGATATATAATAATTTTAAAAATTCATTAAAAGTCTCCCAAAATAATGTATATACCGCTTATTGAGCTTGAAAAGACCTAGAACAATTTACTAGGTCCTAGAATCTCTCAATGACCCTTTTTCCCCTCCAAACCTCTTCTTAGGAAAATAAAAATGTGGACATCATCTTTCGATCCTTTCCTCATAAGAAATATTCCCCTCATCCTTCTATCCCACTCTCTTCATTCATCCTCCACATGGTTTGTCAGATCTCTTTGTTAATGGAGAATCTTAACTCAATTATTTTTTTTTTCAATCTAGTTTTTATTTCCCAAATTTATGTTACTAAAATTAATTTTTAGAGTTTCTGAACACGGGTATTCTGAGTTGGGATCTCCTCATTTCGATAAGTGGTTCCATATATTTTTTTTGTGACTAATTTAATATTGATTTCCATGATTGTTTAAATTGATTTAATTATATTTTGCAAATCAAATTCAGTGTGAATTAGGATTTGAAATTTATTAGGTATGAAATTTTGAATCAATCCCCAAATCCAATTGAATTGTAATTTTGGAGTGTGATTTAAAATTGATGGAAGTGTGAAATTTATTTGTTAGATTCATTTGAAATTTTTATTTAAGAGAAATATATTAAATTGTTTTTATATGAATCTTGTGTTGGTTTTATCTCAAAAAATAATTAATTAATTAAAAAACATTCTTTTTAAGATGAATTTGAATATCAAAATGGTAAACTATCCATTTATTGATTTTTTATTTATCCCATGAAAACCTATGAAGATACTGGGTTATTTGGGATAATCACACTATTATAGAATTTCTATTGTATTGTATTGACTCTTTGAAACTCTAACATCAACATTTTAGAAGATTATATCCGGAATGTGAAATTGGTTTTTCATAATTGTATAGTATTGGAAGGAAATGTGAAAAATCACATTACCACTATATGAATTTTTGTGCATCCCATAGTATAAATTTATCATAACTTTTGAAAGATGATCATGTTTCTCATATGGGAGTAATTTTTATATAGGAAATTATTTTTGAATCTGATTTACATGTTCTATGTGAATTTATAGAATCATTTTTATATTCAATTTATATAAGGCCATTGATTAAATGTTTCCATTAATTAAACTAAATAGTTTGTTTTGTCTTGAAAATGCACTTGTACTCCAATTACTTTTTTATTTAAAATTGAAAAAATTATTTGTTTAATTGTCATGGTATCTTACTACGGAGCAATTACAAGGACTGTATTGTTCTTTTATACCACACACTACATTTTCCTTCTTGCATTTTTATTATTCATTCTTCTACGTAAGAGGATAACAAAAGCCCCACTGAGAGGTGGTGATTGTTGATCATCAGGTCTTCGAGTCTAATGTAATTTGTGACATTAGCTAAATATCCTATTTTTCTGTACCCAAATAATACACCTTGGGTTATATAAACCAAATTTACTTCTTGTATTGTAATCCCTATAGAAAATTCATTTTTTGAATACTAACTTGTAATTATTTCTCCCATTGTGCTTGTGGAAAATTCATTCACTCATTCATATTGTTTAGTTCCATGTGTTAGTGTCTATCCCATGGGGATTGGGAATTCCCTAAGGACCATGTTAGGAAAATATGGGGTGTTGGGGTACGTAGGGTTCTGGGCTAGTTCATGATAAAAATTATTCATCATGTCAAAGTGTTCAAATACCACACATAGTAGTGATCAACGATAAGACCATTTTCATGCACAACACATGTATATAAATCATAACATTATCATTATGAAAAATGATATTGTAATAAAAATACATAATATTCTTAATATCATGGGATAAATTATATTAAAATTTTCATTTAGGTTTATATAATTCATTTCCCATCCATAAATTCATAAATGCCCAAAATCATACATTCCACATAGAAGATAAAACAACCAATTTAATGAATGAACATATGGAAAGAAATTTGTTCCATAATGGTTTCATAAAGCATTCTTAGATGAATAGAAATTGATTTTCTAAATTTAAAAATGATGATCATACAATTGAATAAGATAACATTTTGCATTGGATAATAAATACGAATGGATTAGTCAAATATTTTATTTTCAAAGAGAATAGTTTTTTTGAATATCATTGTATTTGGATTCAAAATCTAGATAAAAACATTTAGATCACCATAAATTAAAATGTAATAATATTGAAAATATTTTTATGAAATATTATAGGAATACACAGAACTAATATGTTATAAAGGGAGGATAACCCAATGAAAATTAGAGGTGTTTGAGAATCCCCTTAACCTAAATCCCTCATTATTGAATTCATTTTGCAACTCTTGAATGATTAAAATTATCATGAATTGTGATAAAATTTTATTTACAACAATTTATTTCAATATATATTTTGTTTATAAATTGTAATATATTTTATAACTTCAATTATTGACATTGAATCATTTTTATAAAATGATTTCAATAAAAATTTATGATTTCTATTCAATTTCTCTATTTTGATCAAAATAATTTATACATTACTAAAATGCATTGTTATGGAATAATATACATGAATTTATACTTTTACATATTATAAATAATTTATTTTAACCATAAATTAAGTCGGTGATAAGAAAATAACATGTAAATTTCCTTTATAGATGTTAACATACTATTATCGATAACCTTATCCAAAGAAGGAGAAAGAGTTATATGAATTATAAATACATAGAAAATATTATTCTTTGTTGTTTAACATAAATTTTTTTAAAATACTTCCTACTAAATAATTGATGATTTGGCATTTATTAGGATAGAGAAAGGTTGTAAGAAAATAGGAAAACATAATGAATAGTTGATGAAAACATACCCGCTTCATAGTTTCTCTTCCCTTTTAAAACACTATAATACCTTGATAATTAGAGATAGTTTTCTCCATAGTACTCATGTAGATTATAATAGTATTAATTAAGATGATTTTTTAGGGAACTGTCTTTTAATTTGGTAGGGGTCATTTTTTCATGGGGATGGAGAGGGGTTATTTATTCATATGGATATGGGTATTTTTAGAATAAAATAAAATACCCTTGGTAATCCAGGTAACAGTTGATTTTTTATAATATAAATCATATACCAATATAATATATATTTTTAAGTATTTAATCATATTTATACGCCTAATTCATTAGTATATTAATTTGAAATATTGAAAATTAATTGATATTTTCAAATAACATTTTTGACATTAGAATTTAGAAAATGATTTATATGTTTTTAAATTATGTTTATTTTATTTTCATGAATCATTTATGAAATTTAATATAATTTTGCCTAAAGACCTATTATATTTTTATTAGTTCATTATTACCTTATGAGTGAATTAATTTAATATATTCCAATTATGAAAAAATCTATATTATTACTATTCTCTTAAAAATTGTTGTATTTCAAAAAATTATTAACAACCATGAAAAATTTCGACATGATTATTTCAAAACTATTTTTTATAGTAATTTACATGTTTTAAATTGTCAATTTTAATTTTTAATATATAAAATATAATTTTTACAATATATATGGAAGTGTAGATTATTAGATATGTGATTATAATTTCTTTGTGTTTTTTAATCGGGATTTTTATGGATTTATAATTTTTATATTTAATTAAATTAATCATGATAAATATTATTTACATAAAATTTTATTATTTTAAGTTATATAACTTTCCCACCTGTAATTTTAGTATTCCCAATAGTGACATTACATCCTATAAATACCAATACATTAACTCATTAATTATTCATATCAATTCCTCTCAAGGTTCTTTCATTTTCACTTTGGTATAATGTTTTTTGAATTATTGATACTTCATTTCCATTATATAGTGTTTTTTGTGTGAGGGATGATTCTATTAGATTGGGTGATCTATAAATTCCATTTATGTATTAATAATTTCAGTTTTCCCCCATATAATATATTTCATTTCAATCGGCATAGTCCTTTAATAATATAAAGAATATCCTTATGAAAATAATGGGTTGTTGGTTTAGTAATGTGTTTTATGTGTATAAAACTATATTAATATTTATAGTAAATCTTTATTACATATACAAAATACCATATATAAACTATGGGTTATTCCTAAAATAATAACCAATTCTATTTATTGAAAAAAATATTTTTTATCCCCATCCATTTTGGAGGACATTCATTTCATAATTTGACCTTCCTTAATTCAAATTAATCAAAAAAAATTTAAATAATAAATCCCATTTCATTTAAATATTAATTATATATTTCTATCCATTCCATGTAATATTCATTTCTAATAAATTATTCCATCACTACCCATGAAACTATCATAACCCAACACAACAAAAAAATCCCTTTCTCGGGCCAACAAACTCAAATAACCCTAATTTATCACCACAAAAAATTACTTCATAACAACTATTATGAGAATTACAACCTCTAAATACCGAATTCACAAATCATGAAAACGCCAAACTCACCACCATATACTATTAAATTTTTTTAATATCACCAACGCACATCTCAATTACTTATTACAATACATTTTTCCACAAAAACATCCCATTTTATAGATTTGAAATAGGATTTTTCAAAACTATATAATTCATTATTTACGATCTTTATCATATAATCCATATATCTATGTGGAAGTTAATTATCCATATAAAATTAATTATCTATTTAAATCATGGTGGTAAAAGTAAATTAGATAACTTACTTCCATAATTTATTATAAATACTAAAAAATACCCCAATGGACATTATTTTCATTGGGTGATCAGGATCATAAAAGAAAAATTTTGATAAAGGAAAAAAATGAGAAATATAATATGTCTAAAAAAATAATAGTCCTTCCCATCGAAACAAAATTTCAATTAAATAATTAATTATCATCATTACCATAATGAAAAAAATCATCCTGATGTTAAAAAAATATTGAACCCCTCCCACAAGAGACACACTATGAAGATATGGTATCTCATACCCCAGATAATGATTTCTGACCTCTTACAAAAGTAATGATTGAGAAGGAGGAAACCAAAACACACATTGATGAATGGGATAACTATGATAAATAATAAAATATATCACATAAGACCTTCTTATTGAAAACAACATTAAAATCAATGTTTTCCCATGACAACAACCTTCAATGATTGTAAACCCGAAGAAAACATTTGTGGAAAATAATATGGTAAGGTATGGAAATTACATAAGAACACATAAAATAGATGTCCTAGGGACTAAGATGACTTGCATTAAAATTTTATGAATGAGATCTTTGGGAAACATAAGTGTATCATAAAAATGGGGTAAGTATTATAGGAATATCGATTTATATGGGGATTTTAGAATTTGTACCTAGCCTAAAAAATATAAGACCATAATTTTTCAAACTAGACCATGCCACAACAAATTTAAACACAAAATTCAAATGGAACAGGGCCAAACATTATATCGCAACCCTTCTTGTTAATGACCCACTAGGATTTTCAGTTACATTTTATAATAGATCCTTTTAAATGGGATGGGATGAACATGTTGAAGGAGGAGACACCATGATGTAGACACCCAAGACAAACCAAGATCCATAGTATAGCTAAACTACCTGATACATGTGGGGTATTTTTTTGGATAAAATTTCCAAACCACCCCTTACATCCCAAAAATGATACTTGATATGGATACATCACAAAAACATGACATTATGACAGATCCCCATGTTTTACTCTAAATGGGTGTACAATTTTGGAAAAATTAACAAACCCACTGCTTGGATCACTACAGTGGAGAACCATCTAACTAAATTTCATTCACTATCGCTTATCGCAAAACCCATAGATTCATGTAGTTGGACACTACCAATATGAAATAATAATATAAACATCTAATTTTTACCTTAGAAATTCTTGGGGACATCCTCTCGAAACCTCTACCACAAGATTCTCAAAATGTAGCTAGCTGGATAGATTTGTAATTTATATAGTTGTTTAACATAATTTTCATACTAAACATCTATATTGATGAATTACCACTTAGAATTCATCAAATAGAAATTTTATCTTCGATGTGAAACAATTTCAAAGATAATATTTTTCCATTTTGGAACTTGGGAGACTGTTTCATCAAATTAATAAAAGTCAACACCATCATACCCTTTATAGACAGATCCGACATTATATTCATAATTATCTAACTTTTCATTTTTATTATTTTGGAATATATATTTTGATACATCAACATTTTTACCATATTAAAAATTATAAAATTTTCAAGTATAATTCTTCTCAATCTAATAAAAATCTTATTTTAAATATTCTAACAATTATTTATGTTAAATTTATTTCAATAATTATCCTAGTTCTATTTGATCATGGAGTTTACATTGATTAACCAATAAATTATTCCTTATTTTCTAAACTATATATTCAATTTTTTTGATAATTATGGTTTGGTCAAATTTTTTATTTATCATTCAATATTTTATTTTATTTATTTTCCTCAATTTTTATAATTTAAATTTACACTACATGGAATTTTTTTATAACACTTGTATACATTCATCATTTTTATTCTAATTTACTACATAAGGTTGATATATTACTTTAATTAAAATCATCAAACTACCATTTAATTTATTCATTTCTCAAAAATTATTTTTAGAAATTTTTGAATCACAAGATTCTAAATTTTTTTGATCGGTTTCTCAATAATTTTAGCTTAATCAATAATTTTTATAAACCAAAAATGATTATATCCTAAAACCATTCATCCTAATTATTAAATACCAATTTTAATCATCACCATACATGAAATAGTAAATATGCAGAAGTTTTCAAAAGTGGGACTATTTTTATACCAAATTTCAAATGGAATTTGTTGTATTTCATGCACTAGAAAAAAAATATATTTAATATTTACCACCACTAAAACATCATAGATCAAAAATATCTTGAGTATTTATAATTATAAACATATCTCATCCCATTAAAACTATACAACTATTCTTTTTCAATGATACAATTTAATTATTATGTGTATGCATCACTCTTTTAATGAATAATCATGTTCTAAAAATATTACTATTATGATTATTTATATTTGAACCCCTCTCAATTTTCTGATGTCAATATTCTGATATACTCTTACTATTCAATATCAAATACCTTTTAAAAAATATAGTACAGTACTACAACCTCATATTTTTTAATAAAAATAATTCCTAATTTATCTATGAAATTTTAATAATAAATGGTTTGAGGAAAAAATCATATTTTGTGGATTGATATACCATTGTTTGATTTTGATTAGTGTGGTTATGTTCAATAGGTTGAGTCGACTTAATTTATATATCCTAAAGTGTTTTAATGACAATAAAATATTTTTGAAATAGCTTCAAAAATAGTATTTTTTTTCTTTCCTTCATATTGGAAGATTAATATCATTATTAATTTTATTTTTGTTACAATTTTTTAATTTACCATGATGGTCAAGTTTCAAATTACACTATTTAATTTTATCATTAATACTCATATAATAATACTTACGTGGTTATTCAATTATGAATATTTTTCTCTAGTACTTTCACCATTTGAAATAATTATTCCATTTTTTATCATTATATAATTATAGATTATAATTTATGTTAAATTAATTAAAATCAATATAAATATGGCTAACACATACTAATTTCTATTTTTAAAACAATAAATATATCATATTTGTAATTTGAAAACTATAAATAAATTTCATTTTAGGAAAATACATTAATTTTGAGAGAAAAATAATTCAAAATGTAATGTCACATAAACTATTTTCACTAAATTTTTTTAGTATTTTTTATCCTAACCTATAGGATGATCATACAAATTCATGATTCTATCTCCACCCCTTTTGGAAATATTTTAGTGATATACATTTGTAAATGATTTTTACTTCAATCATTCCTCAACCATGTTCATTTTCATTCATGATGAATGTAACTTTTTTAGAATATGGAGTCACAAATTTTTTCAAATTTTTATGAGATTGATCATCCATTCCACACAACATATTGAGAAATTTTTTGATGTTTTTTCTTTCAAATATTTTAACATCAAATTTTTTATATTTTTTTATTCTTCAAATTTCAAAAAATTATTATTATTATCCAATTAATATTTGATTTTTATAGTAATTATAACCCATGAATTATGCCATTCCAATGTATATTAAACACTATAACCATGTTTATATTGATTATAAACAAAATTTTCCACAACACAAACAATATCCAATGAATCATGGTTTTACACATTATAATAAATGTTGATTGAAATATTTTCATTAAGATTCATCATAATTTGTTTCTTTCTTCCACATTGATATGGAATAAAATACTTTTACGATCTTCCAAATTTGTTGAATTAATTTTAAAAGGAAGTAAATTTTTCACTATCATATTTAATCAATGAATTACTGTCCTTGATTTGTTCCTTCATAATTATTATTAAAAAATTATTTGTTTCATATAATATTTTTAATTATTTTACTACTTTAAAACTCTTAAAATGAAGATTTTAATTTCCTAATGACATGCATATTCTTATTTTATGAAGATAATTCATTCCTTTATACTTACTAATAATTCTAGATTAATTAATTATTTTTGTGTTTTTATTATAAAATGAATTATATTATGGTCTCAGAATGTATTCTCTATATATTTCATTACATTCTACCTTATTACAACCATATTGTTTTTAATTTTTTGTGATAGGATCAATTGAGTTAGTGGTCTTATCAAAAATAATATTTTCTATTGAATTAATTAATATTTATTAATTTTAATTTTCATTATTTATCATTACCTTAATTATTTCTTAGTAATATATTCTATAGTGATCTATAGAATGCTTTACTTCTCTAGAATATATATACCAATATTTATTCGGTGTCATATTCACTCAAATATCTTTTTGGAAGTCACCAATTTTATATCATGGGTATTAATAGGAAAATTGGTTAATATCTCAACACATAAAACAATTGATCGGGTATTACTCTGGTACATTCCATTTCATGTTACATGATTCTATGAGATAATATCTGTCACTCTAGAATATTTTTCATCGTTCTATGATTCATACTGTATTACAAGGAATACCTCTTCTTATTGTGATATATTTATTTTTTTCTATACAAAAAAATAAAATTGCAACCATTATACTCTTCTCAAGGATATTAATTACCTGATTTCATAGGTAGTGAGACTGTTTTGATGTTTTATAAGAGAATAATTTCCCTTATAATAAAAAGTTTGTATTTCTAATCAAATACATCAAAAAATGGCTAATCAGTATTTTTTCTGATAAGTAATCTCGAAATTTTTATCAAAAGATATAACTTTTTTAAATATTACTTTTAAAATTCTAAAACACTCATTCATAGTATCATTTGTACAGATTTTCATATTTTCAAACATAAATCTCTATTTTTGAGGTTTTCCTTCCTTCCCTATTACATAAACTTAAAAAAGGATTCCATGATTATGCATTATTTCCCTAACCATTTTATCACCCATCTTATTTTTTATGACCTTATTATAAATATACACAGTTTTTTGTTTTCAGGTGATATAATTATCTTCTATATTCCCCTTTTCTACAATATTCATTAGTGAATCTTTTTCTGATGGTGAAAATCCAATGTTTTCTACATACACCACTTATACGAAAAGTGAATGAACATGGGTCATAATCATATACATAGAGAAAAAAATTTCTAACCATTGAAATTAGAATATCCAATATTGTTAATATAATTTTAAATCACTATATGTCAATAACTATATTTTCAGAGGAAACACAAGCTCTGATACCAAATTATGTTTCAATGAATGTAGAACCACTTTGAAGGGTGGTGAATCTATATTGATATTTTAAATTTTCAATATGTTATTAAATATAATATGAATATTATTATAGATTTTATCAACTCAAATTTTAAACTCATCATTCCCCATATATAATGATTATACAAAAAAATACAAGGTAGACAATTTTTCAAATGATTTTTGTAACATGGTACCTACTCCCAGCTATATTCTGAGTCAACTAATATATATATATATATATATATATATGTATATATACATATCACTATGAAACACCATTTAAAAAATAGTTTATTGGGATGTAAACATTGTTATTCCAAATGTTGATGATAGGGAATATCTGTTTACCAAATAAAATTTTCTTGTCAAAAGATACAACATTTCCACAACTAATTTATGACTAAACACGTACAACACTAGAATCATCAACTATAATGAATATAATCCACTAATAATGAATATAAAAGATATGATAACTTATTATCCAATGATAATCATATATAAAATTGGTTTTACATCACAATCCTTTCTATCTATTAGTTTTTGGAACTTTATGTTTTTACCACCTTTAATAGAATATTCTTCTTCTTGAACTCTATATGGATTTTTTCATAGAATATTTTTCATTCCCAAAAATTTTAAAATAATAATAAATGAAAAAATTATGATTTATATACTCAATAATATTACTATAAAATAATAATGTGGTACTATTATTTTAGAAATTCCTTGAAACATGTTTTATGTTTTACTCTATATAATGCCTATAAAAAATTTGGATTCAAAAAAAATTAAGGAGCATAAAAAATATGAACATCAATGAAAATATCATAAGATCCTCTAATAATAATATTAATCATAATTATTCTATTTTGAATGTGTAATTTTCAATAAAAAAGTTAACAATTATAAAAATAATTTCAATACAAATAAATTTATCTCTAGATCTTTAGGAACATCCATACATAAAATCCTTCAAAAACCATTCTTCTACATCCCATAATTTTAGTATCTTTATCTAGAAAACTAATGATTCTACTTTCAGTGATCTTCATATTTTAATCTTACATACCACCATTCATTTATGTGATAATTTTAAGAGATTACTTATATTAATGTAGATTAATGTGATTCATCTATTAGTTTACTTATCCATCTAGTATTCCCAATATAAATATGAACCCACTAATTTTCCACCATATGTAAGCACCCCAACTAAAGGATTGAATATATTTTTTGAAATATTAATAATAATTACTCAGTCCAAAACGTCTATAATAATCTTCAATATATAAAATATATCTATAATATTAAATACTTCCTCCAATCATTATATCATATTACAGAAACACAATGAACTCATTGATATAACATTTTACATATGAAAATTCCTAAATAAAAAAATTTATTTTCACCTTATAAAAAATTCAATACATAAAAAATTTATAGGTATTATAAGTATCGTACAAATATTCATGAAAAAAGTCTTTAATATACAATTAGTAAAATATAATATCAACGAAGAAAGATCAAATAAGTTGTCACCAAATTCATTCATTGAACAAAATCAAAATATAATTGAGATTACTATTAAAAATAATGTATGCTATGTTAATATCACAAAGTCATTATCATAATTTATATTCAGAAACTCTAAAAACACCCTTCTATAAATATATAGAGTTTTCCATCGAAAAATATCTTCTGAAAATGGAGGCCTTGAACTATATCATTTTGACCAAAATTAAACCCTTGAATATGATATTGATTCATTAGACATTAACCTTTGTAATCATATTTTTAAATATTAAAATGAAATTGAACATATTACCTAATATATACAAATTAATCATATATAAGAAATAAATTCCACTAAATTATTTTGATGTAAGTTAAAAAACTTAATATGTTGCATATGTGCATATATTTTTTAATATTGAAATATTAATTATGTTTTAATAATGACAACAAATGCTATTAAAAATAAAACAAAGTACCTTCAATTACTTATTATTTTATAAATATAAAAATTTTAATAGAATTATTTTAAAATACTTTTATATCATTATCTTATTATTATAATTCAATAATATCAGTAGTTATAAAAAATTAATTATTTTATTCTACCTTCCTAAAAATAAATTATTTCCAATGATTCAAAACAATTCACCTCAGGATAAATATGATATAATAAAATCAGAATGATGGAAAGTTTGGAATAAATCATATAATTAAATTAGGAATTGCAATAATTTTTTGAATAAATATACTTTTGAATGTTTATAGTGAAAATTGTTTGGGATATATGGTGTTCTAGCTATAGTAGGGCCTCAGATATTACATCTCCACTATAAAAACATCAATCCATTAGATCATATTCATGTTAACTATTGAAAACCAATTGGTATTTCCTCTATGTAGCTTCTTTATTCTAACATATATCCTCCTTTAGTTCTTTATTTCTCAAAATGATATTTACTATATATGTTATCTGATTTTGAAAATAATGAACATGTGGGTCAAGAATCATGGTATACTCTTTATTATAATAAATTCATGTTCCAACTATATTCTTACAGATGGTAGGGTTTTCATTGGATCCAACATTTCCTTACTAATGAATGAGACATGAAATGCTCATGAAATTTATAATGTTTGGGAGACATTACGAATAGGTAATATATAGATCCAATTATTTCTATTATTTATAAAGGCCTAATGTACATAGAGATTATCATCCCCTTTTTACTAAATTTTAAAATTATATTCCATATGGAATCCTTCAATAGTACATGAAACCCCACATTAAATATTTATTCATTCCATTGATGGGATTAAAATTTATATTAAATACATTTGGTTTCATTGATAGGGTCTTAAATTGTCCTTAATTTATATTCCTCCCTATAAAATATCTAGAAAAATAGATTTATTTATATTACATTTTCTCAATATGTTAGAGTACAGCACCTCTAACCTCAAAATTATTGACATGGTTCCATTTTTTGTTAAAAGGTATGATATTAGATTATGAAAATTCCACTAAATGTACACACAAATCCCATATACCATTGATGTCTGGTAGACATGATATCTGTTCGTCATCTTATGTTTAGATAGACCACATTGGAAACTAGTAGGTTTGTGAATGGTTGGTAGTGAAAATATTTATGTCATAGTCAAGATCCCCTTGAATTCTCCTTTATAATTTTTATGTCAACTAATGGAAGCTATTATATATAAATGATAGGGGTTCCCCATTTAACATAGTAATTTTGTCAATATAGAGTATAGTGAGAAACTCAAGGAGTAGGTTTTTCATGTTTCTAATAAATTTTTAGACATATTAATGTGATTGAAAAATACCCATATATTATTTTCCTGGACAAGAAAATCCCACATTATATTCCTTCTTCCATTACATTGACATACATTACAAGGAATCACCTATGAAATGACCAAATAGTTTATTACTTATTGTAATTTAAAAAAATGCATTATTCTTGAAATATATTTTAATTCAATAATTACAATATAATTTTCCTCTCTAGAATAATAATATTCCCTCTATAATACATCTGCATATCAGTTAGAGTAAACTTAATGGAATCCTAGGGAATGGAAACACGATAAGGGTGAGTTCAAATAATTTGTATGGCTTATGTACAACTACGGTAATCATGAATTAATATGAATAATCTGTATGGATTGGAAAATAACTGAACACAAATTACATTTAGAGAACATGAATTCTAGAATTTACAAGGAGAAATATATATATATGGAAAGTCAAAAAATTAACACCCATTCCATTTAATCAATAAAATTATAATGAAGTAAATAAATAGATTTACTCAGAGATAAAAAATCATGAAAGTAATCATATAATTAGGAATTATGGAAGTTATTAATTATTTTATTCCTTATTTCTCATGTTATGATACCACTATCATCAATAACATTCACATGATAGTTGGAAACTTACAACTTTAAGACCATTAAAATGATATTATATATCATGATTGGTTAGGAATTTTTGGATTTTATTTCTTATTCATTTATTCTATTGAGTGTATCAAGGCCTCAAAATGATTACTTTAACTAGTTTTCAAGTCACATCATATTTATCAAAAATCATTCCTCATATTTATAATAATTTAAATAACTCATAACTAATTCACATTATCAAATATTGGTATTGATTG
The DNA here is from genome assembly GCA_963277665.1 of Viscum album. Lineage (NCBI taxonomy): Eukaryota > Viridiplantae > Streptophyta > Magnoliopsida > Santalales > Viscaceae > Viscum > Viscum album. Next base: position 1,552,086,900 of record OY728161.1, on the reverse strand, counting down.
AAGGATATAGGTTTATCAATATTTCCATAGTCAATAAATAACATTCAATGTAAATACTCTATGTAATAATGGTATATGGTTCAAGGAATTATTATATACATGATATATAATACTGAAATCATTGGTAAATTTAATGTCTATATGAAAGTGAATATTTGAAGTTAAAGTTAATTACAAAATCAATAAATAACGGGAGTCAATGATAATACCTTCATTAGTCAAGGTATGAATAAAACATCAAGAAGATGATTAAGGAAACTATAAATAATATATTTACCAATTGTGGTAATAATAAATTGTTATTGTCATTTATGAATATAAATAACATAAATTATCTTTAGAAAAATTATTTAGTAAAATAACAATATAATTTTGTAATATAATTTTGAATTCCATTTCTTTGGAAAAAAATTATAAAAACATAAATTTCATAAATGAATTTTTTAAATACTATAATTGAAAATAGTCATTGAAACTGAGAAATGTATCTCGAAAAAATTTGAAAGGCCATCTAGGATATACATTCTTTTCTTGTTGTACACACTAAAATAAAATGTTCATTCACTTTTTCAGTAAAAGTCTTAATGGAATTATTCTAAAAAAGTAAAAATAACTCCTTTTAAAACATGTTTTAAACTAAAAAATGGGTTTAAATTACATTAATAAATATCTTTTAAAATATTAAAACATTTTTAGGAAACAATTTTTATTTATAGAACATATTTTAGACTAAATTTGGAAATGATTTTGGATTTTCATGAAAACCAATTCTAAAATATGTCATTTACCAAAGTATGAAAATTTTACTATAAAATCAAATAGTTAATTATTATCAATAATATATAATAATGGAAGGGTTTATTAGTAATTAATAATGAATTTTTCTTTTAACTGATATTCATAAATAAATAATCTTGACCCGGATGACATTGTGAAATCAACCATTAAATTGGCCACAACATTGGATGAAGAATAAATGAAAGAATAAATTATTTTTCACCTATATAAATCCAAATAAAGAATAGATTAATTATAAAATAATATAATAATATTTTATTATAAACATATTCATTTCATGAAATTTTCAACAATGTAGATGTTTAACCCGATTAGTCGAAATTTAGTTAATAGATGTCTTACATTATGATTTCTTTTGGTTCATCGTTATTTAAACTCAAGTATATTACTTTATACATTAAAATATATTATTAAATAACTTTATTTATATTTATGATATCATATATAATCTGTTTATAACATATTACCATACGTTCATTAATCATATTTCATTTTTTTCATTATTTCATGCAATAATTGCACTATTTTTCGAGTACATTTTGACTTGCATTTTTTTCGTCCTATTATATAGATAATAATCTAAACAGGAACATAATGTAAACCTGGATATAAATATCATATATATTAATTAAATATGTATTTATATTAATAAATAATATGTTGTGATAGGAAATCAAATACACCATTTATGGAGGTTGTTATTCGTACATATGAATGAACATTGTTTCCTTGTTCTTGTCATTTTAAAAAAATAAAATAAAAAGTTATAAATTTATATTATTATTAAATTAAAAATTTTAGGTAATATTTATCACATATTTTTAGTAATACCATCCTTAATTTATTTTAGGCAATGTCTGAACGAATCACATCACATCACGAGGTAGTAGTCCACCATATACATGAGTGACATTATCGTATTCCCACAAAATGAAAATCCTAATGTAATGAGGAATATAGTTATTTTAAAATAATAATTACATAATTAATATCTTTTATATAATATGCAATATATTACTCAATCATTATTATTAACCATGAATGCTGTTAATGGAAAAAAGAATGACGTCGGTTCACATGGAGGTAGTCTTCTATAAACACGGATACTGATTTCATAACCTATTGATGGAAGTGTGTATAGTTATAGGTAATACCCTTAACATGAAAACATATTATTATAAAGAAAATAATAATTATATTATATAATAATGGTATAATAAAAATTAATGGAGATTGATAAAGAACTAAAATAAAAATTCATTTAGAAGAATATTACATCTTTTTTGTGTATCCTCTTTAGGATTTCAGTAAAAATTCCAATGGTTTGAATCACCCCTAATATAATGATCAAAGTATTAGTTTATTTAATTAGGTGAGTTATTTTGGGTAGTTCATGGTTGATAAAAAATTATTTTATGGTGTGTAGATCTGAGGAGAGGGGAGGGCTTTTACAAGTGGGGGAGAGGACAGAGTTGGCATTATGGAAAATAAGTTTGGTGTACATAGGTTTTGTACTAAAAAATTATTCCATAAAATACCATATTATATAAATGAAGAGTTAATTTTGATATATGTCCATAAAATAAGATTTTCAAAAGTGTTTTGTAACGACTCAATTATTTTTAGAATCCTTAGTTTTATAATTCTAGAATTAAATAGTTATATTTAGTATGTTATATAATTCTTAAAATAAATAATTTATTATATGGTTATTTATTTAAAACATTAATTTTTCAAATAAATATTTGTAAAATTAGAAAACTAATTTATTTTTGGATTTATTTATGATGAAATTACTTTATTATGAATTTTGGATAATATTCTGAAAAAAAAAATTTGGAATGGAAAAAAATATAGTTTTTTATAAAATATAGAATTTTATTTGTGACAGGGTGAAGAAATAATTAATATATAAAATTTATTAATAATGTTTAATAGTTAAATAATTATATTATAAGAGGAATATTCAATATTAATAATTTATAACAATGCTTTTTTAATGATAAGTATAAACTTTTTTGTCAATCTCAATATAGTGCCTATGTGTTGTTGGAAATATCAAATTTTGGTCCATATAAATAATAATTGAGTTCTAAAAAACTATTTTCGAAACTATTTTACTAAATAATATTTATTATTGATTTTATTTTCTATAAATTTATAATGTTAGTTTAATATAAAATTAATCTTATCCAAATGCATGTACATTATTGGTGGAGGGAAATAAAATAAAACATTAAAATTTAATGATGTTTTCATTACATGTATATCAGTGAGTATAAATAATAAAAAATATATATTTTTTTACATAAATAAATTATTTTTATGATTTTATTTTATTTTTATTTTTATAATGGAAATATTTATCTTTAATGCTTATGCAGTGCTGATACATTGCTTGTGGATGCAGAAGGAAAAAATAAATAAATTTTTTTTATTAAATGTATAAGGACAATTTTTCAATCTATAAACTATATTAATTTACATAGATGTGTATTTGTAGGCCATTATATTTTCAGTTATATTTGGGGGCCTTTTGTCCCAAATGAGTCACTGAAAGACATTTATAATATTATATTTTAAATATAAGTCAAGATCTATCATTATTGTTTTTAATTAGTTTAATATTTCTAATCTATGGATTTCATTTAGATTATATCGAAACTAAATATTGCATTAAAATTTTAAAAATATATAATTCTAATGAAAATTTATTTAACATTTATAGAAAAAATAAATAACCTAATGGTTTGAACAATTATTTTTCAATGATTATTTAGTAAATAAATATATCAAATTAATGATATTAAAAATAAAAAATTAAATATTATATTATATTTCTTAGATAAATGATGATTTAAATAGACTAATAATCCATGTCTATGATATAATAAGAATTTTAATTCTAATTTTAATCTTTTTTTAATGTGATTAAATTCATAATTATGAATAGTGTATAATTTGATAGAAAAATTATTTTTCACAAATAAAATATTTAATTAAATTGTTTGAAAATCAAAAAAATCCAGAAATTTTTTAAAAATGTTAATTTTACATCTAAAATGTGATATAATTTTAGTTTTCTTCCTTTTGAAAGTCTTTAGCCATTTATTATACTAATTATATTTTAATAATTTATGTTATTCTTAATTTTCCCCTCACCATATTTATAAACGGAGGATTTTACTTCACCAATATTCCCCAGAACGATCCTTCATAATTGACTATATTCTGAAAAATTTTCTTTTACTCATCCTTTCACAAATTCTAGTCTTTCGAGGATCACAAAAAAGGCAACTTCCAACAGCCTTATAAATGTTCTCAAGGTGAAATTTTCCAGAGGCAATTTCCATCTTTTTCTCTTTAAATTTTTTTCTCAATTATACCTTATACTAAAATCCTTTGAAATGTTTCATGATAACACCAGTATCATATATATATTTTAATTTTTAATTTTTCTATATTAGTCATAAAATACCTCATTTTCTTATTCCATTTTAATATAAAGAAATTGTCATCCAAGGTGTGTCAATTCAACACCCTGTGGGATGATTATTTTTCCTTTACCATTATTTCAATAATGTGATGTTTTAATTATATTTTAATAGCTTAAAATAACTTATATATAAAAATTTTCTCACTTTTAGAGAATCATTTCTTTTTTACAAGAAATTTTATAATTAACCGACCTTAGAAACCATGAAAATAACACACCCAAAACAATGGAAATAAAAAATATTATTAATAAATGGGTGGAAAAGGTTATATGAAAATACTTTAAAGTGTTATAAACATGTTATTAGTTCTATAGTGAATTAATAAAAATCATCAAACCATTTTATTGGATGTTCTAACACTTTTGGAGAAAGTCGAACCTCAAGTAAGTGACTCTTTAACTAAAACATTATTTTAAATTTTTTAACAATTTATAATTCAAAATGAATCTATTTTATGTCCATGCATTCAGAATTGGTTTTGTAAAATTATTTATATTGTTATTAATGTTTTAATTTATCTCATTTTTTTTGAAAATGAAACTTTTCATTTGTTATCTAATAGACATTCCCTTTTCAAAATCATTTTAATTTTATATTTTATGAAATTCAAAAAGATAGTACATTTTCATATGGAATGAGTGGTTTTCCCTGATTTCATGAAACTTCATTAAATTAGAATTTACTTCGTATTATTAAATATTTATTTTTGAATGATATTATTTCATTATTTTGTGTGCGGTTTTAATATTTTTACAGTGATTTTTATACGAAAATTGTTTTTTAATATTTGAATCTGTTTTATACATTGTTTTAAATGAGTGGTGAAGTTTTTTATTCATGATATAATCCTACTAATTTATTTTATATAGAGTCGATCACATTATCTCACAATATATTATGGGTTAATCACCATTATACCTCATGATATGATGAGTTGATCCCCAGTATAGCTCATGATATCATGAGTGGGCCCCTTTATAGCTATCAAATGCGTTCTGTACACCGAAGATGGAATTTGACCCTAAGGGTATTTTATTTATTATCTATAATGTAATATTTTTAATGTAAAACATTCTTTAGGAGACATCATTATTTCTCTATGCATACCTACAAGTTTTCAAGAAAATATTTTTTATGGGTTTTTTTTTTGTTTTAACCAGATTAATAATTTTCATTATTTATGTCCCCTATAATGCTTTTTGTGATCCAAAAATGTTTTTAAATGTTTCTCACATTGTATAAGGTCTAGTAATAGAAATGATATTTCTATGATAAATGTTTTGAAGATTTTTCAAAGAAATCACGTCCATATTTTTAAATGTTTTACATTTAGGATGAAATTGATACTTTTTTGTAGTATTCACCTTGTATAAATGTGGAATGGTATATTTGTATAATGTTATAATTCTCAAATTATATAAACCTAAAAATATCATCAATTTTAAATAAAATAAAATTCATGAAATTACAAATGATTTTGTATTTTTATGGATGCTTCCTTATAGATGGTATCAAATGATTGTTTAAAAAACCTTTGGGTTTAGGATGATGTTAATGAAATACCATAAATAATTTCTACATTATGGTTATTTTAAACTAATATATTATTTTATTGTTACATTTTTGTTTCATCTAAGATATGTATCTTTAAAATAGTTTTCCACAGAAGGAATAGGGAAACCGAAGTAGGAAGGCACCGAGATGATGATATCATCCTAAATATGTAGCCTAGAATAGTGGGATCTAGAACATAGTATATTGTGAAAGTAATGGATAGGTTTAATAATGAGATAAATTGTGGTGGTATTCATACAAGAGAATAACATAGTATACCATGATGGAATATTTAATTTATGGATAATTTTATAAATAAACATCCCCCATCTTCTAGCAGATAATTTGACCTAATGGTATCCACTGGATGATAAATTCTCTAGAAAAGATATTTGATGGAATGAGATATTTGGAACATGATAAAGAAACCATTTTCATTTACCATTTTAAAGGTGAATTTAATCAGTTGTAGTCTTTGGATAATAATTCTAGAGAGAATTATTATTTTATTTTATGGTATATGAATCATTAAAGGATCATTTCCTTGGGAAATATTTCACTAATTTTTTTCGAATCCAAATTGAAAAATACTTTTTTTGAATTAAGGAAAATAAATGTAGGATATATAGAATTATATAATGAAACATCCCAATATTGGCTAGGCATGTGTCATATTTTTTTGAGACACTCATGGGAAAATTAATTGGTTTTAATTATAATTGAAGACATGTTTATTATGAGCATTATCCCAATGGTAATTTAAAATAAGTGATAATTTTTTTCATTTTTCTAAAAATTATGAAATGGAATTTCCTGACACATATGTTCCTCATGATGATATTAGTAAGAAGCATTCAGGATGACACACTTTGGGGAAGAATTCACCAAATGTATTTGGATGTGAGAGAATCAACATCCCTTTATATGAAATGTGTTGTAAAAAATAACATGGATAATGTCTTGTAAAATCTAGGAAGTGATTCTGATTTGGAATGTTTTGACCAATAGCTCATCATGGAAAGGAACATGATCAAAAGGAAAATGATAAGTCAATGATAAAGTACTTTTATTGTAAGGATTTGGTTCCTTATTCTAATGGGTTTCCATGTCTAGTCATTGTGGTAGTAAATCAATATAATTGGATGTAGAGGGGTGTGGAAACATACATTGAAACTACTTTAGAATATGTTGATCCATAAAACGAGGTGGTATTTGGATCATTTTAGAGTTTTTATACAAAACACTAATGTGTTATTTTATTTAGGTTCCACACATTTACTAATTTCAATGAAATGTTCATTTATATTTGAAATTCCACCTCATGAAATGAATAAAAAACATATGGTGAAAACACCTAGGGAAAATATTATGGAAAAATGATATTATTGGATTCATATAATCATTTTCTGTAGAAGTAAAAAACCTAAAAACGTTTTGGGTTTCCCATTATTATATTTTGAATTTTTTTGTATGTATATTCATTCTATTTACCATGAAAATATTTATTGTTGAGTTAAAGTAGTAAAATGTCAAAAATATATTCCAATTGTGTATAAGAATGAACCAATATCACCAATAATATATTAGGAAGCTCAGAAACTATTAAAAGATAAAAATGAATGCTATGTTGTACAGATTTTTGAAAATAACAGAACTTTTCAGATTAATTATGTGTCATTGGTAAATGTGTATCATAATGTTTTCCTTGATGATTTTCCAGGAATTTTTCTTGATCATGAATTTGAATTTACTATTGACTTAGTTCTCGATGTTAATCTAATTTAAAACCCCCCTTATTTAATTTATCAATTAAAACATCTATAATTGAAAAATAAGTTATAGTAATTGTTAAATAAAGGATTCATAAGACCTAGCACTTCACCAAACAATGCTCCGATCTTGTTTTCTAAAAATAAATATATTTCAATGAGACTATTTATTGACTATATATACATGAATTTCATCACTATTAAGATCAAGTATCATTTTCATTGTATTGATGATTTGTTTCATCATCTCTATGAAGAATATTATTTTTTGATGGTTAAATTGAGGTCAGGGTAACATCAGTTGAACATAAAGGAAGGAGACATTATGAAGACATTTTTTCTTACTAAATATGGGAATTATGAATTGTTCTTTATCTCATTTTGGTTAACTAACACACCTATTGAATTCATGGAACTTTTGAATATAATATCCCTAGATGTTTTGGAATATTTTTTTGGTTTTTTTATAAATGAAATGATGTTATATTCTAAAATTATATAGCAACATGAAAGACATCCATTTTTATTTTTCAAAAATTATATGAAAATAAAATGTATAAAACATTAAGAAATGAAATTTTTGTTGTAAAAATTTATTTTATCGGTCATATTTTTTTTAAGATGTCCTAACTATTGATCCTGATAAAAGATAAGTGGTCAAATAATAGTCAATACACAAAAATATAATGGATATTTGAATTTTTATTCATTTAGATAGATATTACAATAGATTTGTTGAAAACATTGTACTGTTATCTATCCCAATGAATAAGTTAACTCTAACAGTTGTTAAATTCGTCCAGACAAAAGAATGTGATGATTATTTTCAGGAATTGAAAACAATATTGGTCAATGCTCCAGTTATAACCATGCCTTTCACAAATGGTGAATTTTTCATTTGATGCCACCCTCCAAAAAAGGTGAAAACCTCCTCGAATGACCATATGACAAGATAGATAATAACCACTGTGTCATTCTTCCAGTAGACCCCGGGTTAGGGTCTACTATCGAGGGTTTGGAAGACACAGAGATAAGAGGCATTACCCACTAAGAGAAAACATACATAAGAGAGAGATATGATATACACCAACCAACACTTACTCCAATTACAATATAAGATAAACCAAAGTAAAATTTAATAATACCATTCAATGACTACAAAAACTGCAAGGAAAAACTACATGTACCAAAATAAGGTAAAACATCAGTGACGGAGAATCCCGAACATCTCCTACAAAACCTACAAACTATTAATAACCATCATAATTTCCAAACACCTCTAAGGGACCCAAAAACTATTATATAATGTAGTGAGACTATAACAGTATACCAAATAGTATTATCCTAAGATACTCTTTTCAAATTGTAATGAATTAATGTTAATTAATGGTGAACAACAAATGAAACAAATTTTTCACCTAAATATGTATGATAATTTCCTGGCCTCTCCATGGGTACTCTCATCAAGAATCACATAAGATAGAATATTATATAATGATGAATATCAATTTTATCCCAATACCACTTGTTTAATGGTTTTCTTCTTTTCCTTAACATCACATGTCTTGAGCATATCTCTACAAAAAAGGCTATCCCGAAGACACCTGCGTGAAGAACCAAAACATGAAACTTGTGCAACAAAAACTAACACTTCCATATACCCAAAATTATCCATGTAGTTTTTGGGGGTCACCATAGCATATAAAATTTATATCATACATCTAGTATGATACCTCAGCCATTACAGCCCATACGTAGAGTGATCGTCCTCAATCCATCATAGCATATACATGTCATACCTATAGCATACATTAAGAAACAATATATAGGATATATGTGTGTGAAATAACCATAGTCCATTAAAACACTCTACACACATATATGGGGAAAACTGACCTCCATGAACATTATCACAAGTAACTACCAAGAGAAGACAATAGGGCTAAAGGGGATTGTCAACCGTCCATCATCCCACTAAAATGTTGTGGAAAACACCCCCAATGGATTAAAATCTTGGGGGTATCAATCACCCAAACTGATAGGGTGGGGTATCATATAAAAACACAAAATGTATAGAATATTTTATAGCTCACCAACATGCTATGGGGAAATCCAAGTCTTACACTCAAGTGCAGCTAATGGCTCTCGGACTCCGAGCTTCCATTACTAAGACTATATATCCTATAACCACATAACCATTTAAAAAGAGTCATTAAGTCCTATTATACATTTTAATTAGCAAAACATTATAGTAATTAATTATTTACCGATTAATTAACAAATATCATTTCAAAATATCATTTCACAAACATTACAACAAAGTTACATGACCTGTAGGCATAACCAAACTTAGTCCATAACATCTCAATGTCCAAACTCAACATTGCATCCCATAAGGATAAAATCCCATTAATTAAACATCAATTTTACATTTATTTTACAAAATTAACATTTTTACATATTTCCATGTATTTTAATAAATAATTCTATCATACCAAATGAATGTGGGTCAACATTGTGAGTACATCGAGTCTTTTCCACCTATAGAATGAGTGTAGACCCATCTATACTTGATAAGAAAAAACATAAATCACATGGAATACCATTAAAATCTTATTCAATTTTTATGTATGGTATGAAAGACCATTTTCCTCATGCATTAGGGAAGGTAAAACATATAAAAAATTGGTTCAACATAAATCACATTCATGTCAACCGATAATCTTATATTCAACTCGTTCAATCATCCTTGGTGTCCTCCTTAACACCTACATGAATAAAACAATGAATCTCTCCAATCTAGGTATAAAATTCTACCACAACCATCACAGGGATTCCCTTACCCGACATACCATAATAGCCTTCTAGGATTATCCATCCAAGGTGAAAACCATAATACAAGAAATATGAAACAATTAACAAAGTAACTGGGCTCCTAGCCCTAAATATGGCATTCCACCTTCAAAAACAATGATCCCTCATACCTCTAAACCCTATAATTCTTGGCCTTTACATGAAATTTAGAAATTTGTAACCCTACAATGATTTATCTTTTAACACACAATAATATATTTATATTATATTTAATTCACATATTCAAATATACATGAATAACAAAATTTATTTTAATACCATCAAATTGCAACAACAACAACTATATTCATTAACATGACTCATTATATTTTTTCAATTAATTTACAATTAATCTAGACTTTACATTCATTTCCAATTCCATCAATATTGAAAATCTAAAATATCAATCCATATATATCACAATCTCAAAAAAATGAAGAGGAAATAACATCTCTAGGCAATTGATACCTATTATTTATTGTGGTTCAAATATTTATTTTGTCAATTACATTTTGATCCCTTGAGGGAAATCATGATAACTCTATGACTGCATGCAAATTTAATAGAAAATCCATAAATCACCAACCTCACAATGTTTCCGACATTCATTTCATGAGAATGGTCCAACACAACAGATCAGGATCACCTATCCCATAATTACTGCATCCACCTGAGGACACCACTAGACAAACACATCAACAAAAACCCAATTAATCACATTTAGAAACATGGATATCACAATCCATAACATTTCAAGGAGAAATAAAGGAGATAGATCAAGGAACCCATAATAACATAGTTTTAACATACCTTATATCAAATACATATAGACCCTTCCAGGTTGCACTAAAATAGGAGGTGCATATGCAGTAAGAAAACTATAAAGGAAAATCATCATAGGATTATAGTTCAATCACGATACTTCTATGGAAAAAAGAAAAAGGGGTGTCCCGCACCATGAGAAATGAGAAGGATGAAAAAGGGAAGAAGTTATCTTGGCCCTTTTGAAAATAAAAATGGAGTAGTGGTTTAGAATTTCCATAAAATGAGGATCTAGTCAAGATTATGTGGTTTGATCGAGTAATTGCACCATGACACATAATATAATATAACTAATAGTTATGGTCTTTAAACTAGCCTTAAATCCCTTAAAACCGGAATTTGAAATCATTTCATGACAATGATAATGTCAAATGGGTGAAACTGAAGGACGATAGAAATATTGTACACATATCGATCTGGAAATAATGTAGACCTACCAATATATAAGCTTATAAAAGTGACCTATGGATAGATGATCTACTGTTAGAAGACATACTAATAGATAGGATACTGATAGATGACCTACCAATAAATGAAATACCATTAGATGACCTATCATTCTGGAAACATTATTAAACCTATTGATAGATTACATGACATTCTAGAAACACTATTCAACCTACGGATAGATGAACTTTGGATAGATGACCTACCATCCTAGAAACACTGTTCACAGAACTAGAAATTTTTCTATGTGTCAAAAATATGTTTTCTTAACCTCATAGAACACATAAAACCCAAAATTTTTATATCTTAATGGAACAGAGAGGTTCGAGACATTATATTATATACCTCTCAAAACAATATCTACCTCAAGAATCAAAAAAACACCTAGAGAGAAAACATAAATGGGGTCCAAACTACAACCCTTTGAGATACCTCTCAAGGCTCTCACCACAACTAAATCGTGATTGATTCATCAATGGAACATTACAAAACCAACATAAAACTATAAAAAGCTCATAAACTCCAATACAAAGGGATATACCTCTCTAAATAGAAAGGACTCAATAAGAAATAAGAGAAATACATATCAAAAATGGAAGGGGTATACAACCATCAAAAGAACAACGTTACACAAAAAGAGATAAACATCAAATAACTCGAGATACTAAGCATGTATCCATGAATGACAGTCTCATGTACTATCCTACATTCTACTATGCTAACACAAGACTTGAACCAGGGGGATAGAACACAAATAAAACACTATCTACTTGCCATTATAGATCTCTACAATCTACATTGTGATCGTCGAATCATCATCCACATCGGTCTTTACCTAATTCAGGATGTGAGAGTCATCATGAAGATAACAATAGAGATATGATGCATGGAAAACATCATTTATCTTTATCATCATTAAGGGAAGTGCTACCTAATACTCCACTACTCTAACATGATCCAACACTTTTAAATTCTAAAACAATAGTGGAGAAACATTACTCCCATTATGAAACCTTCCTTGACCACGATGTGGAGTAACCTTTAGAAAAATTTTATTCCTAATATCAAACTCTAGAACACGCCTATGATGATTGGAATAAAACATCTGATGAAAATGTGATTTCTTCATCCTATCATGAATCACCAGAACCATATATGTTGTATTTTGTACCAGTTTGGCCCCTAGTATTGAAGACTCTCTAACCCTAGTCCAAAAAATGAGGATCATAAAGATTATCCATGTAAGTCTTTAAATAGAACCGTATTGATGGTGGAGTGGGAAAAAAATGTAAGAGAAATCCAACAAGGGTATATGCCTCATACAAGAACCTCCAAAATCAAGGACTCAAGAGTGTAACATGTCTTCCAATGTTTGGATGGTTTGCTTTGTCTGAACAATCATCCATGGAAGAAAATAAGTGATAAGGAATAACTAAGAACCAAAATTAATTTGGAGACCTCCCCACACTATATAGTTAAAACAAGAATCTCAATATTAAATGACTTTCCTCATGTCTCCATTGAATCTCACCACCTCCTCTATATATCACATCGATAAATCATTTACTAAGCTTGAATCCTTTATTTCTAAAAAGTTTTCTGATTTCATAAAATGATGCACTACTACCCATATAGTTTCATTAGCTCTATGAGATTCAGGTAATGTAGTAGTGAATTCAATTGATATTTCCTCCCATATACACTATGGATCATCTAATGGATGGAGAAAACCACTGAGAATATAGTGCATGGCCTTAACCTTCTAGAAGACCAAGCATCAAGACAGAAACTCTACAAGTTCACACATCAACCGAGGCCACCAATACTAACTTCTCAATTATCGGTACATTTTTGTAACTAGAGTATGTACTGCTAAGGAAGAAAAATGGAACTCTATGAGAAAAATCTCACACATCCCCAAAAGAATGAAAATTCTCCTCTGAAAAAACATCTGGTGTTTTTCATCCTCATACCAACCATCAGGGGAAACGCTACAAAACATCCGGTCTCTATAGACTTCAATATCACGATCCCCCAATTGGGAATCCTCCACCTACTACACTAGAGACAACTACACCACTATTTGAAAAAGACATCCTATGCTCCTATATTCTCCCACATCGATATGTAATGTTTAATGTTCTTAAATTACACTCTAGGAATAACCTGATTCACACACATCATCACTACGTGACTTCCTTCTTAGTGCCTCGACTACAACATACCCCTCGTGAGGTGTATATGATATTTCGAAGTCGTAATACTATAATAACTCCATCCACCGATATTTTCACATGTTCAAGTCATAATCGAAGAAATCACACCTTCAAATTTTATGATTGATGATGTCCAGAAAATGATCACTAATGAGATAATGTATCCATAACATTAGAGAAAACACCATTGGTACAAACTCATGATCATGGTTGGAATAGTTATGTTCATGGGGATGTAACAACCATGACCCATAATAAATAATATATCTTGTCTTCATCATAAAACAACCTACTCCCAAATTAATATCATCACATATAACCTCAAGCATAACTCTTTATTTTAGTATATAAATAACCAAAGCTGTAACCAACTTCTCTTTCATATAATCCTAAGTAATCCGACACTAATAAGTCACTAGTGCAGAAAACGTTTTTTATGTCAGTTATTTTTTATTTTTTATGTATTTTATTAGCCGACATTATTAAAGGAGATGTTATAAATATTGTATTTTAGTTTAGTTATTTGAAAACTATCGTAAGAACATATATATATATATGAATCATTTCTCACGTCAGTTCTAAAATAACTATTGTGAAAAATGCTTCAAGGGATCGATTTATTATTTCAGTTATTTAACAAATGAAATGGTATATAGTTTATTACGTCAGTTATGAAACAACGAACATAATATATTGCACCTCCAAAGTGTTTTTCACATCAGTTATACAATATCCAATGTGAAAAATGATATACGATGGAGGTTAGTAAATAACTAACATAGAAAACCATGCCCTTTGAATTTATTATGTTAGTTATGAAATAACTGATGTAAAAACCATCCCCCATGCATTTATTACGTCAATTATTTTATAACCGATGAAAAAAATCAGTTTGTGAAGCATTTTTCACATTAGTTATACAATAATCGACATGGGAAATGATATACGACATTTTTATTAAATAACCGATGCAAAATCAAATTCCCCAAGAATTTTTTACACCAGTTATTAGATAACCAACGAAAAAGCCCATTCCCCATTCATTTATTATGCCGGTAATAAAAAAAATATAAAAAAACAAATTTTCTTAAATAAAACCATGAAAAATTACTATGCTCTTCCAAATTAGACATGAATAGGTAGAAACCATACAAAAAAGTAGCCCAAAACATGACCATTGTCTATACAAAAAAATTATTAAAACTAGAAAAAAAAAAGAACCATATAAAAATTAAACATTCACATTTATAACATTCAAAATGTAATATTTCAACTAAAAACCCTAAATCCAACCAAAAAAACTACCAAATATCGAAATACAATTATAATATTCAAAATTTCATTTTACACTACAACTAATCTAAAATCCAATCAAAACTGTAAAATAATTTGACCATTCCCCCTTGTATGTGTTTGAACTCTTGAGAACTATATATTTTAGGGTCATAAATTAACTAAAAATTAATATCATTGTAGTTAATAAGAATAAGGAATAAATCAAATTAAATAGAATGAGAAATTTTATTAATAAATCTAACCTAGTCAAACTTAAAAATTGTTCCAGTTGTAATTATTTCTTATATAAATATTAACATATTATATCCACATTTGAGGAACCCTTTTTATTTATGAAAATTCTGTTCAAATAAGTTTCAATTCAAGATATCATTTTAATTTAATACATCGAAAAGTACAAATTATAAATGGATATTTACCCTTAATTTTACATATTTGATCTCGACACTCTTTCTCATTGTGTTTTTTCAAAAGTAGGCCCATCTCCTATTGGAAAATTATTTAAATGTGATAAATTTAAAATTACATATAATATAAAAAAATAATATGAAATTGGAACATACTCTTCCAAACTATTCTTAAAACATCCATGCACATCGCTATAGATAGAGAATAACAAATAAAGTGTTTTCTCATGTGGACAAAAAACACATAACATCCAATGATCATAGATATAATATGAAATGTAAGGATGTTGGTTTTTTATGTTAAATGATAAAGAACACTTGGTTAGATATATTTTAAATACATCTCACAAAAAGGAATTATCCTACACTGTGTGATTATATTCTCTTTAAATCTCCTTACAATATAAAGTGTTATTTGTTCCACATCCAATAGATGTGCTTTAGGGGAAATCATATGTGGGTCCATAAATCCATATACATCTATCTATTCATTATTCTCACACATGTTATAAATATACCTAATACCAAATAGTATTAAGTATACCTTTTTAATAAATTCAATTTATGTAAAGGTGTTATGAGTTACATAGAAAAAATTGGCACCACGGTGATACCCAAAATATCTCTACTGAAAAGATCCATGAAATCATTCTTCACAATCCCCACATATATTTCTCATCATAAAACATGATATTCCATTAGAAAGAAATAATGATCTGCCAAAAATTTTGAATATCTTGACAATCTTTCAAGACTACTAGAATCTGTATCTAATGTCATAGTAATTTGTCTGTATTTTTGTCTATACAGTATGTCCATAGCATTGAATTATTGTTGTAAATAAATAAAAAAATATATTATTTTCCAAATATTAAAACAACATTAATAAAATATATCTTATACATACCTCTATGGTAATGACTCAAAAATGTATTTATGGCCAAACTAAAGAGTGGTTGATACTATGTCCAAATTTTGTCACGTCATCTGTAGGTAATTGTACTCAAGCTGATCTATCTATAATATCCTATGCAGTGACCCTATGATGCTATACCTCTAACTGTTGATGATGAACTATATCTTTTATACAATATACCAGCCCATATTACACTATATGATGGTTAGCATCATCAACATGCAACTCAAAATAAGTAGGAAAATTTGGAAGAGGAGTAGGAAAAAAAATGGGGTCTGCTGGATGAGGTGGAGGATAATTAATGGGGTCTAGAGGTAGGGTAGTGGGAGCTATTGGCGGAGGTGGAGGATAAATAATAGGTTCCACAGGGGGAGTTGGAGGAATGAGAGTTGCAGTCTAAAATTGTCTTTCCACATATAAAAACACAGATTGTACCAATGCTCTAATATTTTCCTCTATCATCACATTAATATTATGAACTTTAGCCTCCAATTATTTTATTTTTTTATAAAAACCCACAACGGAAGAAGTTTACGATCATGGAAACACTTTTCTTACTGATACACCCATTAGGTATCCTCATAAATGACTAGGGTGTTTGGGATTTCCCCATGCTACAGATAAAATATCTTGCCTTCCCAAAGTTGTAAAAACCCCCTGTGTGCTCTACTCTTCCAGAGAATCCTATATTACTTAATTTTACATTTTTGTAACGATTAAAATTAAATAAAGAATATAATTAACTTAAATAAATAAAATAAATATCTTACAGTCCACTTATCTTTGATTATTGACACTTCCAAAATATATTACCCCATTTTTCCAATCCGATATCACTTCCATTTTTTCATGTATATATCAAGGGGATGGATGAGAAACCAATCAAAATCTTGAGGACTCTTCTCTAGGTTATCATAATTTTTTTATCCTTTTTTCTTTCAATAAACTATACCCTCCCCAAGATAAACTATGAGGGTATACATTTTTACATTTTATCACTATATGAGATGTACTTTTTTCTATAAATTAAGAATAAGAAATCACTAAAAAACCATAATAAGATCATTTATATAAGAAATCGTATAAAATTTTACATTTTCCATACCAAAATTGATTCTTTTCTTATACATTAAAGAAATTGTTTCCATGTGTTTTTATCTATGAAAGGATATATATGACATAGATGTTCATGTTTCTTATGAAACAAAATTAAATAAAATGTGTGGATTGGTTTGTAATCCCCCCATCTCCTAGCTTCCATTGATAAACATTTCCACCAGACTTCTCCAATATCAGGAATATCAAATGTCATCTGATGAAGAAGAGTTAAAACATATTAAACTATTAACATTTAACGATTAGTCAAACAATATCAAAAGATCATAACAAACATGTCTCCCACAACTATGATATTATCTCTTTTTTAACACTTCACCAATCTTTATACATAACGCTTTCTTTTCCTTTACCCT
The DNA here is from genome assembly GCA_963277665.1 of Viscum album. Classification (NCBI taxonomy): domain Eukaryota; kingdom Viridiplantae; phylum Streptophyta; class Magnoliopsida; order Santalales; family Viscaceae; genus Viscum; species Viscum album. The sequence continues at coordinate 1,552,068,853 of OY728161.1, read as the reverse complement.
GAGTTGATACAAAACACTTAAAATATTTTTCATTTGGACCTCTAGGAATATCATTCTCATAAAACTCACTGAGTATCCTCTGGTCCGGACTAAGGGAATGTGAAAATTTTGGTAAACATATCATGCCATGTTTACCAACTCTTCAACACTTCTTTTTAATTATAGGATCACATTGGGACGATTGGGGAACATTAAGAGAAACATGTGAATGATCCTCCCCAAATGTATGATCATGATGATCATCTCCAGAATCATGTTGTTGATCAACTGGCTGATCTATCATTATCATTCAAATCAAAAAATAAAACATTAATTCATAGTTATACAAATTCAAATATTACAAGAAAAATATAAATAAAATATGAAAAAATGAATTATGTTACGTAATAGTAAACATGGTAAATATGGTCAGCATGTTAAAAAATGGTAATGATTTTAGCTATTTTAAACATTGTCTTGTAATTATCATTCAAAAAATCAATTAATATATAAGTTATTTAAAGGTAAACTATGGTAAAAATTGTAAATATGGTAAAAATTGTAAATATGGTAAACATGGTAAACATGGTAATGTAATTTTTCTTTTATCAAAATAAAGAGAAATATAAGTTATTTAATGGATTACATGATAAACTATAACAAAAAATAGTAAGATAAACAAACATATCTACTTACTTGTTTTAATACTCATTTTAATAAAGGAACACATTACAATATCTAACATTTTATGAAATTAATAAATGTAAAAAAGAAATAATCATATGTTACATGTAATATTAGGAATGAAAAAATGTATTTTATTTCCCAAATTCCTTCATCATGATTATTCCTTATAGAACAAACCATTACATCAACATACTCATCGTTATTTTTTGCTAATCGATCCATGGATATTGGGATCTCACATAAATATGCATCTTCATCAAGTTGGTCCTCACAAAAATATTGTTTATTTCATGTAAAATAATATAAGACTATATATCTTATTGATCACCAACATAGAAAAACTATTTTGAATGTGTTTCGATTATTGAAGAATCTGTTGTGTCTTCCAATCTATTCAAATTAACGACTGTCATTCCAAATTCATCATGTCTCACACTATTGTTATTGATAAACCATTTGTAGTTAAATACATGAACATTAATTTTAAAGTAATAACCCTCCCAGATTTAGTCAATGACTCTATAATATGCAATTGATATAGAAATTGTTTTTTTGTCATTATAAATCAAAAAATGATTTGCTTTTATATACACCAATACACCACTATTCTAAACTGCACTTCTATAGACTTGAGATTTTGTATGAAATTTGTAGCAATTAATTTTATAACTAGGTCATGTTATCACATTTAAACATGGACCCCACACATACCATCATCATTTATTTAATATATCTTATCTACTAAGAAATATCTTTTTAAACCATGGAATAAATGTTTTCTTGTGCTATTTCAAAATCCACAATTTTTTATTCATTAGATTACATTGTTTCAACTCATTAATATGAAATGGGATATATATTTTAAAATCATATTTGTTATTCAAGATTTATAAATGTACCTTCTTCATCTATTCATCTGAAAAAGATTTGACATTCATTCCATGAATCCACATTCCCTCATTATTAACTCATTCATGGAGGGATGGAGGCAAACATATGTGCTCCGCCACATCCAAATAGCTCGTACAAAACTCCGTTACCTCATTGTAAATATACTTTTCAATAATGGAGGCTTCTGGTCGATATATATTCTGAACACGCCCCTTCAATAATTTCATATTCCATTCATAAGGATACATCCAATAAAGATATATAGGTCCACAAAGCATTATTTATCAAAATAGAAGAACCATTAAATCCACAATTATATCATAAAATGATGGTGGAAAATAATTTTCTAATTGAAAAAGGATATAAATTGCACCCTTTTACAAAATTTTCAAGCATTCAAATCAATATGCTTATTAAAGATTGAATTGAAAAAATTACACACCTTTATTACAGTCTATCAGACACAGATGGGAAATATTCCACACAGTGCAATTGGTATAAGTTGTTTCATCATGATGTTATAATCATGAGATTTTATACCTATAAACATCATTTCCTTTAAAGAAGAAAATTATTTTACATTTGAAGAATAACCTTGAGGAACTTTGATATCATGAAGACACTAACAAAAATAATTTTCCCCCTCTTGGATAATGTATGAAAATTTGGGGGAAGAAATGTTCATCTTCCATTAGGAGTGAGATCTAACACCTGTCATATTCCTGTTGATAGTAAGTAGAATATTTCATTCAACCCATCTTCAGTCTTTCCACTAATATCTAACAATGTTTCAGTAAAACTGTCGTAGATATACTTCTCCACATGCATGAAATAAATATTATGTTTCACTTCATGAGATCTCCAATATGGCAGCTCTAAAAATATTCACATTTTCTTAAAAATATTTCTCTCATTAATAGATTTATGTGTCTTTCCCAATGCCATGTAAAGGTTTTAAACCCTCTCAAAATACACATCAGGGGATAATGGTTTGGGAGTAATATTAAATTCTTATGAGACATTGAAATCCGTTTTTAGTTTTCTATAAAATTCATCCATTGGAAAAAACTTTCGATGACCCATGTATACTGTTTTCATCCCATATTGAAATTGACAAAATGAAGTATATTTTTTAAAAATTGTACATGTTTTAAGCCCCTAAACATTGTATCCAGAAAAATTTTCATATGCTGGGATTTCATTTATAGTGAACATAAGCACTACATGCAATTGAAATTATTCCATTTTATAAGAATCATACACCCTAATACCATCCTCCCATAAATGTTTCAAATAATCAATTGATGGTGACAAGAAAACATCAATATCATTTAAGGGTTTCATCGAACTATAGATTATTATACTCAACATGACATATTTTTGCTTCATAAAAAAATTAAGAGAGAGGTTGTAAACAACCAATAAAAAAGTCAATGATCAGCGTGTGTTACTGAGGTTTTGATATGGATTCATTCCAACTTTCCACAACCTATGTCTGAGATTTCTAATTTCATTTCCTAATGTAGGATATTGCTCATCAATTTTCTTCAATTGTGAACAATCAGGTGAATGACATATTTTTCCATCATATATCCACTCATCAGCATGCTTTCTTAAAAAAATTTATCATTTGAATTAGAAAATAAACGTCTCAAATGGTGAATTATAGGAAGATACCAAAATACCATGGCAGAGAACTCTGAAATCTCTACATCAACATGGGATTTTTATTTCATCTTATATCGTGAAGTCCCATATTTAGGAAAATATAACCGAAATTAATATTCCATCTTATATATCATATAGTTATTCAAATTGGAATGTATTTTTTTGTATCCCAATCACATAGAGAATAATATTTTCATGGCCTTATAATGTGAATATAGATGATCGTTGTATTTGGGAAGAATGTCTTTCAACAATTATAACAGCTCTACAAAACATATTTCACTCCATCCATGTTTCTCCATTATGTTAATCAATCTTAACACTTCTGAAAAACCATAAAATATATACAACTTGGATACAATGGTTTTTCTGTTACACCATATATATACACAACTGTCAATTATATAACAATTTTTTCTGCAGTAATATCACAAATAATTTCTTCAATTCCATCGGAGGTACCATCATTCAAATAATAATAATTAGCAGATATGACATTCTATCCAGTTTCACCATACCAAATCCAAGGGCTATGACATAGATTAAAACCATGAAAACTCATATGATCTTTGATCTCATTACTTTTCAACTTTATCATATTCAAACATTTTAGGCATGGATAGGAGAAAATGTTATTTCTCGTAAAATTTTTTTTAGAAAATTAAAAAATATCCCCAAAACCATTCTCATATTCATTAATCATTTGATGTCCATAATCCATCTTTGACTCATTATTACCTTTAAAAATTATCAAACTAATACATCTTGTTAAAATAGACCAATTTTAGATATATATGAAAAATATCATAATTTTAATGTAAAACAATTTTGAAATAAAAAAAACAATATGAGTATTTGAAAAATATATGCATGGAGATAATATAAAAAAGGAAATATAGATATATATAACAGTTTTATAGTTATATGAAAAATTACATACTTTGAAATTAAGACAATTTTTAAAAAAAATTTGGAATAGTTGAGTCTGTATTCAGGGATTGGGGAACATTCAAAGGAATTATTCTACTAGATTTATATCAATATAGGAATGTATGGAATCTCATAAAAAGTGTCTAATGAACTTATTATATGATTATGATAAAAAAAACCCATGAATAAATTGTCAAGGTATGTGAAAGGAATGTTTAATTTAGAATGGAAATCATTTAGAAAGAAGAACTTTCCTTCCCAAGATAATGTCATCTTCAAATAAGATTAAGTGGGGGAATTTCAAAACTATAAAGACTTTTGATAATAATTTATTACCTCTATCATAAATAAAAAAACTGTCAGAAAATTAATTATGAAATCACAAATGTTGATTAGAGACTAAACTTTATAGAAAAATCGGAATATTCCCTTGAATAGATCAATGTTTGAATGGATAATATGAAAATCATTTAAGGATTACATATCTTTATCATATGGTTCATGATATAACAATATAAATTCATCTTATATCCTTTCTTATTAAGGAACACAATGAATAAATCCAGGAGCAACTAAATACCAAATTTACACATCCATAATCAGATAATATGAAGTATAAATATTAATATATGTAAACATTCTCCCTCTAGATTCAATGATATTGGTATTAAAGGTTTAACATATCTAGTGAAATCTCAAAGAGATTCCTCAATAAAAATCCTTGCATGGAGAATAAGTTAATAACCATGTAAATACTAATTCACTTATTAATGTGGAATTTAAAATCACCTAACCCATTTATTTTATGATATTATGAGCTCTTATAAAAAAAATACCTTATTAAAGTATTTCATTTTCTAAACTCATATTCAACATGTAAATAGTAGTAAAATATAGTCTAGGATAGAATGGGATATCATTATTAGAGAAAAATATAAGTATCCTTATCATTGAATGACTACCCACATAAGCAATATTTACAATCATTCACCTCCAATTTATTTTTCTTCAAAAACTCCTAGTAAAATTAAGAGAGAATTACATAGCTCTATATGATGACAATATTCACCTATATCTCTTATGTCTAACCAAGTATATTTTTAAATATAATGGTAGAGTAATTTAGATTAGATTCAATCCCTTAATAAGAAGTTTTACCATATAAGGAAAAATAAAATATTGAATATAAAAATAATTTTGAATTTAATATATTACCAAAAATAAGAATTAAAGAATGATAAAATTATTGATGTAATTTTTTTTAATAAACTCCTAGTTTGTAAGGTTATAGGGATGATCATGTACAATAATGTATTCATTGCAGCACCCATGTGGATTTATATGCACAAACACATCATAGAACACACATGGTAGCAACAAATATTGTAGAACATGCATGATATCACTCCATGGAATATTTTACTAGAAAAAACTTATCATGGTATAAAAAACACTAGGAAACTCACCATGATCGAAATAAATATGCTAGAAAAATAATTTCTCAATTCATAAATTTAGTGCATCACAAAAAAATAAAGAATGAAACCAAGGCGTGTGGGGCTTAATTGAGTGTTGTGAGTCAACTTGATAGATCTGGTGACAATAAAGATGATAAATGATGTTGGAGGGCATGAATTTGAATAATCATTTTTAGGTTTTTCAAGTGAGAGAGTCGAGTCGTAGGTCATCCAATTGAAGATAACATAATGATAGAATACGAGCCCTAATAAATCATTTAAAAGATTTATCGTGTTGGTTATTTTATAAATAACATGATAAAATATTTTTTGATGTTTATCACATTGTTTATTTTATAACCGACATGATAAACCATTGATATTTGATTTATCACATCAGCTATTTTAAAACCGATGTGATAAGTCGCCGAGATTTGCTTTATCACATCAGTTATCTTATAACCGATTTGATAAAGCACTGAGATTCAATATTTTACGTTGATTATTTTAAAATTGATATGATAAATCTAATCTCAGTATTTTTTACACTGCTAATAAAATAACCTACGTTCTAAATTAATTCTTGAGATTTATAATGTCGATTAAAAAATAAATTACTTGATAAAGCAATTTTTATAGCTTTTCACATCGGTTATATATAACCAACATAAAAACATCAATGTGTACATGTTTTATACACTAGTGATTCTATAGGAATTCTTGAACCTCTCTGTTCAATGATGTTATTGGAGTTGCAACCCTTGAGAAATTATATATGAAGATCCTATAATAACCTGTAAGGCCGAGGAATATTTTTACCTATGCCACTCTCAAAGGGGATTCCCAATACACAGGTTCTTCTAACTTCATTAGATCCATTCTTACTCCCTACTCGTATAAAAATTCCCTAGTAAACAGACTTATTGATCCCAAAATTCACGCATAAACATATTCCCAAATATATTTTATTGACGAATCATTCCAATAAAGTCACATAGATGTTTCTCATGCTCCATCATAGAAGTGGAGTACACAAGGATGTTGTCTATGAAAACTACCAAGATAACATCCTATAATTTAGGAAACATAGTGTCCATCAACCCCATGAAAACAAGTGGATAATTCATCACACTGAATGGAATCACATTGAACTCATAATGCTGATGAAAACAAAAGATAATAGTATTCGGGATATCCTCATCCTTCACACATATCTTATTATATCCTGACTATAAATTTTTCACTGAGAACCAACATTCACCCTTCAGTTTTAGAATTAATCATCAATATGTGGATTAGGATAGTGGTTATTCACTATCACCTAGTTCATGTGATGATAGTCGACATACAACCACAAACTGCAATCATCCTTCATTATGGAAAAAATGGGTTCACCCCACAGTTTCACACTCAAGTAAACTAAACCACACTTTAACAGTCCATCATATTTTAAATGAAACTCCCAAAACATAATAGGTTCCATCCTATATAGATACATCAAAATAGGAGTTGCTTCAGGCTATAGCTTGATCCTGAACTCAATCTCTCATCGAGGGGGTAACACTCTAACCACTTCTAGAATGAAATCAGGATACAACTCTATATCCCCAGAAAACACCAACTTCTAAACCTCTAACTAACTCAATATCATCTCACCTATCAAGGATGATAATGATGGAACAAACCATTCAACCAACATAGGATCTGAATCTCCAAAAAACACCATTGTCACTTCATCAGCTTTGAATAAAACCTCCTACCTGCTGAAGAAATACACAAAATACTACACATAATACATCAAATATATACTTAGGATGATATCATATGGTTTTATCCATAAACATATGAAATCTCCCCAGGAGTGTTGTGTCCCCAAGACTATCTCATAGTCCCTACATACATCAATGATGTATGTTTGTCCTCTAACTGGTGTAGTCAACTACAAGTGCACAAGAATACTCCCAAAATCAAGTCTGAAATCATGGGAAATGGTAGTTGATATGAAGGAGTGTATCACTCATGAATCAAACAAGTCATGAAACCACATAGAAACAAGCAAGGGGGACTTAGAATGATGATTTTCTCACCTAGCACTGGAAACCCTAATGCATGAAGATGGACATGACCTTCTACACTACCTCCTGAACCCTGATGGTCACAATATCCATGGCTATGCTCTACTCTCTGATGACATGGAGAATTTTGGGGCATTCCCCAACCAACACTATATTATTTTTCCTAATCCAAAATAGGTATAACATGATACTTCTGCCTTAGGTAGAACATCTTAAATAGAGGAACTTAAAGTAGAAAACCAAATGCAAATTGACTGGAAAAAAATTGTGGGCTCTCTCTTTTATGATTGAATCGTCCAACACAATAAATACGAGTTTCTGATCATATATCATAGGCATGAGATATGAATCCTCAAGATAAATGAGACATTGTGGGATGGGACCTACCCCCGATTGAATGAAAACTCTTATAACCTAAAAATTCAGAACCCCATACCACATCACTTATTCAAGAGGATTCCAGATGAATCCCCTATCGTGACCACCTATTTTTGGATAACATGATCCCTATTACCTATTCCTTCTCCAGTACTGCATGATATAGCTTCCACATAAAGTGGGTGACATGGTTCTAGATATCTAGATGAAAAGCCTCCTCAAATTGTCTCTCCCTATCCTCCTCATCTAGAAACAGGTCAAAATCATATCTCAGAACGTTCCTAAAACAGATCCAAAAATCTCACAAATTATAGATATCCTACTAAAGGGTATGAATCACTTGGCGACTGACCACTATTGTATTAAATGAAGGAAACTCAACACTAAACTATTCTCAAAACACCTCCCATGAGACTACGGACTCCTCACAATCTCCATAGAACAAGAACAACCATTAAATCACTTCTTGACATTGCATTTCCACAACCAACGATTCCCATTGAACCTACGGATCATTGATCGAATAGGGAGATGTTTTATCCTTTTCCAAAAAACTATTTCATGATTTCATATCAAATGGATCCCCCATAATTCTATTGACTATGGGGCTTAAACACTCATTGTTTCCTCTACAATGTGTCATCTTCATCAACCTCTACACGGTGGCAATCTGATGGAATAGCCTTCTGAACATATTATTCATGATGATGAGGAGGATTTCGACCTAGAACCATACCTAAAATATAATAAAATAGTTAGAGCTCATAAACCTGGAATATGGATGACATTAACATTAAATATTTTTTTTCTTTAATTAATTTTTTGTTAACCAATCAGAAGTTATATCCATTCAAACTTATGTTCAAAGAATAATTATGCATGATCATTTCCTTGGTCTCTACCTTAAATATAGTATCCCCTTTTTTAGTAACCCCAAAAATCTTAATGGTCAGTGAATCAGATTGCAAGGGTCCCAAAATACCTATGTCTATTTGGGTCAATCTTGTTTACAACACTTTCTAAACATAGGTGACATCCTTTACCTACCAACCCATGCAACCTCACATATCACTAACTCCAAAATCCATCATATCCCACAACATCACATCTGATACAACTCATTCACGACCCTCTACCCTCATGTTTACCCCAATTTGGATAGAAATCTGAGAAGATAGATCACGACCCCTAAGAATCACCTCCATTAGGCCCTAGGTTTATGACTATCCCCAAGGGTATGGGAAACACATAGATGGGAGGCATTACCCTATAAGAGAAAACTCGTAGAAGGGAGATATAATATTGACACCAACCAACTCTTGTACCTACTACAATATAAAAAAACCCAAGTGCATAAATGTACTTTCATGAAAGCACTACTAAAACTGAAAAGGAAAACTACATGTACCAAAGGAAAGTAAAATCGCAGCGACCATGAATCTTGAATAGTTTCTACAAAACCGAAATGCTAGTAGTAGCCAGCTTGATCTCCAACCTTCTCAAAATTACTAGAAATAAATTATATAATGTAGGGAGACTATAACTGTATTATTTGTAGGATCCTCCCTAGATCCTATTGTGAAATAGTAATGATGGGATTCAAAATAACATTGAACAACAGTTGAAACCAACTCATCACCTAAAAAGGTATTATGTCTAGACTCAATCTATATTTTCTCACCATGTTTCACATAAAATATAATATAATATAATGAACACTATCAAGGGTACCCTCATACCACTTCCTTAGTGGTTTTCTTCTTTTCCCCAATGTTTCAAATCTTGAGCATTTCTCTCTAAAAGTCTATCACAAAGAAACATAGATGAAGAACAACAATATGCACCTCACAAAACTCAAACCACCACATCCATGTATAAAAAAGTAACTAAGTAGTTTTTGGGAGCCTCCAAATCCTATATAACATATATCATACATCTTGAATTACACCTCAAGCCATTACAGCACATACACAGAGTATGGATATTCATTCCATTATTTCCTATACATGTTATACCTATAGTATCCATTACGAAATGATATCCAGGATATATGTGTGTTAAATAACCACAATACATTACTACACTCAAGACACAAATTTGGGAAAAAATAATCGCCATGCATACCATGTCACGACCCGTCCTCAGGGCCCGTGTCGTAACTACCCCAACCCTGCCTTCCATAGGCCAGGGGCTAGTGACTAACACCAAAGGTATAAATCCAGATAAAGGTAAGGCATTGCCTTTATATAAGTAAACAAACACACAACAGAGTACAAAAGATGAAGTATACAATAAGTAAACTAAGTAAGAAAGTTAGTGTTGTAAGTAAATGGGCAAGTATAAAAACCCAACCGAAAGTACAGTACAACTCAGAAAAGAAAGTACCACAGGTGAAAAGTAAAGCAAAAACCACCAAGTCATCCTACGGAATTCCCACTTGAAGGGTGTGTTTAGATAGTCTCATCAACTCCTTGGGTCCGGCCATCCGCTCTGAGTATGTCTCACCTGATAGTCCACCTCTGGGTACCGTACCGCTCCACAAGCCTCAACCACGATCAGCGATGTCAGTCGTCTACAACCAACACAACGTAGTGCGGGCATAGCGCGTGCAGGGGTGAGAATACGATACTCAGTAGGGACCCCGAGACCCCCGAAGGCCTCCCAAAATTCACAAAGGATAAAACACAAAGGAAAGCTACAATCAAGAAGTAAAAAGAAACTCTACATAGGTATATTCCCATACATATACCTATGTTATCAATTCCAGTAATTCTCCAACTCAAGAGCCTATGTACAACCCAGTCCACACAGGAAATCATAACACAATCCACATAGGAAAGCACAACCCAAGCCACACAGGAAGGCAAGTCAATCACCTCAATGATAATGATTGAAAGTCTTCACTCAGCTCAAATAGGTATACTACTCACGAAGAGGGGTGGAGATTATTAGATGTGGCCTATGAATCATCTCCTCTGTCGAACCCACGTAGGATCCAAGTATAGAAGTCGTCACTGCTGAACCCACGTAGGATTGAAGTACAGTAACCATCATTACCGAAACCACGTAGGATCCAAGTATTGTCATCATCACTGTAGAACCCAAATAGGATCCATGTACAGTCTTCCTCACGGCCAAACCCACGTAGGATCCAAGAACAGTCGTCGTCGTCATCACAGTCGCAGTCAGCTCTAGGGTTCTTACACACAACACGCTCGATTCTGGGAGGGTCTGCTCCATGAGCCAATAGGGTCAATACCTCAACTGTCACGAAGTCCATAGTTGATGTATCATAGAGTACCATCTTGTCAATAGGAACTCAACATGAAATACGACACATCAATCAGACACCCGGTCTGAGAGTTATTGGATTTTCCGTCCCAAGGGCCCGGTTAGTTTTTATGCTAAACCAATCCGACTGTAATCCAGCTACATCCAAACCTCGAGTGGAGTAATGAAAAAGTACCATCTCACTAAGAGAAAATCAACTTAATGTATGTCACGTCATTCGTATTTCTGGTTGTTAAGTTATAAGCATTTCCGCTCCAAGGGCCCGGTTGGTTTCAGGTTCGAACCAACCCGACCATACACAAACTTCACCGAAACATTGGGTGTAATATACTCAAATGACTGTAACAATCCAACGATCCCTACGCAATGGAAGGTGTGTCGATTGGAGGTCCATAGCCAAAGATAAGAGCGTTTGAATGAACCTGGCCCGAAAATAGGGGGTCTGGGCCCGATCTGATCTGACACAGCTGGCGCGGCCCGACCCAGCGTGGCCTGTGGCCCAGCTCGGAAGTCGGTCATGGCTCGGCTGTCAGTCGGGTGGGGTGTGATGGGGGGTGCCGCCCCCTAATTGCGGAATGACGGACCTGTTGGGTCCACCCTAAATTTCTGTCGTGGTGTCACGACCCCCTGGTTTTCTGGAAAACTGCCGGCCTGAATGGCCGGCCGGTTGAGCCGTCGTGGGACCCATCAGGGTCCCACCATCTGGAAATACCGGTGGCCAGCTTGGACTGCTACCCCCTACCTTGACCGTTGCTGCCTAAGGCCTCAGCTCATCTTCACTTGCGCGGATCGACGGCGCCGCGCCCCTCCGCCACGGCCCGCTCCTAGCCGTGGCATCCCTCAGACTCACCGGCATGGCGCGATAGCTCCTCGCACCACCATCGCGGCATGCTCATAGCTGCGGCCTCCTTCGGACTCATCGACATAGCACTATGGCTCCACCCACCACCACCGTGGCCCACTTCGACCACGGTCCTCTTCGTTCCTGCGCGGTGCAACGGCACCACGCCACCTTCGCCACAATCATCAACGATGATCAACAAAAAAAGCGGGGGAGTATCGGTCGTGTTTGTGTGGTCCGATCTCCTCCCATTGTAACGATAACAAGCGGCCAAATATTAAACAATGAAATTTGAAGATAAAACCTGAAGAATTAACACCTACCTCAGAGGAAGTTCGTGGTTGTTAAGTGCCGTGAATGATAGCGTCATTTCCATCGTCGTCGGTGTCTCCTCCCTTGTCGCGGAGGAAGAATAGGATGGGGAAACCGAGCCTCCAACTTGACGTTCCTTGTAGGATAGATGGAGTTCTTCGACAATAAGATGAATCGATCTTCCAAAACTCAATAGATCCCTTCCCTTTCTCTTAACACCACAATTTCCAACCAAAATAAAATAAGGCTCTTCCTTATTTTATTTACTCATGCCAAGAATTTGAAATTTTGAAAATCAAACACTTATTTCAATTAATTGTTTATGTTCAATTAATAAATTAAATGTCTGTTGGTAAGCATTAAATTGAGAGAGTGGGGAGAGGAAGGGTCAGCCACTTAAAGGGAAAGTTTAACAAGTTAATATGAGTTACATATTTTGAGAAGGGGGTTAGAAGAGTTTCAAGGAATGTGAAGGGGTGGGGCTCATGTGGGCCCCACCTCACAAATATTCTCACATGGGTAGTGAGGGGATTACGTGTCCTACCCCAACTACCCCATGTTGGATATAACCATTTGGATAAAGAATAAAAATTGTTCCACAATTTTTATTCACTTATTTATTAATCCACAATTTTTAACAACTCCTCCCAAGAAAACTCATCATCGGTAAAGGTACTCTTAAGAAATTACTGACGCTGCGGTTTTATTGGTTCCCTCTAATTTAAATTCCGAGCACTAGTTCAAAAGATAGAAAAACCCGCTCATTCGTTCACGGAACATATCCGAGCTAAACTTCGGAAATTGTTTCCGGGCACACCTGGCCTCAGAATCAGGTTCGTTCAAACACCCATATTATGGGCTACAGACCTCTAATCGACGCATCGTCACTTGCATAGGGATCATTGGGTCAAGATGAAAATTTCATTATATTTCACTCAAGGTTTTGATGAAGATTAGGTACGTCCGGGTTGGTTGGACCTGAAACTAACCGATCCCATGGATCGAAAACGCTTATAACTTAACAACCGGACGTCTGAATGACGTGCTGTCAATTACGTTGATTTCCTCTTAGTGAGATGGTTATTTTGTCTTAATACACTGGTCATCTGGATGTAGATGGTGTATAGTCGGGTTGGTTTAGCTTAAAATCCAACAGGGCCCCTGGGACGGAAAAGTCAATAACTCTCAGGTCGGGCGTCCGATTGACGCGCCGTTTGTCGCCTTGAGTTCCTATTGATGAGACGGAACGTTGTGATACATAAACTTTGGACTTCATGATATTTGATGTATCAACCCCCTTTGCTCATGGAGAGGACCCTCCAGGAATCGAGCATGCTGTGTGTGGGAACCCAAGAGCTGGCTGCGATTGTGACAACGACGACGACTATACTTGGATCCTATGTGGGTTTGGCGGCGAGGAAGACTGTACATGGATCCTCCTTGGGTTCAGTAGTGATGAAGACTTTACTTGGATCCTATATGGGTTTGGTAGTGATAGTTACTGTAATTCGATCCTATGTGGGTTCGGCAGTGAAGACTTCTATACATGGATCATACATAGGTTCGACAGAGGAGATGATTCAGAGGATACATCTAATCATCTCCACCCCTCTTTGTGAGTAGTATACCTGTGTGAGATGATCTTGACTTTAAATCATTATCATTGATGTGATTGACTTGCCTTCCTATGTTGATTGGTTTGTGCATTCATGTGAGTAGTATACCTATGTGAGATGATCTTGACTTTCAATCATTATCAATAATGTGATTGACTTGCCTTCCTATGTAGATTGGTTTGTGAATTCCTTTGTGGATTGGGTTATGATTTCCTGTGTGGACTGGGTTGTACCTAGGCTCGTGATTTGGAGCAGAATTGGATTTGATAACTTAGTTATATATATGGTCATATAACTAAGTAGAGTTTTTTGTTACTTCGTAATTGTAACTTTCATTTGTGGCTTATCATTTGTGGATTCTGGGAGGCCTTTGGGGTCTTGGGGTCCCTACTGAGTATCCTATACTCATCCCTGCATGGCCTATGTCTGCACTACGTTGTGTTGGTTGCAGACGACGGATAGTGCGGATCATGGTTGAGGCTTGTGGAGGGGGACGATACCCAGAGGTGGACTATCAGGTGAGACATACTCAGAGCAGACGGTCGGACCTGAGGAGCTGACGAGACTATCTGTACCCACCCTTCATGTGGGAATTCTGGAGGATAACTTGGTGGTTGCTTATTTACTTTTCACCTAGTGTACTTTCTTTTCTCAGTTGTACTGTACTTTCAGTTGGGTTTGTATACTGGCCCATTTACTTCCAGCACATACTTTAGTATTCGGTGAACATAGTGTTTACATCATCTTGAGAACTCTGTTGTGTGTTTTTTTGCTTATATAAAGGCAATTCCTTCCCTTTATCGTGATTTATGCCTTTGTTTCTAGTCTCTAACCCCTGGCTTATGGAATGAAGGCTTGGGTTGTCATGGAACGGGCCCCGATTTTGTTCTCCAAGAAGGAGGACGAGAGCTTGTGTCTGGCTGTCGACTATCATTGCCTGAACTAGGTGACCATGAAAAACAAGTATCCACATCTGAGGATTGAAGACCTCTTCGGTCAGATCAATGGAGCACTCTAGTTCTCGAAGATAGACCTCAGGTTAGGCTATCATCATCTTAGAGATCGGGATAAGGATGTGCAGAAGACGACTTTCAGGTGTCGGTATCTCCGCTATGAGTTCTTGGTTATGCCTTTCGGCATAACAAACAGTCCAGCTGTGTTCAGGAGTCTCATGAACAGGATCTTTCGGCCTTACCTCGATTGTTTTGATGTAGTCTTCATCGACAACATTTTGATTTACTCGACTACTGAGGAGGAGCACGCCGACCACTTGCGGGTTATACTGGACACACTTCGAGGGCACCATCTTTATGGTAATCTCCCAAAGTGTCATTTCTGGATCCGAGAGGTCCACTTCGTGGGGAACTTCATCTCTAAGGTGGGAGTTGCAGTGGACCCAGTGAAGATCGAGGGAGTACTTTCTTGGGAGCCACCTAGGAGTGTGACTGATGTGCCGAGTTTCCTAGGTCTAGCTGTGTACTATCGGAGATTTGTACCGGACTTCTCCAGAGTGGCAGCACCACTTTCAGCTTTGACGAAGAAGTGGAAACCCTTCATGTGGTCAAATAGATGTCAGCAGAGCTTCCAGGAGCTGAGGCAGAGATTGGCCAGTGCACCCATCTTGAGGCTACCAGAGGAGGGCGTAGGGTACGTAGTTTACTGTGATTCATCAGGGACCAGACTCGGGTGTGTCCTGATATAGGAGCGGGCAGTGATCTCCTATGTTTCGTGATAGTTGAGACAACATGAGCAGAACTATGCTACCCATGACCTTGAGTTAGCAGTAGTGGTTTTCGCCTTGAATATGTGGCGGTAATATCTGATGGGTGAGCGCTTTACAGTCTATTCTGACCACCAGAGACTCAGGTACATCTTCTCATAGAAGGACCATAACCTGAGACAGTGGTGATGGCTCGAGTTCCTCTATGACTATGACTTTGAGATAGTCTATACTCCTGGGAAGGGGAACTTAGTATCTGATGCACTTAACAGTAGATCAGGTATTCAACTACTTGGAGAGGTGACAGAGAATCCAGCCATGTTGTAGATATCCTTCGTGGATGGAGATGGATAAACATTTCTATTGTCGCTCACAGTAACTCCTCCACTACTTCAGCGAGTCAGAGAGGCACAACGTGGGGACATTGACTATGAGATGCGACGTGCTTAGATTTCTATAGGGCAGGAACCAGATGGTTTTTCTATAGGAGGATAGCACGCCATCCTCTTCAGGGGACGTACCACGTTACCAATTGTATTACAGGAGGAGGTTCTGTGGGAGTTTCAAACTTCCCCATTGGTGGTACATCTAGGAGTAGCGAAGATATACCAGGATCTTAGATGACAGCACTGGTGGCCAGGTATGAAGAAGGTTGTAGTAGAGTTTCTTTCATGATTCCTCACCTACCAACAGGTGAATGCGGAGCACCAGGTACCAGCAGGCTTGGAACAGCCCTTAGAGGTCCCCGGAGTGGAAGTGGGACGAGATATCCAGGGATTTCGTGACAGGGCTTCCACGTACTTCTAGAAGACACAACTCCATATGGGTGATTGTCGATTGACTCACCAAGTCAGCCCACTTCCTACTTATTATAGAGAAGGGGTCAGTGGAGAGCTTGGGGCACCTCTATGTTTTGGAGATCGTACGGATTCATGGTGTACCATCTTCTATCATCTCCAATAAAGATTCCCGCTTTACTTCCCGGCTTTGTAAGGGGTTACAAGAGGTGTTTGGGACGACGCTATGCCTTAACACCACCTTAAATCCTCAGAAGGATGGCCAGACAGAGAGGACCTTTCAGACTGTCGAGGACATACTCCGTGCATGTGTCATCGACTTTGGTCATAGATGGGAGGATCACCTACAATTGGTGGAGTTTTCATACAACAACAACTACCACTCCATCATCGGGATGGAACCATACGAGGCATTGTTTGGTCGACCTTGAAGATCACCTCTGTGCTGGACAGACCCAGGGGAGTCTGCAATTGTAGGACCAGAGATGGTCCAGACCATCATGGAGAAGGTACAAATAATCCAAGAGAGGATGAGGACTACTCGGAGCCGACAGAAGTCCTAAGCTGATAGGAGGCAAATATCACTAGATTTTGAGGATGGAAAACCACGTTTTCTTATGGGTCTCGCCATGATGTGGACTACAGATATTTTTCCAGGACAGATAGTTATCTCCATGCTTCATCGTACCATTCCTAGTTCTCAGCAGGATATGAGAGTTGGCTTATCGCCTGGCTCATCCACATCAGTTGCATCAGGTGCACGACGTCTTCGACGTATCTCAACTGAGGATATACGTGCGTGACCCGACGCATATCATTGATCACGGGGAGTTGGACATCGATGATGGGATGCTTTTTGCGGAGGTCCCATTATAGATCGAGGATCGACATGAGCAGGCCCTATGTGGACAGTCGATTCCTATAGTGTGCATCAAGTGGCATCACGGAAACCTCCAGGATAGCACATGGGAGCGGGAGGCTCAGATGCATGCACAATACCCTCATTTGATTCCCTAGATTATGATGTAGCTTTACGGGGATGTAAATACTTGAGGTGGGAGTAATTTAAAGACACGTAAATTTAAAGGAAATGTTTTTCTTAAATTATATGGGATTTTATGAGTACGTAGTTTCTGAACACACTTGATTCTGAGGCCCGGTGTGCTTGGAATCAATTTCCAAAGTTTATCTCACGTAAGTTTAGTGAACGAACAATCGGGTTTTTCTATCATTTGAACCAGTGCTCGGAATTGAAATCTGAGGGCACCGATGAAGCCGCATCATCAGTAATTTCTTAAGAGGACCTTTACCGAAGATGTGTTTGCTCGGGAGGTGTTATTAAAAATTGTGGATTAATAAAGAATTGAAAAAAATTGTCCAACAATTTGTATTCTTAATCCAAGTGGTTATATCCAACATGGGGTAGTTGGGGTGGGACACACAAGCCCCTCACTACCCATGTGAGGATATTGGTGAGGTGGGGCCCACACGTGCCCCACCCCTTCACATTCCTTAAAACACCTCTAAAACCCCTCATAAAATATGTAACTCATCTTAACTTGTTAAATATCCCCTTTAAGTGGTTGACCCTTCCTCTCCCCACTCTCTCAATTTAATGCTTGCCAACACACATTTAATTAATTAATTGAACCTCGACAATTAATTGAATTAAGTGTTTGATTTTCAAAATTTGAAATGCTTGTCCTGATTAAATAAATTAATAAAGATCCTTATTTTATTTTGGATAGAAATTGTGGTGTGAAGAGAATGGGAAGGGAGATCTTGTGTTTTGGAATATTGGTTCATCTTCTTGCCGAAGAACGCTAACTCTCTGATGAAGAACGTCGACTCGGCGGCTCGGTTTCTCCATCCTCTTCTTCCTCCGCGACAAGGGAGGAGACACCGATGATGACGGAAGCGATGCAAACATTCGTGGTTCTTGACAACCGCGAACATCCTTTGAGGTAGGGGTTAATTCTTCATGTTTTATCTTTGAAATTCATTGATTAGAATTTGGCCGCTTATTATCGTTATAATGGGAGGAGATCAGACCGCACAAACACAGCCGGTCCTCCTCCCCTTTTTTGTTGATCATCGTTGATGATTGTGGAGAAGGCGGCACGGTGCCATTGCACTGCGTGAGAATGAAGAGGACTGTGGCTGGAACGGGCCGCGATAGTGGTGAGCAGGGTCATCGCACCGCACCGGTGTGGCCGAAGGAGGCCACGACCTAGAGCGGGCCGCAGTAGTGGTGCGTGGCGTCATTGCGCGGCGCCGGTGAGTCTGAGGGAGGACATGTCTAGAAGCGGGCCGCAGTGGAGGGACTCGGTGCCATCACGCCATGCCGATGAAGATGAGTTGTGGTAGTCCAGGCAGGGGGCGGCCGGCCAAGCAGGCCCCTCGTGTTTCTAGAAGGTGGGACCCTGATGGGTCCTGTGGTGGCTTAACCGGGCGACCATTAAGGCCGGCCATTTTCCATAAAACCATTGGGTTGTAACCCCATGAAAGAAATTTAGGGTGGACCCCACGGGGTTTGTTGTTCCACAATCAGGGGCGTGGCCCCCCTTCACACCCTTCTCAGCCGACAGCCGAGCCGCGGCCGGCTTCCGAGCCGGGCTGCAGGCCACGTCGGGCCGGGCCGCCCACGCCGGGTCGGGCCGCTCGCGCCAGGCCGGGCCGCCCCCCCTGCCCCCCAGGATGGGCCGCCAGCACCGGGCCGGACCGCGCCCAATTGGGCCGGACCCGGACCCTGGTCGGGTCGCCCGATTCGGGCCGACCACGGCGGTATTTGGTCGGGTCGGACTAAGCCCAAACCCCCTATTTTCAGACCAGGTTTGTTCAAACGCTCATATCATGGGCTACAGACCTCCGATCGACGCACCGTCAGTTGCGTAGGAATCCTTGGATCGAGACATTCATTTTGGTCTATTACACCTGACGTTTTGGGGAATTTTTTATATGGCCGGGTTGGTTCGAACCTGAAACCAATGGGGCCCTTGGAGCGGAAATACTTAGAACTTAACGACCAGACATCCGAATGGCGTGACGTCAATTATGTTGATTTCTTCTTAGTGAGACAGTTATATTTTCTTACTCTAATTGAGGTTTGGATGCAGCTCGTGTACATTCAGGTTGGTTAAGCATTAAAACCATCCGGGCCCCTGGGACGGAAAAGCCAATAACTCTCAAACCGGGCGTCTGATTGACGCGCTGTCTGTCGCGTTGAGTTTCTGTTGAAGAGAAAGTAACTTTGTGATACAGAAAATTTGGATTTCGTGACAGTTGATGTATCGACCCCCTAGGCTCATGGACAGGACCCTCCCGGAATCGAGCATACTGTGTGCAAGAACCCAAGATCTGGCTGCAACTGTGACGACGTCGACGACTATACTTGGAACCTACATGGGTATGGTGGCAAGGACGAATGTACATGGATCCTCCGTGGGTTTGGAAGTGATGATGATTGTACTTGTATCCTACGTGGGTTCGGTAAAAATGGTTACTGTACATGGATCCTACGTGGGTTCAGAAGCGATGACTTCTGTTCTTGGATCCTACGTGGGTTCGACAAAAGAGATGGTTCAAACACTACATCTAATCATCTCCACCCCTCTTCGTGAGTAGTATACCTGTGTGAGCTAAGTATTTAATTTCAATCATTATCATTGATATGATTGACTTTCTTTCCTATGTGGACTGGGTTATGATTTCTCGTGTGGACTAGGTTGTACTTGGGCTCGGGAGTTGGAGCCGAACTAGAATTGATGACTTAGGTATACGTATGGGAATATACCTAAGTAGTTTTGGTTGATACTTCCTGTTTGTATTATTCATTTGTGTTTTATTACTTTTTGGATTCTAGGAGTCCTTCAGGAGTCGCGAGGTCCCTAATGAGTATCGTATACTCACCCCTGCACGGGTTATGCCCACATTAATTTGTGTTGGATGCAGACGACAGACAACACAGATGGAGGTGGAGTCTTGTGGAGTAGGACGGTACATGGAGGTGGACCACTTGGTGGGACATACTCAGAGCGGACAACCGGACCCGGGGAGCCAATGAGACTATATGTACCCACCCTTCAGGTAGGAATTCCGGAGGACGACTTGGTGGTTGCTACTTTACTTTTCATATGTTGTACTTTCTTTCTCAATTGTACTGTACTTTTAGTTGGGTCTGTATACCGGACCATTTACTTTCCAGTAGTTACATTGGTACTCAGTTTACTTAGTGTTTACTTCAGCTTGTGTACTCTTGTGTGTTTGTTTACATATATAAAGACAAAGCCTTCCCTTTTATCTGGATGTTTGCCTTTGGTTCTAGTCGCCAGTCCCTGGCCTATGGAAGGCGGGATTGGGGTAGTCACGACACGGGCCTCGTGACTACCCCAAGCCCGCCTTTCATAGGGTAGGGGTGGAGACTATCACCAAAGGCATAAATCCGGACAAAGGGAAGGCATTCCCATTATATAAGTAAACAAACACACAATAGAGTACACAAGATGAAGTAAACACTAAGTAAAATGAGTACGAAAGTAAGTGATGGAAGTAAATGGGCCAGTATACAAACCCAACTAAAAGTAATGTACAACTGAGAAAAGAATGTACAATAGCTGAAAAGTAAAGCAGCAACCACCAAGTCATCCTCCAGAATTCCACCTGAAGGGTGGGTACAAATAGTCTCGTCAGCTCCTCGGGTCCGGCCGTCTGCTCTATGTATGTCTCGCCTAATAGAACACCTCCGGGTACCGTCCCACTCCACATGCCTCAACCATGATCAGTGCTGTCTTTCGTCTGCAACCAACACAACATAGTGCGGGCATAGCCCGTGCATGGGTGAGTATACGATACTCAGTATGGACCCCGAGACCCCCGAAGGCCTCCCATAATCCACAATGGATAAACCAAAGAAAAAGTTTCAATAATAAAGTAACAACCAACTCTACTTAGGTATATGACCATACATATACCTAAGTTATAAATTCCAGTTCTGATCTAACTCACGGGCAGAAGTACAACCCAGTCCACACAGGAAAGCATAAGCAATCCACATAGGAAAGCACAACCCAATCCACACAGGAAGTCAATTCAATCACATCAATGATAATGATTGAAATTCAAGACTCAGCTCACACAGGTATACTACTCATGAAGAGGGGTGGAGATGATTAGATGTAGTCTCTGAATCATCTCCTCTACCGAACCCATATAGGATCCAAGTACCGAAGTCGTCGCTGCTGAACCCACGTAGGATCCAAGTACAGTAACCATCACTGCCGAACACACGAAAGATCCAAGTACCGTCATCTTCACCGCTAAATCCACAGAGGATCCATGTACAGTCGTCCTTGCCACCGAACCCACATAGGATCCAAGTAAAATCTTTGTCTTCGTCACAGTTGCAGCCAGCTCTAGGGTTCCCGCACCTAGCACGCTCGATTCCAGAAGTGTCCAATCAATAAACCAAGGGGTTCGATACCTCAACTATCATTAAGTAGAGAGTTGATGTATCACAATGTTCCGTCTTGTTAATAAAAACTCAACGCGAAAGACGGTGCGTCAATCGGACACCCGGTCTGAATGTTATTGGCTTTTCTGTCCCAGGGGCCCGGTTGGTTTTTAAGCGAAACCGACCTGACCATACCCCAACTGCATCCAAACCCTGAGTGTAGTAAGCCAAAAGAACAATCTCACTAATAGGAAATCAACATAATTTATGTAACTTCATTCAGACGTCCGGTCATTACGTAATAATCGTTTTCGCTCCAAGGGCCCGGTTGGTTTCGGGTTTGAACCAACCCAGCCATACCCAAAATTCACCAAACCCTCGGGTGTAATATATCTAAATGACCGTATCGAACAAAGGATCCCTACGCAACTAATGGTGCATCGATCGGAAGAATCATAGCCCAATATATCAGCATTTGAACAAACTTGGTCCCAAAATAGGGGGTCTGGGCCCGGTACGAAATGGCCCAACACCCCCAAGGTCGGCCGAACCTGGTCGACCCGAAACAGGTCCGGGTCCGGCATGTTTGGGCGTGGCCTGGCCCAGTGAGCGCGGCCCGACCTGGCGCTGGCAGCCCGGCCCGGCGTCAGTGGCTTAGCCTAGCGTGGCCTGCGGCCAGGCTTGGAAGCCGACTGCGGCTCATCTGTCGGCTGAGAAGGGTGTGAAGGGGGACGCCACCACCTAATTGCGGAATGGCAGACCCTGTGGGGTCCGACCTAAATTTTTGTTGGGGGGATATGACCCCCCGCTTTTCTGGAAAATGGATGGCCTTAATGGCCGGCCAGTTGAGCCATTAAGGGACCCTTCTGGGTCCTACCTTCTTGAAACAACGGTGGTTGACTTGGCCGGCCACCCCCTGCCTGGACCGCCGCAGTCTAAAGTCACGACTCATCTTTACCGGCGCGGCGTGATGGCGCCGCGCACCACTGCCACGACCCACTCCGGCTGTGGTCCTCTTCGTTCCCGTGCGTTTCAATAGCACCGTGCCGCCTTCACCATAGTCATCAACAATGATCAACAAAAAAAGGTGAGGAGGATCGGTCGTGTTTCTGCTGTCCGATCTCCTCCCATTATAACGATAAAAAGCAGCCAAATTTTAATCAACGATGGTTGAAGATAAATCTTGAATAATTAACCCATACCTCAAAGGAAGTTTGCTGTTGTCAAGCATCGTGAATGATGGCATCATTTTTGTCGTCGTCGGTGTCTCCTTCCTTGTAGTGGAGGAAGAAGAGGATCGAGAAATCGAGCCGCCGAGTCGACATTCATTGTCGGAGAGTTGGCATTCTTAGACACAAAGATGAACCGATCTTCCAAAACTCAAGAGCTCCCTTCCCTTTCTCTTATCACCACAATTTACAACCAAAATAAAATAAGGATCTCCCTTAATTTATTAACTCATACCAAGCATTTCATATTTTTAAAATCAAACAATTAATTCAATTAATTGTTGAGGTTCAATTAATTAATTAAATCCGTGTTGGAAAGTATTAAATTGAGAGAGTGTGGAGTGGAATGGTCACCCACTTAAAGGTGAATTTTAACAAGTTATGATGAGTTAAAAATTTTAAGAGGGGGTTAGAGGAGATTTAAGGAATGTGAAGGGGTGGGGCTCGTGGGGGCCCCACCTCATCAATATCCTCACATGGGTAGTTAGGGTCTTGAGGGTCCCACCCCAACTACCCCATGTTGGATATAACCACTTGGATAAAGAATTAAAATTGTTCACAATTTTTATTCAATTCTTTATTAATCCACAATTTTTAATAACTCCTCCCAAGAAAACGCAGCTTTTGTATCGGTCCTCTTAAGAAATTACCGACGTTGTGGTTTTATCGGTGCCCTCAGATTTCAATTTCGAGCACCGGTTCAAAAGATAGAAAAAACCGCTCGTTCGTTCACTGAACGTACCCAATATAAACTTTAGAAATTGATTCCAGGCACACTTGGCCTCAGAATCAGGTGCCGTCAGAAACTGTGTACTCGTAAAATCCCAAATAATTTATGAAAAAAATTTCTATGAAATTTAAGGTTATTTACATAACAACAAAAGTAACTACATAGAGAATAGGGATGGTTTAGAGGGGTAGTAATCCATCAAATCCTCCCACCAGGATATTGGCGAATACACCCCCAAAGGGAATAGAATCCCTAGGGTGTAAGTCACTATAACCAACAAGGTTGGGTAACCAGTAGAAAAAAATGTATAGAATTTAATATATTTCACAACCACACTATGTGGAAAAACAAGTTTTATACTAGACTATAGATAACGTCTCTCAGACTCCGGGATGCCACTACTAATACTGTATATCTTATAAGCACACTACCATTTATAGAGGTACACTAAGTTTTTTTATCCTTTCTAATCTGTTTGACATCACATTAATTAATTCTATGACCATTAATTAACCATTATAATTTCCAAATTACATTTCATTAGTATCATAACACTGTTCAATGCCCTCTAGGTATAAAAAACCAAGTCCATGACTTTTCAAAGTCACAACCTCTGAATTTCATTTCAACAAGCTCCAACCCCTTGGGTTAAACATACATTGCTTATTTAATTAAAAATATTTCAATTATCCATATTTCCATGTATTCTATGAAATATTTATAAGCTACCAAATTCCAGGAGATCAATATAGTTAGTAGATGAACAACCTATCAAGTATTTACAGCCTATAGATGAAGCATAGACAGAACCATCCTCAAGAAGATAAACAAGAATATCTTGTGGCATACATTGTGTCACTTCACCACTTTTGGAAGGAGGGTAAGAAAGGCCATCTACCTCAAGAAGTGAGGATGGTAAAATATATAAACAAATAACAAGGTCAATAAAAACAACTTTCATGTACTCGGGTAACCATAGTTTCAACCTATTTTACCAACCCTGCTATCCTACCCAACACCCACATACATAACCCAATGGGTATCATAACTCCAGGCATCATCTTCTTCCACTGCCACCATTGGGACTCCTTTTTCTCACATACCATAAAATTATTTCAGGTTCATCCATCCTTGGAGTACACTAAAACACAAGTATTATGAAATAATTAACATAACAATTGGGCTATTCGTCGTAAATTAGACATTTATCGTTCACGCACAATAAGAAATCACACACCCAACGCCTACAGTGTTTTTCGATTACAAGTGAGAAGGTAACTCAAAACCCTAAAAACATTTATCTTTTAACACATATTATGATCATTATTCTATATTGAATTACAGATTCAATTAAACAATCATAACTTCATCCATTTGATTATCATTAATTGAAAACAAAAAAAAACTAGATTCATTAACATGCATCTTTAAATTTAGAAAATTATTTTAAAATTAATCCTAGTTTTACATTCATTACCAATTTCTGTTAAGAATGACACGATAAACTTGAAAATAATAGATATGACGTAATCTATAAAATGTAGAGGCAATAAAATTAAAGGGTAAATGATTCCAATTCTTTAATCTAGTTTAAATATTTATTATGTCAATTTTATTGTGAACCTGTGGAAAAAATCAGGCTAACTCAATGAATTAATGAAAATGTAATAGGGAATCCATGAATACACTGTCTCACAAGGATTGTGATGGTATTTTCACATTAATGTCCCAACATAATAGATCATGATCACATCTCCAATAATGACTATATCCACCTGAGGACATCGTATCACAACCACATCAACCAACACCCAATAATGATCTTTATAAACATAGAGATGACATACCAAAAAATAGTTTGGAGATCCGGAGGAAATATATCAAGGAACTCGTAAGAACGGGGTTAGAAAAAAAAAATATATCGAAGACGGATTGACACTTCCTGGTTTCACCAAAACAGGGGGTGCACATGCAGTATGAAATCTCCAAGGTAAAATAATCCAGGGATTTTAGTTTGATCACACAAATCATATAAGAGGAAGAACACTAGCAATCCTACCCCAAGAGTAATGAGATAGAAGAATAAGGGTGGAAGTTATATCAACAATTTTTAAAATCTAAATGGATCATCAATTAGTATTTTCCATTAAAGGTGGATCTTGTTAAGAATACGCCGTTTGACTAAGTAATGTCACTCTGACCATTACTAAAATTTAAGGAGTTATGGGGTTTTAGTTGGCCTTAAATACCTTCAAATAGGGATCTGAATGCCTTCAATGTCAAAAATAATATCAAAGGGGAAAACTATAGGAAGCTAGAAACACTATACACATACTGATCTGAAAACATTGTACAATTACTAATAGACAATTTATCGATAGATGACCTACTGATAGATGACCTACCATCATGGAAACTATATTTAACCTACCTATAGATGACCTTCTGAATGTTAACATACTGATAGATGAACAACTGCTAGATGACCTACCATCCTATCAACATTGTTCAGAAAACTCAAAAATTTGGTAAATTGTTTGTAATAACACACCTTGACCTCCCGAAATACCTCAAAAACAAATTTTCACAATGTAATGTACTCTAGATGTACAAAACATTGTATTTCATCTATAGTGATTCATCATTGAAATGGATTGTTAGTGTTTTAATGAGTAAGGATCATATAATTTAAAATGATCCACATTAGGTGAAACCTCATGAGTTAAAATAAACATATAATTATTTAGAATTAGATTATCTTTTTTTTACATTAAAATTTTGGGAGAATCTTTTTAATGGAGAAAACCGTGAAAAAATATACCGATCATAAAAGTTATAGGTATATTTTAACCCAGAAATAATTGAACATTAGAAAAACAAGACGACTTGTAACACCCTAAGGTCATGAATATATATATTGAAGGCATGAAACATTGTGACCATACAAAACAACACATTTTCTAATCTATCCATTAAACACAACTTTTCCTATACTATGTTTCGAATTTAAAAAAAATTCATCTAGGGTTGTGATCAGTATGTCATTTGAAGTCTATTTGAACGAACTTGATTTTTTGTGAATAGTAACAAACCCTTATGAATAGTAATATAAATCGTAATTATACCCTTATGAATAGTAAATAATGATATTTTTTTATTTTATTAAGTTAATAAGATAATGGTATATAAATTAATTTTTCAATGTGATATAAAACTAATTACACCTTTTATATTTTAATTTATTGAATTAATTGTCATTTTATTTAAAAAATAAATTAATATTATATAGAAAATTACATTGGAAAATGGATTTAATTTTTAATTTATACACATCAAAAAATGGATATGGTGAATTTTTTAGATTTTTTCTAAAATTCATGAAATTTTTATGAATAGTGAATACAGTAAAATACCGTATAAACAAATTATCAATTTAATACACTATTTATTACCCCATAAGTTATATAAGTCCACTTAGATCAAACTCACATGCACATATTACTATTATGGGTCAAATTAAAAAACAATATTGGTTGTCTTGAGGGGATTAATAAAATAATGATTAGAATATTCAAAATTCCCTCCTCTCCACTATAAAACCCCCCTTCACTTACTCTTATCTTCACTCTTATAAGCCTTTAATATCCTCAATTTTCTGCCCAAATACCTTTCCCTAGTCACTCCCCACATCCATAAATCTTATGATCTTAAAAAAAATACAAAAACCCTTTCACATAAAGATGTTCCCAGGGTTGTAATTTCAAGAGGTAAAACACCCTTCTTTTTCATTTAGTTTCATTTAATTTTTTCTTCTTTTGTTATCCTTCCCTCAACTAATCTCTCCAAATTAACATGATAAATATTGTGTCATCTATACACTATAATTATATAATGTGAATATAATAACCGTCATCAATATTTTCACTTTATCCATTTTATTTTATAAACAACATCAACATCCATATGGTTCCAATTTATAGCCTTCGTGGACAATGAAGTTTCATCCTTCAATTTACCTTTTATTATTGGTCATGAAAGAATTTTTATGGTTTAAAAATACTATAATATATTTATTATACCCTAATTAATATTCATGAACTAGTATATGTACATATTATTAAATCATATGGCCAAACTAGTTCCTAATAATCAAAATACCTCTAAAATAATCTATTTGAATGTCATTAATAATTCAATTAATGATTCACCCTATTTCCATGTAACCAAATTATTTAAATTACTATTAACACTATGGATGTTTATAAAGAATTTGTAATTTCAATTCTGGATATTTACATCCATTCGACATGAAACTCCATTACTTAAAAACAAGTCAACCGATTATGAAATTCAAGAAAATGAACACTCAAGAACGACAAAATTCATCCTAATAAATTTTCAATAAAGACATAACATAATTAAAAGGTATTATGATTAAAAAATCATATATAATATGTTCTAAATTAAGTTATTGAAAATTCTAATTTCATATTCATGGCCCTTAAGTTCTTTATTGGAACACATTTAGACTAAAGGTAAGGGCTTTTCCACCCGAACATCCATTTTTCAATCGGGTTACTTTTATTGTCTAATTACCTCAATGAAATTATTGTATATTGTTATTTTATACCCATAAATTCTGTGTGACTATTATATATATGTTCACCAACCATAATACTTCCTTATATTTTTTATTGTTACATGTTTTAAAAGGATAATTCAAAATTGTATTCAAAATACAAGCCGGATTCAAGGGAATTTCTCAAATTCTTATATATTTTCAAGGGAACTATATAATATATTGTGGGAGACCATTATCTTTATAAAATAAATAATTTTATTATTAAAATAAAATATTACATCACTTTTGGTTTTATACATTTAATTTTCAAAAAGAACTCTTCTTTTCAATGTAAAAGTGTTGTTATCTCAAGAATTACTCAAAGATTTTGAAAGAGTGTCTACATCTATTTCAACACTCTTGTTGATTATTATGTATTATTGAGATTAATATTTCATTCTATCATCTAACATATTTAATTTAATGTTTTATGATTTTTTTGTGTATGTGCTATCTTAAAACCATTAACCAATTTACTCTGAATAGATAGTGTTTATGCTTGATGTTCAGGGAATGTTATTTACATTTCATATATCAGTTTTAATATGAATGTATATGTTTTTTATATTTATCCCCGTTAACATTAAGTATTCATTTTAAATGTAATGTTTCAGTTGGTGCCCTCTTTATCCCCTTCGTGCATCGGTAGGACTCATGATACAAACTACAGTCTTAGCACATGGTCTTGACAACATGATTATTTATGGTCTTGGAACGAGGCCATGACTATATGGTATTCCTGTTCCAAATTATGAATTACCTCATTATGAAAATATTATTGATGTTTCATGTGGTTTTTAATCTAGTAGAATACCTAGGAATATGATTTATTATGACATTATTTACTCAGCTCTTATTCCTACAATAATGTATTCAAGTTTTTGTTAAAGGAAAATGTTATTAGTGATACAACATAACTAATATTTATATTATAATTTATTTTGTTGTATTTCTTACCCTTACTATGTGTTTGAACTCACCCATTTATTATGTTTCATTTTCTCAGTACATGAAGAATTTAATTATGAATGACATGGTATAATAACCTAGGAGTTATAGATGTTGTCAAAAGTGTTTCTAGGTTGTATTTCTCTTGAAGTTGTAATGTTTAACCATTGTAGGTATATGGTTTCAAAAAATAATAAACTACTCGGTCCTTTGGGATGAATATTTATTTTTTATATTACAATTTAATTAAATAAGGCACCGAATCTGAGAAATAGGGGTCAAGTCCTTACAGTTGGTATCAAAGGAAGATTAATTGCAAACTAGGAAATTAGATTATAAAATATAGAATAGGTAACAATGCCCTAATGTATTATTTGAGGAAAAAAATACTATAATGTCCTGGAATATTGGTAAGGAATATATTATGTGGATCTATCTAAAAAATGCATCCATGTCTGTATACAAAAAGATAGAGGTGGATCTGGAACAGATGTACCGAGGACTGAAAAATCTCACAAGGAGTTTCGGGACTGACCTAGGTTATCCTATACTCGAAAAAGTTCCTTGATTCACTATTGGTATAGAAACTCTCAGAGGATATGCTTTGGATAATTCACATTATTTTACAATCCATTATTAAGGATTTAAATGTAAATGATTCCCCACATATACCATATTTAGGATTAAGATATTTTCTATGCATTGAATTTTTATTTATGCTAAGTATTGTTTTTCTACATTGAGATTATACATTATTATTCATACCCCAATATAGTGTATTCCATTATTTATAAATGGTTCTTAGTGGAAGGATTGTAAAATGCGTGAACTTTCATATCCAATGTAGGGATTTCCTGCCGATGAATGGTAATGATATTAGATCTTGTGTTGTGACTAGTTCTAAAAATATTATAACAATATTTGGACAACTTACTCTGATTATGAATTATAACTTTACAAGTTAGAAGCATATGGATCCACCATGAGGAGGAGTTATCTTATATGGCTTTATTCAACAACAGCTTTCATCATTAAATTGTAATAAAAATCCATTTATAGAGGATATGTGGATCTGTTACCTGGAGAAGATATTTATCACTTTCAGATGTAACAAAAGAGAGACGGTTGCCATGGTAGTTTTTCATCAATTTAGAGATGTAGATCAGTTGTGGATTTTAATACAAAACACAATGTTTGGGGAAGAAATAGAAGATATGGAATTGAGTAATTTTAAGGAAATTTTCCATGAAAAATATTTCCCTCATGAAAAGAGAGAAGATTTGAAGAGTCAATTCATGAATATGAGGAAGAAGGAGGATGAAAATGTTTCCAAGTATGAATCCAACTTTAAAGGCTTTCAAGGAAAGATGCGGACTACATATGTAATATAAGGATAAAAATTTATTGATTCTTTGATGGTTTAAAACCAATCCTTCGAAGGGAACTAGTCTCCCAATGTTTCTCATCATATAAAGATATAGTCTCAAGTGCTATCAAGACAGAAAAGTAATTTTCTATGTCTTATGAATTTAATGTAAAACAAGAGGAGAAGTGGGTTGCCAAAAAACTCTATAAAAGGAAATAAGGAAATGGGTAATAAGGGAATAATTGAACTTTCATCCTCCAGTAATTGTGGGAAGAAACACCATGGCACTGGAAATAAGGGAATGTGATTTGGTTACAAGTGCAGAAAAAAGGCCACCTATATGAGGATTGTAAGGGGAAGAAAAAATATACCAATTATCAATGCTACAATTATAGGGAGATGGAAAATTATGCACTGAATAACCTAATAGTAAGGAAAATTTTCCCCAATGAAGGACAAGGGGGAAAGGCCAACATTATATGGTTACAACAGTAGAGGATGAAGTTCCTAAGGAAGTGGTGGTAGTTACATTAATCTTTTCATCAACCATAACGAATGATTTATTTGATTCTCAATCGTCGCATTCTTTCATATCTTCCTAGTTTTACCTGACATTAAGATATTTATAATTTTATTTATTAAGGGTGTTATCAGTCAAAACTGTTACGTGTGGTATCATTACAACAATGTTTTGTTGGGTAGTCCCGATAATGTTATATAAATGTACGTTATCTTCTGATTTTATTTTCATACAAATTATTGACTTTCATATAATCCTAGGAATGGATTGGCTTTCGAACCATGATGCAAAAATTTATTGCATGAATAATGATGTTACAATTTTTAGGATGGTGTGGAATCCCTTATATTTAGGGTAGAAATATCACTATCTTATTCTCTTCTAGATCCAACCCATTAGATCTACTAAATTAAATTATTAGGGGGGAAGGAAATACAATAACCATGGGTGAGTAAGAGAATATTGAAAAACTATATGTACCTATTCTGAAATAATATGTTGATTTATTTTCATAGGATTTACCTAGACATCCTCCATAATGGGAAATTAATTTTCAATTGACTAAATATATGGTTCAAGGCCGATATCAAAGACCCCTTATATAATGTCCACTATATAGTTAGTGGAACTGAAGAAACAACTGGAATAATTTAGTGATAATGTATTTATTCTCCCATGGAATTCTTCCTGGGGATCCCATATTCTTTTCATTATGAAGAAATATGGGTATATGGGGTTGTGTGTTGACTACAAGGAGATTAATTCTATAACAATAAATAACAAGTATCCCATTCATTGCATTGATGAATTATTTGATGAAATTTAGGGATTCCAATATTTTTTGAAGATTCATCTTCGATATGGATATCATCCATTTTTTGTGAGGAAGGAAGACATTCCAAAAATAGCATTTCGAACCGGGTATAGGCATTATGAGTTTACAGTAATGCCTTTTGGAATAACTAATACACCATATGTTTTCATGGATCTACTAAATAGTGTTTTCAAAGAATATCTTGCTAACTTTTTGGTGGTTTTTATGGATGATATCTTTTTATAATCTAAAATATATGAAGATCATGAAAATCACGTGTGCACCATTCTGAAGACTCTTAGAATAAATGAATTATATGTGAAGTTAAGAAATTTTGAATTTTGGCTTCATCGAATTTCATTCCTTGACCACATTCTCTCTACGGATGGAATATCTACAGATCCTTCGAAGTCAAAGGTTGTTAAAAATGGCCTACTACAACTAACATAACTAACATACATAGTTTTATTGGTTTAGTAGGTTATTATCGGTGTTTCATTTAGAAAATTTTCCATTTAGAAAAACTAGTGAACAAACTCATAGGAAAAGGGGTTATGTTCGTATAGACAAGGGAATGTGAATTATTTTTTAAATAATTAATGATAAAATTAGTGAATGCTCCAATCCTGACTCCACCATCATGGAATGACGAATTTTGATCTATAGTGATGTAGGAAAAATATGACTATGTTGTGTCCTCATACAGAATCATAGAGTGATTTTGTATACATCTAGGCAGATGAAACTTCATGAAAAAAACTATCCAACTAATAATCTTGAGTTAGAAGTAGTAATCATTGCTTTGAAGATTTGGATAAATTACCTCTATGTAGAAATATGTGAGATATATATAGATCATAGGAGTTTGAAAGATATCTTCTCAAAAAAAGAAATCAACATGAGAAAAAAGATATAGATCGAGCTACTAAAGAATTGTGATTTCACAATACACTACCACCCATGGAAGGAAAATAAAGTGATACACAATATGAGTAGAAAGGACCACAGAATTATGAACAATATGAGAGTTGAAGGTAATAATAAGTTCATAGATATAGTAAATATGGATATGTTAATTATCATAGAAGGTAATAGATCACTACTTTTTCAAATGGTGGCCAAACCTACTTTAATAGAATAAATATAAGGTTCTAAAGATGGTGATGAGGATTTTCCAAAGAAAATTATTATTTCAAATGATGGTATGTTGATTTAATTCGTTCTTGAATGTGGCATTGAGAAATTTGGAAAGAGGCTTTGTGTTCCCATTATTCCTGAACTAAAGAGGGAACTATTGGATGATGCTCATAGATCTAATTTCTCTAGAAACCCTGGTAAAATAGAAATGTATAGAGATATAAAGGAACATTTTTAGTGGGAAACATAAAGAGGGATATTTCATATTATGTGTCGAGATGTTTGGTTTGTCAATAGGTGAAGGCTGGAAGACAACATCTTAGAGGAGTCATGCAAATGCTTCCTATTCCTATGTGGATATGGGGTTATATTACAACGGACTTTGTCATGCAGAAACCAAATACTCGAATAAACAATAATGTGATATGGGTCATTGTTGATCATCTTACAAAATACGCACATTTTCTTACTATAAGAGAAGATTTAACACATGAACATTTAGCAAGAATAAATTTTAATGAAGCTATAAGACTTCATGGTATTCCGTTATCAATTTTTTCGTCTTGTGATCCCCGTTTTACTTCACAATTTTGGAAAATTCATCGAAATTCCCTAGATACTGATCGTCCATTGAGCAGTACCTACCACCCAAAAATTGATAGACAATCAAAATGTACTATTCAAACTTTGGAAGATATAGTGAGGACTTGTTAACATGACATTCAAGGTCTGTGATATCAGTATTTACCACTCATATAATTTTACTATAACAATAGCTTCCATTCAAGTATTCATATGGAAGCATATGAAGCATTATATGAAAACTGATTTCACACACCAATATGCTGGGATAATATTGGTGGAAGAAATCTCGTAATACCAGAACTTGTTAATGAAATAGTGTAAAATGTGATGATTATGCAAGCCCATATCAAAATAAGTCAAAGTAGGAAAAAGGGCTATATTGGTAACCAAAGGAAGCATTTTTAATTTCAAGAATTAAATAATGTTTTCATTAAGGTATCTCCATGGAAGGGTATTATAGGATTCAGTAAGAAGGGGAAATTAAGTCCACATTACATCAGACCTTTCGATATTCTGGATCACATCAGAGCCATAACATACCATTTTGCAATGACGCCAAGTCTTTCCAATTTTTACAAAGTGTTCAATGTATCAATATAATAGAAATACATGTCATCCCCAACACATGTACTCACATATGAAGAAATATAACATCATCCTGATCTATCTTATTGTGAATATGATATCATGATTCTTGATATGAGAGAAAAAATATTGACAAATTGGAACAGTCATCTGCTAATGGTTGTTTTAAGGAACCATAATATTGAGGAAGAAACATGGGAGCCTAAGAGGGTTATGATGAAGACATACCCGAATATTTTTATGTGACATTTTATAAATTGTTAAGAAGAAATTTTTGTAAGGAGGATAGAATGTAACAACCAAAGGTTTTGAAAAAAAAATCAATAAATGAAGCACTTTGTCCCAATAAAACAACACATTTTGTAATCTAGTAGTTATACTCAAATTTTCCTCAGTTATGTTTTGAATTTTAAAAAACTGTCATCTATTGTTCTGATTAGTAAGTCACTTGGAATCTGTTAGAACCGACTCGATTATGGGTGAATAGTAACATACCCTTAGGAATAGTAATATGAATAGTAACATGACCCTTATGAATAGTAAATAATGATATTATTTAATTATATGAAGGAAATAAGATTATGAGATCTTAATTAATTTCTCAATGTCATATAAAACAAAATATACCATTAAAATTATCATTTATAGAATTAACTAGGATTTTATTTATAAAAAAATTATTAATATTTAGAAATTTATTTTTTAGAAAATGGACTTTATTTTTTAAATCTAAACTTAAAAATATGGTTAAGGTTAATTTTATGGATTTTTCAAAAAATTCATGAATTTTTTATAAATGTTGAAATATGGTAAAATATAATATATACAAATTATCTGTTAAATACACTATTTATAACATCTCATGTGATGTATGGACACCTAGTTCTAACGCATAGGAACTTATTACTATTAGGGGTCACATGAAACAACATCGGTAGTTGTCTTGAGAGAATTAATAAAATAATGAATAAAATATTCAGAATTCACCCTCACTTCAACTACAACCCCCCCCCCTCACTTCCTCTTCTCCTCGGTCCTCTAAGCCTTGAATCAATTCAATGGTCTTCCAAAATATCATTCCAAATTAAATCCCCACATCCAAGAAGAACTTTGTCTTGAAAAAAAAATACCAAAACCCCTTCTCATAAGGAGGTTCTCAAGGAGGTTATTTCAACAGGTAAAGCACCATTATTTTTCATTTAGTTTCATTTCAATTCATCTTCTTTTGTTATCCTCTCCTCACCTACTATGTCAAAATGACCATGATAAATCCAGTATCATATATATACTAGAATTATATTATTTAAATGGATGAAACAAAATCAATATTATTACTCTGTCACTTTTATATTATAAACGAAATCAACGTCCATAATGTTCCAATTTATAACCTTCATGGACGACGAAGTTGTTCCCTTCAATTTCTTCTTCATTAAAAGTCATTAAACCATTTTTTATGGTTTAAGAAAACTATAATATATGTATTATGAAATAAATAATTTGCATTAACCAGTATACATGCAAATTATTAAATCATATTACCAAACTAGTTCCTAATAATCAAAATGCTTCTAAAATAATCTAAGTGAATGTCATTAATAATTCATCTAATTATTCATACTCTTTACATGTAACCAAAGAGATAAAACTACCATTAAAAATTATATATGTGAATAAATAATGCATAATTTCAATTAAGGAAATTTACATCCATTCCACATGAACTCTATTACATAAAAATAAGTGACCAATTATGAAAATCAAGAAAACGAACACTCCAGAACAACAGATCTCAATATAACTACCTATCAATTATGGAATAAATGAACTAAAAAAAGTTATGATAAACTAAAATAATGTATAATAGGTTATTAAATAAGTTATTAATAAGTATAATAATATTCCAATCCAATTATTTCATGATCTGAACATATTCAGACTTAATGTAATGGTTTTTCCACATAAACATCCATTTTTCATTTGGGTTACTTTTATTGTATAATTAACTCCATAAAACACATGTGTATTATTTTTTAATCAACATAAATTATGTTTTAGTGTTATGTATATGTTCACCAACAATAATATTTCTTTATTTTATGGATAGTTACATGTTTTAAAAGTAACATTCAAAATTGATTCCGAATTACAAGCCTGATTCAAGAAACATTCTCAAATTCTTACCTTTATTCAAGGGATCTCTGTAATATGTATTTGGAAACCATTATCATTATAAAATTACTCATTTTATTACTAAAATACTATCTTTCTTCACTTCTAGTTTTATAAAGATATTTTTTCAAATAAATCTTCTTTTTTATGTAGAAGGGTATTTATCTTAAGAAATACTAAATGATTTTATAGGAGTATCTTCATGTACTTAAACACTATTGATGATTATTATGTATTATTGGGATTAATATTTTATGGTATAATATACAATATTTAATTTAATCTTTTATTATTATTTTGACTTTTGATGTGCTCTCTGAAAACTATTCCCCAATTTACTCTAAATGGTTAGTGTTTATGCTTAATGTTCGGAGAATATTGTTTATATTAAATATATTAGTTTCAATATAAATGTATATGTTTTTTATATTTATCCTTGGTCATATGAGGAATTAATTATAAATAGAATTTGTTGTATTGGGGCCACTATAGCCCCTCGGTGCATGAGTAGGTCTCACGAGGCAAACTACGGTCCTGGCACACTGTCTTGATAAAATTCTTATTTATGTTCTTGGAATGAGGCCTTAACAGTGTGGTAATTATGTCCCAAATTATTTATTCCCTCATTATGAAAATATTATTGATGTTTCATGTTGTTATTCTACTTGTATAATACCCATAATTATGTTTTATTATGTTATTATATACTCATCTCTAATTCCTTCCATAATGTGATGATGTTTTTGTAAAAGGAAAATATTTTTATTTGATCAACATGCATAATATTTATGTTATAAGAACTTCCAATGTTTAGAATACCATTACTAAGAATTTGACCTCACAACTTTCTTATTTTTCATTTTCTCAAGACATGACGAATTTTATTATGAATGACATGATGAAATAACCTAGGAGTTATGGATGTTGTCAACGGAGGTGATATGTTGTATTTATTTTCAGGTTGTATTTTTGATCCTATGTATGTATATTGTTTACAATAATACTAAACTAATTGGTCCATTGGATTTCATATTCCATTTTTATATCCCAATTTAATTAAATAAGGGAATAAGTCTATGCAATTGGGGTTGGGTCCTTACCTGGAAAAATTTAATCAAGGATTATGATTTCATGATTCATTACCATAATGTAGAACAAAATAGGGTGGAAGATGCATTGATTCAGAAACATAATGATCCATTAACCATTATTCATTTAGAACGCGACCCATTAAATGATGATTTGATAGATTTTATCTCTGATTTTATTATTATAGGAAATTACCCTTTTATGTTTCTTGTGTACGTGCAGTCATCTCTATCAAACAGAGTTATGAATGTTTGGATGAAATAACAGGAGTTATATAAAAATGTTGAACTGATTAAAAAAGTTAGATGGAATGAATTTAATAATTATAGAAGATATTTTTTGAGCTTTGGATATATATTATGTGTGCCTTGTGTTTCATGTTTTAAGAATGTTTTGTTTTATAAAACTCACAATTATCTATTATCACATTATCCTATCCACACTAAAATGTATTGGGATCTTTGGGAGTATTACTGGTGGGATGTAATTAAAATATATATTTATGATTTTACCATGAAATTTGGAAATTTCAACATGTTAAAGAATAATGGATGTTTTTGAAGGGGTTGATTCATCTCTTTCTAGTTCTAGAGTGGAAATGGGAAAATATATCCCTAGATTTCTAGGTGTGACTAACAAAAACATCTTAATGTAATAATTTATTCTAGGTTCTAAATGATCATTTTCATAAATATGACCATTTTATTCCTATTCAAGACACCCTATCACTAGATTAATTTATTGGTTGTATATAATGGGAATATTCAAGAAACATGGAGTCCCTCTATCCATTTTATATGATTGTGATACAATGTTTTCTTTTAACCATTGCAAATTCCTTTATAATTTATTGGGAACTTAATGAGATTTCTGTACAGCCTTCAATATGAAATCTGAGTGACAGTCTGAGTGAAAAATTCATACATTAGATGATATTCTTTGAGCTTGGAAAATTGATTACTAGGTATTTAGAGATACCCATTTTTCATTAGTTCAGTTTTTTTATAATAACAATTTTCATTCTAGTATACACTTTTCAAAATTAAAGGAATTATATGAAAACTGGTGAAAAATTATAGAATTTTGGGATAAATTAGGGGAAAGTAAGTTGATGAGACCATAATTGGTAGAGGGAGTGATAAAGAAAGTTATATTGATTTAGTCACACGTGAGGATAGCTGATAATGGAAAGAAAAGTTAAATGGATAACCTGATGAAGTATCACTCTTTTGAGGTAGGTGATGATGCATTTATCAGTGTTTCTCCATGGTAATGTGTTATGTATTTTGAAAAGAAATTAATGTTGACTCCATGGATTATTAGAACTTAGGAAATTTTATAAAAAGTTGGACCGATTTTCTAATGAGTAGCCTTAGATCTGAGTTTATATTGTGTATAGAATTGTTTTCTCAAGTAACAATGTTATGAATATATGTGACTAATATATATCTAGTTTTGAGCCCATAACTTGTTCATTTTTAAGATAACCTATCATATGAGGGAAAACATGTTCAAATTCATGACCGTAGAGATATATTATTTTTGAATTGGTTAATTACTAGTGTGAGGTTTCCTAGAGAAACCACATTATTGAAGAAGT
This sequence comes from Viscum album, assembly GCA_963277665.1. Lineage (NCBI taxonomy): Eukaryota > Viridiplantae > Streptophyta > Magnoliopsida > Santalales > Viscaceae > Viscum > Viscum album. The sequence goes on along the minus strand of OY728161.1, from coordinate 1,552,029,366 downwards.
AACATGGGAATCCGAATGTTCTGTGGGATAAAAGTTCCTCATTTTTTAATAAATGAATAAAATTTTGATGATAATAGTTAAAATGGGGGTGGTAATTTAACAACACAATTATTTTTAGAATCATATTTACTTGTATTCACCAATTTAATATTTATATTCATTAGGTTAAGTAATTCTTAAAATATGTAATTTATTATATGGTTATTTATTAAAAACATTATTTATTCAATTATGTGATTTTAATGTGAGTAAACTTATTTTATTTTTGAATTTGTAATGAAAAAATTCTGTCATAATGTATTTTTTGGGAATATTATTAAAAATTATATTTTTGAATAGTAAAAATATTGTTTTATAAAATTTGGTATTTTTTTGGTAGCATCAAGACATAAATAATATGTAAAATTAATTAATCTCAATGATTAAATAATTAATTATATTAAAATTGTAATATTTTATTGAAATAATTTAGAACATTCAAAATATATTTGTTTTCATTATAAGTAAAAAATATATTGATAGTGCCGACATAGTGCCTTCACAGATGTTTCCCTCGGAATCTGGGGATGACCGCCTTGATGGGAGGTTCAAACGTTCCGATCGGTTTCTAACGTGTTTTTCGCAGAACCGGAAACATCCAATGATTCCACATCCATTCAGACCTACTTTCCAGAGGTATGTGTTCAATAGTTTGTGGACTGATGAGGTTTATAAATTTTCATTGGTCGAGAGGATGGGAGGTCGGACTCATCAAACCTTTTTAAAGGGAATTATTGTCTACTCCGGGACTCTCATTATAGATTTATGTTATGTTCGTGAATCCTTATTACATTACCATGTATAAAATGAGCTTTCCTTTAGATCTAACAATAAATGATTAAATATGTAGGAAATTTAGAAACACTTTTTTATGTATTCGAGGTTCTTCATTGATAGAGAATCATCTGTATTTGTTAGAGATTCTTGGTCAATGGTACCCTTCGACACATTTTTACATAAACCTCTTAGTCATTATGATGACCATGGTGGTATTAAAGCCACTTAGTGGGGCACTTGAAGTTTATTGTCATTCAGAAGGACATGGATTATTTTACAGTTGGGATCTAACCCGTAGGCGGGCTACCTACGTATCATTTTTTTTAGAAAAAGAATCATAACCCACGTTGTTCGTGTAAGGGAGTATGATTTTTATGATTGATGGCTCAAAGAAGGATTTCACAATTACTTTTACACTCTAAGATCACGTGAGTCATGCTCGGTGTGAGAAACAATAGGTATTGGTAAAAATTAGAAATTGTTCCATGAAAGATGCAATCATAAGAAATAATGTGGGGCTTATGTATGTATGACTGCCCAGATAAATGAAGGTTAGGATTTACTTTACGGAAGAAATCCAAGAACAAGGTCCATAAAGGTATATGTGCTTCATGGATATTTTGAATACTCTAACATGGGTTTAACTCCTGAAAAGGAATCCCAGATCAAGGGTTAATTAGGACTGGTTAAGAGAATTATGACTGGGGATTACTCCTGAAAATGAGACCCAGGATAAAAGATTATGACTGAGGCATATTCCTGAAAATGAGGCACAGGTTAAGGAAATTAAGATTTGGGGCTTATTCCTGAGGAGGATTCCCACATTAGGGGACTGGGCCTTACTCCTGAAGAGGATTCCCATATTTGAGACTGGGGATTACTCCTGAAAATGAGTCCCAGGTTAAGGGATCTAGGGATTATTCCTAAATAGGATGCCCAAAAATTGAGGGACATGGGGCTTACTCCTAAAGAGGATTCCTAGATTTGAGAACTTCAAGAATTGGGGCTTACTCCTAAGGAAGATGCCATATTTGAGACTGGGGCTTACTCATGAAAAGGAAGCCCAGGTTAGGGGATCTGGGGATTACTTTTAAGAGGATGCCCAAAAATTAAGGGACTTGGGGCTTACTCCTAAAGAGGATGCCCATATTAGAGGGCATACGACTGGGGATTATTCCTGAAAAGGATACCCAAGTTAAGGATTCTATCATCTTAAAAGATGAAGTTGAATGAATTAAATCTCAATCTTTAGTTACATAATGATGTGTAAATCACTTGGTTTTGAGAGATATTCCACAAAATTCCTTTCAGATAAGGAAGTCAAATCAATAAATCAGGCCATAAAATGGATTTTAAGAGTGTCTTGAAGACTGAATCTTGAATAGGAAAGGTGTAATGGCTTAAGAGAGGTGAAATGGGAAAGAAAGACACCCAAAAAGGCAGGGGCACGCAAGTCCTGGCAGGCGTGCAGGTACTGCGTGGGCGCGCATGTTTTGGTCGCGCAGGTATACGCCTGCGCGACACATGATGTACTTGCGTGGCAGTTAATCAGCAGGGTAATACTTCAGCGAATCTTCATTAAATCCTTTATAATCTTCTTGAGGTTCTGCCAGAAGAGGGGCACGCAAGATCTATTGATGGAGTAAGGCGGTGCGCAAGTGTGGCCCTTTTCCTTTAAGGTCTGGCCACTCAGGCAAGCAAGTGTTGATGAGTTTCAACACTTAGTCCTTCCTCCCCCTCTGTATATCTTCTGTTCAAGGTAAGAAATTACCTTAGAAGTGTTTCGGAAGCTTTGAGAAGAGGCTAGGGTGTCGGGAGCTCAAATATGAGTTTCTGGAAAAAATCCTCCGAGATTGGGGGGCCCACAGGGTCTATTTTTTGGCAGGAGAAGACCCCGGGCGGTTATCACTTAGGTCGCGCAAGTCACTTGTGCGACCATAAGGTGTCGCGCAAGTGGACTTGCGCAACAGTGATAGAACTTGCAGGGCACAGGTTCTTTTGATCCCTTGTTCATGCCTTTGTCGATTTTTGATATTTTCTTCAAAGGATGAATCATTTTGAGCTCATATATTCCCCTTTTCTGATCTTTAGAATCTGTGGTGAAAGGAACGTCAGCAAATGTCCCCCCTCAGAGTTGGATCCGAAAGAAATGAGGATTTGACTCTAAGGAAATCGAAGAAATCCTAAGGAAAGGTGGCACACAAGTCTTGATGGCGCAGAGGGCGGCGCTCAAGTGCGCATCGCACAGGGCCTGGGTGCACTGGGTGTAGGCGCGCAGATAGGCCGCCTGGCCTATAAATATGCGATCATTGTCCGCACTTCGCATCTAATCCCGAATTCTCAAACTCTCGCCATGCAAGTCTCTTCTTTCTGCTGTTTCCTTGCCACCGCGCTGCTGTCTAGGTATCTGTACTTGCGCGGTTTAGACTTTCACGGTAAACACTAGCATGGAAAAAACCACTTGCGCCCCAAGTTTAGACTTGCGCACCTTAGTGCCTTTTCCATTTTTCGGATTTGTTCAAAATGTTTATGAAAAATCAATCCATTTAATAATTTAATTTATTCAAATTTTGTGCAGAATCAATGGCTCTTAGACTCGGAATAGTTGATGAACTGGATAGCAAGCGAATAGATGATATGATGGACATCATTGGCCATGATTATTATACTGTCAAATATAAAACTCTTACGGATTTCTCTAAGTATCGGAAGAAATATCATCATGACTCCCCACAGAGCACTTATCTGCCTTTGTATGGCTATGGTCATCTACGAGAAGTCACCATTCCAGAAGCAAAGAACTATCTTCCATTTTCGTGGTTCTAGAATTACACCAACATTGCTTTAGAAAATATCTCAGGTGGAGGAGTATTTCTAAGTTCTGGAACAGTGGATAAGGCATATGTGATGCATCATAGCCCTTGCACACTAGATCTGAAAAATCATACACCTGAGCTGCAACCACATTTTCATCCTTCAATCTTTCAAAACGCTCAGATGGATCAATCCAAAGGCTGGAAGAATAGTTGGTACTTCCGTCCTGGGGGAGGCGTGAAGCCAACTTGGATGTGGGCATACTGGGTGCGACAAACCTGTGCGGAGTTTGTCGAGGATTTGAAGAGAGCTGCAATATACGATGATGTCTGGGTTGGGCAAACATATGTTTACAGACATGATAAATTCGTGTCAATGATGCTCCGCCACTGGAGCCCAGAAACTAATTTGTTCCATCTGACTCATGGAGAAGTAGGTATCAGATAGTGGGATGTCCACAAGATTTTAGGGGCTCCAATTTTGGGCGATATGTATGATGAATTCATTCCTCCCAAGGTGACTTGGAATGATTCCGAGAAGACTCCTACTTTAGCTCGGGAATTTTTTGAGATCTTCCATAGGCTCAAGAGTTCAGAGACTTCATTAACTCATTCTAGAAAGGATATTCATCTGGAGAAATGGATGAATGTATTTCCTATTTAGAATAATGATAGGGAGCCAAAGAAGAAGGAGCCAAAAGATAAAGGATACAAGAAAATGAAATCCAAGGATAAGAGGCCCAAACGTCCTACCACCTGCCCAAAACCTGAGAAGAGGGGTGATCCTCGCACATTCTGGCCAACTCTAGAAGTAGGAGAGTTTGAGAATTGGGGATATGAAGTGAATAATAGAATCCAAATAAAGACTCGTCTGGCGGGCTTCTTGACAATGTGTCTCAGTGTTTATCTCTTTCCAGTCATGGATTCGAAGGGAGGCGTCAGGCCAGGGACCTTTGTCATTACGGCAAAGATGGATAAGGAAAAAATGGTTCGGTTGGCTACCCACATTTTAGAAAATATTCACAGGAGTTTACTTCATGTCTTCATGGGTAAATCCCCTTTAAGAATAGTGGGACCATTCCATGTTTTATGGGGATGGATCGCCACTCAGTTCATGACTTATAATGTATAGAATGGATTACATATTCCTGGAAGATCTTTCAGGCCGTCGGAGCAAGAATTCTCTAGAGTTTCTCCATTAGATGTTAATGCCTATGACATGAAAGTGAGGCCGAGCATGTTTATGGAATTCAACTTCTTTCCCTATAGAAGTCCGCCAACTGGGCGTTTTTTTTATGATTGAAAATACCATTTGGATTTGAGGGCATACATGCTAGCTTGCAAGGATGGTGTGCGAGTTTCCAGGATTGACGGAGAAATCATATGCATGTCCTATAATCCATATAGATTTTCACGTCAATTAAGATTTTTACAACAGATTTCTGTATCTCCTCCCGTACATGTCAGGTTAGTAAAACATCCGATGATTGCTCGGCAACTATGGCTGCTGACATCAAGGGAGAAGACTGGGGCAGTATTTGATCTACCAGTTGAAAAAGCGGCACATAATTTGACAACATATTATGCCGAACACTGGATAGCATCATACCCCAAAGGGATATTGAATCACCCAGTTTATCAGGTGGGGAAAATGAAGGGGACTTTAGAGAAATAAACCCTTAATCATGAAGGTGATGCTTCCCCTCCTGAAGTTGATTCGATACACTCCTCCTCTAGAACATATTTACCGGATTCCCAGGATGGGGATGATGAGGCACAACCAGCGGAAAAGTGGTTTCGTGCCCGATATAATCCTCCGGTAAGAATTAAAATACCCACTCCATCAACTCCTGGTGAGGTACTTCATTATAGTAATTTAATCACTGCTACTTTATAAAGCAATGAGTGTTACTTTCTTATTCTTTATCTGTAGTTGCAGGAGCTGGGAATAAATTGAAGTAAAAAATTGTAGGACCATCCTCGCAGCCTTCATATCTAAGACTGGAGGCTGTCAGCTATGGAAGAGTTTATATTGTGGTACTGAGACCGCCTGGCTGGATTTGTGTGAGGGCCTACAACTTCTTGGAATAGGGAATCTTGTGACTTCTATAAATCTTCAATACAGGGATAACCGAAATGATGTTCAGGCTTACATCAGAGAGATGGAAATGCTCATATATGCCACAGATGAGTCTGTTCCTGTCACCAGGCGGGTGACATAAATGATTGATCGTGGCGCCACTGTGGGGGCTGGTGGTTCTGGAGATGAGGAGTGGCATGAGTATGTAGCTCTTGATGATGTATGTTTTCTTTCCTTATTTTCTTTGAAACTTGATTTCTGTCGAACAATTGTTACTTAAGGAAGTTATTTTCTTCATCTTGCAGCTTGAAAAGAAAGGAATTGTGGTTCCTTTGCCATAGTATAGTCCTAGTGGTACTGCCATCAGGGCTACTGCTGATTCTCCTCGCAAACCAGGGGGGATATCTCTAGGCCAGCAGGCCATTAATGAGGCACTGGACATACCCTTCCATTCACCAATCCATGTGCCAATAAGGGAGACTATTGATACTCCCAAAAAACCAAAGAAGCAAAGGCAACGAAGGAGTAAGTCCATAGCGAAACGCTTCATTAACAGTGGTAAGTACTTCGAGTAATCATGAGTTTATACCCATGACCACATGGTTACTCATATTTTTTGGGATTGCAGGGGCTTCTTCAATTTCCCCCCTGAGGAAAGGACTGATCCTCCTTCAAAGACCACGGAGGGTGCTATGGAAAAATCACAGATCCAAGCTAACTTGGATGATTCTGGAGAAGAGATAGCATCTATTCCCAGTATCCCTCCTGCTGCTGTTGCAAGAAGAGAAGAACCTGTTTCTGGCAAGTCAACAATGCTTCATAAAAAATGTTGAATGAAACACCAACTGATTTCCGTTCTGTGATACTTCATGTTCAACATCGGTATTAGAGCTTCTGGTGACTATTTCAACTGATGCTGTGATTTTACCTGAAGATACTGTCTAGGGTTAGGGGCTGCAGGACGTAAGTCGTCAAGAATACACACCAAACGCTCCCACTGGTGAGACTAACCAGGTTTCTGAAATATCATTTGATGAAATGATGAATCATGGTATGTATTTTGATGAATTTTATGATCCTGCTAAGTTTTCCTGTGATTTTGAAGACCTTGGGTGTGAGTGTTATCCTTCGCTCAGTAAATTTTCTTATAATTTACACTTCTAATCATGACATAAAATGATATGCAGTTCCATCCATAGAAACTGCTGAACTGCCAATTCCTGAAGAGGGTGTGGCCATTGCTGTCAACCCTACCATTGCAGAAACATTATCTCAAGTTGAGCTAAACCCATTAAACCCTCATGAGACCCATCTTGAAGATCCTGTGGAGACTAGGAATGATGGGTAGTAGTCTTCTCAGGTTTCTGACCCATCGTCGGGTAAGGGATAACAATATTTGTGATTGTACTTCAATACAATCGATTCTTTTGTTATCCTTTGAAGCTAACCAAAGCTTTCAATTAATTATGCAGGGCTGTCAACTGTAGTGGCTAAGTCTGGAGGTGAAGCCTCGGCGTCTTCCCCCACAGGAATTGAAAGTAAAGAAGCACAAGTCAGGGGGGAAAGAACAGAACATGGAACTTCCTTAAGTGCATTAATCCCAGATTACCTGCCCCCATATGATGATGATGTTGAATCAGACCTAGAGATGATTAAAGCATTCATCTTTTCATGACACAAGGCATGGAACAACATATGGAACAACATATCTAGGGTGCCTTTAGAAGAGTTATCATCAAAAATTCTTCGATTGTCCTCCCAATTTGTCATACTAGGACTTGGCGGTTTATGATATGAAAAGATCCATACCACAGTGAAACAGATCATCTTCAGGAGGGAGCAGGAGCAAAAGTGCCACGATGATCTGAACAGAGTAAAATTTTCAGTTAACATTGGCGAATTTGAGGCTGCGGTATCCCATGCTGAGGCTGATTATGCTTCCAAGATGAAGGAGCTGAAGCATAAAATCAGAGAAAAAGTCGTCCAGCAGAAGCACCTTCAGCCACAGTTGGATGCTGTTACTGGGGAACTTGACCAACTCAATAATTCACTAGAGGGAGTTCAAACGAATGGTATGAAGACCATTACAGATGCCAAGAAAGCACTCCATTAGGCTGAAAATATTGATGTTGGTCAAGTGCAGGAGATTCAAGTAGCTGCTGATGAAGCTCGGGATGCCGTAAATTAAATGAAGAGTTATGTTGAAAACCTCTAGTGATTCTTGAAAAGGAGAAGAGACTCCAGTCTATGGATGTCCATCTAACTCTTATGTATCAATGAAAAACACTTTCACCTTCACTCATTTGTACCTGCATTATCTTTTTCTACATGCTATAGATTTTACATAAGCCCATGGGCCTAGTAAGCATAGTTTGATTTTTAGTAGGATTAATTTAAATAACCCTAAAAACTTCAATCCTTTTAATTTCGCAATGTTACCTAAATCATAAAAAAATTATGTTTAGTGAGCTGGGAACTTGACTTTTATTCAGAGTTCCCCTATCTTTTTTGGGCAGTTTCAAGTCATGCACGTCAGACATACAAAGGCTAATGTTTAAGGTTGAAATAGATTTGACCAAAATGGATTATAATTGACTCAATTCCTTGAAAATTCATCTAAAAACATATTACCATACTCAAGTATGAGGGAAAATATGTAAGCTATGACTTAATAATATTTGAATTAGAGGAATGATATGAAAAAGGGCAAAAAGGCATTAGAAGAATTATTTTCCACGAATGAAGTTACCATTATTTAACAAACCCATTAGGGAGTTGAATTATGTAGGGCCACCTAAGGGCATTGGCTGCATAGTTAAATAAAATAGTATCTTTTGGCTAACAAGTCTGTTATGTAGACTGTTTATGCAAGGCCACCTTTGGGCACGTGTTGCATAGTCAGGAAAAAGAACACTCAGAAATTTACTTTCCTAGTGCTAAAAGCCATTGAACGTTTATGGAGATTCAAATTTTCCAAAGTATATATTTTTCTGTATGGAAAGTGGTACTTGAATATAGAGAAAATATTTCTAAAAAAAATTATCGAAGAACTGGATGAATATCACTCCTAAGAAGGTCTGAACCAAATGTAGGAAAGGAGAATATAAACCATAGACATGAATACTTTCAGATCATGAAAAAGGATATGGGAAAAATATGTTAAGGATGTCCATTTTTGCGGATCCCTACAAACTGTCATTTAAGACAAATAAGGACAAAGGAGGCATTCTTCCAAAGAATGAATTTACCACTATCCGACAAACTCGTTAGGGGGTTCAATTATGCAGGGCCACCTAAGGGCATTGGCTGTATAGTCAAATAATATTATCTTTTGGCTAATAAGTCTATTATGTAGACTGTTTATGCAAGGCCGCCTATGGGCACGTGCTTCATAGTCAGACAAAAGAACTCTCAGAAGTTTGACATATTTGTGACTAGAAGTCATGAAAAGGGATATGAGGATCTAAAAATATTTAATGTTATGATTATAACACATAAAGATGGGTATTGTTCAGTGTGTACAGAGATACATAGATCAATGTTAACCATAATCATGTTGTGGCTGGGTCCTGAATTGAAATGTTGGACATCACTACGTATCCCATAAGGATGAGAATCAAGCCATACATAGTTCTTAAACTGCAGTTTAACGTCGTGTGGGACAAATGGAATAGAGATCTTAGTTTAGGGTCATAGAGCTTGGACCATTGTAAGAAATACACATTGTGTGTTTTCATGGGGACTTTTCAGCCAAGGGACTGAAAGTGGAATTTGGGGTTAGGCCCAAAGACTAGGGACTAGATTCGAGGGACACTCGAATGTTCCTACGTATCCCATAAGGATGGGAATCAAGCCCACGTAGTTCTAGAACTACCTTTTGTACAAATTTGGTTCGTACATGTGAAGGGTGAAAAGGGACTTTAGTGAAATGATGGTTTAACCCAAGATAAAAGGTTTGGGCATTTCCATGTATGTACATAGTCTTTGAAATGAAACATGATTGAAAAAATAAATGAAAATAATGGTTCCCTATCGGGTGAGGGTATCAAAGAAATTTTTAGTTTATTGTTATACTGGACAAAATATTTGTATATTTTAACGTCGTATAACAAGGATGAAAGTGAACCAATGTAAAGATATTCATTCTAAGGGCGGTTTCACGAATTATCATCGTATGAGATAGAGATGAACCGACAGGAAGAGATTGGTTTTGGGCTTGAACCTTGGGAGGTTTCCTACATACCCAGCCTAGAAGGCAAGGATCAAAGTCCGTATAGTTCAATTAATGAATGAATTAATGATCAAGTTGTTCTTGGGGACAATGACCTAAAAAATGATGTTAGGACTTACACATCGTTAGCGGCCCAGAGAGAGTGTTATGGTTGAGGTTTTCTCTAAGATCACGTGAGTCATACTCGGTGTGAGAAACAAGAGGTAACAACAACCTTAACGATGCATAGTTTAATGTCATGTAGGACATATAAAGGGACTATGCTGTTTAAAGTCTTGCAGTTAGGACTATTGGTGATGCACAGTTTAGTGCCATGTAGCAGAGACAAAATACAATTTAATGTCATGTAGGACGTATCATGAACTTTCTGTACAGTTTAGCGTCATGTAGTTAGGACGATGGGGATAATAGAGTTTAACGTCATGTTAAATGAAAGGGGGGGACTGTTCAGTTTAATGTCATGCTGTGAGGACAAAAGAGTGCACCATTTTAATTTCATGTTGGACGCAATGGGGATTTTTTCCAAAATTTAACATCATGTTGGACAAAAAAGGGACGATACAGTTTAGCGTCATGTTGGAAGAAAGTGCGAATAGTTTAAGGTCATATGCATGGACTATGGATGGTGCAGTTTAATGTCATGTTGGACTGTGGTGTAGTTTACGGGTATACCAGACCTTTGATGATTATGTATTTTAACGTCTTTCCTGACGTAAGGGACTTTTATACAGTTTAGAGTCATGTATTTAGGACGTTACAGTTTAATGTCTTGCTGGATGTAAGGGACTTTCAAATAGTTTAGGTTCATATGCATGGTCCGTTGATGATGCAGTTTAAGGTCATACAGGACCTATTTGCAGTTTAAGGTCATATTGGACCATTTAGGGAACATTTTCACAGCTTAACATCGTGTGGGACGAAAGTAAAAATAGTTTAAGGACATATGTATGGATCGTCACTGTATAGTTTAACGTCATATAGTAAGGACGAACTGGTGCCGCACAGTTTAGTGTCATGTTGCGGGGAAAAAGTATAGTTTAATGTCATGTAGGATAAATGTAAGGTCTTTTGTACAGTTTAGCATCGTGTAGCTAGGACGATGAAGGTGACACAGTTTATCGTCATGTTGGACGTATATGAAAATAGTTTAGGGTCATATGCTTGGACCGTTGCTGTATAGTTTAACGTCATAGAGCAAGGACGAATTTTTTCACAGTTTAACGTCGCATGGGATAAAAGTAAAAATAGTTTAAGTTCATATATATGGATTGTTTCTGTATAGTTTAACATCATGTTGCAAGGACGAATTTTTTCACAGTTTAACATCATGTGGATGAAAGTAAAAATAGTGTAAGGTCATATGTATGGACCGTTGCTATATAGTTTAACGTCATATAACAAGGATGAACCGGTGCTGCACAATTTAGTGTCATGTTGTGGGGACAAAATAGGGACTTTTCAGTTTATACAAAATAATTCTTCAAAAATCTGGCATTGGTTGGAGTAGTGATGAGTTCTCCATCCATTGAGATTAATGAATAATCTCCATTGGAGTAGAACCTATGTATTGAATAAGGTCCTTCCAATTTTCGCTCAAGAATGGGAGGTTTCTTTCCTGGTATCATTGGAGTTCTGAGAACTGATACCAATTCTCCCTGAGTGAATGAACGAAGACGAACTTTTTTGTTAAAATCTCGTGTTATTCGATTCTGATAGACTTCAAAGTTGTGAAAAGTGCATAATCTTTTCTCATCTAACCGTTCCAATTCATTCAATCGCTTTTGAGATTGTTCATCTATAGATGATTGATCAAAAATGGAAACTCTGAGCGAGGGTAGTTGAACTTCAATGGGCAAGACGACTTTCGTTCCATATACCAATGAATATGGAGATGACTGAGTTGTAGTGCGGGTGGTAGTCTGATAAGCCCATAAAGCATGAAAGAGTTTATCAGGACATGACCTCTTATCTTTATCTTCCATCATTTGTAGTATATTTGAAAGAGTCTTGTTAAAGGATTCTATCTGGCCATTGGACGCTGCATGATACCGAGATGAATGGTTGGATTTGATGTTGTATTATTGATACAACTTCTTCATCTCAGATGAATAGAAATTGCTGCCATTTTCCATCAATATGGTATGAGGGACAACAAATCTGGTAATGATGTTAGACTTGATGAAGCTAACAATTCATTTATAACTAACTTCCTTGAGAGGTATTGCCTTTGCCCATTTGGAAAATAAGTCAGTAGTAGTAAGAATATACTTAAACTGCTTAACCGTAGCTGAAGGGTAAGGTCCCACCACATCCATTCCCCATGTGGAAAATGTCCATGAGTATTTAGCTGTATCAAGAAACTCTGGAGGTTGATTAATGAAGTTGGCATGTACTTGGCATGAATGACACTTCTTTGTAAAAATAACACAATCTCGTATCATAGAAGGAAAAAAGTATCCAATCCTTCGAATTTGATCAGACAGTCTATGTCCAGACTGGTGGGCACCACAGACTCCTGCATGAACTTCTTTTATGACAGCCATTGTCTCTTCACCATCAATGCATCTGAAGAGAACTCCATCAAAACCACGTTTGTAGAGAATTTTCTCTAGGTGATCTGGGATATCATAAAGAGTAAAATTGACCACATGTCACCAGATTTTTTCTTTCTCAGCTCTATCAGGTGGAAGTGTTCCATTTTTAATGTATTCCCTGATAGGTGACATCCATCCTGTAGTATGACCATACGGTTTAGGAATGGGAAAAATTTCATTAATTTCCTCTGTCCTGATTCGAACATAAGGTGAAATTTCACAACGGTGGGCAATACTGATGGTTGTCTCATCCCGATTTGGATCTTCTAGAGCTGTAGCTATATTATCCAGCGCATCAGCTTGAGAATTTTGTGATCTTGGGACATAAGAAAATGTCATTTCTGAAGGGAATTCTGCCATTAACTCTCTGACGTAATCATACAAAGGGATTAATTCTTCTTTTGTGATGGCATAATGCCCATTTACTTGTTTTATTACCAGGTCTGAATCACCTTTCACCTTTAAATGATTCACTTGTGCTTGAAGTGCTAATTCCAATCCTACGATGAGAGCTTGGTATTCTACTTAATTATTGGTACCACCTTCCCATAATAAGAAGGAATAAGGTAACACTGCCTTTTTTGGAGAAATGAGCACAATTCCTAAGCCAACTTTGTTGAATTTAGGATTTTCCATTTTATTCCCTGATGGACTTCTAGAAGCACCATCATAATACATTTCCTAGGCATGAGGACTTTCTTGAATAGAGAAGACTTCCTCATCAGGGAGTTCAATATCTGAAGATGTGTCTTCCACTGGAGGGTGTTCAGCCAGGAAATCAGCCAGAGCTTGGCCCTTTATTGCCTTTTGAGACACATACTGAATGTCGAATTGCAGCAAAATAACTGCCCACCTTGCTAGACGTCTTGTAAGCATTGGACGACTAAGGATGAATTTGAGCAGGTTATTGCGAGATACCAATTGGACCTCGTGATGTTGTAGGTAATGTCTCAAATTATGAACTTCAATGATTAATGACAGGCAGCACTTCTCAATACTTGAATAATGGGTTTTTGCTTCAAGCATGGTTCGACTGAGATAGTAGATGTTGTTTTCATTCCCAGCATCATTCTTTTGAGCATGAAAGGCACCCAATGATCACTCTAGAGCTGTCACATAGAGGATAAGTGGTCTTCCTTCAACAGGTGGCATGAGTACCGGTGGACTCAAGAGGTATTTCTTGAGAATATCGACTGCTTCTTGACATTCTTTAGTCCACTGGTAAGTGACTCCCTTCTTCATCAATTTGGTGATGGGTAAACATTTTCCTGCTAAATTGGCGATGAAATGACGAATATAGGATAAGTGTCCTTGAAGTCCTCTTAATTGTTTCAAATTTTGAGGAGGTGACATATCAAGGATTGACTTGGTCTTCTCAATATCGACTTCAATAACATGATGGCGTACAACAAAGCCAAGATATTTTCCCGAGGTTACCCCAAAAACACATTTTAAGAGGTTCATCTTCAAATTATGTTGTCGAAGCTTGAAGAATATGACTTCCAAATCAGCCAAGTGATTAGAAAGTTGTTTGGATTTAACTACCAAATTGTCTACATAGCATTCAACAAACTTCCCTAAGAAGGGTTTGAAGATACAATGCACGGTACGCTGATAAGTTGCACCTATATTCTTTAAGCCAAAGGGCATTACCCGGTAATAAAACACACCCTGAGGGGCTCTAAAGGCTGTAGATTCCTCATCTTCTGGGGCCATTCGGATCTGATTATATCCAGAATATCCATCCATGAAGGAAAGTGCTTCATAGCCAGCTGTTGCATCAATTATAAGTTCTGTAATCGGAACTAGAAAATCATCCTTAGGATAATGCCGATTAAGATCCTTGAAATCGATGAAAACTCTAATTTGTCCGTTCCTTTTCTTTATAGGGACAATATTAGCCAACCATTTTGGATATTGAACTTCTCTGACAAAGTTATCTTTGACAAGCTTATCCACATCAACTTCAATTTTGGAAGCATAAGTTGGGTGTGTTCTTCTTGAGGTTTTCTTAAATCCTCGATGTTCTTCTGGTAAACCCAAATGATGAGTAGCAACATCAGGATCAAGCCTGGGAATTTCTGTATATTTCCAGGCAAATATATCTTTATTTTACTTTAGAAAAGAAATATAAAACTCTTGCTCTTCAAGAGTCATGGCAGCACTGATTAAAGTGGGGCGTGGATCTCTTTTTGTACACAGATTTATTTCTCGGAGTTCATCCACAGTGTTAGAGATACACTCTTCAAATGCTAGGGGAGCATCTCTGAGATCTTCTTCTTTTTCATCATGTTTTATTTCATCCATTTCTACTTGCATAGTAGATGATAAATTTGAATACTCATGATCTGAAGAGATGTAAAAATTTGTATATTTTGATGAATAAGCTTCCATTTCCAACCCGATTGATGATGAAGGGTCTTCTTTGGGTAATAAAGAGGAGATGATGGACTGAGAATCGACATCATTTTTCACCTCCGATGTTGCTATAACTTCTTCTAGCATAATTGTCGAAGCATAGACTTGTTGGATTTCAGTAGATGAAATGAAGAATCATGGTGGAGGGAGATAAGTCAGATTCCGTGAGGCCCAATCGATGAACTGTATGAATGGTCATGATGTTGACTCCTGAACCATTGTCAATGAAAACTCTTCGAACATCCATGCCATTGAATTTTCTAGATATATACAATGGTCTAATATGTCTATGCACAACATCATCATCATCTTCATCAGTAAAGGATATTATTGCATGGCATTCTGCAGGATTATTCTCTATGTGATAGACTTCAGCTGCAACAATTTCAGTTTCAAACTCTTGAGGACTTGACAAAGCCTCGATGAGTGCTTCTCGAAGATCTTTTGACAGATTCAGAGCATCCAGAATTGATATCTTGTCTGGTACTTGGGCCAAGTGTTTCAATTTATCATACTTTTGATCCATAGGTCTGCGTTTCGCAATAGGAATATGTTTTTTAGCAGGTGCCTTGGAAGCAGATGTTTTGGAAGTTGATGCATCTTGTATTGGGAAAGGAGTTGGCAATATTCCTGGTTTTGGAAGATTAAACCGATTAGTTCCATTTACTTGCTGAGAGGGAGAAGATGGAACCATCAACCGGTCTTCCAAAATAAATGTGGCACGACTGAATTTGCTATTGGTAGAATAAAATTCTTGTTCTTGCTGAGCTCGCTGAAGGGATCTACCATGAGTTTCTGCTGCGTACACAGTTCTAGCAGGGGTAGAATAGGAATAGTGGCTTCTGAAATATCCACGTATTCCCCTGTATCCTGAGCCCATGAAAATTCCTCTGATTCCTCTGTTTGATACAGGGAATTCAGGCTCATCAAAATTGAAACTGCGACTGGCATATGGATTTGTTAATTGAATCATATTAATAGAACCGAAGATTAACTCTTAGTCTGATAAAGACTCTGCCTGATTAGCCTGTTTAGGCTGTTCCATTTGGTGGGGCGGTGCATGTGGCTTTGAATTAGATGGCATGGAGTCCGCCAATGTCAAAGACAACTTGGGCTTTGAAAAATACTCATCTTCTTCTGATTCTTTTTCATTCTTTGAATCATGTCGTTTCATTGAGGAAATTCCATCCAACGAAGTGGGTTTTTCCACAAAATTCATGGCAGAAGACACAATTGGTTTCCTTAATTTTGTTCGCAAAATAGAATGAGTTCGATTGATTGTCTTTCTGACCATCCGATCATCATACTTTTGTGCATTTTTTCTTTTGACTTCCTGCCATTCATCTTCCTCCTCTGGAACTATAGCAGTGACACATGCTATATGGGCTGAGGAGCCATTCAATGCAACCTTCCTGAGTCCACCATCTTTTCCAGGAGGTCTTTGAAGACAAAACACTCCTAGATGGGATGCCCCAATATTTGATGAAAATGGAAATAATTAGGACGGTCTTCATCTCCTTTCTTGTTTGGCCTCTTGGGTATAGAAAATTTAACCAAATTTTTTTCTAGCGCCGAAATGAAATAACCAGGAACATGTTCATTTCAGAAAGAATATGTTTTTCTCATCAAGTCCTCAAATTGTTTTTGTATTTGATCTTTTTGATCATCTGGACAAAAAGGCCTTTGATTTTGGCATTTAGAAAGTGGATCCCTTCGAGAAGATGAAGGTTTTGAGGTAGAAATAGGTACAGGTGCTTGTTTAAGAATAAATGTAGTAGTGTCTGCTTTACCCATTGTCCTTCCTAGAGCTGATGGAATTACACGAGATTTAGCCTTATCCTGTATAAGGAAATCTTCAATTTGCTGAGCGATTGAAGTAAGGTCTCGAAACTCTCCTGTGTATTTCAAAGGGATCAATGGCAAGCGTAATTCATCACACAGATTTTCCACACATATTGGAAAAAATTCTTCTGGATGGATAGATAAACTCAAGGAATATGTTAATCCATTCCAGCGAGCAATGAAATCAGAGAATCTTTCATTCTCCCTTTGCTTACTGTTTGTAAGATCGAAAACTGTTTTCATTGGCAAAGTTCAGCTAAACTGAAGGAGGAATTTTTGGCGAAGATCCTCCCATATATTAATTGACAGGGATTGCAAGCTTGTATACAAAACAAAATATGGTCCTTGCAAGGTTCACACGAAGAATCTGAGTTTCACTACTTCTTGCTGCTCCGAAGTTCCCATCATAGAATCGCAACAAGACACGTAATGTGTCAAATGCTGTTCAAGATCGCATGATCCATTGAAAGTAGTGAATACATGATTCCCAAAACTAGATGGAGGATAAATTGAATCTACCCATTCAGGGTAAGATTTCTTTTCTGGTTGAACTTGTGCACGTTTCCCTTCCATAGTTTCTAACCGAGCTGTTAATGACTCAATAGTAGTTATTAAATTTTGAGAAACATCCAGTTGAACTTGGACTTGGGTAGGTGCAATGACTGGATCTTGGAAAAATGTGGTGATTGGTGCTACAACAGATGGTAGCACTGCCAACTATTGTTGCACTTGACCCATAATATTAGACCTGTGAGGGTGTACTGATATAGGAGGATATTCTTGATCCATCTCAGTAGCTGCAACAAATTTCTTTGGCTGACTGACTCCATCATGCTTAAGAAGAAGACTACTCTGATGTATTTATGCATTCAACCTTATTAATTTTTTCATTTCATCCTTCTGTTGTGCAAACCTCTGCTCTAGTCAGAGCGATTGACCTTCTCCAGAGGAAGGATATGTAACCTGGTTCTTTCCATTCCCTTTGCTAGATCCTTTTTGGAGAGGGGGAAGTGGGTTACTCGAAGGATTACCTATGTTCTGAGTAATCCATTGACTTCATGTACACACACCTTTTTCATTTGTGTCAGTGCATACATCTTCATGAGCAGGAACCTCTTCATCTGAGTCCCCTAAGTGAGCCTCATCTGGTGGATCAGCAACAATAGAATTGATGACATCGATTGATGCATAACTCATCACATCCCTTCTATCATCATTTCTATGATATTGTATTCTTCCATGTCTTTGATGAGACATTGCCTTTTTTTGATTCAATCCCTTAGGATCTTCTTGACGAACCGTATTTTGGAGGGAATCTACTGATAATTTGGTTCTTTGTTCCTCTTGAGGTTTCTTCCCCAATCGAGAAATGACTGACTTTCTCTGAGGAGGGGATTGATGATTTGAAAAAGTCCCCAGTCCAGTGGACTGGGGTTGTTCCTACTGTCCTCGCTCAACTCCCCGAATCCTTTTTGTTGATTCTGAGGGTTGGTTTAAAAGAGTCCCCAGTCTGGCGACCTGGGGTGGTTCTTGACATGCTATGTCTGAGAATTTCTTGGAAGACATCCTGATCTTGCAAACCTTATTCCAGAAATTAGCTGGATGCATTAACCTGTATCCGCTTTTATCACCTGGTTCAAAAGACTGTTGGATGATTTTCGACACTTCTGTCACTTGGTGACGTGCTTGCTCCAAATGAGAGGCCTGTTCAATATTCTCGTTTGCTTGATGCAAGAGTAATTCAACAACTTGTTCTCTATACTCTTTATTTTGAGAGGAACTAGTTGAAGCCTGTTCTTGGGAAAGCTTTTGATGAAAAACAAAGCCCATTGACTATGGTCGGCCATCGGAAATAACATTGCATGAGACCATTTTCAGCGGGCTTTGCTGACTGGAGAGCACCGTGAAATGAAGTGCTCCATGAACACCCCATACTCTGACACGAATACCAGATGGGGAATTGGCAATTAACAGACGCAATCTTCTTAGTGCGCCAAAGCATTAAGGTTGAAGGGCCCTCTACTGCTTTTTAGCCTTCAGATATTGAGAGACTGATAGAGATGCAAAATCAATATGACGTTGTATCCCTTCTATTATCTTAAGATGATTTTCATATTCATCATAAGATAATAATTTATTTTTCAACTGACAAAGAGTTTTCCATATTTTGAGGAGAATATCATGAATTTCATCTTCCGTCAACATTTCTAGAATATTATACTGAGAGTCAGCCAGAGGCCAAAACATGACTGGCACTTCACCTTTCGCCAGTTGTTTTCTCAT
Organism: Viscum album; assembly: GCA_963277665.1. Taxonomy (NCBI): domain Eukaryota; kingdom Viridiplantae; phylum Streptophyta; class Magnoliopsida; order Santalales; family Viscaceae; genus Viscum; species Viscum album. Next base: position 1,552,010,289 of record OY728161.1, on the reverse strand, counting down.
ATTCAGCATTTCCTCTTTATCATTTGATGAAGATTATTCTACCTGGTTTGACCAAAGTTGGTGTTTCCTTGTTGCTTCATTGGATTCAACAGTATTGGTAGAGAAATTATTGATCAAACCAGAAGATGCATGACTTAGGGGTGGTTCGGAGAATGAACTACACCCTGAACTATCTTCTGATTGAGAAATTATTTCACCTGCTTGTGATAAAGCTTCAGACATGACTGGTTTCACATTTTCAAGTGCCTCAAGTTAAGAGGGATTTCTCGGCACTACATTTTCCACTGGAGAATTTTCCGGGAAATGTGCATCACTACTGCAGAGAGGACTTTCGCAGCGAAAATCATCATTATGGGGAGGACCACCATAATGGGTTACAACAAAAGATGAGATCTCTTTCTCCTTGGTCTTTTGACCACACAAAGGGTTCCTGTGGCTCTCATCTGAAAATGAAACATTGAGATCGAACGAATTGTCATGAAGAAAGCCTTCATGAAGAAGTGTCTATTGAAGACCTTAAGAATTAATGTTCCCACTATTGCGAACTGAGGGAGTAGAATCATGAATTCCAATAGATAATTGTATGAGGGCTTTAAGAACTCTAGCATAGAGGAAGGAATTGTTACAGATTGTCTCTTGATCTCCTGACTGTGCTGGGCATGACTTTTTCTAAGACGCCTTCTTACTCACCTTGGAAACCACTTGTTGACGAAAGTAGCGGCTCTGATCAGGTTTATGTGCCTGATCAGGAAAGATGGCCAGGTTAGGCTAACGATCTCCTCTCAAATCAGGTGTATGTTCCCGACTTGGTCATCCGTATGATATGGGGGAGTATGCCCCATAACACTATTGGACTGGAACAGATGTGTGTGTCTGTTCCGGAGTGAATTTTTGATGTATCACTCCATTGGTAGGGATAGATTTATGTGTCTTTCCTTGGGATGCCGCTGAAGTTGTTATAATATCCTGGCATGCATCCAGAATATGACCAGGGATTTGCTTCTGCTCTTTCACCAGTGATAGAATGTGCTTGGTGACTTCAGCTGCCGGAACGGGAATATACGTCGATTCCGGTCTTGGAGCAGGTGTATGTGCCTGCTCCTTTCCTCCTTTTCCTATCAGTGAATCCTGACAGTACTCAAGTGTGGGGGCAGAGAGTTGAGTCTGCCTCATATTTGTTGTCGGGGCTTTCCGACTAACTTCTCCAAATGCTACCAAGATAGACTGTTGGTAGTCATGATTAATACGAGCATGTGCATGTGCCTGCTGATTGCACTTCGCCGAACGTGGTTGACGAGATCCATCATATGTAGTCAGATGAGCATGATGACTAGAAGATGATGTATAAACAGGTGTATGTTCCTGCCTATAGTACTCCGCCAGAATTTCTTAGCGGGATTGGTGTGATGCTTCTAGACAAGTCTGATGGACAACAAAATTAAAACGGGCATGTGTATGTGAATGCTCGTTACATGCCACCAAGTTAGGTTGGTGAACTTCTCCGAAGATGGCAGAGATGAGAACCTGCTCACTGTTGACCGGATTCCGCCTCTGGTGGTTGGTCTTTCTTGCTCGGGTTCAAGGAACCTGAGCCGAATGCCTGGAGTCAGTACCCTCATCATGTTGAGGGTGCACTACCGCATGAGTCTGGCGGCGATTGTTGGTGGGAGCCCTCCGGAAGGACTTCTGTCTGTTTGAATTAAGGTCCTGAGGGACCTACTCATTCACCTCCCCAGAATAAGGGAGCGAATGGTGATTGCGTTCTGGGGATAACGACCCGAAACGGTTGGAGACAGTAGTCAGCACCGCCCGCTTCTTGATCACTGGTCGTCGTTGTCCGGACGTCCGATGTGAGTTATTTACTTAGAGGGCTTTTCGGGCAGCCTCCAGAGTTGGGATGGTACTGTGTTGACAGTACTCCTTAACGAGTGAGTTTGATACCCAGCGTTGAAGACGCTGAGTAGGTGATATCATCCTATGAGCAGACGACGATCCAGTAGGAGTAGCAGCAGTGGCATTTACTGCAGTAGTATTCACAAGTTTGAACTTGAGAGCATCCATTCTAGAAATGCAGAAGATCTTGGAAAAAGAGTGTATGTTTGATATAATAGACGTAATCAAGATAAATTCAGCCACTACATCTTTTGGATGAGCACATATGTCAATGATTGTTTTTTTGTCCCTCTCATTGAGTTTTAAATAGGGGCCTAACAAAATGGGTAAAACATCATTTTAACTTGGTTAAGGATTCGCGTCGGGTTCAGCATTTTTTTCCCTCAGAATCCGGGGATGACCACCTTGATGGGAGGTTCAAACATTACGATCGGTGTCTAATGGGTTTGTTCGCAGAACCAGAAACATCCAATGATTCCACATCCATTCGGACCTACTTTCCAAAGGTAGGTGCTCATTAGTTTGTGGACTGATGAGGCCTAGGAAGTTGCATTGGTCGAGAGGATGGGAGGTCAGAATCATCACACCTTTTTGAGGGGGATTATTGTCTACTCCGGGACTCTCTTTATAGATTTATGTTATGTTCGTGAATCCTTATTACATTACCAATTATAAAATGAGCTTTCCTTCAGATCTAACAATCAATGATTAAATATGTTGGAAATTTAGAGAATATTTTGTATGTATTCGAGGTTCTTCATCAATAGAGAATCATTTGTATTTTTTAGAGATTATGGGTCAATGGTACCCTTCGACACATTTATACAGAATTCTCTTGGTCATTATGATGACCATGCTGGTTTTAAAGCCACTCAGTGGGGCACTTGAAGTTTATTATCATTTAGAAGGACATGGATTATTTTAGAGTTGGGATCGAACCCGTAGATGGGCAACCTACGTATCCTTTGTTTAGAAAAGGAATCAGAACCCACGTAGTTCGAGTAAGGGAGTATGAGGATTATGATTGATGGATCAAAGAAGGATGTCACAATTACTTTTACACTCTAAGCTCACGTGAGTCATGCTCGGTGTGAGAAACAAGAGGTATTGGTAAACATTAGACAATTGTTCCATGAAATATGCAATCATAAGAAATAATGTGGGGCATATGTATGTATGACTTCCCAAATAAATGAAGGTTAGGATTTACTTTAGAGAAGAAATCCAGGAACAAGGTCCATAAAGGTATATGTGCTTCATGGAGATTTTGAATACTCTATCATGGGTTTTTCTCCTAAAAAGGAATCCCAAATCAAGGGTAAATTAGGACTGGTTAAGATAATTATGACTGGGGCTTACTCCTGAAAAGGAGACCTATGCTAAAGGATTATGACGGGGCCTATTCTTGAAAAGGAGACCTAGGTTAAGGGAATTAAGGTTTGGGGCTTACTCCTGAGGAGGATGCCCAAATTAGAGGACTGGGGATTACTCCTGAAGAGGATGCCCATATTTGAGACTGTGGATTACTCATGAAAAGGAGGCCCAGGTTAAGGGATCTGGGGCTTATTCCAAAATAGGATGCCCAAAATTTGAGGGACATGGGGCTTACTCATAAAGAGGATGCCCGGATTTGGGAACTTTTAGAATTGGGGCTTACTCCTAAGGAAGATGCCCATATTTGAGACTGGGGCTTACTCATGAAAAGGAAGCCCATGTTAGGGGAACTGGGGCTTACTCTAAGAGGATGCCCAAAAATTAAGGGACTTGGGGATTACTCCTAAAGAGGATGCCCATATTAGAGGACTTACGACTGAGGATTATTCCTCAAAAGGAGACCCAAGTTAAGGGTTCTCTCATCTTAAAGGATGAGGTTGAATGAATGAAATCTCAATCTTTAGTGACATAAAGATGTGTAAATCACTAGGTTTTGAGAGATATTCCACAAAATTTCTTTCAGATAAGGAAGTCAAATCAAGAAATCATGACATAAAATGGCTTTGAAGAGTGTCTTGAAGACTGAATCTTGAATAGGAAAGGTGTAATGGCTTAAGAGAGGTGAAATGGGAAAGAAAGGCACCCAAAATGGCAGGGGCACGCAAGTCCTGGCAGGCACGCAGGTACTGCGTGGGCGCACAGGTATACACCTGCGCGACACATGATGTACTTGTGCAACGGTTAATCCGTAGTGTAATACATGAGTGACTCTGCATTAACGCCTTTAGAATCCTATTAAGGTTTTTCAAAAGAGGGGCGCACAAGATCTATTGATGGATTAAGGTGGCACGCAAGTGTGTCCCTTTTACCTTAAGTCCTGGCCACTCACGCACTCAAGTGTTGATGAGTTTCAACACTTAGGCCTTCCTCCCCCTCTTTAGATCTTCCGTTCTAGGTAAGAAATTACCTTATAAGTGTTTCGGAAGCTTTGAGAAGAGACTAGGGTGTCGGGAGCTCAAATCTGAGTTTCTAGAAAATAAATCCTCTGAGACTGGGGGGCCCACAGGGTCTATTTATAGGCAGAAGAAGACCCCGGGCGGTTACTGGGAAGTTATCACTTAGGTCGCGCATGTCACTTGCGTGACCATAAGGCATCATGCAAGTGGACATGCGCGACAGTGATAGAACTTTCACGGTACATGTGCTTTTGATCCCTTGTTCATGCCTTTGTCTATTTTTGATATTTTCTTCAAAGGATGAATCACTTTGAGCTCAGATATTCCCCTTTTCCGATATTTAGATTCTGTGACGAAAGGAGTGTCAATAGCAGCATTAGCAATTTTAAATTTTATTACTTATAAAAAACAATTCAGCACCAAAAAATATTTAAATTTCTATTTTATTAACAATTACATATTAGTGACGTTATTATATATTATTTTCAAATTTCATAGTTATATAACATTAAGATTCAATAATTACATTTGTAATGATTGTGGGGGTATTAAAAGACAAAATAATTTAATTTTGAAGTTGACTTGACATGTATATTTTTGACTATACATAATGTATGAATATTTAATTTTTATTTTGAACAAAATTTTCTAATTTTAATAATATTAATTTATTTTTAATTTTATAAACCCAAAATTTATCATTAGTTCTTATGAAGTGTTGATGCAATACTAGTAAAAGTAGAAGGAAAAAATAAAAAAAATGTTTTAATTAAATTTATAAGAAAAAAATATGTGAATTATAAAATATATTAATTGACTTCGATGTGTATTTTTCAGAAATTATATATTTATTATTCTATTCTGTGACATTTTGGATCCATTTGAATAGATTTAAGGCCTTTAAAATGAGTTATTTCAAAAGAATGTAAAGTTCTCACGTAATTGTTTTTAATTAGTATAATATTTTTAAAGAATGGTTTACTGATACAGGTTTTCAAAAATAAATATTTTATTAAATGATATGAAATTTAAATTATTAAATAAATTTTATATTTAAATTTTAGGGAATAAATAATTACCTCAATGGATAGAATAATTATGATGTAGTAATTATTTAATTAATGTCTAAATCTAATTAATGATATTAAAAAAATTATATATATATAATTTTATATTCTTAATATAATTCATAAATTCAATAATTTAGTATTATGTGTCAATTATATTATAAAAAATTACATTCTAATTTAGTTTATTTTGATGTTCTTAATATCTTAATTATAGATTCTGTTTAATTTAATTAATAAAAATTATCTTGAATATAATATTTTCAAAATTATTCAAAAACTAAAATATATTCATTTGAAATTAAAAAAATGATAATATTCCTTATAAAATGTGATATATTTTGAGTTTTATACATTTATAAACACCAAATCTATATATTAGACTAATAATATTTTTATATTTTATGTAATTTATAATTTTTCCATCAACTAAATTATTAAAGGAGGCTCCTTCCATCATTAATATCCATCACCATATACCTTATTACTTGGACATATTCTTCCAAATTACATTCTATTCATCCCATGACACATTATAGTTCTCATTTTCTCATAAAAATGCCATATATAATAGACATAACGATGTTCTCATGGAGAAATTTTCAAGAAGTAAGTTCTTACTTTTTCAACATTAAATGTTTTCTCAATTCTACCTTATTCTCACATCTAATATAATGTTTCATGATAACTCCATTATCATATATATAGTGTAATTTATTTTTCTTTATGGTATATTATTAATAAAATCTCCCATTTGTTCCTTCTATTCTTAAATAACATAACTGTCTTCCATGTTCTTTCAATTCACCCCCTTCATGGTCGATGAATTTTAATTTCCCTTTAATACAATCATGTGAAATTTCAAATATCATATAACATTTTAAAACAACACAAATATATATAATTTCTCACTTCATTTTTGTTATTTTATTTGCTTAGGATTTATATAATAAAACAACCTTGGAAACTATGAAAAGAATGCACAAAAAAATAATATAAATAACAAAATATTGTTATTAAATTGGTTGATAATGTTATAATAACATCATTTAAAGTATAATAAATAATGTTTTTCTTCTATAATAAAATAATAACTTTCATTAAACCATTATAAATTAATTTTATACAATTTTAAATATTTCTAACCTAAGGTAAGAGACTCTTTAACTAAAACATTATTTTAAATGATTTAAGATTTATTCTTTAAAAACTCTATTTTCTATGTTAATCAATTCATAATTATTTTTTTGAATGTATCTATATGGTTATTAATGTTTCAATTTATCTCATATGTAATGAAAAGTTAACTTTTATTGGTTATTTTATAGTGACTCTCTATTTTTAAAAATCATTAAAATGTCTCATTTACCAAATTTAGAAAAAAAAAATTTATATGGCATGAGAAGTTTCTCCCAATTTCATAACACTATATTTCTGTAATTTATACTTTATACTTTTTAGTATTTATTTTTTTAAGAATATTATTCCATTATTGTGCTATTGGTTATTATAATTTAAATTTTTTTACGAGAAAATTGTATTCTGATATCTGAATGTGTTTTACTCATTTTTCTAAATGAGATATCGAGTGTTTTATTCTTAATATGTTTCATATAAATTGTTCTGGTATGTATTGATCTAATTATTCCTCATTATTTTATTGGTTGATTCCTATTATTTCTCAATATATTATGTTTTAATCCCTATTATAAATCAAGATATGACAGGTGAGCCCCATTATATCTCTCTAATGCATTTAGTAATCAAGAGATGGAATTTGACAGTTAGGTTATTACATTTGTAATTGGGATTTTAAGAGTGATATGGTAATGATTTTCTATGTTTAAAAAATGATTTTAATATTCACGCTTCTTAGTTTTCACAAACAGTGTTTTAATGGGGTTTCTAGTTTCCACTACACTAATTATTTTCTTAAATGATATCATGTAATGATATTTTTTTCATACTTTGTTTTTAAATATTTTTTAATGTGTATAAGAATTATTAATAGAATGGATGATATAATTTTAATTTTTTACTACTATATAAAATAAATCATGTTTTATTTGTAAAAATGTTTCATTTTCGGGGAAAATGGATACTATTTTACTGGTATCATCCCTGTATAAATATGGGATGTTATGTATATATTATGTCCTAAATCACAAAATATATAATCATACAAATATAATCAATTTGAAATAATGTAATTTTTTTAATTAAAAAAATATAATATTTTATGGATTTTTCTTTATATGTTGTGTAATTATTACACATTATATAATATGTTTATCCACTAAGTAAACTCAATTTTACCAAGATAACTGTAATAAAGTTCAATTGTTTTCAATTATAATTTTTTGTGAAAAAATATGTTTATATTATCATAAAATATGAAATATAGTTTTCCAAATATTCATTTCTTTTTTCCAAATTCAACTCAAAAATTGGTAGAATATATATTGAAATTAATTTCATAGACACTGAGAGAATGAAGGTTTATAAAGTGAAGATGATCAAATGTATAAAAATAATTTGTATCAAACTTTATTATGAAAATGATTTAAATTATCTAATTTCGATTAATAGATTTAGTTTGGGTATATTGAGACATTAATATGAATTAAAATTAAAATTTAATATTATAATTTTTTAAATGAAATTTTATTTTATTTTTCAAAACAACATTTATTCACCATTAATTAAAAATTAAAACTTATCATAAAAATACCCACAATTATATCAAAGATAATTTCAAATTTAAAATTTCAAAAAATATTTTTTTCATTTTAAAATGAATTCTATAAATGTTTCAAAATAGAGCTATGAAAAGTGTTCCATTAAAAGATGGAATAACATCATTGTGGAAAATACAACTTTTTATCCCCGAAATTAGATTTATCCTTCTCTTAATATTTTTCAATTTTTGTATGAATGTAAAATAACATTATTGAATGTATAATATAAATAAATTTCATTATTAACATCCAATAATGGTTATTAATTTATTATATTAAGATAAAACACCTTTGGGTGATAAAATTATTTTCATTAAAAAAATAATTTATATTCAATTGGTTTTTATATTAAATTATAATTAATATTTATCCATTTGAATTCATATATATATATATATATTCATAAGTTATTTTATATTATCTATTACTTCCAATTTAACGTCTTGTATATAATTATCATTTTAAATAATAATATTAAAAGCATTCTCTAAAACATTGTCTTCCATGTAACACCGACGATCAATGAAATTAACTATTGCATATAATACAAGATAACATAGTATTTGGTTAATTTAATGCAATGTAATATATTTAATTTATTTAAAATAATAAATATTTTTAAAAATAAAGGGATTTTACATTCCTTTCTATGCATGGTTTTGTGTGTCACATACAAAAATGAATATGGTGTTAATATTTTAACATTTCTTTGTGATACATTCTCCCCACATTATATAAATTACATCCTCACAATAAAAAAATCATGGTAATGAAGGGATTAAAATTTTAGAAAAATATCTTTGTTAGAAAACTGACATCCTTAAAGAGATAATTAAATATGCTCTTAATAAAAGAGAAAAGGAATTAAGAAATTCATCTAGAAGAACAGATATCTCAGATTGTAAGTGTGATAACATTATTGAAATTTATAAATATGGACACGGTTGGTAATTTTATATATATGTTTAATGTGATTGAGTATACTAACTATAAGAATGTAATTGATCAATGGAAAAATAGGGGTCTCAAAATCACCAATTTATGTTGAATTAAAATAAAATCAGTTGAACAAAAATGATTCTATTACAATTACATTTCAATTTCATGATCCCTTTCATAATGATGGGGAATTAATTTATGAAAAAAATATGCATGATAATTTTTTATTTTATTATGGAAATTTCAAAAAAAATTGTGATTCGATCAATTTTCATCTCATCCCTTACCCCAATAAAATTAAAATCCTAAAATGAACTTCTATCACTAAAGAAGTATAATTACCCCTTAACATATCATATGATACATCAAATATTAACAAGATATTTCTATTATCATTACTAGAATGACAATGGTTATGAACAGTTGTCTAAAGCAACTACAGTTCAACAAAATCTATTCCAAAAATAGTTTACCTTAAATATCATCCAAAATATGTCTAAACAAATTTATAAGGAATGATACAAAAAAATATTATTTTCTTCATTAAAAATAATGTTTCTCTCAATTGTCACATACGAAACATGTATTAATTTCATGTTGTAATATATTAAAACATGAAAATAACTAAAATTACCATAAAATTTTTAAAACGTGGGTTCTTTATTAATAATTAAATTAAACACTAATTATTTAATATATTACATAAATTTTAAAAAACATTATACTCCATTAGTGATAGAATAAAAAATATTGTCAACACATCATTAATAAGTTTTTAGGTAGTGAGTAATATCCAATTTTCATTACACATATCAATAATATCTAATCCTAATATCATTATCTCCATATCATTAACATAATAAGGGTTATCATTCCAATGATCATGTTCTCTCCAAGAAGTTCAACATAACTTTGAATAATTTTCATCTTCATCGACAACATTCAACAAACTCTTTATACTAATTAATGAAAACATATTGTAGTATGATAATTTTATATTTAATAATTCCAATAACCATTAGATCATTGATAAAAATATAAAATAACATAGTTCTTCATTAAAAACATAGCCAAATTAATCATTCTGATTTAACCGTGGTAATAGAATAAGTGTGACAATGATTCATCAACTTCTTTTGAGGTGTATTTGATTGATAGTTTGGGAATTTATTTATATAGATTCCAATTTCTTTATAGTTGAAGAATTAAAAATTAGAATATTTATTGTTTACATCTAAATAATGTGCATAGTGGCCTATTTCTCCACACATGAAACAAAATGCATTTCATCTTCTTTATATACCATGGTGTTTCCTCCCACAATAATCACATGTGGGAAAATCTTTCATTACCTTCACCCATATATCTAGCATCCTATATAATCCAATTCTTCTATTGATTCTATTTGAATCCATAATAAAATGATAATTGTATCAATTTATTATTAGAACGTGATATTATATCATGATATGATGAGATTATTTTTGAGACTAAATTCATTGATAGATAACCGAAAACCACCAATGAATTGATCATTCATACCCATTGGATAAATTGAAATAATGGGGTTCCCATTTCATCCACTATGTACCATTTATCAATAAGGGTTTAAATATGATTATATTATTTCATCATGAATCATAATTTTTAATCATAATACATTATATTGTCCTTATATTATTATTCTAAATTTATATCATTGGTTTATGTTTTCAAATATAATTATTTTCTAAATATATATCCCAATGTCTGTATCAAAGTTAAATTGATAAAAACTACATTTATTTTGACCTTAAATGCCTACAGGAGGTGCCTTCTAAATTACAGTGGTAAAAAATATTAGGAATACCATCCTAAATGAAAGAATTGTATAACAGTATTGATAAAATAGATACATATAAGTGACATGAATTAAATTTGAATATAAAAAGTTCATCATAACTTTTTTTAGGAATAAAATTATTCCCGCTAGAATGACATTACATATCAGAAAAATTAAACATCATGGAATTCGAGGGAAAGGAAATAAAATAATTATGAGACCAATTTTTAAGTAAGGGTTAATAATGTATTATGTAATTGTGATTAAATCATAATAGTAATTATAAAAATGTAAATATCTTTGAAAAATTCCATTTAAAAGAATTTACATCATTAAATGATAAAAAAAAAAATACAAATAGCCAAATAGTTGAAAATACATTCCATTTAATAAATAAACTGAGAATTAAATGTAATTATATATTTACTTATTGTGAAAATATCATGGATATAATATCTGAATTCTAAATGAAGGTAATTCTTAATTATTCAAATCTATGTTTCCCAGGTAGAAGATACCATTACCATTAATAACTTTCACATGTCTTTTAAGAACATACGTCGTTCAGGACAATTCATAAAATAGTTTAGACCATGGTTGGTAACAAACAGAAATGATTTTTTTGAAATGATTTATTCTCATGAGACTACTCATTTATTGAGCGGATTACTATAAATGGTCTTTAACCCATGTGATTAATTTCCAATGAATTCCTCATATATTGAATATTACATTTGACTCATAATTAATGTCCCTTATTAAATATTCATATTTAGTATATGGTATATATTAATCAATATTACCTTAAAAGAAAAATAAAAATTAAAGAAAATATAATGTTTAAAAATTATATATGGTTCATGTAATAAATTTGTATAGAAAATTAATCTTATATTTTAGGTGAAATGTTATTTCTACATAAAAATTAATAATTCATGGTAATGTCAAGGACAACAACAAAGAATCAAGGAAGTCAATGTAGATACTCTATTTTTAAAAGTGATTATAAACCATCCAGGGTATATTAAGGATAGTATAAACTGAATATAAACCCATTTGGGGTAATGATGAAAATTTTATTTCCCAGATGAATATAAATACCACGAATGTTCATTAAAAATATTATTATAGAATATGTAATTTTAATTTTGAAAAAAAAATCACTAAAAATATCTTTTAAACGCTTATATTTCATAATTTTTTTTGGAAATAAATATAAATTTATATTACGTTTAAAACATAAAAAAATCTTGAAAACATTTTATGAGTTTTCATGGGGGGAAATTTGGTTCATTGTATAATAGTTAAAATAATATAATTAATCAATTTTTTAGTAATATCCAAACAAGATTTATTTTGATTATGATAAAAAGATTCCGTTGAATTTTTTTTGTAAATAGTAAAAATGGGAATAAATTTATTTAAAAAATATTTTTTAAAAGTTAAATATGTTTTCTGAAAATGTGTTTAAAAACTTGATTTTGGAAGAAAACATTTTTCCTACAGAAGAAAGAAATGAAGTCAGCTTTTATAGAAATATTTTTTATAAAAGATCTATTGTAACAGATAGGGGAATATGATGTTGTTACATGAAGGATTTAATTTTTAACTATTTAATACGAAAATGTGTCGGTTTGTATGGATATGTTCATGTAATTTTTTTTAACTTATTTTCAAGAATAAACTAACTCGACAAGATTGATATTGTGAAATAAACCATTGTAATTAGGATAATGTTCAAGTGCGACTAAATAAATGAATCGATTAAGTGTATCTAATGTAAATTCACATAAGAAAATTAATTAAAAAAATAATATTATTAAAATTCATTACACATATAATATTAGAAAGATATAATCAGCAAATTATAAGTTTATCCAAATGAGTGGAAATCGATTTAAGAAATCCCAAACAATACACTTCATTTTGGATGAGTATTATTAATGTTTATGTATAGTGGATTTATTTATTTTACTAACTTATTAAATTACCATATTAATATTTAATATATCATATATGATCATTTTTAACATCTTATAAAACATTAGTTAATTATCTATCATTATTTTCATTGTTTCGGCTAATAATTGCATTTTTTTCAAGTATGTTTTTACATGTAATTTATGGTACATATTAATTATATCATAATTTAATAATATATATAATGTAAAATAATAGTTAAACATCATATAAATTATTTATACATGTTTTATTTTTATTCCATAAAAATTGGTTATAGGAAAACAAATACATTATTCATGTAATTGACAAGTCTTGCACACGCATGTATGATTATTCCATATTATTGTCGTGTTGAATGAAAAAAATTTAAACATAGATAATATATATTATCAATAAAATATATATTTCATTCCATATATATAACTTAATTTTATTAATCCCATATTTAATACATACCATGTGAACTGATAATGAGTAACACTACATCATAAGTTGGTAGTCCTCAAAAAACATGAGTGACTTTATCATATTCATGAAAATTGTAAATAATAAAAGAATATGCAATATATAAATTATTGAAGAATGATAAAATCATAAATTATAGATATATCATATATAAACTATAAATCTTTCAATACAACTAAAATTTAAATGTGGTAATGAAAAAATGGACGACATTAGTTCGGGAGGTGGTAGTTCTCCACACACATGAATGATGATTTCATAGCCAATTTGACAAATGTGTGTGATGTTTTAGGTAATACCTATAAATAGTAAAAATGTATGTATAATAATCATACTAATTATACTATATAAGCATGTTATAAACTAGAGTGAAAGTGGTGTAGATGTAAATAAAAGAAAAATAGTTTTATAAGAACGTCAATCTTGTTTGGGTATCCTACATAGGTTAGAACTAAAATGGGAAAAGGTCTTATTTTGTCATGAAATAAGATTTATAGGAACAGTTTAGGTAATATTTTGAGTAATATGGGTTTTACTTTAAATAAAAATTGTGGTATGATGTTTTAAATATAATAGGATAGGGGTGGCCTTTTATAAGTGGGGGAGAGGAAACCCATGCCATTTTTGAAAAGAAAAACTTTGATATAGTTATGTTTTAATATATAATAAAACATCAATAAGAAACCAAATTTGAGAATTTAGGTGTAAGGTTTAAAATATTTCTTGAATACAGTGTTTGGATAAGTGTTGTTGGGTATTACTTATACCTTATATTACATGTTAACCAAAAAGTAAACTCGGGTTTACCTTAATCATTGTAACATTTTTTAACTATTTTCCGTAATAAATTTGGATAAAAATAACATAAACATATTGTACGTTATTAATTATTCTGATTCCTTATATGGAATCTAATTTTCCATATTTATGTCACAAAATTTCTAGAATTTAATTTAAAAATATTCCCATATTTGTGGCAAGAAAACAAGTTTTTAATTGGTAATTATACAAAAGTTTACAATGTTTTGAATATATTTCATTATGAAAATGATTAAAAGGGACTAAAATATATTAATATATGTATAATTAAAAAACATTACATAAAAAAATTTAAAATATAATTTAACATTATAAATTTTTTTGATGAATATATTTTTCCCCTAAAATGTTCTTTTTTGTCATTACTCAACAAAAAAAGAGACATCCTAGATATATAAAATAAATTAAGGATGTGATAAATTTAAATTTAATATTCCAGATATGATTATTATTTTTCAAATAAAATTAAAATGTTTTTAAACATTTTTTTTAAATAATAACATTATTAACATTTGGAAATTACCGTTAGAAAAATACAAATGTTTATGTTTAAAATTGGTTTCTTTATTATTTGATTCAAATCAAATATATTGAATGAATGTAAAAACTTTTAATTTAATATAAAATATATAAATTAAATTATTATCATCTAATAATATTAAAAAAATTAATTTATTAATATATAATTCCATTGGCACATAAAAATAGTTTTTTATAAAAAACATTTCCTGTATACTAAATTGGATTTTATAATTATTTCTAATTAATTAGTAACCAATTAATTCTGTAATATATATTCATAATTCAATTAATCATATTTAAAACTTCTAATTTTAACAGAAGGAGATAATTATCACTAAAAATAATAATATGAATAGTATTCTTTATGGTATGGTATGGCATGTAACACAATTTGTCGGAGAACGTCATTGTCGGGTGTAACAAAAACAAAATCAGAATCATGTGCATTGCAAGTTATTTAATTTTTTTAATTTATTTACCATGATAAATGTTAAATTAATTCCTGAGATTTTATATACCTTTATACTCTTGGTGTTCTATGTCATATAAATAATTAAATGTGATGTTCATATTTTAAAATTTTCAGGTGTTGTACAAATTGTATAATTCATTCAAGGAATCATTGGAAATCTTATAGAAAAAAAAGTAATTATAAAATTTAGGATATTTTTTATATTTATTGGTATTTATTTCTAGGATCTATTATGATTTGTTATTCCATCTGTCAACTTCTATAATATTATTTATATGGAATTATGTGTGTGATTTACAAATTCATAGCATCCAACTAGAAATGTTCTCTTGAATATATATACATCATTATGCCACCTTGGAGTAGAGAGAAATTTGAGCTTTTTTAGTTTTATATATTATCTCTCTTCAACTAGGGTAAATATATAATTCATTTATTCTTTACAAAAATCAACACTCAATCTCTATTAATTAATTATATCAAGTTTCAATCATTTTTTAATTTTTTCCTTTGTATTTCCTCAGAATCATGATGGGTATTCTTTATATATTTTTTTGTAATGATGGATTTTCAATTTATAGAAAAGGGAATAATGAATCTCATTTCCAAAAAAAATATTTTTGAAATATTTATTATATCTCTAATTATTATATACTTTTTAATACTCTGATTTTTCATAATTCCATGGATCGTCCTACTCAATGGATAATAAAACCTATTTTATATTATGTTGTTATATTATATATATTAATTATATTCCTTTAGTGGTTTTATCTGTCTTATTTTAATTTCTAAAATCACCGTATGGGGAAAGATACACATTAAATTTATATGATATATATATACACATTCATAAATATATATAATAATTA
The DNA here is from genome assembly GCA_963277665.1 of Viscum album. Taxonomy (NCBI): domain Eukaryota; kingdom Viridiplantae; phylum Streptophyta; class Magnoliopsida; order Santalales; family Viscaceae; genus Viscum; species Viscum album. The sequence continues at coordinate 1,551,994,328 of OY728161.1, read as the reverse complement.
TTTGACCATAAATATATAGTGTCTCTATATTTTTAGGAAAATGAAGAGGGATTTTAGAATAAGGTCATCAGTTTGATAGTTATATTCGTGGATTTTAAATTACCTTGATGAATATGAATCTAACCTATCATTCTTTATATGAATATTTTCATTTATAATAATCAATGAATTACAATATATTATATTTCCATAATTACTTAATAACATAGATTAAACTATTCCATTAATCAGCCAGCACATTAAAACAAAATAAAATTCCTCAAATTCTGTTGATAATTGAAATTCACCCCATGTACTTATTTACAAGGTTGGTTATGTGGTGATCTTGGAAAATTTTTCAAATACATCCTATAATAACCTACTAAACCTATGAAACATCATATCTCATTAATTTTCATAGGTGTAGGCCATCATTTACAATACTTTTTCATTGAAGGGATAATAAATTTTTCATCCATGGTGATAATAGCGACATTAATAAAAAAATATTTAATAAATAATTCAATATTAATATCTTTCCTATATAATTTATTAGTTATGATGTTATACATATCTATTTTTAGATAACTCACATGATCTTCATAGATATAATAATATATCAATATATTATCAATGAATCCCACTAGAAGGTTATCAATATAATATAAGAATACTCTATTCATCATATCCAAATATATATAAGGTATATTAGTCAATCCAAATGTAATGTAAACTATCTCATAATTTCCATACCTTTCTTGACATGAGATCATTTTTTATCATCCTTCTTAAACAAAGGTTGATACAAACCATACTGAATATAAATAAATGATAACTATTCTTCCCCCATAAAGTTGATTATATAATTTTCTTATTTCATGGGATAATGTGTATATTATTTTTAATAATTAAATTGAATATAAAATTATAGTCTCAAAATAATACAGATCAAACATATATTCATGAATTGAATATGGGATTCTGATGGTGAACTCATGTCGTGTATAAACCCCTTTCCATAAAAAATTGTTGGCTATTTCTTCAACTCTACCAACCCCATTAGTGTTTTTCTATAGTGTGTTTTAGATTTAGACCTTGAATATATAATCAATTTAGTGGCGAAATAAAATTAACTCTAATATTAATGACCATGTAGTTATTCTAGAAAAACGTCAATAAAGTTTTAACTATTAAAAAATACACTATTCATAGTATGTATTCCTTATCTATAGATCATGCAGGATCATAATTTATTCTATAAATTTCAATTTTGAGAGCTGTTTGAGGAGGATATGAACTTGATTTACATGATTAGGTATCCCCTATAACATCAATATATTCTAAAACACCTTTATGAGTCATAATATCCATTACATGGAAATGTTTTTTTCATTATATTGACTAAAAATCAATGCCAAGGAACATATAAATGTAAAACATAGTTATATTACCAAATATAGAAAGTATGTTAAATATATGAATCTTAATTTTAATTGCTGAAATATCATTATTTCAATAAGATTTACACTAAGATTGTTTTTTGATAAATCCATGACATGGATGCTAAAGAAATATTTGATGTATTTTTAATTCATGAAAGATATAATAGAGTGATTAAACCTAAAATAAAAAAAACATTACAAAAATTTGAGGAAATTGTTAGCATACTTATCAAAACATCAATATGAACTATTCCATATGTTTTAGTAATTGTATAAGCATGGTCTATCCATCTTGATATTTTATGTGGTAAATTCCAATGAAATTTCATGTAGTGTTTTGCAAATTTAGCCTTATAATTATTTTCATACCATTAAAAATTAATAAATTCTTCCATTATATTTTTTTGACATACATTTCCCCAAACGTTTTCAAAAACAAATATTCAATTCTAACAAAATTCCGTGTGTTTCTTTCAAAAGTTATCAAATGTAGGAAATTTGAATCTTCCTTTCACCACCTTTTTCACAAATCTCTTCATATTATTTTAAAAATAAATCTTATTATATGAATTTAAATTTAATATATATTTCTTGGGAAACTACATTACATTCTTAATAGTGTTTTATAATTAATCAACATGTGATCACTTTTTATAAGAGACCAACACCCATCAATGACTAAACTTTACCAAATAAAGAATATTATCCATTGTTATTTTTGATCTATATGTATAGTATAAGCATGTCTACATACCAATGAATTTTATTCATCATCCCCAAAACATGTAAGAATTAGAGACCACTAATGGGCTATATGACCCATTAGGTGCCAGAATGACATGATATAATTTTCACATCCAATAATTCCCAATGTGATAAAGATCATATCTAAGGACATTAAACATTTTTTTATTACAAATGGGTTAGTATTTACACTTAATTTTTATTTTTTTCAATTAAAGTGATCCAATATAGTTACACAATATTTTGGATCAACATGTTTCTCCTTTAAGGTAAGATTATTTATCACAGACCGAGTTGACATACCTAAAATAGTTAAGATCTGATTATCAATAACTTGATCTTAATTGACTTTATTTATGAGAAAATCTCAACACTGATTATCATTTTTGATATTTTAATAATTCCTCTTATTTTCATCATATATCTACAATGAATTACAAATAATTATCTGATTGTATTGAATTGTAAAATTAAATTCCTACTATTTTTTCTATTATATTCCATATAAATTGTGTGGGATTTTTCATAGTAATTGGGATATATAACTATAACCCATTAAATCTAGTCCACATTGATCCTATTAAACATACTCTAATAACAACTACAACCAGATAGAATCTATAAATCCCAAATAGATTTTAGTATTACATTATTTTGATAGAATAATATAGTTATTTCTTGAACAATCGATTAGTTGGTCTTAGAATACATGATTAATACATAGATGACTTCTGAAAACATAATATACCATAGGTACACATTTGATGAACATTATTATCCTTATTTTTATATACATTAAAATAACACATATTTCTTATTTATTTTTATATAGAAAAGAGAAAACATTTGTATGATGTTTGATGCTCAGTAAGGAGCATTACATAAATATAGAAAAACTGATAGGGAAGGAATAATTTGAAAAATGAAGCAACAATCAATTAAAACTTTTGGAATTATATATCAAATAAAATAATGGATAACATCAATTGTAATAATAATTATATCATAATAATTTACATAATAATGAAATACATAATAACATGAAATCAATGATCTAATCCAAGACACTATAATGATATTGGAAAAAGTAAACACCAAATATATTGTTGTTTAATTTTATGAGACCTATATAATAATATAAAGGATATCTAATTATAATAACTAGTAGTCACAATATTATGTCCATTAAATCCTAAAAAATAGTCTACATTTCAATTATTTCCATTCTATTACAAATTCAGAATCATTAAAAAACATGTATATCAATACATGTATATATAGATTAAAATAGTTCCATTAAATAGAATATTTTGATGCTTATGAGGACATCCATTTACCAAAATAAATTTTTTGGGGAATCAGCAATATAAAAAGATGTTCACATATTAATGAAATAAACTTTTGTTGTTGTATTCAGTATACTGGGTTATCTAAGAAATATAGTAATTCGGATAAGTAGTTTAAATTGTTATGTTAATAAGGAAGTGGTTTGAGGAATCTAGTATTATGGTTTATAAATATCATGAGAATAATCCAAACCATTTTCCCCCATGAGTGTCTAGCAATGTGTCCTTTATTAAGAACCCCGATTATATAACAGAGTGATGGTTGAATAGTTTCTAAACGAAACATTTTTATTATGATTAAACCAAGGTGAAAATTTTACATAAACACATCTACATGCATATATATAGCAAGGGATTCATTTTCTAGGAAATTTTAAACCCCTTTACTTTAAAAAAACATTATATAGCTTATAAAACATGGAAAATATCATGTTTTATAGTGGTTTTGGTGACATCATAATGACTAAAATATGAAGAAGGGATATAATAATATAATTTCTAATCCCCATAAATTCCTAAGTAAAATTGTATGATATATTCCATGGAAATATATTGAACAAAAAATGAAATATATTGTAAGAACGACATGAGTCCCAAAAAATTAAATAGAATTTGATAATTACAATTATGTATTTAGATGAAATTCTATTCAACGCTCTAGAATAACCGGGATTAAAATTTATATTTAAATAACATAAATATAATGAATTTAATTACATGTCATATCAAAGTGGAAATAAATACCCCACATAATGGAAATTTGGTTTATAATACCAAAAAATTCTAAAATAGAGTAATTTTAGAGGTTCAACCCTTATATTCAATGAAAATAATTTGGCTCTAGTAAACCCAACTAAGTAGATATATTATTATATTGGTAGAATATAAGAGGAATCAAATCCCAATTGATTTTTTTGATTACTAGTATTGTTAAACATGACCAATACATTAATCTCACATTACATTTGAATTTATAAAATACAACGGTGTATTTCATTTTAGAACACCATAATTTCTTTTAAAATATCATTTCATATAAATCAGAATACACTTCACCTAATCATGGTGAAAGGAAAAATAAGAATGTGATAGGCTCTAATTATTATTAAGTGTATTTTCATAGCAACCTATATCATGAATAAATAATGAATAATCAATATGGAATGGTTAATATCTAAAAACACATTCAAATTAATTAATAACATATATATCAAAAATAAATGGGATATAGAAAAAGACAACAAAATCATTCTATTTAATAAATAACAAGATGATGAATCATGCCCATCGATATTCTAAATAATATTATAATATAATTGATATCAATTACTTATATCAAAAATTAAATAATTAATATGTCCAAACATCATATACATACCATTAAAGCATCATTCCAATACATGTTTTTTAAATGGGTAAGGGATAAAAATTCACCAAAAGTTTTTTTACTCAAGAGACCTATTAAATAATTGAGGGTAAACAATGTCCCCTAAAATCACATAATAAGTCCAATTAATTCATCAAGTTAATGGTTTCGAATATAATAAACAAATAAATTATTATTAAAATGATTATATTAATTGTTAATAATTTCCATAATAAATTAAAATAATCATAAATCAAATAGGGTAATTTTTGGAATATAAAAAAAATCCTTATTCAATCTAATTATAATGAATATAGATATATAATGAGGATTATACTATTAAATCATAACCTAAATGGAGTATTGGAAATAAAAGCTTGATGTCATTAATGAATACAAATACAATGAAAAAAACATTAAAATATTCATTTATAAAATAGAATTTTTATAATTGAAAAAATATTTTTTATATAAATTCAAGCTTAATAAGAAAACAAATCATTGAAAATTATCAAGGATAGTTATAAGGTAACTTATAAACAAATAGTGGTCATGGAGCGGGGTAATTTAATACATGATTATTAAAAACCATTCATTAAAAAATATTGTAAAATGTTATAAAATTACATCCATAATAAAGTGATATGAAGATTATATAAAAAACATTTTAAAAAACAAGAAATATTTAATATAACATTAATAAATAATATGTATAATACTAAAAACATGTGTTAAAACATATTTAAAAACATAGATATGAATTAAAATTGAAGGTAGAACGAAGGGAGAAATAGAAAGTTATTTTATTTAAAAAGATTTCACCATCACATTATATAAGAAAGATAAAAAAATATAAAAATTACATGAAATTTTAGTTCATAATGAGAGTATAGTACAATAAATTATATTAATGATTTAAATATCATTTAATATTACTAAAGGTGTATAAAACATAAGTAATATCAAAAAATGATGTGTTTGTGAAGAAAAACATAAACACATTGGTTTATTTGGTATCATAATACCCATTAAATAAATAAAATAAAATGATATATTAAATATATAATAGATAAAAAATAATAATATAAAATATCATAGAGTAAGTTTATACACTAAACAAAATATATACGTTCTGAAAAGATATAAAAGTTAGAAAAGAAACCCATAATTAAGTTACAGTTTGTTTTATATGATTGATACATCTATAAAATAAATATAGATTTTTTATACACATATTAAATTAAAAAATATTATATTCAATACCATATATGATTTTATGATGACCATTTATCAACAATTATTAATAATTATTTATTAAATCAAATGTCTAGTGATAATTCCTCAGATTTTCATGTATGTTTTTTCTTTGTTGTTTCTATCATTTTATTTTTAGGATGGTTGCACTATCACCATAATATTAAATATGATTTAAATATAATATATATTCTATATATATATTCCTTTTGAATAATCTATAAATAATTGATATAGAAAAATGAATTTTACCATTCATTTAAACAGTGAGTCATATGTATGCCTGATGGATGTTTTCATTTTTCAAAAAATTGAATTAAATAATAGTAAATATTAATTCAACCCAATATATATATCATACATATTCTGTAAATATATCTACATTACCATATATGTAAATTTAAATGAAAAATTGATCACATCACTTTGTGGATATGGTATCTCACTTGTATGAACTAAAAGTGTCATCGTTTCCAAAAACATTAGTAGGAAATAGTATATATATTATATTATAATTTTAGAATCATTTTTATTTCATAAATATAATATATATGATTTATTTTTATATTTATAATCATCCATGTGATGTAGTTCTGAAAAATGAATTCAACTGAAATGTGGATATGGTAACAAATACATATCAAAGAGTGATGTTTTTTCCTTTATAAGATGGAAGAAAGAGGTATTATAGTTATCCCCTAATAAAAAATAAATATAACAATATTTTTGTATTTTTGTATAATCTTATGATAGGTACAACATTTTATGAGGATACAGAATAACCAAAAAACCTCAAGGACTCGATAATGATGATTAACTATTCTTTCCTAGAAGTCCTTTAGTTCTATTCCTATGGGACTTAAGGTGGGACTTTTGGGAAGAAAAACCCCTCATGATATTAGATAAGGATGTATATAACAAGAATTAATATAGGGTTTCTAATCTATATAATAAAATGTGGTGTAAATATGTGAAGGAATGGTTTCCCTTTTATAATTGACGTGATAGGAAGTCCTGATATTATGTAAAATATTAACTATATATATATATATATATTAATTTTTATTATAAAAAGGATAAAAATAGATATGTTTCGAATATAATATTTAATTCAATATAAATAATCTAATTATATATAATTGGAAAATTTTGGATCAAATTTTTAAACTAATAGTTTATATTAAACTCCCCATTGACCCTTTTCCCAATTACATCTATATTAATTTATTCCATCATTTAAGGGTTATAATATTACTAGAAAATGTAAAATGGCCCATAAATGGACCGTAGTGTATTTTTAGAAACATAAAAATTTAATTTTGATGAATATTTGATATTTAAGAAATTTATATAATTAAATGAATTGTTATTTATAATCAAATGTAATTAATTTAAATTTTTAAACTATTTATTTATATTGACTTTAACTATATTAGTACAATGTGGAAACATAAATATAATAATTTCAAAAATCATTAATATTTCAAATAGATATATAAAATTTTTGTGAAAAATTAACACTTACAAAGTATATTTCACTTCATATTTTTAAAATCATTTATTATATTTTTCAAGTAAATAATTATTTACCACCTCAACGTTGTATAATATTTTATATTTGTAATTTATTAATTAAAAAATACCATGATTGATATAAATCATTTATCTTTAAAAATTAATTTTATAACATAACACAATATCTATCTATCCCACTATTAAACATATTATATATATTGATATCAAGAGTGTGATGTTTTCTTACTTATCATTAAATAAAATATTATATTGGTCATAATCTAATAAAAATGGTCACAATATTCAAAATATCATACCAATTTATGATTATATATGTTAAATAGTAGTGAAATAAAATTTATGAATGTGTTATAATATTTTTTTCAATTATAATTTTTATAGTCATTAATTATTGAATTTACAATTTATCAGGGTAACAGAATTAGCAAAGTTGTTTTTCATATTAAGAAAAGTTACATAATAATTAAATATTAATAATATTATTATAAGTATTAAATCCAACTTATTATATAAATTTTTTTATGTTGTAAAAATTATAATTTAATTAATAATGCCAAACATGATGAATTTTTTTCCAAAAGATAGATATACATATATATATTAATACATAATTTAATAATGAAAATAAGTATAGTAAACAAATTTGTATTATATAAAATATATTTTAACTAAATTTATTTTTTAAATGATTTCTTTACCAAAAAAACTTTTTAAATTCATGAAACAATACTGTTTTTTTAAAAAATCATTTTTTACTATTAGCTAAAAAATTAATCATTTCTGAAGAAAAAATAATTTCACCTAATGAAAATATTGATATTATGATTTCAAAATTTTATTATTTTCATTAAAAATATTATGGTTTTACAAATTAATTATATTATTTTCTTAAGAAAAACAGATATACAACGTTTCTAAATAAAATATAGATATGATGAAAAAATAAGAACTATGAAAGTTGATTAAATATTTCCTGACCATTTATAAATTAATTTTAACTTTATAGGTCCTTCATTATATATAATAATTTTTTAGTAATATTCATACCATCCAACATAATGGATATTTTATAAAGGTCGTATAAAAATAAAAAAAATTTATGGTACATTTAAGCTCTATGTGTCATGTATTATATGATATCAAAAAAAGTGTTTTCATTAAATGAAAGAGTGTCACATTATACCACTAAAATAAACTTATTCCTTGTAATTTTAACATTATCTTAATAATCAAGGGTTTCCAATTTGAAAATTACATTATGGGAAATCCACTTCTAAAAATGGTTAATAAAAAACCCTCTCAAAATTATGGAAAGCGAAGTCTGAATTTCACTAGAAAACATGGTTCTGAAATAATAGAACAATGGAATGTTAAAATATTTATATGCACTAGATAACTAACAATAGTGTTTTAATATATATTGATAGATAAAATCATCATAATAAGTTAACTATTACAAATCCATAAATCATTGATGGGTTAAAAACCCATTGATCACAAAAAAATTAAAGAAAAATAATATCTTTCTAATTTCAATGCCTTTTTTCAATAGTTGAGGGATTCATTAATGATTTAAATAATGTATTTAAGAAAATAAACCTAAAATATTTTTTTCCATTTCATTTGAAAATTAACACCCTTTGGTTGTTCTTTGATTAATTTCAACCTCAAATCTTATGCATGAAATAGATATTTGAGATGAATATTTTTTATTAATGAATAACATTAACGAAATAATAATATCCATAATTTAATAGTTTGGCCTCTAAATACATAAAAAACCAAAATGGATACAATAGGTCATTTAAAATGATAAATCATACTTTAATGAAAAATAATAATATCTGATGTCAACATTCTCAATTCCATAAGTTGTTAACTTTATGAATCCTCCAAAATATTTCTGACCATATTCAAAACACAAAAATTTGATTAGATATTTTTTTATAGACAACATTAATATATTTATAATTTCAAATTCACCCTATGTGAAGACTAATAAACTGAAACACCATTTATTTTATTATTCTTCCATATATCTTGTAAATCAAAAAATACATTAAACACTATTAAATTACTGAAATTTTTGAGGATCCACGATATTATCCAACATACATATTCATTGAAAATATACACATTATACAATGAAAATTAATTTATTAAACATCAAGAATATAGTAAGTGTTATCATTCAATTATTAATGTATTCTTGAAATACGTCACCATACTAGTAAATCACAAAACATTGTTATTATGACCAATATTCATATGATTTCAAATACTGAATGAAAAAAACAACAGTAAAATCATTATATATTATATTATTCTTATAGTTAAAAATTCAAATATAAAATACTCTCACTAATTAATTATTCAATCCTAATAAAAAATAACATTAATAATTTTAATTTGATTGTAGAAATAGAATAATCCTAACCCTAATCTCATCACTTTTCTATGTTGTATTCTCTTGACACATGGGAATATAATTTTCATAGTGACCCTTCTCTATAAAATGGAATCATTTCACATTGGATTCTTATTTAAATACCTTTCAATCAATATCTGGATCTCCTTTAACTCCAGACTTGTGGAAAATCCCATTTATTTCATGTTAAAACCTAGGTGTTGTCAATATACATAATCATATTCCTTTAATAGTAATATGGAGAATATCATCACAATAGTACATCGATATTCATAATGATCAAAAACAATACAGTGAAATATGGAGGATTATATCATTACAACATACCTCCATTGTAGAATATTAAAAATATGTTTCAATGTTATTGATGTATATAAATACAATATAAATATTATAAAATACCCATTTAAAATAAATATCAATTTCAAATTGAAAATAATGTCTAAAAACATAAATTATCAAGAATATTAAGACGAAATTATTCATTAAAATGAAAAATGGTAACAAGAAAGGGATATTCATAACTATGAGTGGTCATGAAATCATGTAATTGTAAAGATTATTTATAAAGATACATTATTTTAATAAATGTTTAATATTTTTTAATGTACCTTGTTATAAAAATGAATAGTAGATTCTATAAAAAATATTTTTTGAATATTATTACATTATGAAAATATTCATTAATAATTATTTTTTAGGATGTTAAATACATTTTTCAATACATTTTTATATAATAAATATATATATATATATGAAAATGGGTTTTCGATCGAATTGAGAAATAAAGTTTGGTTTCCTTCATGAAATTTTATGAATAATTTTATGTACCAAAGAGAGGAAAATTGTACTATTAATTTAATAGATTATTAATAATAAGGGGGGATGGGAAAATTTTGTTCAATATATAATCATCAAATAATTTCTCCAAGGGATACATATACATAAACTATCTTGAATAATGATGGGATTGTGAAGTAAACCCTCATAACTTTGGTAAAATCTAAACTGAATTACCCATAAAATAAATAACATAATATGAGATATTAAATTCAATTAAGATAAATATATTAATGATATAATTTTTAATGCAGTATTATATACACCACTGAAATGAAATATTTTTGTGAATGTGAAAAAAATTTAGAAATGTAAATGTGAGACGAGAAACCCTTACCTCTAGTCTGATTTCTTGTATATGAGTGTCAAAAACAAATATTATAAACAAATATTTAATATAAAACTATTTAAATTTAAACATATAATATATAATATCATTTATGATTTACATATAACCTTTAATCACCTCTTTATTAACAATGCATTATTAAATTATTATTCTAGGTGATAACTGTACTATTTTTTATAATTGTTTTTTGGGTACTTTTAGTAATTTTACTTTCATCTTGGATGCATAATCTCATAATGATAAATTTTCTATAAAATAATATATTTTCATTATATATTTTAAAAGAGCTATCCATAAATGATATCGAAAAAAATAGAGTATATTGTTCATAAAGACATTTTTCTGAACGTACAACCGAATGTCTTTTACACTTTCTTACTAATGGAATAAATGAATGGTAAATAAAAATTCAACATAGAACATAATTAATATATATTAATTAAATATTTATTTATTACCATTCAAATATATCTATAATGAAAACTAGATATCATTTCTTTATGGAGGTGGTAGTCAACACGCACACACATGCAGTGTTGTCACATTCTAGTAGATTGAAAGAAAAGAAGGTATATATTATATTATAATTTGAGACAGATTTTTCTATCATAATTCTTATATCTAATCATTTTTTACATATTTATTGTATTCTAGATGATAAGGTGATGAATTAATGAATTACTCCGCTATGTTGATATGAAAAGTCATTCAATTGTACGATCAATTCTCTTTATTTTTAACTAGATGGAAAAGAGATATAATATAACTATCCCATATTCATAATAACTTCTTATTATTTTTATTATTCTATATTTATTATAATATAATGGTTACAACATTTTAATATTATCTAAAAAATTAAATAATTCCTAAGGACTCAATAATGTTGATTATCACTTCTTTAGTAAAAGTCTTACATATATCTTTTTAAGGGACACAATATCGGACTTTTGGGGAGAATAGATCCTCTAGAATATTGAAAATGATGTTTAGAAGAGTAATGAATAGATTTTAGTAGATATATATACCTATTAATTATTTAAATATGTGAGGTAATGTGTCCCATTAATAGAAGAACGAAATGGAAATCATGGAATATAATAAAAATATTAAATATATAAAACTAATTTTCATCTCAAAATAGATCAAAATAAATAATATATGAATATTATATGATAATAGTTTTATATTAAATATTATAAAAATAATTAAACAAGTAATTATCTCATTTTTAACATAATCATTTATTTTTACCCCCCACCCAATTAACCAATTTGACAACAATATTAATATTAATTTTTTCTATCATAAAAGGGATAATAATGGTTTAATAAAATATCAAACAACCAAAAAATTTACTTTTTATGTTGTTTAATCGATATAAAATTAAATATTACGAATACAATATTTTTATTAATGATAAATAATTTAATGAATTGTTAATTATTGTTAAAAATAATTAATGTCATTTTAAAAATATTCATTTAATTTAGCATTAAATATATACTGTCAAATATGAAATATGAATGTAATGGTTTTATACCAACATATATTATTATATATATATATAATTAGTTTCATGTATTACCTCATTCAATGTATAAAATTTATAATATTCTGTATACCATTTCTTTAATTTTTTAATTATTTAAATAATTAGTATATCAATGTTTTGTAAGCATTTTATAAGATTATTTATTCATGAAAAATTAAAAATAAAATAAGAGGATAATGATATATAATTTATCTTTATAAATTACATTTATAAATAAACATGTCATCTAGTTATACCCATGTTAGGAATATTATATTTATTTAAAACCTGATTGTGACATTTTTGACATTTTGTTAAAAAAATTTAATAAAGGACATAACCAAATGATAATGAAGTTAGTACATATATTTGACAATTTTATTTTTATGGATGATATATAATAATAAAATTAAATTTATACAAATGTTATAGTCATTTTTTTGTCTTTCTAATTTTATTATTATGTTTATTTACCACATTTTCCATTTATATTTGTAACAAAATTACTAATGTTACTATTCACATTACAGAAATTAATTTCCTATTTAGAAAAATATAACCTCATAGTTCAAAATATATAATCGTTTAATCAAATTATATTTTTATAATTATCAAAATTTATAATTAAAATATTCATGAAAATTGTGATGAAAAATAGTTCCTCAGAATAATTCATTTTTATCTATAAATATTTTGTTAATACATTAAATAATTGAATTGGATTGAAAGAATCAAAACTATTCTTCATTATATAATAGAATTTATTTCATTTTAGAATGATTTTTTAAAAAATTCAACTTTTTAAATACATGAAATAAAAATATTAATTATAATAAAAATAAATATTTTTAACTATATATTATGAAATAAATATTTTTAAACATGATGAATCTCCATTATATAGGAATTGTGAATACCTCTTCTATGGTTCTGCGATATCCTGTATGTAATTTCCAATCATCAAAGAATGATAGGTTTGTTAAAATCTTTTCTCATCCATAACTATTATGATGGATCTGGAGGAAACTACTATAATTTATCTTCTTTGAAAACTTACATTGTTCCCATATTGGCACAGATTTATCATAATATTTTTTGGGTTCTATAATTCACTTCATAAGATCTACATATTTTAACATCCATTGATATAAATCAGATTTTGGATCCCTTCACATTGATTGGTTTTTGTGGGCGGTTCATGTACCTTTTAAGATGCGGTTACTTAATTTTCGGATTGATGTTGTTTGACGATTTGGATTTATTAATACGGTGCCAATAATTGATTTCTAGTTTTTGTATTATCTATATTTTTAAAACCTTGTGTACTTGTTCGATGTTTGATTCATGGATGATGGTCGGTCGTCATGTGCAGTAGGGTGTGTTTAGCTCAATGGAAATGGTGTGAGACTCGAGTGGATGGAGGTGGGGCAAATCCAAATATATTTTATTTTTTATGAGATGGAGGTGATGATGTAAGACTACATGCTTGAATGGCCTGAAGGCCTTAATTTTTTTATTATGGATAATCCCCCTTTTAAGGGATTAGGGGGAACCCTTACATGGCCCATAGGCCCAAGGCACAAGGCCTAACACGACCTGTAGGACAATGCATGACCAGAAGGTATCCATTTATAGTGATAAGAAATTGATTTTCAACTCTAACCATATGTTTTTTGGTTTATAAATTATTTTTTAGTTTGGAACGGGTTATTGATAATGATAAAAAATATATTTTTAGGATTTTTATTTGGTTTCATCATAATTGTCTAGTATTATATCTTCTCATTGGCATTTTTAGGTGGGTATCCTTGATAGAGGGATGGGTGGGATAGCTCCCATAATTCTTCCATCTCTTCTACTTGTTGGATGCATCTACACTCTAACTCAAATAATCATTTTTCTTATAGTATTTATTTTCTTTACCTTAGGTTGAGTTTCTGTGGGTTATACAGAAGCATTATTGAGTGGGTGGATCTAAAAAGATATTGGTATGTTTTCAACTTGCATATAGTACATACATAACTTTTCAGTGTTGTATGGGTGACCTAACTTATTTTTTCACAAACCTCAAAACTTTTCTATGGGGTTGGGAGGTGGTGTTACACAATTTCATAAACTAATTTCACTGATTCATTATCAGATGTGGGGGTGATAATTTTTTTTACTTTCATATCATGATGTTTTCCAGTCATTTTACATTCAGGAAAACTCAATTAAATTCATATCTTGTTTCATTGGTAGTTTTTTAATTCATTGTAAAGGGTTCTATCATACCATATTTTTTTTAAAAGTTCTCTTGTTTCTCTATTTAATTAAGGGTTCTTGATCCATAGAATAATTTTAAAAAAAATTAGGTAAATGAAAATATTTCACATGTACATAATTTTATATGATGAGTTGAAAAATAATATTATTTTCATCAAATAATATTTTATAATTTTATATGAATTAAATTTATTATTTTCAAAAAAATGAATTAAATTTAATTCTATAGAATAAATTTCCATTACGAATGTGTGAATACATATTTCGTAATAATTATTCTATTAATTTGTATTGATTTGTTCATTTATGTGTATCTCATTATTTTTTGAATAAAATTCATACCATATTAAAAAATATCAATGATAAAATATAAATATATGAATAATAATATTCCATGATTTGTTTATGCTCGGATTTCCATGTCGTATAGGCTATCAACCCGAGTGATCTATTAAAATATTGTTGTGTAACATTTAATCCAACATTTATAAATGCATTTTAGCATCTTATGTAACAAAATTAACTCTCTAGATAAACTTGTTATGAACATAATTCATACTTATAATATTTTTTAAAAATCATTTATTATTATTCTCTAAATGTATATGAGTTTCTTATTTTAAATATTCAATATGAGATGTGATAAATTTTGATTTTTACAACTTGTTTCTAAATAGTAGGGTTATTCATTTTAATTTTTTAAATATGAATAATTCTCAGATGCCATAATTTCCTAGAATATAATACTTGGAGTAATTTTTTACTGCAATACATCATTCAATTAATTTTTTTTATTTCTAGTTAATGTGGAATTACTGTCACCTTCTTTGGGTAATTTTATGAATAAAAGTTAATAGTTTTTTAATAATATAAATAAATATTATTACATTTGAATAATAATAAATCAATATTATTTAATTAATAAATTATTATAATATTATTATTCCTTCCACATTCATCTACGATATAGTGTTGAATTGTTTTAGGTAGTTGGGTAAAGTGAATAAAACATTAAATTAATCTAAATAATTTATGATTACGCTTATGATAGTGGTATCATTTTCATATTATCAAACTATTACAAAAACAATATATTTATATTAATTTTATTGTTTTTTATATTTACTTATGGTTATTAAATTAAAAACAATCTTAAAATAAAATAAGTTACTCAATTGAAGAGGTAGTAAGCTCAACTCATAGTTAATGTTTTAATTTTTCAAAAAATCAGAAGTTATTAAGATATATAATAATTTGAAAATTTAAAAAATAAATTGTCTAAAAATATAATATTTATTCATTGATATCATACATAAAATCAACAATGAAATATTTTATTAATAATATAAGACATTAATTCTTGGTTATGGTAATCCAGACACACACTAATGACATTTTTTGTTTTTCCCCATAATTAATGAAGAGGAATAAATAATGTTTTCTCTATAAATATATTTGAAAATAATAATTATATGGATACAAATATTATTATAATGGTATGGATATAATAGGTTAGTAATAGGAATAATAAGATGAAAATATTAAATATAATGTATTGGTTATTTAGTAAGTATAAGTTTTCACTTAAAAAACTCCTTGGAAATGGGTAGTTAAGAATACTAATCGTGAAAATAGGTTGAACGACGTGGTTTAGATGTTTAAGGGGAATATTTTTTATTTTTTAAATAATAATTTGATTTTATAGGGTTTTAACGTACTGGAGGATGTATGACATGTTTATAAGGGAAGAAAATATAACCTTTTTTAGCACCCCACACATTTCAACGATATCATTAATGTATTCATGGATAAATAACTCCAAATAATTGAAAACATAAATTATGAGGTTACCATGAGTATATAAATACACAAAATAAATTTACCCACATGTTTACACAAACTTATTTATTATTTTCTATTTAAATTTTACATTTTTTTATTTTGTTTTTCACCAAAACAACGAGTTTTTAACTATATATTTGATATTTAATAAAAAAATATATGGTATCCCCTAATATAAAATTTGGGTATCGTTAAAATATTTTTTTTAAAATATTCATTCCAATTAAATTTTCTAATATTATTAAATTAGCATTTATTTTAAAGAATATTATATATAGATAACTAGTTTTTATATAAGGATGATGTTTTCAAATTTAATTGTTCATAATCCTACTATGTAGTTTTTACTAATGTGATTAATGTTATTATAATTATATATAAGATTAAAAAATATATTATAATGATAATTTATTAGTTAATAATTTATTTATACACAATAAAATTATAAAATATTAATAAAATAAATCATTTGTGTAAATTGTATTACCAATATCACAGTAAATAACGTTTACACATGTAATAATATTTTTATGCCAAAATTAATTTAATATAATAAATAATATGGATATGTGAAACATAAATATGATATCCATTATATTAAATGACATTATAATATGTTATACAATTTAATTTTGAACCTAACCGCAAAAGATGGGTATTTAGAGTAAAATATTACTTTCTAAAATGATAAACATTGGTTATATAAATACAACATAGTAATTATAAATTATATATTTTACATTATATATATAATTTAAAAATTAATCCAAAAAAGTTATTATTTTATTAGATTAAAAAATTACATAACAATGATTTTTCTAGAATTTTTTTTACTTTTTTATTATCCCCCTAAATATTTATTGTCTCCAAAAATCACCAAAATATTTCATCAAATAATAATTATAATATATAGAATTGATAACTGAAGTTACTTTTATAAAATTAATATCCCAAAAATTATCTATTAAATAAATACATAAATAATGGTACTTTTATATTACACATTATGCAATAGTTTACTAATGTAGGGTTTATATGCTTTAATTGGATATTGGGTGAGACAATAACAACCGAACACACAAAAAATACTTGATTCACTCTTGAATAAACATAATAAAAAAATTACTAGTTGAAACATTAACGTGTTTATATATACACCCCATATCATTCAAGTTAAAAACACAAATCATGCATCACTTGCTTCACATGAAAATCTAAAATCATAAAAGAGAACTTGTCCTTGTGGGGAATTATAACAAATAATACTCCATTAAAGAACAAAAATATATTCCCACATTCAAATATGCAAAATCATCGTGAAATTATGATCTATTGAAAAAATAATATAGATACAAAGTTAGAATATATATAATTCAACCAATAAGATATTTAAGATAATACTATATTAGGTTTTCATTGACATGTTATGTTTCAAAAACAATAACCTCTTATGAAATCAATATAATACTCACCTTAGTTTCAAACCAAACCCATTTAAATCAAAGTATGTTTTCCATAAATATTAAAATAAAAAATTATTATCATTTATTCTAGTTTGTTATAAAAATTTGATCCCATTTCTAATCTATGATTGAAATAAAATATCAAAAATCTTTTCCCTAAAATTTACCAGCAAAATAAAATCCAATTTTTATTAAAATTCCACGCACCATGTGAAATATAATGTACAACTAAAAAAAATCAAGAACACCTCACACAAATCCATGTGTTTTCTTTCACAGCCTTGTTTTTTATCTAAGAATTATTCTCTCTCAAAATAAAATGGTTCCATTAATCTTCAACATATAGTCAAAAAACAATCATGTCACTATAATAATCAATCAAAAACAAAGAAAAAAAATCCCTTTTTATATATCATCAATATAATCACACTTCATAATATATTTATTAAAATTCGATTTTATTATAATTTTCTTCAAATAAAAATGGATTACAATGAGGAAATATGTTGAATAAAATCACCTATATGCAAGTATAAAATGCTCTATAAATTTTATAATCATGATATATGATCAAATCATTGTCTCATGACTGATCCCTAAAACTCATCCAATGTATCATTAATTTTTTATTTCAATTATTTTTCCAAAACAACATGTTACTCATCCCAAAGTACCTAGTATTAAAACTGAAAATGACCTCGAATCAATGGATTCAACTGATATCAGGGTGGTATTGCATGTCTTTTAATTACCTCTAATTTCTAGAAAATATAATATCATTTCTAAATATTAAATCCCATAAAAAAACCTAGTTTAATCCCACATTTAAATGCCCTCTTCGAGAATACCTGGATGGTGCCTATAGTGGGACACCACATAAAGGTAGTTTTACATAACCATACACAAGAGGATCTCGACTCGTGGTGAGAGCCTAATACATTTAGGTAGATACATTTACATCTAACATGATTCTCAATGGAAATTTAAATATTTATCAAAAACACAACATTTCCAATAAGTATAAAAACACCTCAAAATATATTTAATCATTTACATAGTTACCCTAATCCCCCACATTCCAAAATAAAAATGATAAAATGTATTCATTAGTACAATATAATAAAGAAAAAATAATATAAATAAATAATATAGTGATTAAATATTATAACAATTATATGGTCTACTATATGTGGATAAATAATTAAATTAAAACTTAAGGATAAAACAGACATTTCCCTAAATCACTATAATCCATCATATTCAGAACTCGACCACCAAGAATCACTGGAATTGTAAAGAACATCCATCTCCATGAAATACATTTGTCTTGGGATAAGAACAAAATATTAACTCTTGTACATCAAAAAAAAATTCATGTACATTGGTAGGGTTGATTCCAATGACCCATTATGTATATTAAATACCTCTACTATTCTACGTGATACAATTAACAAGAGGTTGTTATTATGTTACATATATTAATAGAGTATTTTTTATCTTGAAACACAACCAATAAAAAAAATGACATCTCAGAACATGAAATATAATCTTACTTTGTCATGTGTCATATGTACCTCCCCGAACCATGACTATACCTTCTTCTTCGAGTTTTGGATATCAATGAGAACAACGCAAAACTATTTCAGCTATGGTAATTACAAAGTGATGACACTCCTTATATTGAAATGTATATTTTTGGGGGATATCCCATCTCATAAAATTACTATAAACACCATGGTGATGAACCAGTCGGTATAAAAAAGATGAAAAATTGTGGCTAACCCAACATGTATATAGATTAAAATCACTATGAAGATAAACCAACAAGTATATGGAGATAAAGATGCATGGGGTTATACAATATGATATACATATGATAAATACATATGGATTTTCCCAAACTGTATAAAAAATTTGATCACTTTATGTATAACCTCGATGGTATTCTCTTTACAAACACATATTTGTAACTCAACCTGGTCTATATGGGATAAAAATATAGTGTCTAACTCATCACTCCATGATGGATCAAGAACATATTTCAATTTTTCCCAATCGATAGTGACCAAATCTATATAGGGGATCATATCCCATACCTTGGAGTCCATGGATAATGTCCTAGAATGTAAAGACCTAGAAAAACCTTTGAAATTTATTCTTAAATACACAAGAATTTTACAAGTCTGCAGTTTATGATGGCACCTGATTTCGAGGCCCAGTATGCCCAGAATAATTTTCTGAAGATTTTTTTGTGTACATTCAGTATACGTATGAGCATGATTTTATATCTATTGAACTAGTGCTCAGAATTGAAATCTGGGGAGACCGATGAACTCGCAGCACTGATATTCGACTAAGGATACCTTTACTGCAGTTGCGTTTTATACATGTTGGAAGTTATTTTTGGGGGTTTTCTAATTTAAATAAATAAAAATATGATTCACATATTTTTATGTGTGTGGTGGTTAAATCCACCAAAGGGATGTTCAAAGTGGGTCCCACCCCACACATAACCTCACATCGAAAGATATTGTGGGGTGGGGCCCACACAAATGCAAACCCCTCAACACCCCCTTGAAACTATAGAAACCCCCCATTTATGTGGGTTAAACCCTCCAATTTCCACCTACCTTTTTAATTTTGAAAACTCTCTACCTCCAACTTTCTCTCATTAATTTTCCAACACTATTAGTTAATTAATTGATCTCCACAATTAATTAATTAATTTCAGTGTTTCATTTCTGAAAACACTATTCCAACTTTAAATAAGTGTATCTATTCTTTTATTTTGGATTGGAATAATCGTTGGAGAGCTTGGGATTATTGGTGGAGCCTAGGAGAAATAGGGAGAGATTACATCCAATGAAAAACGATGTCTCCACTGAAGAACGACCATATGTCCTCTTCCATTATAATCGGGGCAAGAAAGGGAAGACCCCGCCCGGGAAGAATGTCGCCAACGGAAACGACTCTCCCTCCGATAATGACAGAACAACGTCTGAATTTCACGACACCGCCTTTCGCAACTTTGAAAACATTCTTGAATTGAGGTATGGGAATTTGTTTAATTTTAAATGAATAAAATTATATCCTCGATTCTTCAATGTTTACTTTGGTTTGACGGTGGAAAATTGAGATCACATAACGGGGAGGGCACGATCCGAACAAACACGGCCCAATGACCCACCGTTGAATCTCATTTGGATGACATCAGAGGCGGAGCCGAAAGGGTGAGTTGTAGTCACAACGCGCCGGAGAAGAACCGCGAGGGCAGAGGAGGCGCGGCGCTGTCGCGTCGCATAGAGAGTAGTAGGACCGTGACGTCGTCGCGCCACTGTTGAGGTGCGGAGGTGGCCTGCTAAACCGGTACTTGTGGAGCCAGTCTGCGGGAAGACCAACCTACCAATCTGGTCGGCCCGCTGGAAGACAACGACGCTCGTAGGCACCGCGTGGAGGGAGATCGCGGCCCGCAACCGCAGGCCGCTCTACTGGAGGAACCTTCCAGCCCGGCTGAAGGACTGCGGTGCTCGTAGGTGTCGCGCGGAGAAGACTATGGCCCACTGTGTGGGCCGCTCACTCCGGAATGAACCAGCCAGCTATAGTTGGCCGTGCAGCGGAGTGGAGACGTAGCTTGGTGCCGACAGTCGAACTGAATCGGTCTGCAGCGCGGTCCGGGTCCGCCGGTGGGCCACGCCCCACTGGGCTGGGTCAACCCCCCAACCGGGTCTGACCCGCCTTGTGGGGTCCGTGGGTGGGCCGTGCTCCATCGGGCCGGGCTGAAACGCAGCCGGGTCGGACCCACCGAACCGGGTCGTGCCGACCCGCCAGCCCACTAGGCTTAACAAGCTCGACTCGTCTTCGCTTTAATGCGAATATCTCCTAGACTGCGTGTCTGATCGATGAGATGTCTACAGAACTAGGACCCTCACGATGAGGTGGTTCTTTTGCAATACTATAAGTGAGTTTTGCCCAACATTGGAAAACATTTGGGTTTGGAGTGAGCGTAAATCCAACCGGGGCCCTGGAATGGAAATGCTAATAACTCTCAGACCAGGCGTCCGATTAACGTGCAGTCTATCACGATGGGTTCCTTATGATGAGAAGGAACTATAGGATAAATCAACTCTGGACATCATGGTAGATGATGTATCGTCACTTGGGTAGAGGAGTGGACACTCCAGATATCGAGTGTGCTGTGTGTGGGAACCCTAGAGCTGGTTGCGACGATTACTGAACTAGAATCCTACTTGTGTTCGACAGTGATGATTACTAAACCAGAATCCTCTTTGGGTTCGACAATGATGACTACTATACCGGGATCCTCCGTGGGTCCGACAGTTCTGAATTTTGTTCCTATGTCTAGTGTGGGTGCTACAGAGTAGCTGGTCTTGTATTTTGTGTGGGTCTGACAGCTTAGCTGGTCCTGTATCATGTGTGGGTTCGATAGCTTAGATGAATCAGTAACAACATATGATCATCTCTATCACTATACGAATGATATATACTATTGTGATTTGAGTCTTGTCTGTCAATCATTATCTAAGATGTGATTTAATTTACTTCCTGTGTGAACTGGGTTGTGATTGGGCTCGAGAGTTGGAGTCGGGTAGTTACTGGTAACTTAGGTATATGTATGGGAATATAACTAATTAGGGTTGGTTGATATTTAATGATTGTATCTTTCTACTGTAGTTTATCCTTTGTGGATTCTGGGAGACCTTCATGGGTCTTGGGATCCACTACTGAGTATCGTTATACTCAACCCTACACGGGCTGTGCTCGCACATCATTATGTTGGTTGCAGACAACAGACAACACTAATCGAGGAAGTGTGTTGTTGAGCTGGACCGTGCCCGAAGGTGGACCACTTGGTGAGACGTACTCGGAGCAGACAGACGAACCAGGGGTGCTGAGGAGACCATCTGTACCCACCCTTTATGTGGGATTCAAGTAGGACAACTCGGTAGATGTTTTTTTACCTTTATGTAGTTGTACTAGCTTTACAGTTGTTGTACTTTACTGCTCGGCTTGTATTTTCAGCCCCTTTCCTTTCAGCACTTAATTTTGTATACAGTTTTACTTATTGTTTACTTTTAGTTGTGTACTTTGATGCTTGTGTCCAGGTTGTGTGTGTGTGTGTTTGTTACAAGTTGAAAGCAATGCCTTCCCTTTTTATAGGGATTATGCATTTGGTGCTAGTCGCCACCCCTGTCCTATGGAAGGCAGGCTTGGGGTAGTCACGGTACGGGCCCCGAGGATGGGTCGTGAGAAATTGGTATCAAATGAGTCGGTTCTACTGCAGAACATGGAATATGATTCTATTAATAGAAGCAGTGTAAAGTTTCTTGGGTGTGGTTATCAGTTTAGGGATATCAGGGTTGGTGCGGCTGCCGACATATTCATTCACAAGGACTCTGACGTCTGATCTTCGACCCAATGCACAAAAACAGTAATTGTGTGTGTGTTTCCTTTGAAATGTTTTATTTGTGATTACTTTGTTTCATCTCACTAGGAATACTATTTTAACCATGGTGCACTTGTTTCTTTTCAGTATGGCCCCATGAAGGAAGACATCTAGGGTTCCGAGTTACGTACGAGATGGTAGCCCACCGAGCGACGAGGCCTCAGTGCAGGGCCCCATCACAGCGGAGGTACCAGCGATACCACTACCTGCTGGGCCACCGATACCACCAGCTCCAGCAGTAGAGAGTCCACGCCACCTGAGTGAATTTCATGAGTTCTAGCACCATAGGAAGCCCAGGTTCTGTGGAGATATGGAATCACAGGAAGCTAAGGATTGGCTGGAGGCTGTCGTGAGAGTTTTCAGATTGGTAGGGACACCAGCTGACCGCATGGTGATCCTTGTCGCGATTCTCCTGCAAGTAGCAGCATGTAGATGGTGAAGCATGATGCTCTAGGCGAATGACGAGGCATCATTACTCTGGATAGACTTCTACAGTCTCTTTCTCTCAGAGTTTGTTCCATCCACCCTCTGTGCAGTGTGGATTCAAGAGTTACATCATATACAGTAGGGAGGTATGAAAGTAACTCAATACTCGACGCGGTCCACTGACGTCTCATGATACTTCACGGATATGGTACGAGACCCGTTCTTTGAGGCCTAGACTTTCGAGTAGGGACTCAGGCATGAGATCAGGGCTTCGATGATTCACCTCAACACTCTAACGCATGCAGGGGTGCTGGAGAAAGCCCTTCAAATGAAGATTTTTCTCGTAGAGCATTCACCAGCAGTGAGACCCACCACAAGGCGACACGTAGTAGAGTCTTCTATAGTCGGTAGTAGACAGATGACACAGAGGTCCAAGAAGACCAAGCCATCAGGTGGGTGACACCAGGATATGGGTTCGGTTATGTGGGGCACATGCGAAAGATCCAGCTATATGAGGAGCAGGAACTGTTATGCATGCGGCGGGAGGGCCACATGGCTCGAGACAAGCCGACAAACCAGGGAGATGAGAAACAGATAGTAGAGGGACCTCCCAGGTAGAGTCATAGGTTCGACCGTGGTGGTCCATAGGGATTAGGCGGATGTGGCAGAGGAGCAGGCCGAGCTACGGGTGGTGAATGACATTTTGAGGCTCTACCACCACCACCACCCAGGAGGTCCACCCTAACCACAAGGAGCTGGAAGATAGAGGTCGGCACTGCTCCAGGCAATTAAGGCCTATGACCACTGTGCTATAGAGATGATTCGTGGTACTATCTATGTCTACTCCACCCTTGTTACAGTACTTATAGACACAAGTGCGAGTCACTCATTTTTTGTCACTTCCCTCGTTCAGAGCTCGGAGATTTTGACAGAGCTGTTGGCTCGATCCTTACGGCTAGAGACTCCTAATGGAGCAGACTTGACAATTACACACTGGTTCTATCTATGTGAACTTACTTTAAGAGGTGAGAGATTCATCTGGGATCTTTTTGTAGGAGCATAGAGGCCTTGCGACCTCATCTTGGGTATGGAATGGTTACCCACTGTTCATTATTATATTGAATGTATTAGGTGCAATGTGCGGTGTATCTGCACGGATGGGACTAGGTTCACCTTCATCGGTGAGAAAGGAGCCTTTGCAATGTAGGATGGACTTAGGTAGAGGAGGATGCATCCGATCACACATCAGTTAACTAGTCTCATCCTCAGGGCAGTTGATGTGGGGAGTCAGAGTTTTTCTGTTGTGGTGGATCAGTACGCGGATGTTTTCCTGAAGACGTTTCAGGACTACCTCCACGTAGAGAGGTAGACTTCTACATTGACTTGTACCCCAGTATATCACTGATAACTATTCCAGCATATCGGATGGCTCCCATGGAGAATTGTGAGCTACGGGTATAGTTGGAGGACTTGGAAGGGAAGGGATTTATCCAACCCAGTGTTTCACCCTGGGCATCACTGATTTTGTTCGCCAAGAAGGCGGATGGGAGTTTGTGATTGTGTGTTGACTATCATCGCCATAATTAGGTGACCGTGAATAACAAGTACCCACTCCCTAGGATTGATGACTTCTTTGATCAGCTCAAGGGAGCATGATGGTTCTCTAAGATAGAGCTCAAGTCAGGCTATCACCATCTTAGTGTTCGAGAAGAGGATATTCAGAAGATGACATTCAGGTGTCGGTATGGCCACTAAAGTTCTTGGTTATGCCCTTTAAATATAACCAATGCACTAGTAGTGTTCATGAGTCTCATGATCAGGATATTGCAGCCTTACCTTGATCATTTTGTCATAGTCTTCATCGACGACATACTAATTTACTCGACTACTGAGGAGGAGGATGCCTACCATTTTCGTGTAGTACTGGATAAACTCCGAGAGCACTATATTTATGGTAAGCTCTCGAAGTGCTAGTTCTGGATTCGATAGGTTCAATTTTGAGGACACAACATCTCCGAGGATGGAGTTTCAGTGGATCCAGTGATGATCGAGGTTGAAATGCATGGGAGCCACCTAGGAGTGTGATAGAGGTTTGGAGTTTTCTAGCACTGGCTTGGTACTATCGGAGATTTTTTCCTTACTTCTCCAGAGTTTTAGCACCGCTTTCACATTTGACAAAGAAGGGGAAACCCTTTATGTGGTCAGATCGATGCCAGTAGAGCATTCAGGAGCCGAGGCAGAGGTTGACCAGTGCACCCATCTTGAGGCTACCAAAGGAGGGAATAAGTGATGTAGTTTACTACGACGCATCACGGACCGTACACGGGTCAGTCCTGATTTAGGAACAAACAATGATCGCATATGGTTCACGGATGTTGAGACATCAAGAACTGAACTACACTACCCAAGACATGGAGTTAGTAGCAGTGGTATTCGCCATGAATATGTGGCGACACTATCTGATGGGGGAGCATTTTACAGTCTATTCAGACCACCATAGTCTCAGGTACATCTTCTAACTTAAGGACCTGAACCTAATACAGTGGCGATGGCATGAGTTCCTCGAGGACTATGCTGTTGAGATAGTCTATTCTCATAGGAAGGGGAAAATTGTAGCAAATTATCTCAGAAAAATATATGGAATTCAACTGCTAGAAGAGGAGACAGAGGAGCTAGACGTGTTACAGATATCCTTTCTGGATAGAGATGGAGCGGTCGTTCTACAGTCTCTCGCAGTCTCTCCTCTACTCCTTCAGCGTGTTAGGGAGGCAAATCGTGGGACATCGACTCTGAGATGTGATGTGCTCAGATATCCTCAAGGTAGGCACCTGATGGATTTTCTGAAGGTTGGGAGAACGTCATCCTCTTCAGAGGATGTACCATGGTACCAATTTCACTATAGGAGGAGGTGTTGAGGGAGTTCCACACTTCCACTCTAGCGGTACATCCAAGAGTACCGAATATGTATCGGGAACTAAAATGATAACCCTGTTGGTCGAGTATAAAGAAGGTAGTAGTAGAGTTTGTCTTGCAATGCCTCACTTTACAGCAAGTGAAGGCGGAGCACTAGGTACCAGTAGGCTTGGTACAACACTTAGAGGTCCCAGAGTGGTAGTGGGATGGGATATCCATGGATTTTGTTATGGGACTTCCTTGTACATCCAGAGGACACAACTCTATCTGGGTGATCGTTGACTGACTCACCAAGTCAGTCCACTTCCTACCGATCCGAGAGCAGAGTTCGGTATAGAGCTTGGTACGCCTCTTCGTGTAAGAGAATGTGCATTTACATGGAATACCTTATCTTATTGTCTTCAACCGTGACACACAATTTACTTCCTGGCTTTGGAAGGGGTTGCATGAGGCTTTTGGGACACAGCTTCGCTTGAGCACTGCCTTCCATCCTTAGTTGGATGGACAAACCAAGAGGACCATCTAGAAACTCAAGGATATACTATGCGCTTTTTTCCATGACTTTGGTCGCAGCTAGGAGGATCACATACCCTTGTTGGAGTTTGCGTACAACAACAACTACCAATCCATCATCAGGATGGAACCTTAAGAGGCATTGTACGACCGACCTTTCAGATCATCTCTATGCTGGATTGACCTAGGGGATTCAAAACTTATAGGAATAGAGGTGTGTTAGCCTACGACGGAGAAGGTACAGATCATCCAGAAGCGGATAAATACTGCACAAAAAAGACAGAAGACCTATGATGATAGGAGAAGGATACCACAGAAGTTTTAGGATGGCAACCTCATATTCTAATGGGTCTCACCTCGATGAGGACTACGGTGATTTGGTCGAGGCGGGAAGTTATCTCCATGATTCATTAGACCATTCTAGTCCTTATCGGAGTAGGTGAGGTGGCTTACCGCATGGCCCTTCCACCTCAGTTGCATCGCGTGCATGAGTATATCAGCTTATGAGATACGTGCACGACCCATCCCACATCATCGACCAAGGAGAGATGGACATCGATGATGGGTCAACATTCACGGAGATCCCAGTGGAGATCGAGGATCGACAGGAAATGGTCCTACGGGGATGTTCGATTCCCCTGGTGCGCATTTGTTGGGAACACGGGAACCTCCAGGAGAGCACATGGGAGTCGGAGGCTCGGGTGTGTGCTCAGTTCCCCCATTTGTTTCCTTAGTGTTTCTTATAGCTTACAGGGATGTAAATCATTGAGTTGTGGATATTTTAAATACCTGGAAATCTCATGGAAATATTTTTAGTAAATAGATGGGAATTTTACGAGTCCGTAGTTTCTAACGGCACCTGATTCCGAGCCCCGGTGTGCCCGGAATAATTTTTTGAAGTTTTGTTCGGGTATGTTCAGAAGACGTACGAGCGGGAATTTATATCTTTTCAACCAGTGTTCAAAATTGAAATTCGAGGACACCAATGAACTCGTAGCACCGGTATTCGCTTAAGGATACCTTTACCATAGTAGCATTTTATGAAAGTTGGATGTTATTTTTGGGGGTTTTTTAATTTAAATAAATAAAAATATGATTCACATTTTTTAATGTGGGTGGTGGTTAAATCCACCAAAGGGAAGTTGGAAGTGGGGACCACCCCCCACATAACCTCCCATGGGAAAATATTTTGTGGTGGGACCCACATTAATGCAAACCCCTCAACTCCCCCTTGAAACTGTTGAACCCCCCCCCCCCCATTGATGTGGGTTAAGCCCTCCACTTTCCACCGGCCTTTTTAATTTTGAAATCACTCTACCTCCCACTTTCTCTCATTTATTTTACAACACCATTAATTAATTAATTGAGCTCCACAATTAATTAATTAATTTGAGTGTTTGAATTCTCAAAACATTATGCCAACATTAAATAAGTGTGGATATTCTTTTATTTGGGTAGGCATAGTCGTTGGAGAGCTTAGGAGTATTGGTGGAGCCTTGGAGAAATAGGGAGAGATTTTTTCCAACGAAGAATGCCATATCCACTGAATAATGACAACGTGTCTCCTTCCTTTCCGATCGGGACAAGAAATAGAAGACACCACCCATGAAGAATGTCACCAACAACAATGACTCTCCCTCCGATGTTGACAGAACGACGTTCGTCTTCCGCGACACCGTCTTTCATGAATTCGACAACATTTTTGAATCGAGGTAGGGGTATTTGTTTAATTTTAAATGAATAAAATTATATCCTCGATTATTAAATGTTTACTTTTGGTAGATGATGGAAAATTGATATCACCTAATGCAGAGGGCGTGGGCCAAACAAACACGGCTCGACAACCCTCCGTTGAAACTCGTTTGGTTGACATAGGAGGCGGAGCTGAAAGGGCGCAATGCCGTCACACCACACTGGAGAAGAACCGCGACAGTGGAGGGGGTGAGGCACCATCGCATTGCGTAGAGGGAAGTAGGATAGTGGTACAGTCGCGCCACAGTGGAGGTGCAGAGGCAGCCGGCTAAACCGTCCGCTGTGGATCCGGTCTGCTGGACGACCGGCCGGCCAATCCGGCCGGAAAAATGGAAGACCGAGGCACACATAGGCGCCACGTGGAAGGAGACCGGGGCCCTAAACCACGGGCCGCTCGGCTAGAGGAACCGATCTGCTACCTGCCGGTTGGGCTGAAGGACTGCGCTGCCCGTAGGCCCCTCGTGGAGAAGACCGCCACCCACTATGTGGGCCGCTCTGCTAGGCGAACCGGCCGGCTGCCAACCGGCGGGGCTAGACGACCGCTGCACCACTTGGCATCACGTGGGGAGAACAGCGGCCCGCTGTGGGGTCCGCTCCTACCGGACAGAACCGGCCTGCTACGACCGGCCAGACAGAGGAGGGGCGGCGCCGCTTGGCGCCATCGGGCAAACCGAACCGGCCCCCAGCACGGGCCGGGTCCGCGGGTGGGCAGCGCTCCACTAGGTTGGGCCGACCCCCCAACTGGGTCCGCCCATCAGGCCCGTTCTGCTGGTGTGATATGATCCACCAGGCCGGGCCGACCCCCAGTTCGGTCGGGCTTGCCGAACCAGGTCAGGCCAACCCGCCATCCCACTAGGATTGACGGGCCAGACCCATCTTCGATTAGACGTGAATATCTCCTAGACCGCATGTCTGATCGACGCATCGTCTGCCGTACTAGGACCCCCGTGATGATTCTGTCCTTTTTCAATACTCTATGTGAGTTTTGGAAAACTTTTCAAAATTGTCGGGTCTGGAACATAGGTAAATACAACTGGGCCCCTGGAACGGAAATGCCAATAACTCTCAGACCAGGCATCTGATTGACTTGTCCTCTATCTTATTGGGTTCATTATGATAAGATGGAACTATAGGATACAGAAACTCAGAACATTGTGGTAGTTGATGTATCTTCACTTGGATTTAGGAGAGGACCCTCCTTGAATCAAGCATGCTATGTGTGGGAACCCTAGAGCTGGTTGCGACGATTACTAAACTGGAATCCTACGTGGGATTGACAGTAATGATTACTGAACTGTAATCCTCCATTTGTTAGACAGTGTTGACTAATGTACCAGGATCCTCCTTGGGTCCAATAGTTCTGACTTCTTTTCCTATATCCTATTTAGGTCTGACAAAGTAGCTAGTCTTGTATCCTATGTGGGTCTGACATCTTAGCTTTTCCTCTAGCTTGTGTGGGTCCAACAGCTTAGATGAATCAGTTACTACATATTATCATCTCTATCCCTATACGAAAGATGTATAACTATGTGAGCAGAGTCTTGTCTTTCAATCATTATCATCGGTGTGGTTGACATTACTTCTTGTGTGGACTGGGTTGTGATTGGGCTCAAGAGTTAGAGTCGTTCTGTGACTGGTAACATAAGTATATGTATGGGCATATACCTAAGTAGGGTCGGTTGAAATTTCGTGATTGTATCTTTCTACTGTGTTTTTATCCTTTTTGGATTTTGGGAGACCTTCGGGTGTCTCGGGATCCCCTAATGAGTATCATTATACCCACCCTTGCATGGGTTATGCCTAGACATCATTGTGTTGGTTGAAGATGACAGACAATACTGATCGAGGCAAAGGGTTGAATATTTGGACGGTACCCGGTGGTGGACCACTTGGCGAGATGTACTCAGATTCGACGGAAGAACCCAGGGTGTTGAGGAGACC
This sequence comes from Viscum album, assembly GCA_963277665.1. NCBI lineage: Eukaryota > Viridiplantae > Streptophyta > Magnoliopsida > Santalales > Viscaceae > Viscum > Viscum album. The sequence goes on along the minus strand of OY728161.1, from coordinate 1,551,962,931 downwards.
ATCTATACCCACCCTTCAGGTGGAATTCCTAGAGGACGACCCAGTTGTTGTTGTTTACCTTTCTGTAGTTTTACTAGCTTTATAGTTTTTGTACATTACTATTGGGCTTGTATTTCCATCCCCTTTCCTTTCATCACTTACTTTTGTATACAGTTTTAAAGAGTGTTTTCATTCAGTTGCGTACTCTGCTGCTTGTGTCTAGACTGTGTGTGTGTGTGTGTGTTATAGTTTAAAAGGAAATTCCATCCATTGTTATAGGGATTAAACCTTTTGTTCTAGTTGCCAGCCCCTGACCTATGGAAGGAGGGCTTGGTGTAGTCACGGAACGGGCCCTGAGGACGGGTCGTGACACAAGAATCACATTTATGTAAATACAACTAGATTTTATTCAATTCCACCCAAACATCTCATATAATCCATCATATAGGGTTAACCCGTCGACCAAAATTGTTCTCACATTTGAGAGGTTAGTCTCCCATTAAAAATACTCATTATCTTCAGTATCGATATTCATGTCTCCCCTAATCTACTATGTTTCTAAGGTGAAACACTAAAACATAACTACACATATATCACATTCCACTCAATATGGTAAATATATTAATAAGACACTCAATTTGACTATACTATGTTATACAACATCATTGAATCTTTATATGGGTGCCACATTCACAATTACATCTTTCAATCTTAACCCATATATTATGTTTCAATGTTACAATGAAATCAATAAATTATCACATACTCATATCGATCATATATGGGGATTTTCACATATATATTGACCATACCATCTCCAAGATGCCCCATATAAATTTTCATAGGGCTACACAAAAAATTCACAACAAATTTTGGTGTAACATCTATTTGTAATAACAAATTATAAGCTCAAAACCCATACCATATTCAATAAATAAGACATCTCATTCATTAGATAATACAAAATAAAAATTATTAATTCAATAAACTATGAAATCACATTACAAACCTTGAAAATATACACTTTCTGGGAAATATAGTTTTAAAAATCATCACCCACGATTTTAATTATTATAGGATCTATGCAAAATCTTATTTAAGAGTTATTTTGTGATCCCAAAATGAATTTGGATACATTATATTAAATTCCATTTATTGTATCACCATTTTATAATAAATTATATTTTAATACATATTTCATTTAAAAATACTATTTAAAAATAATTCCACTTCTTCCATAAAACCATGTAACCCTATATGAAAATCCCGAGGGAGGGATCCCAACACTCATTCAACTGTGGTAAAAATATCAAACCATTTTTTAAAATGATTAGTCTACGTAAACTATTGGGTAAATATGATCCTACCCCAAGATTATAGTAGAATAAAAATACAATTACTATTAGTAGTCAGTAAGGTAGTGAGGTCACCTATACATAGATAAGTATTCAAATATGTGACATAAATATATTTAATGTGACCAACCATAAATATATAGTTCTCCATCCTTTAAATGATGTGATACAATAATCCCCCAATATTATTAGATCTCAAACATCAACCCAAGTTCCTATCCCATACCCCAATCATAAAAAATAGATACTTATAATATTTTTTATTTATTTTCATAAATTACATATAACAAAATATTACATTTAAAACTTAATTCAATATTTAAAACATTTAATAAAATTTTCTAAATTACGCTCTATGATTTCATGTCACACTATAATGATGAGCATCCAATCATGAAAGAACTCCCCCAAAACCTCTACATCAACCAGGAAAAATACATAACATGTATCACTAATCCAATAAAGTTTTTAAATTATTTTATTAAGAACAACAAAATTAGTCCAAATTCTATCATACCTCAAAAAAAATGATGAATTATGGATTAATTATATCCTCTCAAGAAAAAATATATGATACTCACATTAGGATCCCATGATTCAAAATGATTTTTAATATTTACTATTATAAATCATTGAAAACACAATGCTAATATAATGCCCCACCATTAAACATTACTTAATCATGAGTAAGTAAACAATTTTACTTTCATTAACACTCATAATCATTATAGGTTTAGATATATTGATAATTTGGCCACAAATCATTCCCACCAACTCAAATATTACAAAGTAGACACATCTACTCGGTATCCATTATTTTTCAAAAAAACAAAAAAAATGAAACATCATTTCGTTTCATGTTCAAACTTCATAACTTTTTCTTGATCTCTTATATGCCTCTATTTTTCTTTAAATCATGTGAAGAAAATTTCAAAACATGCGATTAGAAAAAAAATCATAGTATGGGATACACAAATAAGGAAAAGTATTAGTCTTGTGAAAACATGTAAACCACTTATAATTTGTCAAAAAATCAATATATTTATCCATTATGATGTAATAAATAAAATTCACAAAATATAAGATCATCATTTGCATTTTTTGTAATTAAAATATTTCGATGAAACCTATACAAGTCACTTATAACATATAATGGTAACATGATACATTATCATTCTAAAATGTAATAACCATATGTTTCACTTCCACCCAAATCACTAAATAGAATATCTATATTGACAACATCCATACATATCACTCATATAAATAGAATATCCATACAAATGACTTCCATACCCAATGAATTGGAGGTTATAACATGGCCACCCATCCTTGATTTATCATGGAACCACCAATCTTTGGTTAATCACGTAACCACCCATAAGATGACCAAGTACCATTACATAATAATAACACATGAAATTTGTAAATTATCAAAATTTCACTCATAAACCATATATATTATATCAAGATATGGAAATGTTCGATCCATTTAAAGAACCATTTAATCCATTTAATAAATATATATAATTGAATCATTGCATACCATACAACATTGAAACATTTGAAAAAAATTATCATTTTAAAACATTAATTTAAAAATAAATAAATACATAAGAACCATTTTTTAAATATGCACAATGAAAAATGTGTTTTTAGAAGAATAAATAGTTAAAACATTTAAAATGTTGTTTGGCTTATAGATTCCCTTACCACATGATAAACACATGAATAAAAATAATTATGGAATAACATTTAAAAACAATAAATATCATGAAAATATACTAATTCAGGATATAACATGTGAAAAGAGTTTTATATACATCATATAGGATAATAAGGGTTCATAACATCAAGAAATCCCTCAATTAATAGAGATTTAGACTAAGTCTCATACTGAGACTCTGAATCATATCATATGTTCTTTATCATCATAGATAAAAAGCATTGTTTAATTTATTATTTCTTTATAATTTTTTTCAATGACCATTATTACGTTTATATCCTTTATTTCCATGTTATAACAATTTCATAATGACTTATGTTTATAAAGGATGTTTAGTCGATATTTGGTAGATGAGTCGAAAAGGAAATTTTTAGGATCTCAGAAGTCAATGAGGTAATAAGTCCTTAATCTATAGAATAATGTTAATGAAATTATTATCATTTTTATATTTCATTATACCATTAAATAATACCATGAATTGGGGTTATGAAAATGATCTCTGTTATAATCATGAAGAGTGTAATTCCTACGTACGCATGAGAAACATTTTCCATTTTTCATTGATCATTTTGGAAAAAAACATAAGTATTATTTTATATTTAAGATTTTTAATAAAATTATTAATATCATATTAATAATTTAAATATACTTATATATATTATTCATTTTATATAATTAATAAAAATGATTCATATTGCTTTGTAGAGGTGATACTTCACACGTTCTCATGAATGACGTAAGCATTTTAATGTTCATGGAATGTAAGAATGGAATTAATATATTTTATATTAGAATTATTAATATGTAATTAATTTAAAATATTAACATTAATTCCATTATTATTACCATAAATGAGAGAAGGTTAGGAAAATTGAATTAGATCGGTTTGTGGAGGTCATAGTTCACACTGACTCACAAAGGATTATTTCCTTTGCCATTTAAAGAAGGTGGAGATTCATTAAGGTGATGATAATATCATGATGAAATAATATTATATTGAGGCTAATGGGATTATTATTTCAATGGTAAGAAATTTTTTGAAGGAATTGGAATAAGAAATAAAATACAAATACTTAAATAAAATGATTCATATTCTTCAGTAGATCGCCATTGAAAAAAACCTAACACCTCAAAAGAGGGTGTTCTGCCTAAAATAAGTCCTCAATAATGTGGTTAAGAATTATAGGAAGGTTGTTGAGTATATATTTGTACAACCAAATGGGTTTGGAAGTGTGAGTAATAGATAGGAATGGGTGCCTTAAATAAGAGATGGGAGTGGCACCCTTTAAATTGTTAAAAGTATTAAATTAATATAAATTCAAATTTGATTACAAATAGGTCCTAAAAAATTTATATTGAAGATCAGATGAGTATGGGTATAAAAATAATAATCCAATGAAAATTATATAGTTTTTAGTATTTGTTAGGCCTTATCCATTGATTTTAACCCCTTTTAACTCTTACAATTTTATCAGGTAATTTATACTTATAGGGTTAAAATAATTACCAAATCATTTCAAAAGTATAATAAATGAGTCATTAATTAAATTTGAAGAGTTATCTAAACATTTTTCCCAAATATTATATGTTTATAAATTATTAATAATTTAATTAAATATTTTATACTTTAAAATACAAATTATGTTAATTTTGACAATAGTCATTACATGATGTTTTAAAAATAAGATAAATACTTGATTCCTTCGAAAGAAATACATTAATAAATAAAAACATATCATATTCAACCATATAATTCCTGGATATAATCAAATATTTCAAATTTTATTTATTTTAATATTATTAATATCATTTATTTGATTCTTTCTTTAATAGATCTATTACTGCATCACCATTGGGTCATAATCAAATTTAATTATTTAATTCCTAAAAATCATATACAAATTACCATTTTTTAGTTATTATATTTATATTTATAAAGAATATTAATATTATAATATTTCACAAACATAACCCATATTAAAATTGTTATAGTAAGAAGAGACATATTTTTGACATATTTTCATTTACTTTAACTTAAATGTTATAAATGTCATAATCACAAACAAGTGTCTTACAATGGTCACAATTTCAGTAAAATTAATGTAATATTTCATAATAAATCATAAAATAATATAAGGATAATTGATAGGGTAATTTTATTATAATATATTATTAATTTTACCAATATTTATATAATTTAACTACAACAACAGTAAATAAAATACTAGAATTACTGTTCACCATAAATTATTTTTATTTATTTAGAAAAAATATTTCATACAAATTATAACTATGTATATATAGTTTTTAAAACTAAACTCAAAAAATTGGTTAAATTATCTTTGACACTGTTCTTTTTGGCAGATTGGAAAAACATGTTTTTTAAGTAAAACATTCAACGGTTCTAAAAATTGTTCTATTTAATGTTAATTTGGAAAATCATTCAATGGGATAAATTAGATAAAATAATAAAAAATAATATAATTAAACACTAAACCCATTTAAAAGTATAATATACCAATTTAAAAAAACTATATGAAAAAGAACATTTGAATTAAAATGCAGTATTTTCACTATTCATTCAAATATAAAAGTTATCAGAAAAATACCAAAAATTCCAATCTAAATTTTGCTGTCTCTATTCCAAATAATATATTTATTTTGTTAAAAATAAATTATAAAAGTATCAAAACTGTATTTAAAATTGCTTCTCCATCGAATGGAATAAAAACTACATTTTTTGAAACACTTCTCTTATCATAAAAATGATTTTATTTCTTATATAATGTCTACAAAACGTATATGAAAAAAATTTAACATTAAATTTATAATATTAAATATATATTTCATTAATAAAATATATAAATAGAGATTTTATTATTTTATAACCACACATATTAAAAGTTTATATGGTTTTTTTAGAAAAACACGTCCTTTATATTCAATTGGTTTTTTTTTAATTTACTAATTAATTTTCTAAAAAAGAATCATTATATTGTATGTGTAATCTACACTATCATAATTCAATTAATCCTTTTTATTAACACTAATCTAATGGATATTTAATAACTATCATATTAAATATTAATATTCTTTTTCTTATTTATGAAAAATGTGATGTATCATCTAGGTTATCGAACATTTTGTTTCCATTTAAAAAACTAGGGATGTTACATTCTCCCCATTTTTGAAATTGTTTCCTCAAAATTTTAAGTTGGGTTCAGCAAGTAAGTTATGAAATTTGAAAATAAATTTATTTCATTTCCACATTATAAAAATGATTAACAAAACTTCCACTTTAAAATAACTAAAAGAAACTACAAATGTCTCTTGAGATAACACATACTAGGGTTAGATGTAGAAAAACATTGATGTTGAAGATAAAAATAACTATTAGGTTCTTCTGTAGAATAATAAGAAAATATGAAAATGTTAGTAATCAATATAAATTGTGATGTCTTAAATAGTCATTGATTTCATAGTAAGAAATGTAAATGTAAAAAAATTAGATCCTTTTCATATAGTAGTGTATTTTACTTTCTAACTAGACTATGATCATAAGGAAATACACTTACTTGAAAATTATATTTTCATCTATTAATCAAATTCCACCACAAACTCATCTTTCTCACTAAATGATGAGTATTTAAGAGGAATTTTTTCATTCATAAAACGCATGATTCAAGTTCAAGAGAATAAAAAAATCCTCAAAATATTTACTATATATTAATCTTATTTTAAAACATTAACTAAAACCAATAAATTCAATTAAAATAATATAATTCCACGAATATAATAATCTTTGAAAGAATATAGAATAATATAAATATCCAAAATTCAAAAGTAATACCCAAAGTACAACATAGACCTTTCAGAAAATAACTATACTTAAAATTCTTAATAAATATGATAACTATTATTAAATCCACAAAATCATGAGGATTTAATCAAATAATCTCCAAGATATGTTTTAACACTTAACTCTAAATAATATCTATCACTAAAATTATCTCATACAATAAAATTTAATTTTTGAAACCACATAATCTCATAGATATGATAACAATTTCCATAAATAACCTGAATCTCCAAATTTCCAAAAAAATAGATTATTCCAAAATAAAATTCAACCATTATTAATAAAATAAAATCCCATTGTATTATATTTTCCTCAGGCATATAGTGGTCTTATAATAGTGAAAAACTTCAAAAATAGGATTTATTACTTAATCCCCACATCAATTTTATATTGCAAGGATATCCATTTGAAAAAAAGGTACCAAAATCAACTTATTCATATGTCATAAAAATGTTAACTAAAAATAAAAACTCATAATAACCAAGGAATTTGCAGGGGCCATTGGTATGAGATAAATACTTTTCTCCCTTAAGTTCTTGGTTCAACACTTATAGCCTTGTCCAATGTGGATGGCAGTTAACCTTCACGAGGATTACCCTTTTTCTAAAATTATATAATTATAATAATATCTTATAACATTACCAAAATGATATAAAATAATAAAAACTAATCATAAAATATTATAATATCCATGTTTATCTCATACCATTCATTTTTCATCCAAAAATATAATTACCCATAATTACGTCAAAATAAATATCATATAAACCCTAAGGGTTATTGATTACATTATAATTATTTACACATATGAAAAGATAATTCTTACATGAACAAAATTTTTAAATAACAAACTTAAGGGTTATACATAATAGAAAATGTCTTCCAAAGTAATCACATCAATAATATAGAATTTATAATTTTAAACATTTCATCATCCATAGATCTAAAATAATTCCCAAATTCATTATATGTAGACTTCATAATCATTTATAATTATTAATGTTCTCTTAAACAAAATTTTCCACCATATTCCTTAATACTTCTTACCTACAGACAAAAACATGAATGGTTTACTATTATTCATTAATGTCAAAGCATGGCTCAAGAAATAATACATACCATTCACTGGTCATTTTTATTTTCCTCATATTTAACTAGAATAGAATTAGGTAGGGATAAATATATATTTGTACATTCAACATGAACCAATTCCTGAACCTTTTTCTTTGGAAATTGATTTTCATAATTATAAAACTCCCCATATTGAAAACATTCATTTGATAACTCATAAATAAAATCTTTTCCATTACAAGATTCAACTTTACCCATTATTTTTTCCTTGGAATATTATATATTTATGGCCGTCATTACCACATATATAACTTCTTCCAGTCCCATTAAAACATTTTCCTATGTTTTTTCTATTACATCCTCGACACATATGTCATTGGATATGCATACCTTAATTATTATTATATAAACATCCCTACGGATTCGTTTCTCTCATATATTATGCACTAGAAAACTAACTAGGGCGACAATGGTTAATCATGTATCCTAATATTTGGTTATGAATAACATAAACATTCATAATTGTAGCTCTTATTTTATAATGTTAATTATTTAAAGAACCACCACATTTTTCTCCAATTCCATTTTTATAATGGTGCCTACTGGATCCCGCCATTTACTAGAACCAAAAAGAATATTATGAGTATACCAAAAAAATAATCGTATTATATCTTGTGAGGAAGTCAAACACTATGATATATTTATTAATATTATCTGAAACTAATTCAATTTTTCTTAAATAATTATGAATATTTCTATTATAGTGGCAATTATGGTTATATATAACATGTAACTTATGATTAAATATCATGCTAACCTTTAAAGTATTCTAACCCATCATATGATAACAAATATAAATATAACGCCTTAATCATTATTTAATCTTCAGTAAGTAAATAATATTAATTTCATTGACCATGATGATATATTTAGTTTTACAGATTTATATAATTGGTCCATAACTCATATATATCTACACAAATATTACAGAGTTGAATATTCTCCTCAATATCCATTTTTTAATAAAAAAACATTTAAAAATAAACATGGTTTCGTTTTTTGTTTAAACATAATAACTTTTCCTTATTTCATCCTTGACTATATTAATCCTTAAATCATGTGAAGAACATTTCAAAACATGGGATGATCACAAAAAAAAAATTTAATGGATACAAAAAGTAAGAAAACTATTAGTATTGAGAAAATGTTTAAACCTTGAATACTATATCATAATTTAATACAATTAACCTTTAATAAGTATTAAATACATGTTATTGAATATAAACACCTTTATTATTGTTTTTATAATCATAATATTTCCATAAAACCCATAGAAATCACATATAACAAAATAAGGTAACATGTGACATAATCATACCAAAATGGAATGACCATATGGTTTAGTTACACACATATCACTAAATGGAATATCTCTATAGACAAATTCCATACATATCACTCTAAAAACAGAACAGCCAAACGGCCAACTTTTATACCCATAACATTAGACGTTATAATGCAACCACCCATCCTCAGATTATCACACAACCACCAATTATTTGTTTTCACAAAACCAACCATCTTATTTATAGGTACCATTCCATAATCATGATAGATAATATATTGATGTTATCAGCCTTTCACTCTTCAATCATACGAAAATATTTCCAGATATTGAAATATTCTATCCATTTCCAAACCCATTTAAATCATTTAATAAATATATTTTTGAATCAAAGTGTACAATAACACTATGAATCATTTCAAAGAAATTAAAATTTTAAAACATTAATTTTCATTTAATGAAATTCATAAATCTCATTTTCCAAACATAGAAAATTAAATAAATCACTTTATAGGCATAAACGGTTTTAACATTTAAAATGATGCTTTAATTAAAGAGTCCCTTAAAACATCAAAAACACTTTTTAAAAAATAATTTAGGAATAAAATTAAACAAAACATTTAATATCATTAGAAAATAATAATTCATTATATAAAGTTTGAAAAGTTTCTTATATACACCTTATAGAATAATAACATTTCATAAAATCAAGATATGCCTCAATGAAAGTATATTGAGACTAATTGTATCACCTAGATTAGGAATCTTCTTATATGTTCTTCATCTTCCTGAATAATAAACATTGGTTAATTTATAATATATTGGAAAACATTTTCATTTTCATTATTCCTTTACTATCACTTATTACCATGTTATAAAAATTACATAATGATTTTTGTTCATGAGATAAGTTTTGTCTATAATCGATACTTGAGTCAACAATGAACTTGGTACGATGTCAATAGTCCATGTGGTTATAATTCCTTAATTTACATAATAATATTCAATTTATTATTATTATTATACATAAACTATACATTTAAATAAAACCATGATGTGTTGTTATTAAAAATGAACAATGTTATAATCGTGGAGGTGGTAAGTCGTACATTCGCATGAGTAACACTTTCCGTTTTCATCGATAATTATGGAAAAAAGATAATTATTATTTTATATTCACAAAATTAGAATAAAATAATTTATATCATATTAATAATTTAAATATACTTATATATATCATAAAAGAAATATAATGAATAAAAACAATTTATATCACATCGTGGAGGTGATAATTGACACGTGCGCATGAATGACGTTATAATTTTTATTCCCCCATAATTTAATAATATAATTTATATATTATTATTATATAATGAATAATATGTAATTAATATCATATATGAACATTAATTCCATTATTATAACAAGCCATGAAAGATGGTTAATTTTAATTTGACTGGTTTGCGGAGGTGGTAGTTGACACGTGCACACAAATGATAAATTCCACTCCCATTTATTGGAACTAAAGACGGATTTATTTGATGATAATATCATTATAATAAATAATTATTATTATTATTATGCATTTATTATTTCATCATAGAATAATAATATTTGAAGGAAGTGGAAGAATAAAAAAATAGAAATACTTATAGAAAATGAAAAATATTCTTCAGTTGATCAACTTGAAGAACACCTTAACACCTATAATATGGTTTTTATGAATAAAATATTATGTCAATAATTCGGGGAGGGGTTATAGGAATGGTTTTGGGTATATATTTTCTGAACCAAAATGTTATTTAAGTGTAAGTAATATAGAGTAATGGGTTTTTTATATGAGAGGGTAGGGTAACCCTTGGAATTAATAAATGTAATAAATTTATATAAATTCAATTTCGACTCTAAATGGTTAATAACTAATTTAGATAGAATATAAGATAATTATGGGTTGAAATATAATCACATAGTAAAAATTAGTCAATTTTTATAATTTTATTGTCCCTTTTATTTTTGTTTTAACCATTATTACATCTTACCATTTTATCATATAATGTACACATAGAGGTTTAAAATATTTAACCAAATACAATGAAACATTATACCATCAGAAAAAATTAATTAAACAAATAATAAAATTTCATATTAATCCATAAAATTATTATATGGCATCAAATATTTTAAATTAAATTTATTTTATTATTATTAATATCATTAATTTGATACTTTCTTTAATAAATGCATTACTCCATCCTCATTGTGCCGTAATTAAATTTAATTATATAATTCCTAGAAAATTATATATAAATTTCCATGTTTAAGGTATTCCTTTTTTATTTTTACAGAAAATTTATAATTGAATATATAACTTACATAAACCAATATTAATATGGTTTTATTTAGAAGATACATATTTATGAAATATTTTCCAATACATTCAATTAATTGTTATAAATGACATAATCACACACAAGTGTCTTCCAAATGGATTAATTTTAGCCTATTTATGTACATGGTAGATAATAACATATCCAATAAGATTATTACAAGTCTTCTAGTAATTTTATAATATTGTAATATTAATTTTACCATTAATTATCCTATTAACATTTTATCGTGGTTAATAAAATACAAAAGTTACTATTCCCCAAAAACTATTTCTATCATGTTGGAACAAATATCTAATACATAGTACAACCATATGTGAACCTTTGTGAAAATTCAATTCACAAAATTGGTTCAATTAGTTTTTACACTAATCTCATTGAGGGATCATGAAAACTGGTTTCTTAAGTAAAACATTGAAGAGTTTGCATAGTTTTTCTAGTTAAATTTAAAATGAAAAATCATCCAACAAACTAAATTATATAAAATGATAAAAAAAATAATTATACCTTATATCCATGTAAAAGGATAATCTAAAAAAAAATATTATACTAAAAATTAGTATTTATTTAAAAAACCGTATTTTTCACAATTTATTCAAATATAAAAGTTATCAAAAAATCAACAAAACAATTGTCCAAACTAAATTTTGATGTACCAATTATAAAATATAATTTTATTCTATTTAATAGGTTATATATATATGATTAAAAACTATATTTAAAATGAGTTCCCCATCAAAATGTGGCTAAAGATCTATTTTTAAAAATACTCCCTTTATCCAAAAAAATGAATTTACTATTATATCATTTCTAGAAAACATATAAGATAAATTTTAAACATTAAATTGAATATAATAAATATATATTTCATTAATAACTAAAATAAATAGTGATTTTATTATTTTATCAAATCACTTAATTTTATTTAAATATTATTTTTCAGAAAAAGACATTCATTATATTTAAACTATTTTAATTTAATTTCATAATTTATTTGTTATCCAAGGAATCATTATATTTATTTTTCTGAACCATAATTTTTTAATTCAGTTATTCCTTTTTATTCCAACCATTTGATGGGCTATGTGATAACTATCATGTTTAATTTTAAAATTAACTTGTTCATTCAATAAAAACATAGAGTATCGTGTATGCTATCAAACTCATTGTTTTCTTTTAAAAAACTAGAGATGTTACACCTAGGGAAGATAAAATAATTGAGAGAAGAATAAGAGTAAAACTGTGGTAGGAGGAGAATATTTCAGAAAAAACTAACGAACTAGTTTCCCAATAAACTCCCCACAATCTATGGCTTGGTTGACCGACCCAGCTCATCGATACCCCATTTTGTCAATTATTAGGATGAGGGTGACACCACAATACCATCTCTATATGGAAAAGGCCTATTATTAATAAATGAGTCGTCAAATATCTAAAATGGGAGGCTATATACTAATATTACTATATAAAAACATAAAAATAAATCCATGAAACAATTCATGTATATAATACATGGATAGAACATCTGTTGTGTAATATTTGTTTAATAAAACCATTATATAAATATCCATACAAGTTAAGGGAAAAAAATTCATACAGTGTCAAAATTCACAACTAATCATAAAATATTATTTTAAAATGGGAAACTAAATGGATCCAAGCTCACAGTATTTGTAATTAACAACTGGGCGCGGTTAAAAACTCTATATACTCCTATAATCTACCAATACTTGGCCACCAAGGAAAAGACTTTTCAAAGTGTAATAAAATTATGTTCCTAAAATTTTTTGTATAGAAAAAATTGGGGTGATAAAAGATGTATTCATAGAGACACCAATAACAAAAATTGGGACGTTATAGAATAAAAATAGTCATATCAACTAAGAGGCTAAGGGGAAAATAAGCATAATGTATGATATGACTAAAAGGAAAAAAATGTAGAGGTAAAAAATCTATCACCACATTCACATTCAAATAAGAATGATGAATCATCTTATAGTTTACATATATATCATCATTTATTATAATAACCATATAAAACCAAAAAACCATTCTACGGGGTCCACACTCCACTACTGCTCTACAGATTTATGGGAGATCTAACTCTACTAGAGGGTCATATCGTTTCTGATGTTTGATGTTGGTGGAGTATACCTATATATATACATTGGATTCAAAACCTCCATAATTTTGGGTAATAGTGACTCAAACACTATAAATCATATGGGAACACATTCTCTAGGGTGATAGTGTAGTACCAACCCCAGCTTCATTTTGATGATCAACCTCGATCACTGTCATTGACCATGTATTGTGAGAATCGGAATCTACCTCCTAAAAACTCATGTCATATAATTGTTTTTTTAAGGAAGAAAACCATTTTATCATAGATATATAAATACTCAAGAGAAGATAATCAAATTAAATATATTATTCTTAATGAAGGATACATTTAATGTACAAAATATAAGACAAATTACACAGATTTATTATAGGGTCACATGTTGTGTGACCTCACTTCTAGGAATGTGAATGTGATTCCCTATACATCACATAACAAGCCAAGTTTCCCAAAACTCCATGTTTCTATGGGAATATTTCAGGTATTTTTTCTCAGCCTTTTGGTAGTTTACCCTCAGTACACATCATGGCTATCATTGAAGCAAAACAATGTTTGTCACTATGAGGACATGGAATTTCTCTACACTGGGGGTCTTGGTGTGCTTCCCATCACATGTCTTGATAACATGAGCAAAATCAAATGGTTTTTGGACCCATCAAAATGGTATGTGATACTTATATCATATGTAACACATGCCATTTTATTATCTTGATATTCTTGGAATGTGTACCTCAGTGATGTATAGTCTACATTTTACTTATTTCTAATATACTAACATTGATCCTTAAAGAGATTCTGGATCTGTAATCACTAATTCCATATATTATTTTTGAAAACTGGATTCTATTTCTATTTAATTAAGTCATCTCATGTTGTTTATTTGTGTTATCTAGTATCTTGAAATTGGAACTTCGATCTCCCATATGGTAGCTTCCACACCACCACTTGTCGTCTATTATTTTGATCCTTTATTCCACCACAAAAAATCTTCATAAAATCTATCATGATTCATCTATAAAAACAATACCACTATATTTTGTGAACCAATGATGAAATTTATGGTTTTTTAATTCATGAATTAATCCCTACGATATAAACTTTTGGTTATTGTGGGCCCACAATGATGAACGTGATTAACCGGGACGAGGAAGCACATGAATGATGTGACATCAACATTCACTAACAAACAAACCAATTATTAAATATGGAAGAATCATAGGGTTAATCAAGGTTGTTGTAAAAATAATAAATTAGTATTAAAATTGATAATTAAATTAACGCTCAAGAAATGAACATTGAATGATAGAATTAATTAGATACATAGTCGATTCTAAAAAATAAAATAAAAGAATGAAAACAAAAAAAAAATAACGACCCCTTACTATAATAATGGTTCAATAATTGGTGATAAATGCATTCTATTATGTGGAATATGAAGAACCTCTTTGTTTCTGTATCATCATAATAATCACACAAATAATTTATTCTCAATCCATGCCCCCAGTATCCATCCCTGGCAGGGCTACCCTCCCTCCCCACCAATATCATAGTGTCAAATGAATAACCCGTTAGATTTTTCATAAAGACATTAATATTTTGAGAAAATTAGGTTTTTTAATTAAATAAATTAATATAAATATATATTTAATAAATTTCTCCAATTAAACAACTAATGTACTCCTTCCATTGATCATGGTAGGTTGTAAAATATTTTATATCTTAAATGGTAAAGATAGTGTAGTAGAAACAACTATTATCTCTAATTTTCCATTTATGTTCCTGATCAAATAAATTTACACTTATTAATAGAATCTGAGTACACTAGCCTTAATATAAATTAAAATTTATAATATATTATTTATAGTGTCATGTGATAACCAAAACACAGCACCAAAGATGATAGAAAATAAAGAGAATGTCATTATCAATATTCAAGACATTAAATGTGGGAATCATCGGTTTTTAAATTTTCCACTCCTTAAAATATTTTCTTCCAGAGAATCACTATATTTGGATCTCATGATTAATGGATATCTCCTTTATGCTCCCATTCATCCAAAGAACACAAACTAATGGAATGGTATGCCACTGATAGATATCATCTCACTGATCCTCATTATACACAACGATCTATGAGAGTTTTGATTCATCCATGATGCTTATCTCTCCCCATTCAATGATTTTTTATGGGTCATTATTGTATCCAACCAACTATGATGCATGGAATACATAATGTAGTTTTCTGAATTTTATTAGTATGTTCATGTTTTATGAAACCAAAACAACACTTTGTGGGATCTGGAATGGATTATTGAACCATAGTCATAGCTTGAATCGCTATCAAAATATATGAAACCCTATTTAGGGGTAGACCATGAGGAAATCATGGTATGCCAACTCAAAATAAAAATACTTGTGATGTATGAGAACATAATATTTCTATTCAATCTGTTCCATCCTTTTACTCACATCAATAACTTATACCTTTTTCCTCATATCATGTACCATTTCTATCCAAACTTGATATTTATCTCCAATCATATTTCAACACATGTATGGCATGTAGGATTTACCATATAACTCCTCAAAAGAGTCTATACTGATGGATCATTGATACATATAATATTATGAAAAAAATTGATAAATTGGTCATGATACTCACATATACAGTGAAATCCCATCATATAAATTCTCAGCATATCCCTCATAAAATTGGTGGTTTTCTAACATTGAATATATTTCTTGGGGTGTAGTTAAATTTTTCATACATAAATGGGTTCTAAACTCCTCATGTAAATATCCCCATAAGATTGAATTTTAAAAAATAATAATGGTTGTAGATGATTGGTGTGACAATATCAGGTTGTCAGATGATCTCATGAAAATATGACCAAAAAAACACTCAACCAAACTCAGTTCCATGATACAAGGAATGTGTACTGGTAATTTTCATATTTCTAAAATCACTATGATATCATTATGGCCCCTCTCTATCTATTTAATTCATATTAAAAAATAAATAAATATTCCACCCCACTTCCATTTTGAAATCATTGTTTGTTGAGTCAACCCTACTAGAGAAATATGTTTACACGTTAACTGATTACACATGAGATGTTTGGAAATAATCTCATGAAATATGTAAATCTTGTTATCCCAGATTTTTTAAATCCATCATGTGTACCTCTTAAGGATAATTGGTCCCATGAAACATCACACATGATATCTAACATGTTATATTCTCAAACATGTGGAAGTAGGAGTGGTTCCACTACCATCACATAATTGTAATATGAACCCCTCACCTCAATCATGGTTATAAATAATAAGTAAAACTACTCTAAATCATTGTCTATTAAGTGAAAATATTATTATTTATCTATGTTAATATTCCACCATTTCTTCATTCACAATAATGTAGACGATCATGAAGTGATAGTATTATAAGAACTATAAGAGATGCCTATATCTTAGGTTAAGATCTATCTTAATTAAGATATACATGATACTATGATGGTATGACTAAAAAAATAACCATTCACCAAAAAAATAATTCCATATATTATGGAAAAAACTGAAACAGGTAAATCTATGTCATTGTTTTCATAATTTAGCACACTATGTCTTAACAACCTCGACAAATAATTTTCACTAAATTCATCGATACTAACATTAAACTTGTCCAATGTCAAGTGGAATAAAAACAAGAATAAATGATTCCCTAACCTAGTTGTATTAGTATTTGAGGAATGTTCATCATATTCCAAAACTAATAAAATTCTATTTTATACTTCTTAGTCTAAGAAAAGAAATTCAATTTCCATGTAAAGGTAGTCAAGGGGTCTACAATCATAAAAACATCTCCAATAAACCACTAATATTTTTATTCAAAAAAAGAAACAATTCAACCCCAACAGGATCTTGGGTAGTTCCGAATAGAAAATGATAATAAAATTTCATGATCCAGAGGTAGACTGTGCTTAGTGATGACGAACCCCTGAAATTTGAACTTCTAGATCTGATAAATGAAACTTTGATATCTAACAATAATATTTTTCCTCATGGAGTATGTTTATGAACATCATTATATGATCTCTATATATTCCTATATAGTGTAGGAGAATATAATGGTTTGATTAATAAAATCAACCATGAATTGGTCCTTATAATGATAGATATTATGGTTTATATGTTCCACGAACACATTGAAGGAGTTTGCACCACATAAAGGAATAATTGGAAACTTATACTTATCACTCAATTAATAGATTTATATCATCAAAATATTTAATTTTTTACTCTCAATTGATGTTATCCAGACCTTAGATGAATCTATTAAAACCATCCATCACAATTCAACTTGTAGAAAAGTCCACCATTCCATCACAAGGGTTATATTTTTATGAATTTCACCTATTCCAAAGGGTTAACATAAACCATAATCATCATGACCCTATATTACAACTTCATTAATCGAATTTTATCCAAATAGGTGGAAATTGTATTCTTGTTAAATAATTTATCCTAGAGATTTTCCAACTGTATGCTAAACTCTTAGATCATGATAGGGTTGACTTGATATCATGCAAGATATATTTGTTTGATCTCATGGTGCATGATGGTGATGATGTAAATCTACAACCTCAATTTATTTCTAGAAACAACATTAGTAAAGTCGTAAATATAATATGAAAAAAAATTTAATTCCAAAATCTGGAAAAGCCAGCTATAAGCAGAGATAAATTCACCAACTGATTGGATAAATAATGTTGGTTCCTCTTGTTCAAGCATAAGAAACCTCTCACTCGTGCAGTAGAATATAATTCAATCTATAAAAAGGAATAAAACTCCCTTATTTTTTAGTCTATATCATTATCAAATTTGAAAAAAAATATATGTAAGACGAAATAATAAGATTTTTTTTACAGTAACCAATATGTACCATGGGGAAAATCTCTATTGAGCACCTACTCACACAACTGGTATATGTTCAATCTAGAAGAGTCACTCCCTATAGGAACCAATTTCCATATATGGTAGGAAAATAGAAATACTTGAGATATTTCTCATTTATAATTTATATAGTGATGATTTAATGACTCAAACCTTGGTCTATATGTATTGAATCTATGACAGATAATTCATAGATTATAGTATGAATAATATAATGAGTAGCCTGGTTATTTCCCTCCATGTAATAAAACCGAATAAAATAGTCAATTTAGACTATTTTCACCTACCATGGGCCATCATATGGTGGAGTAAGACATTTATCATAGTATAATCCTCTACATACAACTCCTCCCTCATGGTTCCACCTTGCCCTCTACCAACAATGCTTTAATAGTGGCTACCCTGATAATGATTAGAATACCCATGGAAATGTTGCTACCATTTCCATGGTGGTCCATCATCTTCCTAGATATTATAAACATCATTTTGAATTAATCCATTTCAATAAATGTGACCTCTATCATCACAAGAAAAAATTTTCCATGAACAGGGTGACATAGATACACATGATTGGGTGTATGAAATAGAAGGTCACCTAAACCATTAACTTGCCACCCAATTCATGATAGCTGGTAGTGACGACTCAACTCTATTACATCCACTTCTAAATCATTTATGTTTGAACCCCTATGTGAGAATATTCTCATTATCTAATACCCACTCTAGCACTTCATTATAACCAAGATTTCATAGGTGATGAATACAGGATTGATATCTATGAAAATAATCTCTACAATCCCCCATTACCAAAATTAACCTTCCTAGATCATATCATTAGATTATAACATGATATCGTTAAACCATGAGGCATACTCAGTACCATGAATATCACCATACTAAATATGAATGACCTACTAAACCTATAATGATAAAAATGTAGAATTGTAAAAAAAAATTGAGGAATAATAATAGAATGTTCATCCATGAAATAATCATCTCAATATGTGTCTGAGTGATTAGATTTCATGTCTCTCCTACTAATCAATGAATTATACTATCCACAAGGGAACCCATCTGATAAATAAGGTGCACACATATAGAAAAACATGTAAAAAATCATGAAGACTATACACCATTACTTATGTGTGTGGATCAACATGAATCATGAGTGGTCTATATAATTGGAACTCATGTAATGCACAAATAAAGGGAATATTATCATCCTGAACTATTGAATATTTCTTATACCCAACATGTATATGATCACTATCCAGGACCTTAAGATATATATCCATACACATCCCATTAAGTGTAAACATTTGTTTGTGCTCACGTTTTCTAGAAACATTATTAATAATTCCCTATATTGAGGGATTATTCTCAAATGGTCATTATCATGACCTTATATCATTATCCTATATGACATCTTCAGGATGGAATCCTGAAATGCATCAAAATGTTCTACTGTGGTATGACAATATATGGGAATTTAACCCAAAAAATACATGAAATTAAAAATACTCAATTCTATATGATTCATTTATTAACGGTTCATGTGAAACTAATAAATCAACATTGAGAGTTAAAAAATTATTTAGAAGACATTTATAAGGGTATGTAGGAAGTTTCCCTATCATTAGGATTCCTAGCCAGAAATCTAAACTGGAGGCACTCTAACATCATATCCCAATGTTCCTAAACCAATTGTCATGTAACTTAAAACAATAAAAACCAATATAATGAAAATAAATTTTTCATACCACTCTTTAATGACCCCACCAAATGGGATCCCTCATGGGTCAGCTACATTCCATAGGTGACACACCAATACCATCACCAAACTCAGGAAAATATATGAAATTGAATAAAAAAATAAAAATATAAAAAATTGGAAAAATACATTCCCAACTATATAATATAAATATATATTGGGAAATGCTAAATTGTGTCTCATGGAAATAGTAACTAACAACTACACATGGTAAAGTCTGCTATGGACCAAGAAAATCCTTTGATACCATGTCCACTAATTTCACCACTTATCTTTCTATCATCAACAGAAGAAAAATTAGGGGTGAGTATAGGCCCGGTAAATGGTATAATAAGTATACTAATTAGCCAAACCTAAAAACCAGCAAGGGATTAATAGAATTAATATAGTCATCTAATTTTATATAAAATAAGAGGGTGTAAAAAAAATCAGATATTCCTAAAAATATAGATATATATAGTGAGATAGGGTTCTCATTATCCATATCTATAAATGAAAATTATGATTTCGTAACTATTCCAAAGGACTCATCTCTGACTTTAAGAACACTACAAATCATATAATAATCAGAATGGGGGTACCAAACCTCACAACTTCACTCTATAGTTAAGGGAACAATAACTACAATAGAGGACCTTCTCTCTACCCAATCTCGAATACATGGGTGTATTTATAAATCATGTATTTTCATAAATGAGAATAACCTATATTTATATTAACACTATATAACATTCACTAACACATACCCATGGACCAAAAAAATAATTGTTTTTGGAGACTAGATTCAAAATATCTTATTTCATTAAATATATTCAATATTTCCATAAACTATCTTCCACTAATGACATATAAATATAAATACCTTATCTAAGACAATTATTTATAACATTGAGGATGTATTTATAAGAAATTGTTATCTTATATTTTCAATAAAGGAAGAAAATGGGATATAAGTGATCAAAAAAACATAGCATTATCACAATGATATGTGAAATTGATAATAACACATGAATACCATAACCTATATATAATAGATCATAAAATTTTGTAATGGAATATATATTGATAGTTTATAAAATATTAATCATAATGGAAGTAAACAATATGATACATGTGATAATAACATTCGTATAATTTAAGGAATTTTGGAGTACACATAAGCATAGTAAATGATTTATTTATTAATCATGAATAATTTCAAAAAATATCATAATAGAATGGGTCCACACCATACCAATTTAGTAGTCAAGGATCACTCCGATAATGTTTATATTGAAAAAGTACCTTACTTATCTGGGTTTACATCACATTTTAAACATGTTTATCTCGTGATATATCAATATTTACCAAATTTATTATAGGGAGATATACGAACCATCTATATCATAATGAAAATCATCCCTATATGTTCCAAAATATCATAGAACATTCATTGTACTATAACCCATGAAAATAAATTGGTTTTATAAACATTACATTATATCATTTAAAATTTGAAATAACAAGGTTTTGTGATCATTTCATAATTTCAACAAAGAATAACCCAAGGAAATTAAGTAGACCTCATAAAAATGTTATCATGATAAAAAATGGATGTGAAATGGTTTTCATTAAAATAATTTCATCATATACATTATCCATACAAATATATAATAATAATAGTATTCTTAGAAAATATCCAATGTATATTATATGTATTATAAATCCATGACATCTTAGTAAGATAGTTATTTTTAATGATTACTTGGATTATTTTTTGACAGAAATATCATTTCGAAATTGAAAAAAAAAATCATAAAACATTTTAAAATTAATTTATTTAAAAATAATTCATTTTCAAACAAAAAATTAACAAAACATTATGAAAATACATTTTATTTAAAATAACCAGTAAAACATATAATGAATTATTTAAAATAATCTAAAACATTTCATAGGTAATATATACTTTCCACATTGAAAATAACATAACATTCAAAAATATTTGTTAAAAAAATCATTGAAACTAAAATTTTTAACTTATTGAGGAATATTTTAAACATTGATTTTTCATGATGGGGGAATATTTTGTTAATTCTGAATAATTTTAAAAAATTATTCTATTCACATTTTCAATAAATTCCAATTTGGATTTTTTTTGAAAATGACATAATGATTCAATTAAAATATTTAAAAAAATCAAAATGGGGTACAATTTCATTTAATAAATAATATTTGTATTTTTGAAAAACAAAATTTCTAAATTTTTTAAAAATTGGTTTATAAATTTAAAAAATTATTTCGAATATAGATTTGAATTAAGAATATTTTCGAGAAATACACAATTTAGAATTCATGATTACCTAAAGAGAGTAAAATGAATGGGAAAATGTATTCTAAGGAAATTATTATAAAAAAATAAAGGAAATCATTTACTTGGGATATGAATCATTATAATTCATCCTTGGAATCATAAACCTAAGAAATCCTGATAAATGATCAGATTGTATCATAAATAATATACCACATTGGAAACATTGGATCATAAGGGCCCTGAAATAATAACATTAAATGAAACTTAAAATATCATGATCTTAAATAAATTCAATATATATATTTTAAAAGGAGCATTATATAACCTCATAAAAGAAGATATCTTCATAACATAAGTTATGTCTTAAAGAAGACTAATTGAGTGAAAAATCCATTACTACTTTTGTATCTATTGAATAGTAAAATACATGAAAAATAGATCCTAGAATTTATAAGTAAATAAATAAAATGATCTTAATATGAAAAGTATATTTCATTCATTTTAAGTATATAAACCACACAAAAGTAATATGTTTTTCATTTGTTAGCTATCTCACAAATATAAAATATGGGATGAAAATACCTTTTTGTAAGTCTTAACTTCCTAATTACACATTATATACTTGTATATTATATTTATAAGTTCATTATAGATCAATTAAATAACTATTAATTTATATATAACTTAGTTTATGATTTAATTATAACATTTTATTACCCATTTATTAAAAATTCCTTGTTAGAATTTTTTTTCTAGAAATAGATGCTATATTTTTAAAATATGTTTTAGTTTATATTTTTAATCCCCATAATTTAATCAGGAATATATCATATCTATAATTTCAATAATTATTTAAATAATTTATATTCATTATATATGTACTTATAAAAGTCTATTAATTTAATGGATATAAAATAAAATACACTATTCATGGATATGGTATGTTCAACATACATGTAAACGTTGTTTCCATTTTCTCGAATGGATGAAAATAAAAAAATATATAAATAATATATTATTACTATGAATTATATATATATATATATATATCATTAATTAAATATAACATAACTACCTTTTAATAAACGAATTATTGAAAAATGTATCAAATCATTTAGTGAGGAGGTAGTTTTCTGAACATAGGAAAGGTGTTATCATATCCCCCACAAAATGGAATTTACATAGGTAAACATGGTAACATAATTACATATGTATACTTATGTTACAAATGTAAACTATATTAATTTATCCTATATTCATTAATATACATTTAAAAATTTCCAAACAAATCCCATCGATTCGTGAGTTATTAGTATTTCACCCACATGTGTGTTGTAATTATTATTGAATAGGTCTTTATCTAATAAGATAGATATAATATTGTGAATAAAAATGTATAATAATATAATGATTATAATATAGAATAATTATATCCATAATTATAACCTTTTGTGAGAGGTTTTTATGGAAAATTAATAACATATGCTCACGTGGTGGTAGTCTTCCATACACATGAATGATGATTTAGTACCACATTTTATAGAATTGGAAAATGATTTAGGTTATAGTATTAACATAATTAAAATATAAATATTATATTTATATAGATTTTAATTTATCATCATGGTTTGATAAAATTTTAATTTGGTCTTGGAAGAAATAATATAAAACATTTGATTGAGGATGTCACCTATTATTCAGAAAAAAAATCAATTGGTATGCACAAAAGTATTCAGAGGTTAGATTTTTTTACCAAAATATGTATTATTGTATAAGGGGACCGAATTATTGTACTAATTGTTTCATGTATAGGATGATCCAATTGGTTTTATAACTGTAATGATGAGTGGAATGTGTGTGGGGTTTTATATTTAAGGTGAGTTGCATAGTTGTACTTTTTTGAAAACAAAGTACACTAATGTTTTTTACTTTACACAAGGCATAAAATTAATAATTTACGGAACCTTATATCCTATGATTTCTAAATATTTCCATCTAATTGGTTTTGAAAATCTCTTCTTCATTTAGTTTAACCACGTAGTAAACCCATTATCACCATAAATGTGGAAATATATTTTTTATTCATTTTACTATTACTTATAATAGTAAAAAAATTAACTCGGTCTAATTAGAATATATAATTTAGTTTTATTAAAAATATGGAATCTGTTTTTACATATTCCATTCACATAAGTGTAATAATTTAATTTTTAATTAATTATGAAAAAGCGTTGAAAAATAATTTTTCGAAGAGAAAATTTTATAAAAATAAAAATGATTTTATATCCGAAATAAATATGAAATTTATTCAAATGACAAAAATTGTATTAATAGATATATAATATAACTATTTTTAATTTTAAAAACATTTTAAAATAATCATATCATTTTAAAATCATTCAATGAAAAGATCATTTTTAATAAAAACTTTTATTTTTCACTCTTCAATAAAAAATTTACCATTCATAAAAATTATGAAAATATAAATAAAAGATAAATTATACATGTTTACATAAAAAAACAAAATCATTTTTTTCAATTATTGTATCTATTATTTTGAAAAAAAATTTCAAAACAAGTGTTCAAAAGGTTAAAAAGTGTTGTTTGGTAATTTATACCATTTTTAATTGTGAAATTGTATTATTTCTTAAATTTTTTATAGAAAGCATCTAAAATTAATATTAATAATTTTATTTAATATATAATACATAAAATTCATTAATCAAATTCACTAATTTTTAATTTTTAATTAATTTATTTGAAATGATTTTTTGTGCATAAAAATCATTTTTTAGAAAAAGGTTTCATTTGATTTATGGTCATTTTTATTTTAAATTATAATTAGTACGTTATTAATTTAGTGATTATATATAAATGTGAAATATATATATTCATAATTTTTATATTACTATTCATATACACTTTGAACTACTATGTGATAACTATCATATTAAAAAATACAATTTAAATAGTTTGTTATGTTTCATTTAAACTCATTGTTTTTGTAAGAGAATCTATAGAAAATTTTGTCTGTAACATAAGGTAAAATATTCACTATAATAAAAGATAAACTTTTTGTTTTATACTTTGAAAAATTATGATAAAATTAAATTTACTAAAAAGTAAAATTTCACACAATAATAGTTTGTTAAAATATACCCCCAAAAAATGGTATCCTCGCAAATTGAACTTGTACATGGTAAAAAAGAATGTATCATTTTAAAATAACTTTTATGGAAACTCACATCACAAAAAAGGGATGAAAAACTACCTCTTGGATATAGGTAAGTGAGTCATCCGATGTTATGTAGAATATCATATAACAAGACTCCAAATATGATAAAATATTTGGGACGTGACTATATAGACATGGAAGAATGTGTAAAGTCAAATTAATTATGGAGTTTGATAGATATAAATGATAATAAAATGTGACTTAAATTTTATAAATTAGTAACCCGAAAATAGAAAACATTTTATTTCAAAAACCTGATTGATATAATGAGAAAAGATTTTGTTGGACTACTCATATATTAATCATGTTTTAAAGATCACAAATCTCATTAATTTTTACAAATATTATTAATTATCATTAATCTCTCAAATCTTATCAATCATGTGTATTTATGTTTCTAGTTATCTCATACATGATAATGACCAAGCTCAATTCATTTTATGCATATTATTGCTTAACTCCGAATACAGTTATTTTCTTAAGTATAAGATACTGTGAAGCTTGAAACTGTGACCCAGACACAGACACCGTGACCCATGAGACACCGTGACCACGAGACACCATGACACAGTAAGCCTCACACTGTAAAGCAAGACACTAAGAACATACATTGTAAGCCAGCCACACTGATTTCATAAGTGCCAGACACAGTTAGCAATACACAGTCAGCAAGACACTTTGAACGAGACACCGTGATGGAGATACCATGAAGGAGACAGTGTGAAGGAGACACTGTGAATGAGATACCGTGTTAGAGACACCATTTTCATAACTACTGTGACACTGTTTCCTACACTGTTTTGTCATTTTTCTATTTAAATTTTAAATAGTCATATTTGATGCCTTTAATGCACTAACATATTTAATTTTTCTTTGAAGACATAGTACGAGGTAAGAGGTATGACACATATGGAACCTATCGGATAACCCTCATGCATTCGAAGATATCTGAAGAGTTCCCCAGAGAAAGAGATACAACAATACGACACACGACAACTCAAGAAATGCAAGTGCACTATACTAAACAAAAAAACAAGCTGACAAGCACAACCACGAAGAAGATATTTCATGATCTTCAAAGAAGAAATTTTCTCATGCATGTAATTCAACTTTACTGAAGAACACACAAAGTACACTGAAATTTAGAGAATATATTCACTTGTGAAGAACACAAACTGAACAACGACACTCTATTTTTCAACAATAAATCAGGATAAGGACTCAGAAGAATTTTTGTGTTATCCAATGCATCCAGAGCTAAACTGCTAATCACTAGAGCATTTTGAACTCATACATACTCTCTCTCTCAGTTATTTCATTAGTTTACATTTGAGCAGTGTGTGTACTCTGTATATTTTACACACACTAACTCTTATGCTGAACTAGAGGGCTTCAAAATCCTCATGCCACATTTATTTACTGTTATTTATCCATGACAATTGTGGAAGAGGTCCCTGTATGGCCTGGCTATTATTTTTCTTACCCACAAAAATTGTGGAAGAGTTCCCTGCATGGCCTGGATAGTCTATGTATTGTTGAAACCCCGATCCAGGGTGTGGATCAGAGTTTATTTATATAAACTACTTGGTGGAAAATTGTCAACAAGTGGGGTGGATTATGTCACAGCTTGAGACTGAACCACTTTTTTATATCCACTATGTTATTCAAATTTAGTCTAGTCTGTTTCACTTCTTTACTGCATAATCAATAAAAATAATAAATTAACTTTCATAGTATGTCTTGGAAAGAAGTTATATCTGATTTTTCTTAGTAGGATAACTTTAAAAGTACATTTTAATAATACCAATTAAGATTGCTGACAATTAATCAATCTTCTAAGAAGTTGTTTAAACAGTCAAACTCTTATAATAGTATAACCATGATTAACTGGGCTGTATTTATTTTTGGGGAAATCATTATTTGTAAAACTAATATTCTTTTAAACAGAAATTGTTATAGTTACTCAATTTACCCCTCCCCTCTTGAGTTAACTGCTCCGACCAAAATTTGGTATCAGAGGTTTCTTTATTATGACTCTGTGTAATCTTATTCAACTATGGTTGTAGTTGAACTTTAAGGATCTATAAATTTATATGAATTCTAAATTTCAATCTATTTTAAAGGAATTTGTAAGTATGTATAATAGATTATAAGGTGCTGCAACTAACAGACCACAATTATTTAATGGAAAAAACTATGCTCAATGGAAAATTAAAATTAAAATGTATCTAGAGAGTATGAGATTTGAAATCTGGTCATCAATTATAGATGAATATAAACATTATGTGACTGATATAATTACATGTGATGAACATACCAAACATTATTACAATAATAATTGCAAATCCATGAATGATTTATATTGTTTCTTAGTAGATGAATAATTTAATAGGATTTCGGCAAGTAAAATTGCCCATGAAATTTGGGATACCATGTCGGTCTCACATGAAGTCACATCTAGTGTAATGGAAATGAGACTTAATACTTATACTATAAAATAATATAATTTTAAGATGAAACCCGATGAGCCTATTTCTAATATGTATCTTAGGTTCAATGATATTTTCAACACAATGATTTCTCTTGGAAGAGAAGTCACTGCCAAAGAATAGATCATGAGAATTCTCAGATGTTTACCAGACATATGAAGGGGAACCTCTTTCTCAATTAGAGAATCATGCTACATCAGTTAGCTACCAATAAAAGAACTCATTGGGAAACTGATGATGTACAAGGAAGAGATGAAGGTCAACAAAGAAGTAGAGTATGAACCAGAGAGGAACTCTGTAGCATTCAAGACCACCATCTCAAAGCACAAAGTCATAGGAAATCTAGAAGATTCTATAGACATTTCCACTACTCAACAATAATCAGCAGATAGTGATGAGGAGAAGGCTCAACTAGCCAGAATATTCAAACTATTTTACAAGAAGAAAAACATTTTCAGAATGCCTAACTTCAAGGGATTGTATGATAAAAAAGAAAACATGAAAAAGGACTGGAAAAGAAGTGACAAAACTGATTAAATTCTATGCTATGAATGTAAGTGAAAATTACATATAAAGGATAACTTTCCAAAATGTAAGTATTAGAAGTTGTATGAGTACAAGAAGAATAAGTACAAAAAGGCAATGAAGGAAACCTGGAGTGCCTCTGAGGAAAGTTCAAGTGACATAGACACATCACATGATGAACAGGCTAACAAATCCAATATGTGTTTTATGAAAAAAAAAATCTGAGGTAACCCTGAACTCTTATATGGATAATTCATACTAATCTGAAGAGGTAAGTGACTCTGAAAATATGACTAACAACGAAATGTTTTAATATTGCAACATGCTTAAAGATACATGTAATGAATTAAAAGAAACATATAAATCATTGAAGAAACAACTTCCTTTCACTGTAACTATTAAATATGATCTTACTACCGAAAAAGAGAAAAATGCTCAACTACTGAATGAAAACAATGAACTAAAAATTTTTAATGAGCAATTAAAAAGTGAATTAGAAATGTTTAATAATGGGAAAAATATCCTTACCCAAATTCTAGGAAAAAAATTGATCCTAAATACAATACTGGAATTGGTTATGAACCTGGTAAAAGAAACCTTAGTAGAATGAATTTTGATTCGAATACTAGGACATATAAATTTTTTCCCATTTCTGGACACAACTCATCTAGCTCGAGTCATGATTCATACTCTTCTGTTTCAAGTTTTAGTGGATCAGATACTGTTTATATTTCAAATACTTTACACAATGATTATATGAATCCTATGAGACAAATATGGGTTCCTAAAACACTTATTACTAATGTTACTGTATCCAAAAAAGTTTGGGTACCAAAATATGTCTTTTCTTGATCATATTAAATTAAATTTTCATGAAGAGATCCTGTAAGAATCTATGGTACTTGGATAGGGGGTTTTTAAGCCACATTATAGGAGACTACTCATGCTTCAATAATCTGATAAAAGTATTTGGAGGACATGTCACATTTGGTGACAATTCCAAAAGTAAGATCATTGGCTTAGGCCAGATTGGTAACTCTATTAAGATTCTAATTTCTAAAGTACAGTTTGTTAATGGATTAAAATATAATTTCCTTAGTATCTCACAATTGTGTGATGATGGATATCATGTTAAATTTTAAAATGATGCCTGTAATGTCTTTAATTATAAAGATGAATTAGTATTTTTTTCATCAAGGAAAGAGAATGTTTATTCTATTAATTTAGATTCCTTAACTTATAAAAATGATTCATGTTTAAGTGTATTTCATAAAGAATCTTGGCTCTGGCATAGGAGACTTGGAAACTGTAATGTTCACTCCCTTAGAAAGTTTAATAGA
Source organism: Viscum album (assembly GCA_963277665.1). Classification (NCBI taxonomy): domain Eukaryota; kingdom Viridiplantae; phylum Streptophyta; class Magnoliopsida; order Santalales; family Viscaceae; genus Viscum; species Viscum album. The sequence goes on along the minus strand of OY728161.1, from coordinate 1,551,932,481 downwards.
AAAGGCCTAGTTAAAGACTTACCCAAACTTAAGTTTCCAAATGAAAAAGTTTGTAATCCCTGTCAAAAGAGAAAACAACAAAAAATATCTTCCAAAACAAAGAAAGAAGTTTCTACTTCTCAACCCCTCAAATTGGTTCACAATAATTTTTTGTACCCTATAGAGTTTCTAGTTTAAATGGGATGCACTAAGTTTATGTTCTAGTAGATGATTTCTCTAGATATACCTGGACATTCTTCATGGCTCACAAAAGTGAAGCCTGGTCTTATTTTACTATGTATGCCAAGTCCGTAGAAAATCATAGAGGCCTTAAATTTAAATAATTAAGAAGTGATCATGGATGTGAGTTTGAAAATCATGAGTTTTAATCTTACTAGTCACAAAATGGTTATAATCACAATTTCTCAGCCCATATAACACCTCAACAAAATGGTGTAGTAGAAAGAAGAAATATAACCTTGCAAGAAATTGCTAGAACAATGCTTAGTGAATATGACCTACCTATTTACTTTTGGGTTGACGTTGTTAATACAACAATCTATAAAATCATTATAGTATTGATAAGACAAATTCTCAAAAAGACCTCATATGAACTCTGGAACAATAGAATGCCTAAGGTAAATTACTTTAGAGTTTTTGGTTGCAATGTCTTCATTCTCAACACAAAAGTTATTCTAGACAAATTTTCATCCAAGAGTGATGAAGGAATATTTTTATGATATTATATAACTATAAAAGCCTATAGAGTTTTCTATAAATGAAGAAAATGTGTGGAAGAATCTGTCTATATCAAGTTTTCCGAAATAGATCCACATGAGCCTCGAACCATCCTAGAAAATCTGGAGGATGATGTATCAAATCTGAACATCAACTCAAAATCCTAAAATACCTCTATGAAAGAATCTATGAAAACTTCAAATTCTATAAATTATATGAAATCAAGTCATAATGAACCATAATCTGTTGATGAACATGAATTTTCTAGTCCCTCTTTTTCTAGAAGGGTTAGAACCATTTGAAACCATCCCGTAGAAGCTGTTGTAGGAGACTTAGAGAAATGAACACAAATGGGATCTTCACTTAGAAATCAGGTTGAACATTAATCCTTCTTGTCACAGCATGAACCTAAAAACATTGTTGATGCCATCAAATATGAATTTTGGGTAATTTTATTGTAATAAGAACTCAATCAGTTTAAAAGAAATAATGTTTGGAAATTTTCTAAAAGACTCAAGGTCAATTTTTTTATAGGCACTAAATGGGTGTTTAGAAATAAGGTGGATGAAGGTGTAGATATAGTAAGGAACAATGATAGATTAGTTGCACAAGGCTATAGTCAAGAAGAAGTAACTGACTATGAGGAGACTTTTGATCCAGTAGCCTAACTTGAAGCAATTATAATTCTACTAGCTTATGTTGCATATCTGAATTTCAAACTATATCAAATGGATGTTAAAAGTGAATTCTTAAATGGGTATATAGCTAAGGATATTTTGGTTGAACAACCCCCTAGATTTACAAGCCCTCATTTTAAAAATTATATTTTTAAACTATCAAAAGCTTTATATGGTTTAAAACAAGCTCCAAGAGCTTGGTATGACAGATTGAATACTTTTCTAATTTCCAAAGGTTTTACAAAAGGTATAGTTGATCCTACCAACTTTATAAAAAGAATATCTAATGATGTTTTAGTTGTTCAAATCTATGTAGATGATATTATTTTTGGATCATCAAAAAAGTCATTATGTATTGATTTTTCTAAAATGATGAAAAACTAAATTGAAATGAGATTAATGGGTGAACAAAAATTCTTTCCTGGATTTCAAATATTTCACTATAATGATGGAATTTTTTTGACTCCAAGTAAGTACACTATAGATCTTATAAAACATTTTGGATTGGACAACACAAAAAGTAGTGACACTCACATGAGTACCATCTATAAGTTGGATCATGATGAAGATGGAAAATCTATTGATCAAACCACTTATAAAGAAATGATTGGAAGTATACTCTACTTAACTGCTAGCCGTCTTGAAATTATGTTTACTGTATGTATGTTTGCTCATTTTCAATCAAACCCTAATGAATCTCATTTAAATAATGTAATGAGAATTTTAAAATACTGCAAGCATACACCCAATTTAGGATTGTTCTATCCTAAAGGAAAATCATTTGAACTATTATGTTATTTTAATGTTGAATTTGGTGGCTGAAAGTTAGATAGAAAAAGTACCTCTAGAACATGTCACCTTTTAGGTAAGTAACTAGTATCATGGTGAAATAAGAAACAAAAACTTGTTGCATTATCTACTGAAGAAGCTGAATACATAGATCCTGGCAGTTGTTGTGCATAAATTTTATGGATGAAACACACAATACTAGACTATGGATATCAATTTAGAAATGCACCAATAAATTGTGACAACACAAGTGATATTAACATTTCAAAAAAATCATGTTTCACATTATAGAAAAAAATATTGATGTAAGACATCACTTTTTGAGGGATCATTATCAAAAAGGTGATATCACCTTGGAATTCATTGGTACTGAAAATCAACTTGCAGATATATTCACTAAACCAATAAATTCTTAGTGAATAGACTACATCATATATGATCTTGGCATGATCAATCACAAATAGATATATTACTTATCTTACTGTTCAATATTTTACTATATTTTACTTTACTGTTTCATGTTCATGATTTCTCGGTTACTGTCTCTTTTTTACGGTCTCATAGTTAACACTTTGTATTCACAGTCTGTCACTGACTGTCTCACCATGACTGAACAGTTTACTTACTATCTCACCGTGACTAAACAGTTTACTTACTATCTCACCGTGACTGAACATATCATTCACTGTCTCACCATGACGACCACTGACTGTCTCACCATGAAGATCATTTACCATCGCACCATAAAGACTATTCACATTCTCATTGTGAAAATTATTTATTCTCTTCTTTTAAACTGTATCGTGGTAATTCTTTTTTCACCGCTTTTTACTTTCCCGGGTTTTTAATTTTGTGACGTTTGACATTCCCAAATGATAAAACAAAAGGATTTCTCTCGATTCTTCACCCGAACTCTCTCATAATCACTCTTTATGAACCCTTTAATCTTATCAACCCTTTCTCCATCTCTCTTTCTCGAACCATCAGTGGATGCCATGGATGATGTGTACTTCTTCATCCACTCCTGAGAAGCGTAGCTCGAAGAAGAATAAAATATCACCGAAGATGGCCCCTAAGGACCCTTGAATCCAAACATGGTAAACCATAGTGTTGTACCTAAAAAGGATATTTTCCCTAAGTGGCTATTTTCTAGCAAATCTCTAGTTTTAAATGTTTTAAGAGAACAAGGCTGGCTTGAATGGTTCTCAAGGAAGGATAGACCCATTTACATGAGGTTGGTATCTCAGTTCTATCTCTATGTACAATTTTCATTTGATGCTGGAGAAATTTTTGTTGTGAGAAGCTGGATCAATGGAAAAATATGCTCTTTCTCATCAAGGTGATGGGCTTCATGCCTTAGGATTCCTCATGAAGGGATCTATGATGATTATTAGAGAGACGCCCCACCTACAACCGAATTTTGTGACCTGTATAATACACTGGAAACCCTAACTGTAAATGGCACCAAGAGAAGGGCCATACCTGATGAACTTGATGGTGAGACAAGGTTGTTGTTCAAAATTTTTCAAAATATAATTAGCCTGAGGAAAGGTGACTTTGCTGTCTAGAAGTATCAAGATGTGTTATTGATCCATCGAATGAAGAATAGACACAAAATAAATATGTGCAAATATATCATTCCCCATATTTGTGAATTGATCAAGGTCACATCCAAATCCATATCTCTATTTTACTCTAGGATGATTTTAGCAATGCATGTTTCCAAAGGAGTAGTTGGACCAAATGAAGAAGTACATATGGCCTATGAATATTTTTTATCTATACCTACCATTATGATGATAAAAATAAACTAGAACCCCTGGAAGAAGGAATGGGTTGATGATAATGATAATCTCTCTGAGAAGTTCAATCCTATATATTATCCAACAAGGCAAAAGGACATTACTGATCCTGGTTTGGAACTTGATGATGTTGGTGAGTATTCAGAAGATGAAGAGGAAGAGGTAGCTGAAGTAACACATAGATAAGATACTAAAGAACGTCAAAGGGAAGAAGTTGTTGTTGAGGAAGAAAGGCCAATTATTCCTCCTGCTATTCGTGAAGAAGAACCTCCTACCCCTAGAGATGATGTTAATCTGGAAACCCAACCTGGGGTTGCAAGAGAATTAATTGTCCCAGAATCTGAGCAGTGAGACATGTAAGTGGCTGTAGTAAGAAAACTTCCTACTATGAAAGAAGCAACTCAAGAAGAACTCCATGCTATCCAAGAAGCTAATATGGAAGACCTTCCTGTAGAATAATCTATTCCTGAGATAATACCATCTACTGAAGATAGGTTGGAGATATCCTTTCAATTAGATATACAAGAAATGGCTGAGGAAATTATAGATGATCTAGTGTATTTAGAACAACTACCTAAGCCTCATGGTCCTGAAATGGAAGAACTTATTTAGGGGGAGGAACCTCCAAATCTTGAGACTAATGAATATGAGGCTGATGAGGCTGAGTCTAATGAAGTATCTCAACCTACTGAGTAATATTCTATGTTCACTCAGTATGTATTCCAAAGATTTTATGATGTGAGTGAATCTCAACAGATTACTACCACTAGGGTTGATCATTCTTCTCTATTTCAATTGATGTCAGTCTCAAACCCTGAACCTCAACCTGAACCAAAACCACAACTTGAACCTCAACCAGAACCTAAACATTAACCTGAACCTCAACCTGAACCTCAACCTAAACCTGAACCTGAACCTCAACCTCAACCTCAACCTCAACCTGAACTTGAACCTGAACCTCATCCTGAACCTCAACCTGAGCCTACACCTGTACCAATTCCTACACCTGAACATTTACCTGAACAACAATCCTCTGTCAGTAAGGATGATTTGAATGCCTTTGGAGACACTATATTAGCTGGAGTTGAGAAACTTTTGTCCTCGAAACCTCTTCTTGTGAAACAACTGAATCAGGAAGATGCCTCACTGCATTTAGAAATGATTATCTGGGACATTCAACCAAATATGATTTATGAAATTCGAGAAGAAAGAGTTAAGAATAAGTTTCTCAGTACTGAAGTTGCAACCCTGAAAGGCATGGTTTAAAACTTATAGAAAGAACTACATTCAATATCGGAACATGATCCTGCTCCACCTTCTCTTGAACCTTCTGTTTCAAACATCTCTCGAGATATTTTGTCCCATATTCACCCATACCTGCAATCCATTGATGAAAAGATTGCAGAAAGTCACATGCAGATGTTGCACCACATGAGAGAGCTTGTAGAGAACCTAAAAAAACTCATCGATGAATAAACTATCTCTCTTCAAATGGTCCTGAAACAGATCAATTCTCTGACAATAAATGTCAAATCTTGTACTTCCTATGCTCATACCTCTACTCCTTCTTTGGATAGTTATTTACTCAGATCTATAGTCAAGGAATAACTTCAGAATGTTTTCAGTGGATTTGATATGTCTCCATTATCTGAAGTTGTTAAGAATAGTAACATAGTGATTTACCTGGTGCAAATCCATTCCAAGATTTCCAATGATGCTCATCAAGATATCTCTAAGAAACTGGACTTGTATTTCAACCGTATTTTCTCCAAGACTGATATGAAAAATCACTTTAAATATCTTATAGAGAATCTGAAAATACCTCATACGACTTAGGCCTTCAATGATCAAGTGCATAAGCTCACTGTGTTTACCATATTGTTGGACATGTTCATGGAAAACAAAGATGATTTTGAAAAGTCCATGCAGTGTGGAAGAGAGATTTTTGCAGACTCCATTAAAATTTTGTGACCGTATCTTCATGTTCAGAGAACAATAATTGTAGCTCCAGGGGCTGCCCCTCTCAGACCTGGATCACCTACGTTTACCTCTACCTTACCATCACCAACCATGTCTGTTTTCCAGTCTCTTAGCTAGATCAGGCCTTTCATTCTTGACAAGCAACTGCCTCGATATTCTATAGCTCCTACTTTGGCTCCCTCAATCTTCTATGGTCTCCCTTTAACTTCTCTATCTACCACCTCTATGTCTTCTTCTACATCTGCAACTGCCCCCTATGGATTCCTCTTCAGCTGCTGCTAAAGGAAAAGAGAAGAAAAATCCCTGAAGAAGTCCAATGACTACTATTTTATGATGGGTATGTCATTGATTTTTGTATTTCTACTATATGTTGTACTCTGATCACTTTTAATGACATATGAACTGATTTCCCCCTATTATTTTAACGTTTTGATAATACCAAGAGGCAGAGAAAAAGTGAAAAGTTATCTTTTTTTCTATATGATATTTTCTTTATAGTTTATTCCAATTCACACTCTTACTGTACATGATTTTTTATTATCAAAACGGGGGATATTGTTGGATTCCTCATGTATTAATCATTTTTTAATGATCACAAATCTCATTAATGTTTAAAAATATTATTAATGATCAATTATCTCAAAAATAATATCAATCATGGATATTTATGTTTCATGTTATCTCATACTTTATAATGTCCAAGCTCAATTCATTTTATGCATATTACTGTTTATATCTGAATATAGTAATTTGCCTAAGTATAAATCACTGTGAAGCTTGACATAGTGAGTCAGACACTGTGAGCCAGACACAGACACCGTGACCCATGAGACACCATGACACAGTAGTACTGAGCCTGTGAAGCAAGACACTAAGAACAGACACCTTAAACCAGACACTCTGATTGCCTATGTTCCAAACACAGTTAGCAAGACACAGTCAGCAAGACACCATGAAGGAGAAAACGTGAAGGACACACTGTGAAGGAGACACCGTGAATGGGATACAATGAAAGAGATGCCATTTTCATAACTACTTTGACATTTTTTCCTAAAATATTTTTCCATTTTTCTATTTAACTTTTTAACGGTCATATTTGACGCCCTTAATGCGCTAACATATTTAATGTTTCTTTGTAAACATAGTACGAGGTACGAGGTACGACACATATGGAACATGTCGGCTAACCCTCATGCATTTGAAGATAAAGAGAAGAGTTCCCAAGAGCAAGAGATACAATAATACGACACGTGACAACTCATAAAATGCGAGTACACTGTACTAAACAGAAAAAAAATCAGAAAAGCACAACCACAAAGAAGATATTTCAAGATCTTAAAATAAGCAATTGTCTCATACATGAAATTCAACTCTACTGAAGAACACACAAAGTACACTGAAATTCAGAGAACATTTTTACTCGTGATGAACACTAGCTAAACCATGACAATCGGTTTTTCAAAAAAAAACAAGAGAAGGACTCAAAAGAATTTATGTGTTATCCAACACGTCCAGAGCTGCACTGCTAATCACTAGAGAATTCTGAACTCATACCTACTCTCTCTCAGTGATTTCCTTTTTTTTACTATTGAGTAGTGTGTGTAGTCTATATATTTTACACACACCCTGACTCCTGCTCTGAACTGGAGGATTTCAAAATCCCCATACCAAATTTCTTTACTCTTTTTTACGCATGACGACTGTGGAAGAGGTCCCCGTGTAGCCTGATTATTATTTTGTTTACCCCCAAAAATTGTGGGAGAGGTCCTTGTGTGGCATTGATATTATATGTACTGTTGTTACCTCTATCCAGGGGCTGGATCGATGTTTATTTATATAAAATTCTTGGTGGCAGGTGATCCCCAAGTGGAGTGGATTAGGTCTCGGATTGAGGCTGCACCACTTGTATTATATCTATGGTGTTATTTAAATTTAGTCTACTATGATTTTCTAATTTGCTGCCTAATCCAGAAAAACACCAAATTCACTTTGATAGTTAGTCTTGGAATGAAGTTATATCTGATTTATCTTAGTAGGATAACTTTAAAAGTAATTTTTAATAATACTAAATAAGATTAATGAGAATTAATCAATCTTCTATGAATTTGTTAAAACAGTCAAACTCTTATAACATTATAACCTTGATTAACTAGGATGTATTTATTTTTGGGGAAATAATTATTTGTAAAACTAATATTCTTTTAGATAGAAATTTTTAGAGTTACTCAATTCACCCCTCCCCTCTTGAGTTAACTACTCCAACCAACATATTTTAATATAATAAAATTTTATTTTAAGGTCCTTTTCTTACTATTGTGGAATTCTCACCAGAATATTTCATTACTTGTATTCAATAAATTTCATTAAATCAATATTATAAACTATTTATGCTTCAACCAGTTTCCATATAATCACTTACAATAAGAAACAAAGAATTTTTTTTCTTGGAGCACTAGTGGATCACAATATCCACAAAATATTTATTATTACATCATCATTTCTCATGTTACTATAGAATATAAGAGATTAATTAGGTTATCTAATAACAAATATTTTTCATCTATATCTATTTCTATAATATTTAACCACAAATATCCTTATTTTCTGACATAAATTGAAATCCAAGAAATTAATATGATGGTCACTAAATTTCAATAATCAAATTATCATAAATGTCCCAAGCCACATGAAGTATCTATTAATCTCAAAGTAATAATATTTAAATACATTGATCATATATTTTAATGACACGGTAATAAATTGTATTTACGTAACAAAATAATAAAAACATACATACATTCTTGTTTCTTGAATAAAATTATATATTTTTAAATATATTTTCTAAATCCCATAATGTTGTAAATTATATCAGATATAACATTAACTACTTTCAATATCAATCATTTATAAATTAAAATATCATAAATACTATTTAATTAGAATTATACATATATATAATATCATTATTGGAAAATCATTTCCTCAACATCATGAATATTTTATGGGTTCTATCCTATTAATATTTTTTATTTTGATTAAAATATATTATCCCATAAATCACAATTCATAGTCATTTTCACCATTGAACATATTATTGAAAACCCATTTCCAAAAAATTAAACCGAATAATACTCATATATTTCATAATTCTTAAATTCCAATATATAAATAGTTCAATATTTATTATACATTCATAATCAACTAAATATGCTTTATTATATTAATTCTAATTTCTCCTTTAATTCATATGTCACTTATAGGTTGTCTGTCATCACACAAAAAAAATTACCTCTACCCCTTGATATTCTTGTTCTTGATAATTCCCCCATTTTTATTGATTTGTATAATGAAAATAGATTCCACATTTACATTATTCAACTATTAATGATAGCATAGGAAACCCATTATTAAAATCCATTTTGGTAACAAAAATTTTCATTTCTCCTCGATAATGGATGTCCTTATTCTCGAAACCAAAAACATCTTCTCATTCCATTGAGATATTCCTATGAATTACCGTACCCATATTCATGAAATATATTAAACTAAGTCTTATATCCTTTATATTCTAACCCAACCGAACCCTAAATTAACTATATCGTTACATTCTTCATTGACCCTCAGACTTGGTTTGGTGAATCTTTTTAAACGGATATCATGATAACTGGTTATCATTAATCACAATATCTATCACTTGAGTAATAATCTGATTATTTTATTCATCAAAACATTATCATTCACTTTGAATTACAAACTTGTTCCTTCTGGTTCCCACGACTAACAAAAAGTGAAAACTGTTGCGTATTAATAATATTCATAATTATGAACAACATAATCATAAAAATTCAATTATATTATATCTATATATTGAAACATTTTTCATTATATGACACATTTGAATTCACCAATTTCATTCATCTTCAATATTTAAATCATGTATGTGATGGTTTTTAATGATTTTACTAATTCCCATAGCATATATCCTAGGAGTGTAAAACTAGGTGTGTACCAAGGATTATTATCATGCCCTGTGTAATGATCGAGTCAACCTCAATGCATTGAATTCAAAGTTACTGGCCCTTAATACCTTTATACTTGATTCTCATCCACTTATATTATCTTGATAGAGATGTAATTTCATCGAAACTACTCTCTCTATCCACTGCCGAAATTCAGAGATATTTTTCTATTCATTGAATATTTCTTCGACTTATCTATACATATATTCATAGACTTATGAATACATCTATATATATATATATATATCATTTTTTATAACCATAGGGACATAACTAATTAAATTCTATTCCTATTCTAATTTTTTTTATAAATAATTACATTAAGAAAAATTGCAAGGGAAAAATATTTTCATACATGAATTTAAAAAAATTATAGATAAATATTCCATAAATTTCAAAAACTCATGATTAGGGACCATAGTAATTTAGTTGTTTTGGATACTTGATACAAAATATACTTTTATTTAGAAGGGTCTTGAACATAAAAAATAATTTTCTTCATATAAATTATTTGGCTTATACATTCCATAAATAAAACCCATCTTCAAAACCTTGAGAATGTAAACACAAAAAATTGTTACCTAATATCCTTATTAAGGGTAAAAAATTTATATACCAATTATCACACAGACATTACATGATCATAATGGTTTGATAAAATGAGAATAATATTTGAAAACAACACCCTAAATATCATAGATCATAAACAAGTGTCCTCATAGAATTCATGGAACTTCATAAGACATTAATAATATATGAATCAATTAACATGAGCCATCGATGTATAATAGTGAGTGAACTATGTTCACTCCCCATTAAGGCTGACTTTATCTAATTTGATAACAATATTTACCTATTGCTTTTGATGTAGATATAGGTCACACTAATCTCATTAACAGAATCATACATAAATGTGACATAAAATAATAAAAAATTCTTCATATTAGAACCCATTAAAATAAATGGTCATAGTAAACATATAATCACATCATAACCCATGTAAAAAAATAGCTTTCATAATCGATTAATCAATTCACAACTTTTGTAAAAATAATTTTGTTTCATAAGAAATGTATATTTATAAAATATGTGTATGAGAAATGGTTTTCCTAAACCTATTTTCAAAATAATTAAAAAAATACATTCAATGAATAATAATTGTACCATTAGATATTTTTCTTAGTTAATTATAATTAACATCAAAGGATATCACCATGGATGAAAATTTATATTGAATAATAACATTGATGATTTAGTGAGGATAGTTAAATTCCAAATCAAAAAAACATTTTAGAACATAATTTTTTTTTGAAATATTTTTCTAAATTAACTTTTTCAAAATAAGTTCAATGAAAACATTGTTAAAATACTATAAAATGAAAATAAACAATGAAAATTATAATGTATTAACTAAAATCGTTAAAAAATTGCATGAGGAAAATAATCTATATGTTTTTTAAATCACATAAAATTATTATTATTTTTTTGAAAACATACTATATTAAAATAAAAAATAAAAAATATAATCTATCATTTAAAAAATGAGTATCCATGATGGATGGAATTAATGTTCATTCCATGAATGTCAAAACAAATATTTCTTCCACGTATATGGTAAAATCCATACATGAATATTGTTTGGAAAATAAAATGAATATTCCATTCTTAAAATATAATAAAATAATTAAATCATTATTAAAAATTTCTTTAGTAAAGCCATTATATAATTTTATACAACTTTTTTCAAATATTTTTTAGAAAACATTGTTTTGGAAGAAATAGATGACGTCAAATAATAAGATAAATAAAGATGGTTTTTATTTATAAATTCATTTAAAATAAAAATTACATATATAGATGATATTTATGTGAAAATATGTATTCTCACGAGATAATAATTTTATAATTAATTAATTTAGATTAAATCAATATAGATTGCACGACTTTATCTTTGAAATCATATTCCTAAACAACCTCGATAGTCGATGAGATTGTATCGTAAAACCCAGACCACTTTGTTCACATTGAATCATATATCTCATGAAAGTGTAACATTAGATAAAAAATAAAATATAATTATAAAAAATAAAATCATGTTTTTAAATGATAAAATGTGATGTATATACTATTATTAAAAGGATATAAAAACATACCATTACGTATGTCTCAACGAATGAATATTGAGAAAAAAACATTTCTACATTTGTCTCCTTTGAATTATTAAAACCAAAAAAGATAGATAATAAAATGGATATGTAAATTCAAATTTCCATTATTATAATCCTCATAGAATAAGATAATGGAATGTACATAAAAACATTCATGGAATAGGTTTATCATATGCCACGTATCTTACATGTAAAAAAAGTGAGAAGAATATCACATATTTTAAGTCTTGAATTCCATTATACACATTAAATCCTCCTGTATAAAAATTATTATATTATTTTAAAAAATTATAAAACCATAAATTTATATATCATTTAATATATTACATTATTTTGACATTTATTACCCATTTTTAACAATTCCTTCTTAAAATATTGTTTTCGGGTAATAACTTCTTCATTCTAAGAATATTTGATAATTTTACTTTGATCATTATTAAAACATATAAAATGTTTTAACAATTAAATAAATATCATATATAATTATTAATATGTTTTTATAGTAACCACTTAATGATATATAATTAAAAGGAAGTACACTAATCATGGAGATTGTACACCAATCAAGAAGATAGTAGGTCATATGAATGTCGAAATGCTATTAAAATTATCATGAATAATGAAATGAAATATAGGTATAAAATATATTACAATTAAATAATAATTTTTATATTTTATATAACACATATATTTATAAAAATTAACCAAATTACCTTCAATAAATATCATTAGTAAAAAATGAATCATATCTCTTCGTGAGAAGGCAGTCCACTGAACCCTCAAACAATTTTATCATATCAACTGCAGAATATAAAGTAAGAAGGTATTTTTTATATCATAATTAAATAAGTAAAATTATTTTTATAAAATAAAAAATTATTTTTTAATATATAATTTTTCACATCTAGCATAAATTGAAATGAAAAACACATCACATCAGTTTGTGAAGCAATAGTACACCTTACACATGGGCGATGTTATTGTCTTCCCGCGTGAAGGGTGGTAAGTAGGTAGATTAGAAATTATAATTATAAATTTAAAAATATATCATAAATATAATATATACACATTAAATCCATCATTTTATCTCATTAGGATATGTGGTGGTAGAAAATGAATTACATCGGTTCACTAGGCGGTCGTATATTGTACACATGAATGATGATTTAAAATCCAATTTTATAGAAGATGATATTTATATATGTTATTAAATCAACGTAATGACATCTAAGAATATGTAATACACTAAGGATAATATATCATCATTTATTAATAATAATTTTAATTGAAAGAAGAATAATTAAAATAAAATGCTCGGTTTGACATATTACATGTTCTTTAGAAAACTTCTTTTGGATTCCACCAAAGTATGCATAGGTTATCTTTTAAACCAAAATATGGATTATAGGATGATATGATAAAAATAATTAATTTATTGGAATGTTATTTACAAAAATAACATGTTTTTGATATGTGAAAATGTGAGGAGTGTGATTGTCCTTCTATATGCGAGGTGAGTGGAAAGCATGTTATTTTTTAAAGTAAAAAAAAAGTGTTACAACAATTTTCACATTAAAAAATTAACCCAAAAGATAAATTTTATACTTTTATAGGATATTTGGTTTAAATTTGGATATAAAATGGCATTTGGATCAGATTATTCTTCATTTTAGCCCATATATATTCAGTTTAACTCATTGGTAAACAAATTTTTACCTTTACCTTGATAATTAAATTTTTTTTAATTTTAATATTAATGATGTTAAAAATTTTATTTCACCTTATTATTAAAATATTTTATCTTTACAAAAATAATGTATCTATATTTCCAAAATAAAATTTAGTATTTTAAAATTTTTAATTAAACATTAATGGTGCATAAATGATAAAAAAAGTGGATTCTTAGTGAGAAAATATTCAAAATATAAATAAATATTATTTATATAGTAAATATATAAAAAATTATTAAAATGAAGTAAAATTAGTTAGCAAAATTTATTTGTTATATTATTATATTAAAACACATTTTTCATTTAGGAATATTTTTCTTGAAAAAAACATTTATTTCATTTTCAAATAGTGTTTTTCTTATATTATTAATTGGTTAGAAAATAATTCATTATAAATAAATATATAAACCATATTTTTCAATATTTATTTTAGAATTATTGATGGTTAAAATTTCTACAATAATGTGATAAATATCAAAAAAAAATTATCTAGTATGTCATGTTTCTATTAAACTGAGTGTTTCATGTAATGCAAGCTACCCTAATTTTTACTCTTAATGAAAGGTTAAAAATGAACTTAATTTAATGCGAGAAAAGCATACTGGCTTTTTTGATGAATAATATTGAAATGAAAAATTTTATTTGGAAAAAAATATTTCACAAAATCTTGGGATATTACATAGTACCACTCTATAGATAGAGGACCGCCACCCTTTGTAATTTGTGGAAGTAAGAAATATAATTCTATAATGTTTATGGGCGACCTATTCCCAAGTTTACCATGGGAGGAATGACCCCATCATAATTATTATGATCATACCAGGTAACTGTTATTTTTTTAACCTAAAGTAGTATCTCACTCATACAACCTCATGTATTATCTCTAAATAATAAATAAATGGATTCATAACATACTACATAAAAAATTACTCTTCATATACTAATTGGATGACATAATCTGATTCTTGGAGAAGTAGTTTCATAATTTATATGTTCTTTACGAAAGTACATGACACATACATGGGGTCACATGTTGTGTAACCTTACATATTATTCCAGAAATATCCTTACAATGGATATGTATCTCATAGCGTTCTCACTCAACAAATAGTTTCCCTATTGAAATTTAATGTTTTTGTTTCGCTGTTGTACTTAAAGGATTCACATGGAACATGGATGACTATTCATGTAGTTACACATGGAGTGTACCTATGTGGACATGTCATGTCTAATCACGTGGGTACATGAGAGATTACCTTTTTTCATGTATCTCAACAAATAGAGTAGCATGATATTATGTGTCTTTATAAATACATGGTTTGTGATAATTAAATATGTCAAACCCCTAGAATCCAATAGAACCAAATATATATGTTTAGTGTTCCTATGGAATAAATTTTTTGTATTTTACAGTTATATAGATACTAACTTTGGTCTTCACATTGATTCTATATTCATGATCGTCACATCTTATTGTGACATTAATCATACATCAAAACAAAAAAAATTGAATTAATTCATCTCTAATTATAATTTTCAGCCTCTGTTGTTAAGAAAATGATACATTGAATTTATTTGATATAGCCTATATGCATTTCATCACTATTAGGGGTCATTAAACATTAACGTGTCCAATGAATCCAAAATATTTGACTTTATCCACCTAAACAACTGAACCATCTATTTATTATTCAACTATAAATAATTTTATGGTATTATCATTCATTAATATGTACTAGAAATTTTGAATCACGATCCCAATGGGAAATGAGGATGAAAACGAGGAATGATGGTGGGAAAAACCAAAGAAATAGTTATAGTCATTATTGTTTGTTGTGATCCTAGAAAAAAATTACATAACTTTGAAACAAATGGTCAATCAAGGATATGTTAGATTTTATAAATTTGTGTCAAGAATTCATATTTAATTTGGGATCATGCAATTTATATAGAATTGAAAAATAAATTAGTCATATAATCAATGCTTTAAAAATAAATCAAGAGGTGTAAATACAAAAAATAATGATCCCTACCTATAAAATAGTTGGATTTTGGTGATTAACATGTTTCTTATTTAGGAAGACAAATATATTTCGTTTTTTAAACACTCCCTCAGTCCTCATAATTCTTTTATGCGATCCATGCTCTCGAGTTTCATATTTATACAAATCTTAAAAATCATTTTTTATAATATTACATGGTTATTAAGATAACACTAGAGATACTTCATAATGATGTATAAATAGATAGTAGAGTAGGCTTTTGGAAAATAATTAAATAAACAAATATAGTTATTTAATTTACTCAATTCACCCTTCAACCTTCTCTTTCTATATATTATCTAAAAATGACCAACCTTATGTCATGTGTATAGTAAATCCCATGTCCTAGAAACAAATAATGTCTCAAAATTTTCTTTTGAGTTCTTGGTCATGTGGGAATCCATTTACTCCAATTACTTACACATCTATGTTTTAATATATGTAAATATTTTTTAAATATTATTTCTATACACACGTGTCTCAAAAAACAAGTTCCAATCCTTGAGGAAAAAAAATTTGTTACATATATATATATATAGAAATAGGAAAATGATTGAACTATAGAAAAAAACATTTATTAAATTATGGGATGTAGATAAAGGGGCATATGCATGTGAAATTATTATTTTGGACGAAAATATGGGGTGGGTGATAAAATACACATTGAGATTTTTGTTCTAAAATTCATATTTTTATTCAATATTGACATGATATACATTTTTTCATAAATTTTTCCAAACCACACAAAAAACATTACGGTAGGATCTGTATAAGATAAACTATTTTACATAGTTTTTCACATGGTGTACAACACATGTTCCAATAATTAATCCTTCATTATCTATAAAAGAACACAATATGTGGTTTGAAGATATAATTTACATAATTATGAACCAACTAAAAAAATGTAAGATATTAATAAAAAAAATTATTTTTTTATAGTCTCTATTAAATTCTTTGGTAAATTTTCACCACGCCCAATAAATAATCAACCCATCATGGATTCCTATGAAATATAAATGGACTCTCATTGATTATGTTCTAAAGTGGGATTCTAAAAATATGCAACAAAAATTGAATTTGACACCTCCTAATGAAAAGTGTGATGTAATATTTCCATTATACCATGCCCATTGAAGCATGTTTGCTTGGAAGAAACCCACAAACCACCCAAAAATAATCTCGTTGATCTTGTGACCCTATCTAAAAACCCAAGAACATTTGAAGCCTTAGAAAATACAAACAATATCAATTTATGATATTCCAACTATAATAATTCAAATCCAAACCATTATTTAAAAAATGAAATATCCCATACAATCCTCAAAAATTAAAATTAATGCTAAAATTTATAACATTTTAGAGAGTATTTTTTTCCATATAGTGTAGTTGAATACATGAACCTACTAGAAGGAAATATAAGCATATTAAATATATAAGATTCCATATATGAAAAATATACCTCTGTCCAAAATATTATCATCCTACACTTGGGGAGTACCACCATAGAACTTAATGATATATAACTAAATTCATAAAATTCTTCCCTAAAAAAATTCATATTAACATCAACTTAAGGGTTCTCTCCCCCTACTATAAACTAGGTATTACGTCCTCATTACATTAAGATATAAATAATCTCTTACACCTGACCCAACATTAACATCTCACACAAAAATAAAAGGAAGACATATATACCCTAGATAGTTTCCTTACTAATAATCATATGTAATTTTCATCCATTGTATCCCAACATTTATCTATATATATTTTTTACATTTTTAGGTGTATATGCCCTCCCCAAAACATCTCACCATACTATAGGTGTTCTCCTCTCACCAAAACCCGGTGCACCTCTAAAATTTAAACATATCACATGAAAATAGAATCAATGTAATTAAAATAATACCTAGTTGGCTTAATATATTTGTGTTTTAATTAACCACCAAGGAATAAGAAAATATTCCAATTCAAATAACTCTTCTCTATTGTCCACCTAATATTGCAGCACCACCCAATGTTCCTCTAAATAATCGCATGGTTTGAAAACAGAATACAGGTCCCATTATATAATTCATAACTCCCCAATAAAAGACAATTAGTTTGTGGAAATGGAGTCTTTCATTCTTATGAAAATTGTAACGCCCCGACCCTAGTTACCCAGAGTCGGTGCATTATTACATAACATTGGCATGATCACAAGAATGATCAAATCTCGAAAGACCGATTGGTTTAGTAGCCTTGGAAACACTAGATATATTCATAAGTTTTACATTACATCATAAAATGAAAAACTACTACAACAACATAATGTCTCCATAATCCACACTCATATCCCCACATAACATCCCTGCAGGTCATTCATAATTTACTTCTTCACTTCCTGGGAAAAATAAAACATAGAAAAGGGGTGAGCTCAAATGCCCAGTAAGGATAACAATATAGCGGAAACTTTTATAAATAAGAATAAACATTTAAGGCAATGTATAACTAAAACAAAAGCCTTTGAAACATGAACTTTCAACATGGTTTGGCATAAAAAAAATGAAGTAATTCCATTTACTTATTCACATGGATATTCTACTAATCGAATAATCACATGCAAAAATCAATAACCACTTTCATAATGTTGGAATGCATAATGCCAGACTATCATAACCACATAGTCAAGGCCTCGTGCCAAGACTACAAATAAGATTTTTTCAAGGCCTTGTGCTAAGACACTAGATTGTCTTATGAGACCTACTGATGCATCGAGGAGCTATAGCGGGCTCCACCCGTCACATATTAAGTCCAATGCATTCCCATATGAAAAGGTTTAAACATAACATAAACATTCGTATTAAAACTAGCATACGAAATGTCAATACTTTCACCATAAACTATGAATGGTATAAAAATAGCACATCCACAGTCAAACATATCACAAAACCTTCAATACAATATAGAAGTTTGGTATCATAATAAATCAACTTCAAATATTCTTAAAATCCATCAAAGGATGTTGACATAGATGAAATCAAAATTATTTTTAAAGAAATATCTCCTTTTATTTTGAAATCATTTAAGATCCATATAAAATAAAACATTTTCTTTTAAAATATTCTTATAAGCTTGTAAGGGAAGCTTTTAAGATTTTATAACGGCGGAAAATAGCTGCACCCGCCGTATAAGTTAAAAAAAAACTTTCTTACCATAATTCTGTCGAAAAGGTTAAAAAAGACCTTGTTTTGAAAACGACGGAATGATTCCTTTATAAACCTCTTATAAAAAGTCAAACAAGGGTATAAATGACTTTAACCCATATTATTGTAAATAATAAATATGTTTTGAAATACATTTCGAAGAAACATGGATGTGGATGATAAAGAAATCCCAGTAGATTATTACGTATAAACAACCTCGGATAATGAAGAGATTGTGAAATAACCCTTACCTTGTACTTTTCCTTGGTTGGGGTAGGTTAACCTCCTGTATAATGGTGAAATAATTGTTATTAAATTATACAAGAATCATATATATTAATATGTTATCATATATGATCTTTTAACATTGATTTGTTAATAATATCTTAGAATTATCGTCGTTTCGGGTGTAAACTTACTCATTTTCATTTATATGTTTTGTTACATAAGCCATGTTTGTTGTATCTTATTCATATCCAGAATGATATCAAGTCCTTAAACATCATTTTTAAATCATCAAATGATAATTATACTTGAATGGATACGATGGAGAATGAATCTCATCGCGTTCGTGGAGACAGGAGTCCGTACGTACGCACGAGCGACAATAGTATATAAATGGATGGTATATCATATATACAGAATCATTAACATGTTATATTTATTATTTACATGAGTTACACATCATAATTATACCCATCCAAATAATAATATATTGAATAACAATTACACCACGACGTGGAGACGGTAAGCCGTACGTACGCACGTATGGTGACATGTTATTCAAAGGGTGGATAGAATACTGAATATGGTTGTACCATATTTATAATAACATCACAGTATATATATGATACTGGAGTTATTATTTTAGAATGGTAACAACAAAGGAATAAGAAGTGGAAGAACAAATGAACTTGGAAAAACGGTGGTGAAATCATTACCTCTTCTTCGGGTTCTTCCTTTTGATTTGATCAAAAGGGCTCCTTAGGTTGGCTTTCTGATCAAACTAAGGCCTCTAGGTTGTATTGAGGGAAGTTGGGAGAGTATTTGGGCAGAGTTTGGCCGAACCAAAAGGCTTTGAAGGTGTGAAGAAATGAGAAGGAGGAGTGCCCTTTTATAAGAGGGGTGAGGGGCACCTTTGGAAAAGCTAGAAATATAAATTTATAATAAATTCATATTCGGTTTCTAATGGCTCCAAAGTTTATTATTCAAAGGTTAATGTGGGGATAGGTAGAAATCCACTCAACCAATAGAATTTAGACATGTTTCGGTACTTATATTAACCTTATCTTTAAGTATTAACTCTAAGTTAATTAGTTTCACTTTTACAATGTCTCTTTGTATTTTTATATAATATGGTTAATAAACTTACTATATACATCCAAACGACCCCCAAGTGGTCCACTAATTATGAACCTATCATGATATAAGTCTCTTGGCCGATCCTTAGATTTTTAGGAATTTAATATCAATTAATAATATAATATTTGTTTTAAGAACTCTTTTATGTCAATTTTGACACTATTCAATTTTTGATTTTTTTGAAACTCATAAAAGATTGATTACATCGAACAAAGTAAATTAAATCAATCCTAATATAGCATATTATCCTATAAAATTAGTTTAATTCATTAAAAGTTTCATATTATATTTATTTGGGTATTTAAAATATCAATTATTTTAATTTTTCACTATTATAGTAATTACTGCATCATCATTGTGTCATAAATAAAATAAATTATTTAATGTATAAAAATTATAAATAAAATATCATTATTTAGGAAATCTCTTTATCTTTCTAATGAATATTTATAATCTAAAATCCAACATATATAACCCTATGTAACAATTTTTTTTCTAAAAGATATATGCTTTTGTCATTTTTGTATTCATTCTAACTTAATTAAAATAAAGTGTCATTATCACTTACAAGTGGATCCATGGGGTCCCAAAATCGACCCAAAGATGCACATGGTCGACCATGTATCAACCAATAGGGTTAAGACACGTTTTAAGGTAATTTAGTATTATTATAATATTATTTGTTAACCATTATTTACCGGATTTACCCTTAACCATGGTAAATAAAATATTTACCGCAGTAATTATTCAAAATGTCTAAAAATAAAAGTTACCTATTTACACAATTTGAACATCCTGATTCCAAATATGGAATCCATTTTCCTAAATTCAAAACACAGAAGTGGCATAAATTAATTTAAAATTAATTCCCGCTGTCAAAACAAAAAGCGTGTTTTTAAGAGATAATAACTATCAAAAGATTGACACTTGTTTATGTTCGGTTTAATTGTAAAATTATATCCAATGAACAAAATTATATTAAATGGTAAAAATATGTTCTAAATATAATTTAAAACTACTAAAATTAATAATTTATCACTATTAATTATTTTGATTAAAAAAGTTGTTTTTAATTAAAATTTAGTAATTTTCACTATTCATCAAAATATGAAAGTTATCCAAAAAGTACTAAAATTTCACCTTAGGATAAATTAGATATTCCGCGTCAAAAAATGAAGTACATTTTGAAATATAAAATATATATAATTTTAAAAAGTAGGTATTACTATTCATAACGGCTAGTTTGATTGGTTGTTAGAACTCGGTGTTGTGTACAACACACGCTATCACATTATTCAAAGAGAAGCGTACCGTAGAAGCTTGGGGTGTTACATTCTCCCCTCCTTCAAATAATTTCGTTCTCGAAATTTCTAGAATACTTATCACATGAAAAGACTCGGGTGGTTCTTCATCATAAGTTCCTCGGGTTCCCACGTTGCCTCTTCCATCTTATGGTTTCTCCACAAAACTTTTACCAGACGCGTCATCCGGTTTCTCAGTACTTGTTCTCTTGTATCAAGAATCCTGATGGGCTCTTCACAATAGGAAAGATCGGGTTCCAGTTCTAATTCCTCATAGGTGAGTACATGCGTTGGATCAGGCATGTATTTCCTCAACAGAGATACGTGGAACACATCGTGAACTTTGGAGAGACTTGGCGGCATTGCCAATCGGTAAGCTACAACCCCAATTCGCTCTAGAATTTCGAAGGGTCCGATGTACCTGGGACTCAATTTACCTTTCTTACCAAAATGTATGACTCCCTTCCACGGAGATACCTTCAAGAAAACATGATTACCGACTTGAAATTCCAAATCCTTCCTTCGATTATCGGCATAGCTCTTCTGCCGACTTTGAGCTGCTCTGATGTGATTTTGGATTACCTTCACCTTTTCAATCGTTTCCTCCACCTGTTCTGGACCTACAAGTTTTCTTTCACCGACGTCATCCCAACAGGTTGTTGTACGACATCTCTTTCCATATAACGCTTCATATGGTTCCATCTGAATACTCCAATGGAAGCTATTGTTATAGGAAAATTCTATGAGAGGTAAGTATTGATCCCACATACCCTGAAAGTCAAGTGAGAAAGATCTCAACATGTCTTCTAGGGTTTGAATAGTCCGTTCTGATTTTCCATCTATCTGAGGGTGGTAAGCAGTGCTCAAATGAAGTTCAGTATCTAGGGATTTCTGAAGACTTTTCCAAAATCTTGAAGTAAAATGGGGATCACGATCAGAAAAAATTGATATGGGTACTCCATGAAGTCTCACAACTTCATTAATATATAGTCTTTCTAGACGTTACAGGGGTAGATCTTCTCTTATAGCAAGAAAATGTGCTGACTTGGTAAGACGATCAACAATAACCCATATTCCATCATTCCTTCTAGGAGTCTTTGGTAGCCCCATGACAAAGTCCATCGTAATATTGTCCCATTTCCACTCCGGTATGGGAAGAGGTTGCATGACTCCTCCAGGCTGTTGCCTTCCAGCTTTCACTTGTTGACAAACCATACATCTTGACACAAAATCAGCAATCTCCCTCTTCATGTTGTCCCACCAAAAATGTTCCTTCAAATCTCTATACATTTTTGTGCTCCCAGGGTGTATAGAGAAATTGGAACTATGAGCATCATCCAACAATTCCCTTTTTAGATCAGGTAAATCGGGAACACAAAGTCTCTTCCCGAATTTCAAAATTCCATCTTCATACACAAAGTCTCTCAATCTCCCATCATTAACAGCTTTAATCTTCTTTTGTAATTCTTCATCATCGATCTGAGAACTCTTAATCCTTTCTAGTAAAGATGGTTTGGCAACCATTTGAAAAAGCATTGATGTTTCACCTTCCCTGGTTATTCCCATGTCCATCTTCACTAGATCCATGAAAATTGGATCCCTTTCAATCCTCATATTGTTCAAAACTCCATGGTCTTTTCTACTCAAAGCATCTGCCACCTTGTTTTCCTTCCCCGGGTGGTAGTGTATCATACAATCATAATCCTTGAGTAATTCAAGCCATCTCCTTTGCCTCATGTTGAGTTCTTTTTGTGAGAAAATATACTTCAAACTCTTGTGATCAGTATAAATCTCACATTTTTCACCATAGAGGTAGTGCCTCCATATCTTCAAAGCAAAGATCACACCTGCTAACTCGAGATCATGAGTAGGATAGTTTTTTTCATGAATTTTCAACTGTCGTGATGCATAGGCAATAACTCTATCATTCTGCATAAGGACACAACCAAGTCTTTTCTTCGATGCATCACTATAAATAACGAACCCATCATTCCCCGATGGTAGAGTCAATATAGGAGCATTGACTAATCTTCTCTTCAGTTATTCAAAACATTCATTACACTCTTTTGTCCAAACAAATTTAACCCCTTTACGTGTGAGCTTCGTTAATGGGTTAGCCAATCGGGCAAAATTCTGGACGAAACGTCGATAATAACCTGCCAAACCAATAAAACTGCGTACCTCAGTTATACTCGTAGGTTCTGGCCATTCTTGGATTGCCTTGGTCTTAGAAGGATCAACAGAGATTCCATCTTTAGAGACAATATGGCCAAGAAAATAAATCTCCT
Source organism: Viscum album (assembly GCA_963277665.1). Taxonomy (NCBI): domain Eukaryota; kingdom Viridiplantae; phylum Streptophyta; class Magnoliopsida; order Santalales; family Viscaceae; genus Viscum; species Viscum album. The sequence continues at coordinate 1,551,908,421 of OY728161.1, read as the reverse complement.
GAAGCCAGAATTCACACATGCTAAACTTCCCATATAATTCATGCCTCCTCAGAGTCTTCAAGATAATGCGCAAGTGATTTTCATGATCTTTGTAGGTTTTGTAGTATACCAAGATATCATCAATAAATACCACTACAAATTCATCGAGATACTCCTTGAAAACTCTATTCATCAGATCCATGAATACAGAGGGTGCATTAGTCAATCCAAACGGCATTACAGTAAACTCGTAATGCCCGTACCTGGTTCGAAATGCTGTCTTCGGAATGTCTTCCTTCTTCACACACAACTGATGGAATCCAGATCGAAGGTCAATCTTTGAAAAGTATTGAGCTCCATGCAGTTGGTCAAATAAATCATCAATGCGTGGTAGGGGATACTTGTTCTTTATCATTATAGCATTGATCTCCCTGTAGTCGATACATAACCTCATAGATCCATCTTTAATTTTAACAAAAAGAACAGGGGCTCCCCATGGAGAAACACTAGGGAGAATAAATCCTTTATTACTCAATTCCTCTAGTTGTTTCTTTAGTTCGACTAACTCTACATTAGCCATTCTGTAAGGTGTCTTCGATATAGGCCTTGATCCTGGAATCAAATCAATGGAAAACTCAACTTCTCGTTCTGGAGGATGTCCAGGTAAATCTTCCGGAAATACATCTACAAATTCTTTCACAACAGGTACATCCTCTATTTGAACATTCCTTTCCTCACCGACAGTTATTTCATTCTCTTCCTCCCCAATAATAGAATTAAGTTGAGCTATTGGGGGTGGATCTAAATAAGAATTAGGTGGTGACGATTCTGCTCTAAAGATAAGGTGTTCCTTATCATTATCATCAAGAATCGTAACCTCTTTCTTTTTACAATAAATCTTCGCATCATAGTCTGAATGCCAGTCCATACCGAGGATTATATCAAACTCAATCATAGGTATGACGATGAGATCAGCAGATAAAGAAAATTTATGTGCTCTAATGGGGACTGATTCACAAAACTTTATTGCAATGATACTTCCCTTAGGAGTTTTAACTGACAACTCCCTTATTAAATCAAATTGGAAATATCTAATTTTCTTAGAAAACTGGGAAGATATGAAACAATGCGATGATCCAGAGTCAAATAATGCATTTTCTAAACTTGAGGAAACCATTAAATTACCTGCCACCATGTCTTTCGGAGCTTCTAACTCAGCAGTAGTGATAGCATAAGCTTGGCCTTGATCCCTTGGCCTTTTCTGAGGTAAGTTCTCTTGATGCTTAGGACATTCATTTGAATAATGTCCCATCTCCCTGCAATTGTAGCACTGAACATTGGTGGCTTCCTTCTTCCCTTTGCAATCACGAGATTGGTGGCCTTTTTCACCACACTTGTAACAGACTCCCATTCCCTTCAAGAAAGTACCGGGGTGTTTCTTCCCACATTTACCACAGCATGGATATTCAACCTTTCCCTTCTTCCCCTTATTTCCATTCACAGATTGATCAACATGTCTCTTCTTCTCTTGCTTTGCTTTAAAGTCATAAGACTTAGAGAATTCCTTTTCGGTCTTGATAGCACATGAGACAATGTCTTCATACGATGAAAAGGATTGTGAGACTAATGCTCGACGGAGAAATGGTTTTAACCCATCAAAGAAACAATCAATCTTACTTCTTGGGTTACGTATATAATCTCCAGCATACCTTGCTAACCTTGTAAAGTTAGCCTCATACTTTGTGACATTCTCATCCTCCTTTTGTCTCAGACTTAGAAATTGCCTTTCCATATCTGCTCGATGGTCGCGAGGAAAGTATTTTTCTAAAAACAGATCTTTGAACTCCGTCCATTCCATATTTGATACTTCATCATCTTCCATCATATTTTGAATTAATGACCACCATTGATCAGCATCTCCAGTGAGGCGGTAAACTACCATGATAATTTTTCCCCTTTCACTGCTCCCCAGAGCTTGAAATATTTTCTCTAGGGAATTTATCCATTGCTCAGCTACTAAGGATTTGTACTCCCATTGAACGTTGGTGGTTGTTGCCTAATGAATCGATCTAACATTGATCCTCCACGCTGCGGATCAGGGTACTCCATACGGGTAAGGTTATTATTCATAACCTGAGTAAGTTATCCCAGTATGGTGATTAGCTGATCGGCACCAGTTGCATCACTAGCCCCACTATAATTATCTTGAGCAGGAGGGAAATCCCTACATGGAGTGCGTGCATTGATACGGTTTCCATTTCTTCCACTAAGCGCCATTTCTAACCAATGGCATAAACTAGATCAGTTTATGAATCAAAATACATAATCCCATACTTATAAAACACTTAACATAAATTGAACAATTTATGGATATAATCCATAATCATAAAAAAAATTTCTTTGAGGAAGTATATACTCATAAACCCTTCATAATGATTTGTAAAGAAAATGAGAGTTATCCTAAGCATATCCCCCGGGATTGTCGTAACCAAGAGTGCAGCAAGGCCCGTTGTCGTGCACCAGTTCCCGTTCGAGTCTAGCTCAAAGCGGTGTTTTCGGGTTTTACCCCTAGGTACATCTGTGCCAGAGCCGCCTCTACCTGCTCGTATCTAGACAGGGATGTATTTCTCGGAAAACTCACAAAATCTCTACAATACCTAAATTCTAGGAAGTTCTTCTATACGAATCCTCAAAGTTCATCTTAGGTCTACGTGCTCTAATCAGAGTTTATCTAAATCTAGTTTCCAAGGTTTGTACTAAACTTCCTCTGATACCAACTGTAACGCCCCGACCCTAGTTACCCAGAGTCGGTGCATTATTACATAACATTGGCATGACCACAAAAAAGATCAAATCTCGAAAGACCGATTGGTTTAGTAGCCTTGGAAACACTAGATATATTCATAAGTTTTACATTACATCATAAAATGAAAAACTACTACAACAACATAATGTCTCCATAATCCACACTCATATCCCCACATAACATCCCTACAGGTCATTCATAATTTACTTCTTCACTTCCTGGGAAAAATAAAACATAGAAAAGGGGTGAGCTCAAATGCCCAGTAAGGATAACAATATAGCGGAAACTTTCATAAATAAGAATAAACATTTAAGGCAATGTATAACTAAAACAAAAGCCTTTCAAACATGAACATTCAACATGGTATGGCATAAATAAAATGAAATAATGTCATTTACTTATTCACATGGATATTCTACTAATCGAATAATCACATGAAAAAATCAATAACCACTTTCATAATGTTGGAATGCATAATGCCAGACTATCATAACCACATAGTCAAGGCCTCATGCCAAGACTATAAATAATATTTTTTCAAGGCCTTGTGCCAAGACACTATTTTGTCTCATGAGACCTTCCGATGCATCGAGGAGCTATAGCGGGCTCCACCTGTCACATATTAAGTCCAATGCATTCCCATATGAAAAGGTTTAAACATAATATAAACATTCGTATTAAAACTAGCATACGAAATGTCAATACTTTCACCATAAACTATGAATGGTATAAAAATAGCACATCCACAGTCAAACATATCACAAAACCTTCAATACAATATAGAAGTTTTGTATCATAATAAATCAACTTCAAATAATCTTAAAATCCATCAAAGGATGTTGACATAGATGAAATCAAAATTCTTTTTAAAGAAATATCTCCTTTTATTTTGAAATCATTTAATATCCATATAAAATAAAACATTTTCTTTGAAAACATTCTTATAAGATTGTAAGGTAAGATTTGAAGATTTTATAACGGCAGAAAATAGCCGCACCCGCCATATAAGTTTAAGAAAACATTCTTACCATAATTCTGTCGAAATGGTTAAAAAGGACCTTGTTTTGAAAATGACGGAAAGATTCCTTTATAAACCTCTTATAAAAAGTCAAACAAGGGTATAAATGACTTTAACCCATATTCTTGTAAATAATAATTATGTTTTGAAATACATTTCGAAGAAACATGGATGTGGATGATAAAGAAATCCCAGTAGATTATTACGTATAAACAACCTCGGATAATAAAGAGATTGTGAAATAACCCTTACCTTGTACTTTTCCTTGGTTGGGGTAGGTTAACCTCCTGTATAATGGTGAAATAATTGTTATTAAATTATACAAGAATCATATATATTAATATGATATCATATATGATCTTTTAACATTGATTTGTTAATAATATCTTAGAATTATCGTCGTTTCGGGTGTTAACTTACTCATTTTATTTTATATGTTTTGTTACATAAGCCATGTTTGTTGTATCTTATTCATATCCTGAATGATATCAAGTCCTTAAACATCATTTTTAAATCATAAAATGATAATTATACTTGAATGGATACGATGGAGAATGAATCTCATCGCGTTCGTGGAGACGGTAGTCCGTACGTACGCACGAGCGACAATAATATATAAATGGATGGTATATCATATATACAGAATCATTAACATGTTATATTTATTATTTAAATGAGTTACACATCATTATTATACCCATCCAAATAATAATATATTGAATAACAATTACACCACGACGTGGAGACGGTAAGCCGTACGTACGCACGTATGGTGACATGTTATTCAAAGGGTGGATAGAATACTGAATATGGTTGTACCATATTTATAATAACATCAAAGTATATATATGATACTGGAGTTATTATTTTAGAATGGTAATAACAAAGGAAGAAGAAGTGGAAGAAGAAATGAACTTGGAAAAAGGGTGGTGAAATCATTACCTCTTCTTCGGGTTCTTCCTTTTGATTTGATCAAAAGGGCTCCTTAGGTTGGCTTTCTGATCAAACTAAGGCCTATAGGTTGTATTGAGGGAAGTTGGGAGAGTATTTGGGCAGAGTTTGGCCGAACCAAAAGGCTTTGAAGGTGTGAAGAAATGAGAAGGAGGAGTGCCCTTTTATAAGAGGGGTGAGGGGCACCTTTGGAAAAGCTAGAAATATTAATTTATAATAAACTCATATTCGGTTTCTAATGGCTCCAAAGTTTATTATTCAAAGTTTAAGGTGGGTATAGGTCGAAAACCACTCAACCAATAGAATTTAGACAGGTTTGGGTACTTATATTAACCTTATCTTTAAGTATTAACTCTAAGTTAATTAGTTTCACTTTTACAATGTCTCTTTGTATTTTTATATAATATGGTTAATAAACTTACTATATACATCCAAAAGACCCCCAAGTGGTCCATTAATTATGAACCTATCATGATATAAGTCTCTTGGCCGAGCCTTAAATTTTTAGGAATTTAATATTAATTAATAATATAATATTTGTTTTAAGAACTCTTTTATGTCAATTTTGACACTATTCAATTGTTGATTTTTTTTGAAACTCATAAAAGATTTATTACTTCAAACAAAGTGAATTAAATCAATCCTAATATAACATATTATCCTATAAAATTATTTTAATTCATTAAAAGTTTCATATTATATTTATTTGGGTATTTATAATATCAATTATTTTAATTTTTCACTATTATAGTAATTACTGCATCATCATAGTGTCATAAATAAAATAAATTATTTAATGTATAAAAATTATAAATAAAATATCATTATGTAGGAAATATTTTTATCTTTCTAATTAATATTTATAATCTAAAATCCAACATATATAACCCTATGTAACAATTGTTTTGCTAAAGGATATATGCTTGTGTCATTTTTGTATTCATTTTAACTTAATTAAAATAAAGTGTCATTATCACATACAAGTGGATCCATGGGGTCCCAAAATCGACCCAAAGATGCCCATGGTCGACCATGTATCAACCAATAGGGTTAAGACACGTTTTAAGGTAATTTAGTATTATTATAATATTAGTTTTTAACCCTTATTTACCGGATTTACCCTTAACCATGGTAAATAAAATATTTACCGCAGTAATTATTCAAAATGTCTAAAAATAAAAGTTACCTATATACACAATTTGAACATCCTGATTCCAAATATGGAATCCATTTTCCTAAATTCAAAACACAGAAGTGGCAGAAATTAATTTAAAATTAATTCCCGCTGTCAAAACAAAAAGCGTGTTTTTAAGAGATAATAACTATCAAAAGATTGAAACTTGTTTATGTTCGGTTTAATTGTAAAATTATGTCCAATGACCAAAATTATATTAAATGGTAAAAATATATTCTAAATAAAATTTAAAACTACTAAAATTCATAATTTATCACTATTAATTATTTTTATTAAAAAAGTTGTTTTTAATTATAATTTAGTAATTTTCACTATTCATCAAAATATGAAAGTTATCCGAAAAGTACTAAAATTTCACCTTAGGATAAATTAGATATTCCGAATCAAGAAATGAAGTCCATTTTGAAATATAAAATATATATAATTTTAAAAAGTAGGTATTACTATTCATAACGGCTCGTTTGATTGGTTGTTAGAACTCGGTGTTGCGTACAACACACGCTATCGCATTATTCAAAGAGAAGCGTACCATAGAAGCTTGGGGTGTTAAAAAAATCATATCACTACCTCATTGACATTAGCATACATTCTATAAAAAATTTCTTCTAGTTAGATGTTCTAATAATTGTATCTCCTACCAGACCGTACTAAGATGATCTCCACAAATTGACCCCATCAAATCATCCAATGGTTTACCTATAGAAGTAATAACATACTACTAGGGGAGTAAAAATATTTCCAAATATTAATAAAATATTTAAATATATATATGGTATATCATAGTTCTATCATTATTTACATGGTGTAATCATTACAATACATCACTCATCCATTATTATGAAAATATAGGAAGCGTTCATTGTGGATATTACATCAAATTTTTTATTTAATTTAATTAAGGGGCCTGAGGATCTATAAATAATCAAAAATTTATTTAATTTTAAATCCATTAGTTTTTTTTCTCATCTACATATGGCTCTATCTAAGGATAATATGTCAATCATGGTGATTAATACTTTTGTTACTCTATATGAATTTTTCTTTAAATAGTATTATATTTTAAATTAATTCTTGATTAGTATATGTTTAGAAACCTCGTGACTTACGAATATAAATAAAAAACAATTACCAATGTTTTATGCTCAAGGGACCACCTACCACATTCAAAACCATTTAATTTATGCATATCTGTTCTTATTTTAAATAATTTCCAATATATCTAGATATCTAGATTCAATCCACATGAGGCCCAAGTTATTTATAAAACATCCAAATTAATTAATTTTAATCATTATTTTTAAAAGAAAATTAATATTATCATTCTAATTAAACTGAATTAGGAATAAATACCCAATAACTCACAAAGAAATATCATCAAAATGAAGAAAATAGTAACCACCCCCATAAGGCAGATTTATCTAACAGATAACACCAATTGAAAACAAATATTTCTTTAAATTAACAAAAAATACAACATAAATATATTAATCGAAGAAATCTCCCAAGAATAGTGTACTTGGATATACACTCATCACATTTGGAGTCGCTCTACCCATGTTGTAAAAAATATGAAACATAGTTTATGTTATTAATCTTGATTATATAGAAATAGAAATTACACCCTAGTTCAAGACACCCCAATTTTTTGTTAAAATAAGTTGAAGAACACCAAGTATAGGGTATTAGATTAACTAATACAAAAAAAGAAAACGTATGACACAAAATTCCAATAAAAAAATTCTTATAGGAAATAGGAGATTACATATATGGTTCAATTGTATACAAGTGATAATATAGGGGTTGATGGGTTAATAACAAATAGTATATATGAAAAATACATAATTTTTAAGAATTTATATGTGCGCCATGATTTTTATCATTAAATGCACAATAAATTGTTCCACACTATGGTTATAACCATGTTATACTCCAAGGAACCTCAACATGAATACCCACTATGTAAAAAGTACCCATATATCATTCATAAATTCATAATATCCCATGTATTATGAAAAAACATGGTCGAATTACAATTTCACATAGGGGGAAATCCTTTTCAAAAACATTTACAAAAACACCTAACCTAAGTATTTCACCGATCACTATTTACTATTGGTAAATCTCTAAGACAAAATGTCCAAATCTAGGACACCATGTGAACGGTCGGTTTCCCCTCACCATGACACGATAAATGCATGATAACCACACTCACACAAGCATGGTACGCCATACTATTGTGAGTTCCATGGAATGGTACATCCCCTGGTTGTTTCATTGTTGGTAAGAACATACTATAGTTCCACCTGACCATTCCCAAATGATCACTTCGACCATCTAAATAGGTCCTAGTCCTTGATACATATAAAAAATCATCACTTATAGGTTCTAAAACACACAAAACACTACTCTATGTCCCAATTCACCAATCCTCCAATATAGTGAGATTAAAAATTCAAATTCCATATAAGATTCACCACCATGATTACATGTGATATTAGATTAATTTATCTCAAAATTTGAGGCCTTGTGGATGATACATTCAGAATAAGAAACTTTAAATGATGTCTTGTAATGTAATTTATTTATAATAAAACAAAAAACATACTTCATTATATTTATCGATAAGGAATTATATATGATAATGAAGTTAAATTTTTATAAGATGTTGGGGATCAAAATTTTCACACACAAAAACAAATAATTGTTTGTTCTATTATACATTAACACCATAGGAAAATAAGGAATCTATGATATGGAATCATTTATAAGATGAATTATTATTATATCAAGGGTACCACCAATTTCAACAAAGAATATAAAAATCTCATACTATAAATGTGGTAACTAAATTTAATAATAATGAAACCATTTTATCCATTATTTTATTTTTTTAAAAATATAATTTCACTATAACAATTTTATTTACTTTAAATTATTTGAATATAAAAAATATGTGATAACTATGGAAAAAGGAATTTAACTAAATTGGGAGTGTTTGAGGGTCATCATTATGTAAAATACATTAGTATTTTGAACATTAATTTATACACCACATAGGTCTATAATTTCAACCAATATGAATAGAAAATTTTAAAAATTCCATTTACTAGGTCCTTTAGGAATATCATTAATGAAATTTAGAATTAATTTTTATTATAAAATTTATATATTTGTGTTCAGTCTTCCTTTGTAAAGAATAAATATCTTTTTTAATTATTAACTAAAAATTATAATTCTATAAGACAATTATTTACTAATATATTTATATTACAATAAGATTATTTAGTAAATATCTATCCTTTTATTCTTTCTAGATGATAAATTTTACTAAATGTGATAACATGTAACTACATTCCAATGTTTAAATAATCTATATTTCAGGGTTGTCAAAAATTTTCAATTTGGAAGGTTATATGCTAAATAAGTTTTAAAACATATGTTACATAAATATTCCATCAGAATAATTATTCATCCTTATATATATGGGTTAGATACATTTTTAGTCTCCATAGACATATTTAAATGATTGGGTAAAAAATATATTTATAAAACATTTTTTATTATATTCTTTACGATGAATTATTATTAAATTAATTATTAATATCATTTACTATATTACAATATTTATACTTTTTTCTTCAACTAATATAATACACATAAAAATGATATATTTTATAATGTATCAATGAATCCTCTCTATTATAATATGGATATAAATTACTAAATTCAACTTTAAAGGTATAGTTTAATATACACAAACACTATTATACATTTTGGAATATAGGGTTTCATAAAACACATAAATAATGACACACTATGTACCAAAATGACTCAAATTGTGTAGTCGAATGGTTTATTTATCGAATATGTTTTCTAAAAAATCTTTGTATGGAGACTACTGGGTTAACCAAGGTTATCTCCATGTAACCATACCTACATGAAATTAATGACTTTATTTTATTCATTATTTCATATATTTTTAATATTATGGTTACTTGATGGGATATTTTTCTTCCAAAAAAATTTAAATGAAATAAATTTTTCAGTGCAAAAGCTATTGATCCTAATTTTTACTACAGGTGTCCATTTTTTCCATTTAAATTTTATAAAATGAAATTATTAATTTGTCCAATTTGGTTCATGGATTTCCATACCATACATTGATTGAAAAATTAGTATACTGTAGATAACACTATTGAATGATAAATATTACATACTTTATAGTGAAGGATGAAGCGCATACCATAATCGAGGAATAACAACACTCACCACCCATTCCCACCATACATTTTTCATTCCTCAAAAATTCCCATTCCCTTATAAATTTTATGGCATAAGATGAAGGAGGAGGAAAATATGTTTAAATGTATGTAATGAGGATGTGGTAAAATTCGTGAGATAGTGGAAATTCACCATTTGAACTCTCGGTATGAAAAATGAAATAACAAATTTTTTTCTTCAAAAGTTATGAAATTTAATATGTGGACATGTGAATCCCATGAAAATATACAACATTATCAAAAAATGGTTTGGTATCAACTACTGTGAATTATGTGATGAATAATGGTGGTTTAAATACATAGAAAATAAAAATAATCGACCAAAACATATAAAATATGATAATAAAATAAATACAATAAAACATTAAATACTATAAAACATAAGCCTATGGTTATATTGATGAATAGACATTTAAGGAAAAATGGTACCTAAAATGTGGACTCAATAAATGGGTAGTCTCACAAATTTTATATTGATCAAAACCAGGCTATCATTCATTTTTTAAATCTCCACATATCTTGTTCAATGGTTGGATAATTATGTATACCCTGATTCATAGCACTCTTTTTATTTTATTACTCTCATTCAACAATCCCAAAAATAATTTTTCTCCATAACATCATGTGTAAAATAATATGTCAAGATACTTTAGGATTTACCACACATATATATATATATATTTGAATACCAATTTATTTATAATATTGCATGAATGAATATTTTTTGTAATTATGATTAATACCAAGACCACCATAAAATGGAATGATCTTCTTAATATAACTCCATTAATCCATAGATATAATTTTTTATGTGTCATGGATTATATGAGGAAATGAATGCATGAATATTTTTTTGGAGGTATTGTTGTAGTGAGGGAGGAAAAATAACATTTATTAGCTAAAAATTTCTTGTTGTAAGTATTAAATATTTTTATGGTTATGAATTTTCTCGATTGGGTGAATGAAACAATATAGTTTCATGAAATGGATGCTAGTTTAAGAATGATAATTGGAGAAGATAATATAGGAACATTACAGTATGTTTCAACTATATTATATTTTCCCCCATTTTATTTGATGTTGGGATGATGCATTATTTATTAGTCAAATAATGATCTATTAATACTCTAGTAGTTCCCCACAAATATTCATTGTTGATTCTGTCGAGTATAACATAACAATACAATAATTGTGTTTTATATAAAATTTTTATGAAATATATTTATAAGATGTATCATTTCTCATGGGACATTTATCATTTACCCCTTAAACATATTCAAACATGTGTATACCTACCTTTTTATTAATGTCTATGATCTCATATTATGAAAGAAGAGGGTTGGAGTTTATTTACTGATTTCCATCCCAATTTATATTTTTATAAAATTTTATCTCAATAACATAGAGTCATTATATATATAATTTTAATACTCTATGGAAGGTTCATCATAGTATTTATTCTCACATGAGACTATCTTCTAAAATGATAACTATTATTCAACCTTAAATAATTGTTATAAGGAAATCATATTGTATTGGGCACCAAAAATTAATTTAGAATCCAATTTTTTGTACGCGATATCTTAATATTAATCTAATTATTTAATTAATTCCAAATTATCGTAATATAGTGAAATATTTGTAATTTACAAAATAATAAAAAAAATGGGGATGATATGAATAATTTTTTTATAAAAAATATATAATAATAAGTTCTTAGTATCTCACACGCAATTATTATTTTCACTCTAGATATATATATATATATATATATATATATATATATATATATGTTACCAAAAGAATAAATGTTATATAATATCATAAATTCATTTCAAAATTATATTTATTAGGTACGTTTTTTAAATAATTTTATATGTTATTTTCATTAATATTCCTTAAAATTAATTTCTTTTCATTAATTCACACATGAAACACATCAAAACCTACCACATTAGAACTTTTTTCACTCACATCTCAAGGGATAAATATATTAAATGTTATGATCACTACACAATAAAGAAAATATAATATGATTATTTCTTATTTCCTGAAACCCAACACAAGTGAAAATGAATAATCTAGATATCTTGAATAGTTGGATTGCATTTATATTGGATTTGGGTTGGTTATTATATTGTTATAAAACTATGTTCCCAAAGAGGATATTTCAAATATGAAATAAAAACCATGATGAATCATTGATAATTATGGATCATTCATTTATCATAGATAACCTATGAATATTTACCCTAATAAATGTCTTTCAAACCTATGACATGATTCATAAAAAAATAAATTACACTTAATGGTTTTTTTTGCCTATTTTGAAGTTATTAATTTTATATAACTTTTCCACAGTTTTTCTCCATAATGGAAATCTATTTTGTTAAATTGAATGAATAATCACCCACTCCCTTCCCATATTGGTAGTTATATTTTTTTTAAAATGTGTATGTGATTTACTGAGGAACTATTATATAATTGCTTGAAAAAATATATATTTATATATTCTAGATGAAATAGAAAATTTAACTTAAATTAGCTAACTTTTGGTTCTTCCTAGGAATGATAAATCAACAACATGTTACTAAATATTGATAATTATTTGTAATATTTTTTAAAAAAATTATTAAAAATGATAATTTGTAATAGTAATTATTCTACTTAGTCATGTGTGGGGGTTTATAGAAAACAAGGATATAATGTGTATAACTGATTAGAGATTCCATGTCTTCTATGGTACTATAATGGATTGTAAAATCACTATTTATCCCATTATATAAAAAGGATTCAATGTCATGAATGTAACTAATTCATATAAGTATATTTATTTTTTCTTATAAGTATTGATAAATATATAACCATGTTCTAAATTATAATAAGTATATTAGTTAACTCATGAATGGAAGGTACAATAAATAAAATGAAAGCACTAATTTTAGTGTACTACCAATATTGATGATAAATAATATTGCATAGTTATTATACATAAATGAGTGTAAATAATTCCTCAAACTATTAAGACTTATTTCTAAATCATGTATTATTAAAATTAATTCTTAAAAAAAATATTATAATTATGTTTCCAAAAATTTTTGTATAATAATAAAAAGTGGCTCATGTGTTAAATTATAGTTTAGATATTTATTTAAGGTAATTTTTTTAATAACATAATAAAAATGTGTAATAAAATACAAAAAATCACATTGACACTAACCCACACATTTTAATTAATATATTTATTTATATTGAAGATGTATTTGAGATATAGGAAAGTAAAAATAAATTGGAATGAGATACATAATGTTAGAGTTATTCCTTGATGTAGTATGACTTAATATTATTTCCTATAACATGTATATATTCTTAAAAATGAAAATTAAAAAAATATGAACAAAGTAATTTTCGTAAAAGTAAATCATAGTTGAATAAAATTATTCTTGGAATAATTCTTCATTTATCCCTTAAGTAGTACTGTTTGTTTTCTGAACTCCATGGAGTAATAGATGTAGCCAAAAATATAACAGTGGATAATGACTATGGGATGTGAGGCACCACATGTGACTATTCAAAATTTCCATAATAGGACCATGAATTTCGAAACCAAAAAAATTAATTGTAACCAATATCTCATAATTGAAAATGATGAAAAATTTAAAGAGTGGGGGTGATAAAGAATGGGGATTCTATATAATATTTTGTATCCTCATCAAATAGGTTATAGTGTTTTTTTAACATTTAGTTTCTTCACCATATAGACCATATGTTTTTATAATCATGTATCCCCACAACATTGGTGGTTTATTTTTTTATGTCACACTCCATATGACCAATGATAGTGAATTAATTTACTTATTTTTTACTATCTGATTTTATCAAATGTGTTGAATATATAAATGAAAGAAAATAATAGCGAATTGTTTTATTAAATAATGTAAAATGTTTTTTAGGTATTACATGGTTCAATCCCTATGCCATAAATGATAATCTTGTTGGGCTTGTTATTTTTTAAAATATAATGCGATTAAGTATAAGAGTTATGAGAGACAACAGTTTTTCAATGAATATTCTTCCTCTATATTGTAGTTTTGAAATGTTTTAGGGAATAATTGTATATGTTTTGTTCCTGAGCCATATTTTGGTGTAATTATATAAAATATTATGGGAACTCAATGTCCACCTTGGACTTGGGTTCATGATAATAGTATTTCAGGTCTTCTGTGAGGTCATTAATGATATTTCGAGGAACCTATAACATATCCTGTGATAATGAAACCCTTATTATCAATTTAATAGGTAATAAAATAAAATAATATTAATAAATGGGAGACATAACACCTATATATTTTAATTTTTAATATTTATTTTAGGAAATAAAATAAATATTAATATATAAAAAATTCAATGACATTATATCCTTACTGTTTTGTTCCCATGAATATGAGCCAAATTTGATTGGTGATGTCTTTATTTAAGGGTCCCTCTATCAAATAATATTCTTAAAAATCCTAGAATATATCCTAGATAGTAATCATATGCCACCTCTATGAAATTTATCCAACCATAACTATCCAATTTTAGTTATTTTAATTTCCTATTATTTTCTATATTAATGAATTCTTGTCAAATGTAATATTTTATTTCCTGTGTTGAAAATTATCAATGTAAAAGAAATAAAAACAACGCAATTTTGATGAGATTTTATTTAATCCTTATTTAAACTACACTAGTTAGTGATATTCCATTTTAATTCCATATAATTAATTGGAATATTAATTCAATATTATTTATTATTTATCTTTCCATACCTAATTTTTCAATCAAAGTATACGTAGGAGATATCCATGAAAAAATCATACCTCCTTCCCAGTAACGAATGATGAACATTACACTATCCTAGGAACCATTCACTCTGATATGGTTCCAAAAAAACAAAACAAAAAATGCAATGCCATCAGTGATACATATATATGATTCAGGGATCATTAAAAGAATTTATAATCTAAAGAACATTTAGTATATAGTTTTATATAATTAAGACAAATAACTAAATAATAAATCTTAATTATTCCCACCATATTAAAAAAATTATCTATATGGAGAAAATAAATTCACAATAGAACATTAATAAAAGAAAAAAAATAGTCCCCTAAAGATAATATTTTATGTTTAGAGTACATAACACTTTCCTCCGTGACATTGAGAACGTGAAACATAGTAAGGCGTGATATAAAATGAACTATATGGGAAAACATAATAAATTATGACATGGTATCCATATAGAATTCCATGATATAATAATATGAATGATAATATGAATGGGGTAATGGAATAAAGAGATGATATCATATGGAAATTCATTAAAAATTATAATGACATAAAAATCATGAAATCATAGGAAATGTGGAGAATATATAAACATGACATCATAAGAATAATTTAACATTCCATTGTTCATTAACATAACATTACTGCACAGTGTAACCTAACACACGCACTAATATCTCAGAAGATAAAAAACATACCCTATGAATTTCATTTATATATAATTCTTAACCTAACAATCATGTAATGAATATTATTTATACGTTTGAAACATGGTTTCAATGACCGTATAATAAAAATACAATGAAATAAAATGGGTTTTATATCATTTTAATGTTGTACCATATAAAGCATTCATGATTTCATCAAAAAATATAACATGATAAACCCATGGAATATATATGGATACCAAATAAATTTATGCATCATTTTATGCAAACAACACTAAACAATAATTATTAGACATATATTATTTACAACATATAGTAAACGTATATATAGTTTATTAAAAACTTCCATAATAAATTGATGAATCAAGAATAATAATTAATATCCTCCTATCAAGAATGATATTAGATGGAATTCACATCGAAAATAAATTGGATATAAATTATTTTCATCCAAATGGATTATTTGGAATAAAAATTGTTTTGATTGAACAAAAAATATATGTTAATAATAACTTTATAATCTCGTGACACAAAAAAGGTGGATATTTTCATTTAAGAAAAAAACATGATCAATAATATGACTTAAATGGACAAAAATGTCAGAAAAATGGGGAAAATTTATTCAAATATAAAAAATTCCATTTTCCTTTGAATACAATTTTGATTGACGAAGTTACTAGACGATTTCAAAAATAATTTCTTCATTTTTAGAACATGGATATATATATAATATGAATTTTTCTACCACAAAGGTTATAAAATGATATGATCATATGGAAATATGTAAATGGGAATCCATTTTGTCAAAAAGAACCACACTAAAGACATTTTTCATTTTCTATTTTTATTTTTATAAGAAATTATAGGTAATTGAAACTGAATTTTTTTAAAATATTTTTAAAATAATTTATTTTTTGGTATTTGAAAAAAATAAATTTGAAGAAAACATTTTTTTAATATTAATCTATTAGAAAAAAATCATTTTAAAAAAATTATAAAACACATATTATAAAATAGATATTAAAATTTTAATTTATAACATTTTCAGTGAAGTATTATGATAAAATAAAATATTATATTGAAAAAAATTTATCGATATATCTTGGATATGGATTAAATACCATTCTTCACTTATGATTGGGATTATTAATTTCAATGACACATTTTAAAAAAGAACATTATCCCCAAATAGAGCGATTTTAATGAAATGGTTTAATTTGCTCAAATATATACTCAATTCTCGATGAATTGATAGATTTAAGGTATCTAATAATTTCTCACATAATAATTATAATTATTTTATAAAAATAATGTTACGTTATTTATTTTACTTATATCTCCATCTAAATTTTTTGTTTAGAGATATGTATTAAAAATTCATAGAGTTGGCTGTTAGAACATTCACCTTATTGATGATATCATTCCATAAAAAATGTAACAAATGATTGTAAATATAAAATTACATCATTTTAGAATTCTATAAGTGGAATGAACAACAAAAATATACATGAAACTTAGTCTTGGTACCATTCTTAGAAGGAAATGACGAAAAACCAAAGACATTGCATCTTGCAGATGGTAGTCCGAACAATACATGATTAATGATTATTTTTTCTCTTAGTGGCTTGATGTGATTGGATTATTATTGATAAATAAATATAATGGAAAAATATTTTAAATATATGTTAATTATTCTTCTCTGTTAATATTTTTTTGTATAAAATAATAGGAAAACACGTAAAATTTCTAAAAGGAAAAAAACATCTTGTTAGAGTTTAAGATTTCCCTTGAAAGTCACCTTGAAAATGAAGGAAATAGGAAAATTAATGGTGTCCTGAGGATATAGTTATTGAGATATTTATATAGGATGAAAATATTAGTATTCTTTCACCACATAATTCGAATGGCAGTTGAGGTATAGAACAAGTGTGAGTGGTGTCCTTTTTTAGGTGAATAAAAGGACTTTTTGATGGACAACAATGGTATTTAAGGTTTAATAATGTAAATTCATTAATTTTTTGTTTTTTAGTTGGAATAGGATGGTAGGAAATTTGGGAAACACATTCGAACATAAAAAGGGTTTTTTGATTGTATAATAGTTAGGTAAATGTAAGAAAATTTATGCCACATAAGATTCCCCTCTTACTAACCAATAAGTCTTAACAAAACATTAATCATGGTAATTAATTTAATACTAAAAATATAGATGAATCATTCTGGAAAAAATTTGATTATCCAAAATTGAATTTATATAATTTTCTAAAAAAATTTAATATTTACTTTTAAATTAAAAAATTTATTATATTTAAATTTTCAATAATAATAAAATACATCATATATTCAAAAAATCAAATCATGGGTATGTAAACAATATATTTTAAACTCATAAACCATATATATATTTTTATATTCATATTCATAGAGAAATATGGTTTCATTAATATTTATTCTATTCTTATGTTAAAAAAATATAATTATATGTAATTAAATTATCCAAAATATTTATTTTTACAATAAACCCCAAATATAAAAAATTTCTTAAAAATCCAAACAATTAATACAAAAAAATATTAGTATCATAAAATAAAAATAAAGATTATTTTTTATATTTTCATTTAAATAAATTTCATATTTTTTATTTAATTAAAAATAAACACTATAAGGTTTAAACACTTGTTATCATAATTTGTTTTATATAATTATTATTTTCAATACTATTATATATTTATATATAAAATTTTAATGAATTTGAATTAATTTAATTTTATATTGTTTCATAACAATCATTTAAATGTGATCAATATAACAAAATAACATATCAAAATTTTAAATTTGGAGGTTGTCAAGAATGTTATCAAATTCTAAGGGATGATATATATACAGAAATGTATTGTTGTTACATTCTCCCCCAATAAAAACAATAACACCTCATTAATTTTTTATAAATAACTAAATAATGATTTCAAAAAAATAAAGACAAAACTTATGGTAAAATATCAAATAAAATGTCTATATTAGTATCCTAGGTAAAACTAAAAGGAAAATATTCTTCCAATATTTATTAAACTAAGTAATTAATTTTTCTTAGATTACATGATGTTTTACAGCCTCTATTTACAAACAAAAATAACTTTTTTGTTCTTTTGATACATTATACAATATGACTATTCTTTTTTAAAAAATTATGAGATAACATTTAGCAGTGAATATAGAACCCATAAAAGAGTTCACCATGAAAAACCAAAAAACAAATTGACACCCAGATCATCAAAATTACCCTCACACCATACCCAAATGATTCAAACACTATAAGAGATCAGTTAATTTTTAAATTCATGTTTATGACCATTAGAATCATTTTAATTATATAAGTTCCCATGAAAAAACATTCCATTTTTTCCTGGTCATACTTGATTGTGTCTACGTAGATATAATCCATCTTGTACGCCTTTTTAATAATCTACTCAACATTTAATTAACAGTAATTGAAAACTCTATTAAAAATCTGAATTTTCATATTGAAAACCCCCTCTTCTAAACATTGGTATCAAAGAAATCATTCACTCAACTACCATGTCTACATCTTCTTGGGAGACCTAAATGGGTATACCTTCCTCTATCATCACTTCTCATAAATCCAAAATTAGGTCCCTTGTATTTTTATTGGATTATAACTCACCATCACTTACCTTATGATTGTTCTTTTTAGTAGGACAAATCTTCCTTGGTTTAGTAATATATTAATAATTCTTTCTCCAATTGTATTTCTTCCCATTATTTATGTTACATCTCCCAAAGTCATAGTTTCCATAATTTCTAATCATTATTATTATGTAACGAATTTATCGACTATTCATATCCTGTATATTGTCTTCTGAGAAGAACGTAGTAGTCTTATCCTCTTTATTTTCCCCATACATTCGTTTCCAGACATCTGAATGCTCGACCAATATTGAATCCCATCATTCCAATTCTTAACCCTTCAACTTCTAGTCCGTTAAAAAGATTTCCTATTTTAATAGTATCCAAAGACCATACTAGGTAT
Organism: Viscum album; assembly: GCA_963277665.1. Taxonomy (NCBI): domain Eukaryota; kingdom Viridiplantae; phylum Streptophyta; class Magnoliopsida; order Santalales; family Viscaceae; genus Viscum; species Viscum album. The sequence continues at coordinate 1,551,888,649 of OY728161.1, read as the reverse complement.
GACATATTCCCTATTTTCATATGAGCCACCAATTCACCTAATACAAACTATGATGAATTTTCATGACTATTGTATCTAGTGGAACAACCCTCAACTATCTCCAGATCATTACCTCTTGATCAGAATTATTATCTCATGTCGTAGCTTTTTAATATGAGGGAGAGTTATTTGTACTACTAATCGAGACAGATATAACACCCTAATATTCCACTAAAAAAGTTGTAACCTTCTTTGATAGGGAAATGGAACCAAAATAATTCCGAATTACTTAAAAAACATCTACAATCATTACATTTGAAAACATAGTTGTATCATCTTTCGATGTAAATGTGGAATGACCCAATTCACATGTACCCAACAATTATACCTCAGGGTATTTGGATATTTTTCCATCATCTAAGATATTAAATCCATCCTTCCGTTCATCCTGCATCAGTTGATCATTCCCAAAGGAATATACTGGGAGACCCCCCCCCCCGATAATTACAATATAATATTTAATGTCATCATCCAGTATCATGACTAAGATACTTAGTAGAGAAATAAAATAGAACCCATGATTCAAATAATAACATTGATACCAATCTAGTTCATCATTAACCTCGATTAATATGATATTAAATAGGTTCTTGGAGATAAACAATTCAATATAGATTATCATAGAAACTGGAGGGAAAACTGGATGGGAATGAAGATTCAAACTGATAATTCAACAAACCATATTTCCGATCAAATGAGAAATATTCATATTCTAAAAAGTTAATGGATGACTGGAAATGTATATCCATATCTCCATGATGGTGGAATAATTCTTAAGATGAAAATAGACTGACTACCGAAAGAGTGGACAATTACAACCTTTAATAACATGTGGATCTTTCTACCTAGTGAATATTATGGCTTTTAAATTCCTAAAACGGTTAAATATATGACATTAATAAAAGAATCCTTACAATATTTATTCATCATAATTATAGAAATAGAATTAAAATATATTTAAGGATTCCATGGAAGGTCATTTCATTTTGATGTATGCTACCAAAGAGTGATCGAAAATTCTAGAGGCTTACATGAACTCTAGGTATGAAATTTAAAACAAAATAATGTCATTCATGCTACACTAGAATTTACATAAAAATTTTATTAGCGGATTCTAGTGAGGATTATAGGGTCTATGAAATGATAAAATAATGGAGCATGTTGAGAGAGTGAGAGTGGAGTAAAATGAAACCCACCTGACAAGAAGATGTTGATATAGAAGGTAATTTCTCAACCATTATTCCTAAGAGATCAATGACGAAAGGGAGTGGCAAGAAAAAAATGCTAGTTTTTTATTTCATTAGTATTTTACAAAAACATATATAAAATCATTTGATACATTACCTAATTTTTTTATTATAATATTTTTTTAATTATGGGAAATTTATTAATTTTTCCTTAAATTATATTTCACCGTGATTTTAGTGAGACAACATCCTTTTATTCATAGATGTTTTTTGAAATTTGATTGTTTCCAAATTATTAATCACACTGCAAGATATTTGATTGGGAATAATATTAGTATTTCTAATTTATTTTCTTATCTCAATATATTGTAGGTCAATAAAATTATTATATTTTCAATTACATCCATTGTTACCATGGTTTCTCCTTTTTTGGACATTACATTAATGGAATATTTAGGGATGATAATTTTTAAATTAGTAAATTTATAAATGGTAAACAATGAGATTATAATAAATAATTCATTAATTATTTTTATACTACAAATATTGATTTTTAGAATAAATATAGGTAATCCATTATCACATTAATGTTCACTTCTATAATCTAGTTAACAATGATTAAGTCATATGTAAAATCAATTAATTAAGGGTCTTATATATAATATATATAAACCCAATAATGTCCTCGAGGAGTTCCTGGATAGGTGAACATTTAATACCCATTTATCATAATATAAATTTGTAAGAGTCAATATCTTCATTTGAGGTATGGATCTGGATTTAAAATGTGTTTATCTTTTAAAAAGGATATTTTTTGGAAATTTGAGGAGTACAGACATGTACAAAAGAGTGTAGGCCATGTATCTGGTTTCCACGGGTAGCCGTGTATTGGCCTTGTAATGGCTAGTACATTGTCGTGTGGGTTGACATGGAAGACGGCTAATTTTGAGGGCCTGTTTTGGTGACTACATAGCATGTTCATTAATAGTACACACTGTTTACTTTTACTTTTATTTCATTAAACTAACTGGTGTCACGTCTCATTCATAGAAATGTCTTCTTCAAGCCCTATCTCATCTATCAGCGATAGTAATCACATAGTCTTCTCTTATCCATCGACTCATCATTCGTTCTTTGGATCAAACACCTTCTATTGCATTGGAATCACCTTGAGGTGATATTAATTATTCTAGATCCACTCATCCTAATTTCTCTTCTTACATGAGATATTCATGGATGTGAATTTTTTATATTTGTTTAGATATTGGACATTCTAAGTTGATTCAAAGGTTGTAGTTAAACTATATCGGTCTCACAAAGTCAAGGTAGGTGGTTTGTGCCTTTCCATATTTGTCATTGGATTATATGTGAAAAAGTTCCTAATACACTAGTTTCAGGTATTGTATATTTTGGAAACAGAACCATGTTTTTTGCATTCTTTTTTTTGGCATTAAAAAGGGATTTGATTATGGTATAGGTTTATTACCTTGTTTAGGGATTTGTTTTCTCATGTTTGTTTGATATAGGTCGTTGGGCCAAGAACTATCTAGTAGACTATTTTGTTTACATGCTTGCTGTTGTTAAGATAGAGTTGATATTATATGACATGTTTGTGATATTCTTTTTAGCTGCTTAGACTTTTAGTAGATGAGATTACTAGGGATACTAGATATTGGTTATCCATGATTTTTTAACACAGGGTTGTGAGAACCTGGTGTAGTTAGACCATAGGGTCAATTGACTTTGAAGGATTCCCCAGAGTGTTTGTTCTACTTTTCATGTTGTGAGACCATAGCGGGGATTGGCACTAAGTGCTCCCTCAGAGTGTCTATAGTATACCATTATGATACCACAGGGGGGTATTGACATTGGGTGATTCCTCCAAGAGTATGTCGTTTATCAATAAAATACCAAATAAGGAATTGATGGTGAGTGCTTCCTCAGAGAGTCTTTATTTTCATGAAACCATAGGGGTTAGACTGTGTGAGCTATCCCGGGGGGGGGGTCATTATATCTTTATTGATTAATGATATGTTAAACCAGAGGGGTTTGGATATGAGATATTTCCTAGATGGATTCTTCTAAATGATTGGTTGAATAATTGATAAATAGAAATGAATGTAGTTTGAAACTATATGATTGTTTATTTTCTGGTAATTAGTTGTATATTACATCATTTTTTCATATTACCTACTATATATATTCAATAAATGTTAGGAAAATATCTTTCGGTGGATACCTACTACGATTTGTCACACACTATGATTGGGTTATGCTATTGGGCCCAAATTGATTATATTGTTGCAGGTATAAATAAGGGAAAGTTCCCTTCTACTTCAGCAACTTCATAGTTGTGGATCTTGGGAACATGGGACCAAGAAGAGGATTAGGATGATACTGGAGTTTACTTTTTTTCTTTTACATTGGTTTAGAACTATATTTCCACCATTGTGACATGTTTGGTTTTTTCCTAGACATATGTGACATGCATCATTTATATATTTGTGCACCAGTTGTATATTTCCTTTCACTCTTCCACTACTTTCTTATTGTATGTAATTACTGCTCCCGCTGTTGTATGTTTTGTATTACATTGTGTTACTCCTCCAATGAGGGAATAGTTTCCCCACTATTACACCGAAGTCCTTTTCTTCTAGTTGGCATCCTCTGGTGTTCCATGAAATTCACTTATGACCATGTGACTAACCAGGTACGGGGATCCTTTGGGTGGCACCCGGAACTGGGACATTTCAAAGTGGTGTCAAAGGAATTATTTTCATCTTGACTTATAGTTTGGTGCCTATTGAAAGGGGTATGAAGGAATAAGTAGTTGGTAATAATCTGTGCATGGGAGTAGCTAACCCATATACAGGGAAAATCCAATGTGCCTCGATTATTAAAGTTTTATTGTTTTTCAATAATTACTATTGATTTAATTTCTCTGTGGGGTGATTCACATGTTTTTTGTTGTCACCGTTGATGTTATTAAGGTTCTATTTATGTTTAAATCCAATTATATGAGGGTATTCTATCTCATGAATCATATATGCACTTTCTAGAGATCACGTGTAAGGTCTTTTGTCATGCCTTTTAGGATGTATTAATGATTACATGTTTTTGTGATAGATATTGTGCTATATATTCTTGTTTTTGTGATATATTCATGATAGAATACCTACCGTTTTGATCGTAAATTGGAAAAATAATAAAACTTTCATTTCAATGGGCACCAAAATTCATTCCATGAGGTGTTATAGGCCCTCAAGAATCGGAATTTGGTGGATCATGTGATTGATTTCCCTGTTATACTCTGTGATATTCGTGAATATGATGCATGTTTTGAATCTTGAAGAGGATGGAACCCCATGGATCATAATTTGTATTTTAAGGATTGTTTCAGGGTTTTATGGGGTTCTGTTGTAGTTTATGAGGCATACTGTCCATGAAAATCCCCGATTATATGGTGTGTGATGATAAATAAGCACCATGTATCCTTCTGTTTGGGAAGAAAATATTTTACTTAAGTACACACCATGTATGTCATGTACACACTCTGTTATCCTTGACCTTGTGACTAGCTATGTGGGTAGAGATACATGATTGGGAAATGGTTGTTGGAACAAGTCGTGTACTAGGAGTACACGCCATGTTGTAGGGACTATCTATCTGCCCGTGTGACTAATGACACGAATGGATGAAACTCAGGCAGTACTTGTTGTGTCCAAATTGAACACGTCGTGTGAAGTCGACCGTGTTTTCGTTCGTGTGACTAATGTCATATGTATCTGAAATCCTTATAGAACACGCCGAGTTTAGAATATACACATTTTTTTTGGCATAAACACACCATGTAGATTTTTTCTAAGAGAACCATGTGGATTAGCCGTGTAGAGGAACTCGGGTATGGGGAAATATTCAAGTGCTTGTCATGTTAAAAGGGAACATACCATGTGTATGTGGTGTTACCCAACCCATTTTGGCATAAGTATGCGTCCATGATGAAACCTAAGAGAACATGACATGTGGAGGGTATACACACCGTGTAACCTTTTTTGTAAAAAGTTATTATTTTTCTTCTACAATTCCTTTTTTTCACTTTCATGTTTCAGTCCTCAATAATCCTGAACTGTGGTGTGTGCTATAACATGCAGAGTCATGCCACCAATATGTCCTATGGTTGTGCACCAGATATAGGGTAGTGATCAGCAACCGAAAATGGAATATCAGATACTACTTGATGATCCTCTTGACATGCCTGTTTTGGCACCATCCATCATTCCAGATATAGGTGTTGTTACCTAGTTCTGAAGGGGATTCATGAGGTTTATGCATACCTTTAATGGATCACCATACCCTGACCCATCTATGGATGTGTTGACGTCGGATTTCAGCAGTCTCAACCTCCCACTTTCTCAGGGGATGGAAGACCTTAGGATGTAGAGTCTGGGTAAGAATCCATTCTATCTAACTTTAATCATCCCGAGATGGTGGGATGAGGTATCACAATTTGGATGCCAACAAGTTATGCCTTAAGATTAGTTTCATCATACTTTCTATAACTACCTCAACCCATATACATTTATGGTTGATCGAGCCCAAGAGTTTATGATCATGGAGTAGGGTAATCTATCAGTCATGGAGTATTCTTCTCGCTTTATAGATTTGTAGTGCTTCACATCCATTCTATTGGTGACAACTTATTCCTAGCAAGGATGTTTGAGAATCTTATTTGGAACGACATCCAATCTCAGGTGAAAATATTCATGTTGACTTCCATTTCATCTAGAGTCCACTAGGTTCTAATCCCTGAGTGCAACCTGGGGGATTCTGGAGCTGCGGGCTAGGACGGTTCAACATCCTGAGTTGTTACCCTTCCGACTGATAGTCGGAAGTGCCACTGGGAGTCTATACATGGAGATCCGAGTAGGAGATATACTCATTCAGGTATCCATGTGGTATGCTACCTCTAACGAAACAAACATTTGAATAATATTTGTTTCCTAATTTTTTTTGTTATTTTATTTTATATTCAACAAAAACATATCCTTCAATTAATGAAGTGATTATAATTAAAATGATACTGTTGTGTTTTGACTGTTATATGAACGTTGGTCAATATGACCATTGTAAACTAAACACTTGATGTTACAATTATTGTTTATAAATACAAGTGATCGTAGTTAATACCGAAAGAAGAGTCAATGGACTCATCCTGTAGACATGGGTCATACTAAACCCATCTGTCAGAGCTTGGGGAGGAGGTAGCATCTCTGGGCTTTCCTCTAGACCAAGTCCAAGCTGAGCTTCAACATGTGAACCTTGAATGAAATTTCCTAAGGGAGAAGTTCAAACATATAGAAATCACCACTCGGGCAATGTCGTTCGATCTGCCCCAAGATTCTATCACCATAGAACAACTTAGTCTTAGGTCCTATACAGGTGTTATAAGGGGCTATGTAACGAGGCATTAGATACATTTTGTAATCCCTTGGTATAAATAAATTTTTTATTTATTATTATTGTAAAATTTTTAATTTTTAAATGTCTAGATAATAATAGGATGAATATTATTGATGAATTCTAAAAAAGGGTATTTTATAATATTTATGTTAACTTTAAATAATTAATAATGTAAAATGATTTTCAGAAAATGGTCTTCTACAGTTATGACCAGTATGAAATTTAAATTCTAATAAGATCAAAATAATTTTTAGTAAATAGTAAAGTATGAATAGTAACATACCCTTATGAATAGTAATTTATAGTAAAATGGCCAAAAAAAATAAAAACATCACCCAGGAATGTATAAATACAATTTAGACATCTTAAAAGTGAAAAAATGGTCATAGTATATGTTTTTTTATTTTTGTAGGTTATAAATATTTTATTTACAATTTTAAAAATAATTTAATAATTTAAGATAAAAATTTATTTTCATAAATTGTAATCATAAATTTTTACTTTATTGTCTTATGGTTATATGATAATTTTATAGGACCTTGATTACTTTTTCATGGGGTTAAAAATGAGTTATAGATTTAATGTTATTTTTTTGGAATATGTATTGATTTTATTTAAAAATTAAATTAAAATTATTTATAAAATTAATTTCATATAATGGATTTCATTTTTGAATTCAGAACATTGATATTAGGTTTTTTTGAATTTATGATATTTTTATTAAATGTTTTGTTTTTCGGTGAATAGTAAAAATACAGTTTTGTGTATCAGTGGGATTAATGACATCATTAATGATGAAATAATTATGTAATAATTCTATTAGACATTTGTATAGTAATATATGTTATGATGTTTCCTATGTGTGAAATACCATGGGAAAATACCATGGGCAAGACCATGGTTTTCAAATACCAACGATTAGGTGTCCCTTAGAAATTAATTAAATATTCTCTCACTTTTCCTATAAATACAAAGCCATTAGTTTATTCATATCATTAAAAAAATCCTTCTCAATGATGTTCTAGTCTTTTTACCTCACAAGGAGTCCTCCAAAGGTGCCCTCAAGCCCCCAAGGTCCCAACCTTCGAGTTTCGAAGTCACTCATCAATGTTAGGGAACCTTTCACACTCCTCTTTTAGTATTGATTTCTTTTAAGTTTTGTCTTCTAGTTTACATATTTTTATATACGGGTATGTTATTATATATTCTTATTAATGTCCATTTAATTTCCAAATGATCACAGGCCCCTTATTCTCATATCATTTTATTTTTTGCATTATTATTTGACGCCATTCGGATGCGGAATTTTCATAAAAGAAATCACATTTTCTTTTTTCTTTCATGTTTCCATTTCACATGGTATTTCATTGCATGCCATTATATTATTTATATTTTATTCTATACCTCTATTGAAAAATGAAACATTTATGAATGATATACCCGTTTCCCTTATCTTTTTATTGTTTTCTAAAACCATGTTATATAGTCGATATACTGTAGATATTTTGTCTCAAAATTTCTATCTTTCTCTAAAAATATTATCTTATATTATTCATGTGAATACCAAGAATTATTTAGTTTATAGGGGTGTTCATAAAGACATAAAAATGATATTATTGGTTCTGTAATTAACATAGATAAAACACTTACTCTCTTTCCATGGGTTATAAATGACATAATGGTCTTGATTTTAATTAATTTTCAAAACGTCATGATATTGATATGAAACCAATTTCATATATTATCTTTGGTTTATTTATGAAATGTATGATTAGGAACTATGTCTATAACATTAAAATAATTAAATATTAACGGTGCTCCTTGATAGCACTTTAATTCATTGGATAAATAATTTAATCTCTAGAGATGACAAGTTTCATGATACCTTGGTGAATAACTTTGTTAATTCTAATGGCACATTGAAGATGAACCTTGGTGATATGTTCATGAATATCTAAGAGAAATGATGTTTCCACATATTCATGTTATGATTCGTGTTATTTTTATTATGATATTCCTCTTTTCCATTTCTCAAGTCTTATGGTTTTCATCATGTTCTTATTGATATCACAAGTAAACTGATTCTCTTGTTTTTTTTACTGGGCCATCTTCCCACCCTTTCCATTGATGTATATCTCAAGGTTATGAGATGAATTAATTGTACATAGGATGAACATTTCATTAATATTTTCAAGGGTATTTTAAAAATTGTTTTAAGTTTTCATGCTTTATTGTTCCTGATTTCCAAGACATGAGACTTTAAACATCCTCTATTTGTAAAATGTAATGAAAAGTTATGTAATTAAATGGCGGGATTACATAGTGGTATCAAAAGATATATTAGTTATTTATGGAAATTAGGATTTGAATACAATACGATGAACCCAATTAAAAAGTTCAAATATATGAATACTTCTTAGTATTTTGTGATTATTGAGTAAGTTGTTTTTCAAGAAAATTAAATCCATGTCTAGATACGAGTAGGTAGAGGCATCTCTGGCATGGATGATCCTAGGAGTTAAATATATGAAAAGGAGATTCGGGCATGACCAGGGGTATCCGGGTAAATTACCGTGGGCCTTGCAGCAATCTTGGTTACAACACTCCCTGGGGATATGTTTGGTTAATCATAAGATTTTTATGAATCATTATGAAGGATTTATAGAGAAATGTAATTGATTAAAGAAGGAAGTTTTAAGACATAAATTCCATTATAGTAAAAATATTCATAAATGAAATAATATTCTCACTACGGTTTAATTATTTTAGAAAATGGAAGGAAATAGGATGAACTGTGCAATTGGTGACCGTAATAGACCATGCACTAACGTACCTCTGAATGAAGCCAGAATGGAAACATTCATGCGAATGATGACCCAACTAACTCATGTTATGGGAAATAACATGAATCAAGATGAGAGACTGATCTGAACACAAATGGAACAACTTTATGTTGAATCCTTTATGTGTCAACAACCACCAACATATAGTTGATCTACTGGCCCATTGAATGTTGAACAGTGGATCAGCTCTATCGAGAAGATCATTTCTCTGCTCAGTTATTTTGAACAACAGAAGGTTACCTTGGTTGTTTATCTCTTAGAAGGATAAGATTATTAGTGGTTAGAACTAATTAAAAACACAATCCCAAAAGTGGAAGTTAAATCTATAGAGTGGGATGTTTTTAGAGGTATATTCCTTATCAATTATTTCCCTCATTCCATGAGAACAAGAATAGAGAAGGAATTTCTTGAGCTGAAGAATAAGGAGAATGAATCTATGAGAAGCTAAGATATTACCTTCACATGAATTTCATGTTATATCATTAGATATTTCATGGATAAAAATGGTAAGTTTGATTGATTCTTCAGTGTACTGAGACCTCATATGCAGACGAATCTAGCAAATCGAGACTATGATAGCTATGAGGAGATCGTGTAGAATGTGGTGAAATTTGAACTAGAATTTGGTGAGATGCAATGGCCTCATAAATCCAATGATAAAAAGATATCAATGGAGCCAAGAATAGATGGGGTCATTGAATAGGGAAGAGGAGGAAAACAAGTAAAAGGTCCCATGTGTAATAAATGTGGGAATAAGCTTTCAGGGAACTACCTTCTAGAAAGAGGTAATTTCTACAAGTGTGGTAGAGATGGCCACATTGTGCGAAACTATCATAGTGAGGTGAAGCCTAAAATTTAAAACACTAATGACAAGGAGTAGATGGTGAAAGCCCTGCTTAATTTCCAACTCTATAAGTGTGAAAAACTTGGGCACCTTTCCAATCACTGCCTAAATATGAGGGAAGTGTTGGGGAATCACCATCAGCCTTAGTAATGGACAGGGGAACAAGGTCATACTTTTTCAATCACTACAGCTGAAGATCAAGCGCCAAATGATGTGGTGGTATGTATTATTGTAGTTCTCTCAAAGATAGAAAGTACTTTGTTTTATTATGGTTCTACACATTGCTTTATTTCCTCCATGTTTGCAAAGAATTTAGAATCAACCTCTGATTTTCTAAAAGTAGAGTTATCAGTCAAGACTCCTGGTGGTATTATCAAAGAATCATCAGTGTTTAGAAACTCATGTATTTACTTTTGTGAGCACAATCTTATTTCAAATCTAGTTTTCATTCTCATGCTATAATTTGACATTATACTAGGGATGGACTGGTTCTCAAAGTATAATTCTATGATCTAATGCAGATGCAAGGAAATATCAGTAGTTTTGAATGGAAAACATATAGTTATCTTCTAAGGAGATATATCTCAACCTTGTCTTGGTCTATAATAACCACCTATATCATTAATAATGTAGTTGATCAAAAACCCCATATTGGATGGAAACTGTGGAGATGGAGGATTTAAAGAAACAACTCCAAGATATTTTGGAGAAGGGGTTTATCTGACCCAGTGTGTCTCCTTGGGGATCACCAGTTCTGTTTTTGAAGAAGAAGGATGGATTAATGAGACTATGCCTTGATTAAAGAGAATTCAATGGGATCACAGTGAAGAACCAATACCCTCTTCCAAGAATTTATGTCTTATTTGACAAACTTCATGGGGCTAAATTGTTCTCTAAGATTGATCTTTGATTTGGTTGTTGTCAATTAATGGTAATTAAAGAAGATATTCTAAAAACTACCTTCTGATCAAGATATGGGAATTATGAGTTTGTTGTTATGCCCTTAGAACTAACTAATGCTCCTTCTATTTTTATGGATTTAATGAATAGAGTTTTTAAAGACTACCTTGATAACATTGTGAATGTTTTTATTGATGATATTTCGATATATTCCAAAAGTTGTGAGGAGCATGAGGATCATATATGGGTTATTTTGAAAACTCTAGGGAAGGAGAGGGTTTTTGGTAATTTCATCAAATGTTAATTCTAGTTAGAACAAGTTGCTTTCTGGGTGCCCATTTTTACCAATGAAGTAAAAACAGTTTACCCTGCAAAGACAAAAGTTGTAGAGGAGTGGGCTTAACTTACAACAATAACTGAGATTCTTAGTTTCGTTGGATGAACGGGATATTATAGGAGGTTTATGAACTACATTTCTAGACTTTCTAATCCATTAACCATGTTAACTCAAAATTGGGGTTAATTTCATCATGACAAAGGAGTGTGAGGAATGTTTCCAAGAGCTGAAGAAGATATCGTTTACTGAAAATGTGTTAACTCTACCCTCAAGTGAAGAAGGATTTGTTATTTTTAGTGATGCATCTACGAAAGAAATTGGTTGAATCCTCATGAAAAAGGAGAAATTAATTGCATATTCTTCTCAACTATTGAAGACTCATGAGCAGATCTATCCTACACATGATCTGGAGCTCGCTGCAGTCGTTTTTGCTCTAATGATATGGAGGCACTATCATTATGGCGAGAAATGTGATATATTCATAGAAAATAAATGTTTGATGTATATTTTCACAAAATAGGAAATGAAAATGATACATAGGATATGGTGGGAACCTCTCAAAGGCTATTATTTTCAATTCATTATCATCCCTGAAGAGAAAAAATGGTGTCGATGCATTAAGTAGGAAAGCCACAGTTGTTCTTTCCTTGATGATGATTCAAAGAGATCCTTTGATAAATGACCTAGTAATTCTAGACATGGGAATTATAAGGGAAGGGAAATCATCAACCCTAAAACAAATTATTTCTCAGCTGTCATTACTAGAGAAGATCAAGAAAGAACAGAAAGAAGATCCATTATTACAAAAGATGTTTGAGGCTATGAAATATGCTATGTTTCCTGATTTCTATATTGATCAAGAAGGTGTAATGAAATTCTTTACAAGACTATGTGTTCTATATACTCTATAAATAAAGAAGGAGCTGATGGATGAAGCTCATAGCTCTAATTTTTCCATACATCCTAGAAGAACAAAAATGTATAGGGTCCTTCATGATCTTTTTTAGTGGGACAATATGAAAAGGGATATTGTGGAAAAAAATTCAAGGTTCCTGGTATGTCATAAAGTGAAGTAAAAGTGACAAATTCCTAAAGGGGTATTACAACCACTACCCATACCTGCATGGAAGTGGGACGATATCACTATGGACTTTGTCACTAGTCTCCCTAGATGTTCTAAAGGAAACAATGTGATATGGGTTATTATAGACCATCTCACCAAGACTGCCCATTTTATCTCAATTTGGGAAGATTTCTCTATTGATCAACTTTCCAAGATTTAAATGAAAAAAGTGGTAAGGTTTAATGGAGTTCCACTTTCTATCGTATCTTATCATGATCCAAGGTTCACATCAAAATTCTTGAGAAGTCTTCAACATGATCTGATCACAGAATTGAATTTTAGTATGGCCTATCACCCCAAAACTAATGTCGAATCTAGAAAGGCTATTTAAACACTTGAGGATATGTTGAGTGCATGATAAATGGAATTTAATGATCGATGGGATCAATATCTTCCATTAGTTGAGTTATCTTACAACAATAGCTTCCACATGAGCATTCAAATGGAACCCTATGAAGCTCTATATGGTAAGCGATGTAGAAATCCTACTTTTTGGAATGAAGATAGTGAGAGAAAGCTTTTGGGGCCTTATCTTATACAGGAGATGACATAAAAGATCTATTCCATCCAACAACAAATTAAAGAAAATCATAGTTGGCAAGAGAGCTATGCCGACAACCGTTGAAGGGACTTGGATATTGATGTTGGTGAAAAATTATTTCTTCAAATTTCATCTTGGAAGAGAATCATGAGGTTTGGGAAGTATGGGAACCTTATCCCTAGGTACATTGGCCCCTATTAAATCTTTTATCGCATAGGAGTAGTGGACTATCAGCTTCCACCTCCTCCAAATCTTGCACAAGTTCATGATGTCTTTCATGTGTCCATCTTGAAGAGGTACATACATAACCCTTCACATGTACTAAATCTAGAGGTGGTAAAACTGGAACATGTCCTATCTTATGAGGAGTATCCGGTGGAGATCTTGGATTGTAGAGACAATGTTCTACACAACAAGACTACCCACCATGTTAAGGTGTTGTGGAGGAACCACAAATGCGAAGAAGCCACATGGGAACCAGAGAATTCTATGAGGTAGAAGTACCCAAACCTTTTCTATTTCGAGGGTACCAGTTAAAATTTCAGGGATGAAATTTCTTAAGAGTGGAAGAATTTAACAACCAAAACTTTTGAATAATAGTTCTTTCCCAAATTTTTGTGTTATTTTATTATATACATGACAAAACCATATCCATTAATTAATGAAGTTAGTATAATTAAAAAGATATTATTGAGTTTCGATTATTGTATGATTGTTTTTCAATATGACAATAAGAATGTAAACTCTTAACATTAAAATAAATGTTTATAAATAAAAGTGATCTTGGTTAATATAGAACGAAGAGTTGATGGCCTTATCTAGTAGACTCGGTCTGTACCAGTCCCATCAGCCATAGCTTGGGAAGGATGTAGAATCTCTGGGCTTTGCTCTGGACCAATCCCAAGATGATCTTCCACATGTGAATCTTTAATGAAAACTCTTAAGGGATAAGTTCAACTTTATAGAAATCACCACTCAGGCAATGTTGTCTGAGATGCCCCAAAATTCTATTACCATATCACTCCTTACACTTAGGTCCTATGCAGGTGTTATAAAGAGCTATGTAACGAGGCCTTAGATACCTTTTGTAATCTCTTGGTACAAATTAATTTTTTATTTCTTATTATGGTAAAATTTGTGCTTTTTTAATGTTCAGATAAATATAGGAAGAATATTATTGATGAATTTTGGAAAAGGGTATTTTGAAATATTTATGTAAACATTAAATAATTAATAATGTAAAATGATTTTCAAAAAAGGGTATTCCACAGTTGTGACCAGTATGAAAATTATGGTCTAATAAGATCAACAAAATTTTTAGTAAATTGTAATGTATGAATAGTAACATACACTTATGAATAGTAATGAATAGTATATTGGCTAAAAAAATAAAAACATCACCAATGAATGTATAAAAAAAATTTATACATCATAAAAGTGAAAAATTGATCAATGAATAGATTTTTTTATTTTTTTGGGTCATAAATATTTTATTTACAATTAAATAATTAATTTAATAAAATAAAATGAAAATTTATTTTCATATAATGTAATCATAAATTTTTACTTTATTTTCTTATGGTTATACGATAATTTTATGAGACCTTGATTACTTTTTCAAGGTGTTACAAAAGGATATATATTTTTAAAGTTTTTTATTTCTAATAAATAATGATATTATTTAAAAATTAAATCAAAAGTTTTAAAAAATTCTTATAAGATAATGGAGTTAATTTTTTAATTCAAACAAATCGATATTATTTTATGGTGAATTTATGATATTTTTATAAATTTTTTTGTTTTTCTATGAATACTAAAAATACAGTTTTGCGTTTCAATGGGATTAATGACATCTTTAATGATGTAATAATGATGTAATAATTCTAATAGACTTGTTAACAGTAAGATATTGTATGAGGATTCCAAGGTGTCCAATACCATGGGAAGATACCATGGGAAAGCCCATGGTTTTTCAAATACCACCGATGATGTGTCCCTTGGAAATTAATTAAATATTCCCTCAATTTTCCTATAAATACCAAGCTATTAACTCATTCATTTAATTCCAAAAATCACCCTCAATTAATTTTTTGTCCTTTTACCTCCCAAGGAGTCCTCCCAAGCTTCCCTCAAGCCCCCAAGATCCCAACCATTTATCTTTCTAAGTCACTGTTCAAGGTAAGGGAACCAATCATCATCCTCTTTTAAGTCATGTTTTACTTTACAATATGTCTTCTAGTTTCTATATTATTATGTGGGTGTGTGTTCTTATATGTTATTATTACCATCCATTTCATGTCAAAATTATGTGACACCATTTCTTATCTCATCAATTTATTTTCTGAATTTTTCTGTGACGTCGTTAGGCTGCAGAATTTTCGTAAAAGAAATCAAATTTTTGCTTTTTTTACAGCTTTTTTTTCCTGTGGTATGTCATTCCACACCATTATATTATTTCAATTTTATTCAATCTCTCTAATGAAAAAATGATTCATTTATATATGGGATACCCTTTTCCCCACTCTTTTTATTGTTTTCTAAAACTATGGAATATAGCCGTTTTGTTGCAGAAATTTTGTTTCAAAATTTCTCTCTCTTTCTCTCAAGAAATTATCATATCTTATTCATGTGAATACCCAGACATATTTCGTTTTTTGGTGTGTTCATAAAGACAAAAAAATAATATTCTTTTCTCTTTAATTGACATACATAAAACCTTTATTCCCTTTCCATGGATTATAAATGACATAATAATCTTGTTTTTAAACACTTTTTAAAATGTCATGATTTTGATATGAAACCCATTTCTTTTATTATATTTTTGTTATTTAAGAAATTTATGATTATAAACTATGTGGATTACATGGAAATAAATACATATTAATGGTTCTCCCTAATAGCACTTTAATTCATTGAGCAACGGATTTAATCTCAAGACATGACAAGTTTCACAATACACTACCGGAATGTGGGTTTTCCCCACACTTCCATACCAATTGTTTCATGAAACCGTTGGTAAAGGATGGTTTAGGAAGGATTTACCAATGGTACCTTAGAACCATTGGTATAGGTGTGTTTGTGGGAGCTTTTAGCAATATTTCCTTAGAACTGTTGGTATAGATGTATTTTAGAGGAGTTTTACCGATGGTTCAATGAGAACCGTTGGTATAGGTGTGGTTCGGGGAAGATTTTACCAACAGTTCTAAGGAACTATTGGTATAGGTTTGGCCTGAAGGTATATACCAACATTTTTTATAAACCATTGATAAAACTTTCCACCAAATTACTAGCGGCCCGTCCTCTCCCCCATTCGCGATACAGAACCCTAAACGGGAGCAGCAGGCGATCATGGAGCTCCTTCGGCGGGAGCAGTTTGGCGATCTTGGAGCTCCTTCGGCTTCCTCTTCCTCCATCTCATCCATGGTGTTGAATCTCCATCCGATTCTTATCAGAACCATCCTAAATTAGGTATTTTCTTAACTAGTATGTTATTTTTTATTGAATTTTATCTAATATTTAAGTTTTTAGTTTTGATTTTGATGTGTATATGTTTTTGTTTCTGTTTTTATTTAACCTATATGTGATGAGCTTGTATCGTCATTAAGATGTGTCCAGTGGTTCTTTGAATATTTTTTGGTGGATAATGAATGGTTTAGGACCTGCATTAGAAGTAGCTTCCAGTGAGACGATTTTAGTATAAGGGGAAACAAGATTATGATCTACAAGGGGTGATTGAGTTTGTAGAGACCAAACATAGTTTGTTCCTTGTGTTCAATAACCATAAATAGAGTGTTCCAATTAGGTGGTCATCAGTAAAGATGTAGGTACGATTTCCAGGTCATATTTCATGAAGTTGAATATGTGGCGCTATAGCGGTTTTGGATTGTTTGAGGTACTCTTAGTGTATTGTAAACCTTCATTTGTTCCATATTCATTTAAATTTATTTAATATCATTTTTCCCACACACCATTATATCCTCTCAAACTATATTTAGAGTGTATTTTTATTCTTATGGTGTTAAAATTTTTATTAAATGTCCATACTAGCTTTTTTTATGTGTTCTAGATGTTTAGACTGATGACAAGGCTGCATGATTATTGTGGGGGTATTCATTTTATATACATATACCTATACTATGTCATCAAATGAATCAAATAGTTATATTCCTTACATATTTTTATCAAATGAATCTGAAGGAGGGTTGTGTAATCATATGGGGATAGAAAATATGTAGTTTTTGTTATTGAGTAAGAATTTTAGGTGGGAAGTTGATATGTGAACCACCTAGTTTATGTGATTGTTCATACTTTTATAGAATAGAATAAAGATATTATGTTGGAGGATACCAAGGTTGTTAGGGTTTTTGTTTTTGTTTTTTATGAGGTGGTTGTGATGATACTCCATTGACGTGATGTTGAGATTGAGATAGACCAAAATCTTGGTGCTTCTCTAATTTGAATAGCTCTTAGTCTGTTGTATCCAGTATTGACACACAAAATGATTTTTATAAATAAAATCTTATTGAATTGTAATCATTAATATGTCACAGCGTCAATCATTAAAAAATAATTTCATAAACTATATTGTCATTTCATCTATAAATATAATGATTAAAGAGACATTATATGGATGTAAAATCATATTCATGAGATCTGTGAAGAAAATTATAGTGTTTATCAACCCAAAAGTCATGGAAAAAAATAATAAAAACCATATCTACTCCTAAAATCAATCTTGGGAATGATTCTTTATATGACCCACTACTAATGGTATATTTAAGGATGTTAATCCATAAAAGCAACAAAATATCCTGTAACCGATCAATTTTTCTTAATATTTGTTATGGAGAACTTATTCATCTATATTAACTAATTAAGATTCATTGATAGCCCACCCACCCCACCCCCGGGCACCCGCACACCACCCCCCGGTCACCCCCATCCCCACGGACACCCCCACCCCTGGAAAGCCCCCCCCCCCACCACCTTGACACCCTCAACCCCACTGGATTGCGCCTCCACCCGTGTGGACAGCTGGACCACCCCCCGTCGATAGCCCTCCCACCCCCCTGGACAGCCCGCCCACCCCCTGGACACTCTAGACCCCCTGGACAGCCCCGCCACCCCCATGGGTAGCCCACTGACCCCTGGACACCCCGTACCCCTCAGACAGCCCCACCCAGCCCCTGGACACCCCGCTCACCTCCTTGGATAGCCCGCCCACCCCCTGGTCTCCGCTACCCCATTGGACAGCCTGACCACCCCCGCGGACAGCCTGCCCACCTGGACACCCTGACCCCCCAAGACAGCCCCTGACCCCCTAGACATCTCCGACCCCCCGGATGTCCCCACCACCCCCCTAGACACCCCACACCCCCTGGAAATCCTGAACCCCCCTTGGACAGTCCTGCCACTCCCCTGATCCTCATCCTACTCCTCATCCTGATCTCCCTGAAGAAGTTAAAGAATAAAACTCATGTACTCCCAACAAGATCCTGAAGTATTATGTATTCCTTGATCCACTTCCAATATCTTACTAGGAAATCCTTGAATATAGGCATTATAAATTCTATATCATATTTTCTTGTATACACTGTATTTTTTTTATTTCTTAATATGATTATCATAGAGAGTAATGCGTCAGTTATGCTTTTATATAAAGTAAAAAATTGTCATTAACTAAATATTTTTTTGAATAAACTTCAATATTATTGAATTGCTTTGAAATGACTTATTGAAATTTTTTTACAGAATGGACAGAAGTTGGATGTACAAAACTGATCGAATTTCAACTGATTTTCAAAATAATTTGAACATATTTCTAGATTTGGAATTTGACAAGTCTTCAGATAGTGGTCACATACACTGCCCATGTTTTAATTGTGTTGGAAGACTTTTGTTGAGTCGTGAAGCAGTTAGCTATCGTATAACCAAATATGGTTTCCAAACAAACTATTATGTGTGGTATCATAATGGAGAGAAAATGGAATCTCAAAATGTTGATGATCTAAATGATAGGACTGAATTGGAGAGTTTGATATATGATCGGTTTCCATTTGTTCAGCATCATGAGAAGGAAAGGATGTCAAGCAAAAAAGATTTCGATACAAGCACAGATGATGCGTCCAATGAAAATGATGATGTTGATAGGGTGAAAAAATTGAATGATGTTGTGACGACTCCAGTATATTGGCAATGTGGTAAATTAAAAAAGATGGAATTTTTAATTCGATTGCTTCATGGGAAAACAATGTATGGGATTTCAAATACTGCAATTGATTACATTCTTACCTGCTTGAAGGACTTACATCCAGATGATGCATATATTCCCTCAAACCACTATATGGCATGGAAGTTAGTTGATGTACTTGGATTCTCAAAAAAAATCCATGCTTCCCCGAATGATTGCAGCTTATTTTGGGATGAAACTGCTGAAATAAATGATTGTATCAAATGTGGAACCTCCCGATGGAAGCCAAAAGTTGTTGGAACACCATCTCGTGTGCCACAAAAATTAATGGGACACATTCCATTGATCCCCAGATTACATAACCTTTTCATGTCTGATAAAATATCCATAAAAATGCGATGGCATGAAACCGAGATAAAAAAGAATATTGAAGAGTTGGTTAACCCTGTAGATGGATTTGCAAGGCAGATTTTTGATGGTCGATATCCTAAATTTTCAGCTGACGTGCGTAATGTGAGACTGGGTCTTGCATGTGACGGTTTAAATTCATTTGGACAGATGCTTACTTTGCACAGCACATGGTCGGTTTTCAAACACATTTATAACCTTCCCCCTTGGTTGTGTATGAAAAAGCCTTACACTTTCTTGAGCATACTGATATCTGGCCCTTCTGATCCCAGGAATGATATAGATGTATACATGAAACCTTTAATAAAATATTTGAGTCTTCTTTGGGATTGGGTGTGCCCACATACGATGCATGTTCGAAAGACATATTTTAGATGCATGATGCGCTTTTGTGGACGATCAATGATTTTCTTTCATATGCAATGATGTCTAGATGGAGCACAAAAGGAAAATTGTCATGTCCTATTTTTATGAAGAATACTCGATCGAGAAGACTGAAATATCGTCGTAGTTTTAGTTTTATGGGACATCGACGATTCTTTCCAATGAACCATCAATATAGAAACAATCGTCGAAGATTTGACAATACCATGGAGAATGAAGATCCACCTCAACATATGTCTAGAAGTAATGTGCTTAATGAATTGAAAGATTTCAGTTATTCATTTGGGAAGTGTGTAATGAAATCTAGAAAGAGGAAAAATGTTTCCAATG
Organism: Viscum album; assembly: GCA_963277665.1. Classification (NCBI taxonomy): domain Eukaryota; kingdom Viridiplantae; phylum Streptophyta; class Magnoliopsida; order Santalales; family Viscaceae; genus Viscum; species Viscum album. The sequence continues at coordinate 1,551,868,063 of OY728161.1, read as the reverse complement.
ATACCTGTTATAGTTGGAAGAAGAATAGTATATTCTTTGAGTTGTCGTATTGGTCAACCAACTTGTTACGTCATTTCTTAGACGTGTCCAGAACAAATGCATTCGGATTCTATTGATACTTTAGGAAAAGTATCCATGGGTCATTTGTGATGCGTATGAGTCAACCCCGACTCAATCTGAGGCACGGTGTGGCTGGTACCACTCGAAGTGTCTAATTTTTATTTGAAATGGACAGGTTTTTAAGTGAAAACAACAACCGGCATATGGAAAACTGACCAAACGCATTCAGATTCTATTGATACTTTAGGAAAAGTTTCCATGGGTCATTTTTTACATGTATGAGTCAACCCCGCCTCAATCTGAGGTTTTTTGTGGCTGGTACCACTAAAAGTGTATTTCTTTTGTTTAAAATGGATGCGCTTTAAAGTAAAATAAATGACATACATAAAATCGATCAAAATTATTTCTGATTCTGTTGATACTTTATTAAAAGTATCCATGGGTCATTTGTGATGTTAACGAGTCAACCTCGCCTCAATCTGAGGCGCGGTGTGGCCGACACCTCTCAAAGTGTCTCACTTTTCATTGAAATGGACAACAGTTTATGTCAAAACAACAACTGGCATACGGAAAACGGACCAAACGCCTTCGGTTTTTGTTGATACACTAGGAAAAGTATCCATGGGTCATTTGTGATGTATATGAGTCAGCCCCACCTCAATATGAGGCACAGTGTGGCCGGTATCACTCTAAGTTTCTCGCTTTTATTTGAAATGGACTAGATTTTAGGTGAAAACAACAACCGGCATATGGAAAACCGACCAAACACATTTGGATTCTTTTTATACTTTAGTAAAAGTTTTCATGGGTCATTTGTGACATGTACGAGTCAACCCCACCCCAACTTGAGGGTCGGTGTGGCCGGTACCGCTCAAAGTGTCTTTCTTTTGTTTAAAATGGATGTGATTTTAAGTAAAATAAACGTCGTACGGAAAACTGACCAAACACATTCAGATTTTGTTGATACTTTAGGAAAACGATTCATGGGTCATTTGGGACGTGTACGAGTCAACCCTGCCATAATCCGAGGAGCGTTGTGGCCAGAACCACTCAAAGTGTCTCACTTTTCATTGAAATGGACAACAGTTTAAGTCAAAACCACAACTGACATACGGAGAACGGACCAAACCCATTCGGATTCTATTGATACTTTAGGAAAAGTATCCATGGGTCATCTTTGACGTGTACGAGTCAACCCCGCCTCAATCTGAGGCATTGTGTGGATGGTACCACTCGAAGTGTCTCACTTTTATTTGAAATGGACAGGATTTTAAGTGAAAACAACAATCGGCATACGGAAAACTGACCAAATGCATTCAAATTCTGTTGATACTTTAGTAAAAGTTTCCATGGGTCATTTTTGACGTGTATGAGTCAACCCCGCCTCAATCTGAGTGCTGGTGTGGCCGGTACTGCACAAAGTGTCTTTCTTTTGTTTAAAATGGATGCGCTTTTATGTAAAATAAACGACATACGGAAAACCGACAAAAAGAATTCGGATTATGTTTATACTTTATAAAAATGATCCATGGGTAATTTTTGATGTGTATGAGTCAATCCATCCTCAATCTGAGGTGCGGTGTGGATGGCACCACACAAAGTGTCTCACTTTTCTTTGAAATGGACAACAGTTTAAGTCAAAACAACAACTGATATACGGAAAACAGACCAAACGCATTCGGATTCTATTGATATTTTAGAAAAAGTATCCATTGGTAATTTTGGACGTGTATGATTCAACCCCGCCTCAATCTGAGGCACGGTATGGCTAGTACCACTCAAATTGTCCCACTTTTATTTGAAATGGACATGATTATAAGTGAAAACAACAACCGTCATACGGAAAACCAACCAAACGCATTCGCATTCTGTTGATATTTTAGGACAAGTTTCCATGGGTCATTTGTGACGTGTATGAGTCAACACCGCCTCAATTAGATGGATGGTGTGGCTAGAACCACTCAATGTGCCCTTCTTTTGTTTAAAATGGATGCGCTTTTAAGTAAAATAAACGACATAGGGAAAACCAACCAAACGAATTTGTATTGTGTTGATACTTTAGGAAAACAATAGATGGGTCATTTATGACGTGTATGAGTCAATCCTACCTCAATCCAAGGCGTGGTGTGGCAGGAACCACTCAAAGTGTCTCACTTTGCTTTGAAATGGACAACAGTTTAAGTAAAAACAACAACTGACATACGGAAAACAGACCAAACACATTCGGATCCTATTGATAATTTAGGACACGTATCCATGGGTCATTTTTGACATGTATGAGTCAACCACACCTCAATATGAGGCACGTTGTTCCTGGTACCACTCAAACTATCTCACTTTTATTTGAAATTGACAAGATTTTAAGTGAAAACAACTACTGGCATACAAAAAACTGACCAAACGCATTCAGATTCTATTGAAACTTTTGGAAAACGATCAATGGGTCATATGTGACGTGTACGAGTCAACCCCGCCTCAATCTGATGAATCGTGTGGACAACACCGCTCAACGTCTCTCTTTTTTTTTGAAAAGGACATCATTTTAAGTGAACATAACTGAAATTTACACTCATCAACGATAGTCGCAAACTCTTTTTCATGAGTTGGGTAGTTTCACTCTTGGGGTCATAAGTGACGGGACTCCTAAGAAAATACCTTTTCACCATATATTATAAATAATACATATTCAATGAAAAATTCATCACAAATAATTACATACCCAAATCTAGGATCAGAAAAAAAAAAAGGGATATGAGCCATTTTCAAATCTTATTTAACTCTAATAGGTATTTCTCAAACTATTATTCCTATTAGAATATGATGGGGATGTGGGGGGTTGTTCTAGTTGGGGGGTTGTACAGGGGTGAGGTGAATTACTATCGGATGATTATTTTCATATGAAGATTGATATAGGGAATTGTAGTACAAGACATGGTTGGAAGAGTTTGATGGTTTTATGTGTCTTTTTGTGCTATTTTAGGTGTTTTTACACTATTTTATGGTTGTATTTGGTTTTTGTGATATTTTTTATGCAGGTGTAGGTGTATAGAGGAGGGGATACTGGAGGGGGGCTGTTGTGCAGCAGTTCTGGAAAAAATCAATACCAACGGTTCTAAACCGTTGGTATAAGAGTGCCGGAATTCAGCAAAAACACTATACCAATGGTTTAGAAGTTTTGGTATAGGTGTTTTGGAATTCTGGAAAAACACAATACCAACGGTTTAGAACCGTTGGTATAGGTGTTTTGGAATTTTGGAAAAACACAATACCAACGATTTAGAACCGTTGGTATAGGTGTTCTGGAAAATCACATTACCAACGGTTGAAAACTGTTGGTATAATAATTCTCAAAAAATGTAGTACCAACGGTTATAAACCGTTGGTATACATTGGGAGAAATTTAATAAAACAATATACCAACGATTTAGATCAAATCATTGGTATAAGGCTTTCCTCATGGATTACTAACCAACGGTTAGGAAAACCATTGGTATAGGCTATACCAATGGTTTTCCAGCCTCTACCAATGTTTTAGAACCGTTGGTATAACCTTATTATCTAGTAGTGATACCTTAGTGAATAGCCTTGGTAATTTTTATGACACCTTGGGGATGAACTTTGGTGATATATTCATGAATGTATAAATTAAATGTTTTAGCCACATATTGATGTTATGATTCATGTTCTTTTTATTATGATATGCCTCTTTTTCTATTTCGCATTTCTAATGGTTTTCGTCATGTTCTTATTGATATCACAAGTAAACTGATTCTCTTATTTTCCTTACTGGGCCTTCTTCTCACCCTTTCATTTGATGTATGTCTCCAGGTTATGAGATGTAGTAAATGTACATAGGATGAACATTTCAAGAAGTTTTTCAAGGGGATATAAAAGAATTTTTTTATGTTTTCATGTTTTATTTTCCCTAATTCCCAAGACAATATACTTTAAATATGATGTGTTTGTAAAATAAAATGAAAAGTTATGTAATAAAAAAGCAAGATTCCATTCTACCATTGTGGGAAGTGTGGGTATACAATTCCACACTACCCAATAGATCCATTTGAGTGCTGATCTTGTGGCAAGATGGGTTATATTCAATGTTTTGGTCAGATTTTCTCACCCGTAATTGGTTATAGGGGTTTTTATATAACTCCAAATTCAGGAGAAGGACCACCAATTTCTATTCATTATTGAAAATAGAGATTTTCGGGACATTCTGGATGAGGTGGTGGTTTTTTCTATGGGAATAAAGCTATTGGTTCTAGAAACAGTCGTAGGGTGTATTATCTTTGGGATCTCGGACATCTTCACAGGGCCATCGCGCAGGTAGGGATTTTTCGCTAGAGTAGACCCAAGAAGAGAAAGATCCCAGACCCTCTATGGTTAGAGGTACGATTTTAGTTGCCTTATTTTTTGATTCTACTCTCTTCGATATAGGGGAATCTGATAGTTTCATATATGTTCCTGTTGTGGAGATCCTTGGCATATTTATCTTTACTTCTCCTAATATCATGACGTTGGACACTCCGTTGGTAACTAGAATGGCTAGTTTAAGTCAATGCAAGGAGTCCCCTCTTGAGGTTGGTGGGTGTCACTTCTTATGGGATGTTTTTGTCTTAGAGACGAAGTGCTATGGATTCATTCTGTAAATGGACTGGTTAGATCCCTTCCAGGAATTCTTAGATTGCTATCATTGTAGGATGAGTTTCACATCACCAGAAAGAGGTTCCTTTATAAACAAGGGTCACTAGGATGTCTAGGCGAGAAGAGCTAGACCTGAGCATCATGGGTTGGGAGAAGTTACAACCCCGATTTCTATTTTATATCTAGATGACCAGGGGACTTCACATATGGACTTTCCTGTAGTGATGGATCATTTCAGGGATGTATATCTAGAAGAGTTTTTAGGTTTTCCTCTATAGAGAGGGGTATAATTTTCTATTGATCTTGTGCCAGTAGAGGTACCTGTTTTTATTACTCTTTATAGGATGGGTACACTGGAGTTAAATGAGATCAAGAAGGATTTAGAAGAGTTATTGGAAAAGGGATTCATACAACCCAGTACTTCTCCTTGGGGTTCTCCTATACTGTTTGCGATGAAGGCAGATGGTACCATTAGACATTATGTGGATTATTGGAATTTGATCAAGTTGATGGTCATGAATGGATATCCATTATTGAGGATTGATGATCTCTTTAATCTTCTTCTAGGATCATAGGTATTCTTGAATATTTAAATGATATCTTATTATCATCTGTTGCACATTATACCATCAGATATATCACGTATAACCTTTCAGAGCTGGTATGTTCTATATGAGTATGTGGTTATATCATTATGTCTATCCAACACGCCTGCAGGATTTATGGCACTTATGAACCATGTTTTCTATCCATATATGAAATCTAATGTGTAATTTTAATGGATGATATCTTGTTGTACTCTCACACTCGACACGACCATGCTACCCCTCTTAAGATCTTTTTGAGTACATTGAGAGAGCATCAGTTATAGGTTGAGATATCAGAATTACACTTTTGGATGGACCATATTCACTTCTTTGGTCATGTCATCTTAGAGACCGGAGTTTCAGTAGACCCATAGAATGTGAGAGCAGTAGTTTCTTAGGAGTATCCGAAGAGCGCCTTTGAGGTATTATGTTTTCTAGTGCAGGCTGGTTACTATAAACGTTTTATACAAGACTTTGCATGACTAGTAGTACCACTGATGGGCCTGACTAAGAAAGGTGTGAAAAATTTGTGGACATATTCATATGATTCATCCTTCTAGAAGTAGAAATGGTGGTTTAACATAGCACTGATACTAGTTTTTCTAGATCCTAGAAAGTGATATATTTTTTACTATGATGCATTAATCATCGGGTTGGGAGAAGTTCTTATGCAGGGGAAAGGTGTTGGTGTGTATGAGTGTTGACAGCTGAGGCGACAAGAGAGTAATTACCAAACACATGATCATTAGTTTTCTGTAGTTGTTCATTCTCAGCATTGTTGGATACATTATCTATTGGGATAGAATTTGGTGGTTCTCACCAATCAAATAAGTCTGAAGTATATCACCACTCAACATGATTTGAATTTAAGACAGTGAATGTTGGATGAGTATCTTTAGTCCTTTTACTTTTAGCTTATCTACACGCCTTGGAATCAAAACGTATTGGTGGATGAAATGAGTAGGAGGACTCAGATACATGCATTTCATGAGGCCAGTAGTGAGTGGATGTTTATGGCATTATTATCAAAGATGCATTTGGAGGTTCACAATAGATAGGGGAAGACGTTTATTTCTTCATCAGTTGTTACCTATACTCTAATTGATCAAGTGATAATGATGCAGCTATTAGATTCTTAAGGCCTAGTTCTACGGGATAGTGTGTCATGAGAGGACCATATTCCTAGATGGACATTAGGAGAGGATTAGATCTTTCATTTTCATGGGTACTTATTTGTGTCACCAAACATATGCGAGGAGCTATTGTTGGTTTCTTAGTCTTTAGTTTGGGTAATTTATCATAGTTTCACAAAGATGTATAGAGTTTTACACTGTCAGTATAGGTGTCTAGGCATGAAAAGAGATAATAATAGTTTTGTTGTGATGTGTTCCTCTTGTTAGCAGGTGAAGGAAGCGTACCATCGACCAGCATGGCTTTTGAATCAGTTTCCCATTACCTAGTGGAAGTGGAATGATGTCGCGATGGACATCAAGATAGGTTTATCGAGGCCGCTTCATGGGAATGATGTAGTTTGGGTTTTCATTGGTAGTATCACGAAGGATTCATATTTATTACTGATCATGGAGGCCATCAATGTTAATGATCTAGGAAGGTTTTACATTTGGGAGATTGTACGTTTTCAGGGGGTTCCATACTACATCATTTCAGATCGAGATGCATGTTTTATTTCTCAGGTCAGGTTGGGACTTAAGAGGGATTTGGGTACACGAGTACTTCTTAGTACAACATACCATAAATAGATAGATGGAAAGTCTGAGAACATGATTCATTGGATGAAGGACATGCTCCGCTCATGAGTCCTAGATTTTGGAGGTTCTTGCGAGAATAACATACCTCTAGTGGAGTTTACCTACAATAATAGTTTCTAGGAAACTATTTATATGGAACCTTATGATGCTTGTATGGTAGGACATTCCAATCACCCCTATGATGGATGTATGCTAGAGATGTAGCTATGTCGGGACCTCGTCTTGCCCAGGAGTCAACAGAGATGGTGGAGTTGATTCTGAAGAGGATGGTTGTTGCACAGTCACAGAAGAAGTCTTATGATGATAGATAGAGACGACCTCTAGTGTTCGTGGTCGGAGATTAGGTTTTTCTACATGTCACACCAAGGTTGAGACACATTAGGATTATGATATAGGGGATGCTTTCTCGGAGATATGCTGGTCCTCTTAAGGTTTTGGAGAGAGTAATTCCAGTTGCATATCGACTACCGTTACCTTAGAGGTACTGGGCTTTGCATGACGTATTCCAAATTTCTCTGCCATGAAGTTACTTCTCACACCAATCTCATGTTTTTCTACCTGAGGAGGATGATTTGGAGGTTTACGCATCATTCTAGGTGAACCATATCCAGATTTTTGATCATATAATGAAAGTTCTCCATGGCTGGTTTGTTCCTCTAGTATGGGTATTTTGGTAGCACGGGTTAGTACTAGATGAGACATGGGAGAGGGGGCCGATGTGTGATCATAGTGGTTGGATCTATTCTAGGATTAATCTTCTGTTCCACCTCACATGGGAAATTCATGGATGAATTTCTTTAAAGGGGGATGTTTGAAAGAACCTAGATCTTAATTTCAGGCATGGATCATGATTTTGGTTGTTTTTTAGAAAAAGAGTGTTTTTGTAAATTTAAGCAGTACACACCATGTACATAGGAGTACGTGGCATGTACATTGGAGTACATGTAGGATATTGAACATGTAATGGCCAGTATAGGGCCTTGTGGGGTGATGTGGCAGACCGCTAATGTAGGGGGGCAGTTGAGGTGAATACATAGTGTTTTCATTAATAGTACATGACATGGACTTATTCTTTTATTTAATTAAACAGGTTGGGGTTGCATCTCATTCATAGAAATGTCCTCTTCTAGCCCTGTCTCTTCTAGTAGTGATGAGATTCACCAAATCTTCTCTGAACAACCAACTCACCATTCATTCTCCAAATCAAACACAGTCAATTGTATTGTAATTTCCACTGTGATTTCTTTGTTCTTAGAGAGGATCTCCTCCTTAGTTCTCTTATTTCATGAGATATTCATGGTTGAATTTTTTATTTGATGTTTTTAATATATACGATGTTATAAGTTGATTCAAAGGATCAGGTTCAACTATATTGATCACATTATGTTGAGGTAGGTGGTTTGTGCCTTTATGTAGTTATCTTTGATTAATATGATATAAAAGTTCATAAAATCCTAGATTAGGGTATTACATCTTTTGGAGGACTAACCTTATTTGATTTCTACTATGTTTTTTAGTTGAAAATGGGTTTTGATTATGGTATAGGTTTATTTCCTTGTTTATGGATATGTTTTCCCATGTTTGTTTGATATTGTCTGTTGGGTCTAGAACTGCCAGTGAGGCTACTTTGTTTCCATGCCTAGTGCTGTTAGTATGGATTTGATATTATATGACATGCTTGTGATATTTTTTTTAACTGCATTTCCTTTTACTATATGAGATTAAATTGGCTGTTGGATATCTGTTGTGCACAATTTTATTAATCAGGTATGTGAAAACCAGGATTAGTAAGATCGTGGGGGGAATTGATATTGAGGGATTCCCTCAAAGTGTCTATTATTCATTCCACATTGTGATTCCATATGGTGGATTGATGGTGAGTTCCCTCAGAGTTTCTATAATATACTATTATTAGACCATAGGGGGAATTGGCATTGACTTCTTCCTCAAGGAGTCTGTATTTTATCGTCAAAATACCACATGAGGAATTGATGGTGAGTGCATCCTTAGAGAGTCTATTTTATCGTGAGACCAAAGGGGATAAATTGTGTGAGCTATCCCAGTTGGTCATTATATCTTTATTGATAAATGATAAGTTGAACGGGATGGGATAGGCTGTGAGAACTTTCCCAGAGGGTTTCTTGTGTATGATTGGTTAAATAATTGATAAATGTAAATGAATGTAGTTTGAGACTGTAGGATTGTTTACTTTTTAGTATTTCTTGTTTATTACTTAATTTTTGTATGTTGCCTGCTATATATATTCACTGATAGTTAGTCATATATCTTTAGGTGGCTTCCTGTAGGAATCTTTCTCACATCCAATTTGGGTCACGCTTTGGGGCCTAAAAAAATTATATCGTTGCTGGTATAGATAAGGTAAAGATCCCTTCAACTACAAGTACTTGATTGTTGTGGAACTGAAGAACAGGGGACTAAGATGAGGCTTGATATGATGGTGGAGTTTATTTTTTTTCATGTACATTGGATTAGTATTGTATTTCCATCATTATGACATGTTTGGTTGTTTTCCAAGAATTATGTTAAATTCATCATTTATATATATGTGATCCAGTTTTTATTTACTTTCAGTATTCTGATGCTTTCTGATTGTGTGGTGTTACTACATTCATTGTTTTATGTTATTGTTATTCCACTTTTTTACTCTGCCAGTGAGTGCATAGTTTCCCTACTATCACACACAAGGCCCTCATTGTTATTCGGCTGCCTTTGGCATTCAGGAAACTGCGCTTAAAGCTATGTGACCAACTGGGTACGAGACACCTTTGGGCAGCACACGGAACCAGGACGTTACAAGAATAATGACTGAGATATACTGATCCATATCTTTTTAGGATTTCTACCCCTAGATGGATCTATTCAAAAACTCGATCAACATGCTAGTATTGCGACACAAGAAAATATTTATAATGAAACAATTAATTTTATTTTTGATGAAATAAAAAAGATGTTGTCTTATAATTAAACATACATGTTGGGTTTTCACTACATTTTTAACATCATAATTCATAAAAAAATATTATATTCAACCATTCTAACATATTGGTATATAAATTATCCACCATTACTCTTAAAACATTAATAAATTTTAAAATTATAAATCATTCTCATCCATTATTATCTTTGCCTATAATCGTAACTACATGCACCTAAGATTCAAATTGTAGCCCTCTTAGACCAAATCACACTATTCTATTTCTAGAAACATATAATATAAAACACATGATTTGATACACATATATGAATTCAATATTTATATATATGTCACATTTCCAACACGAGGTCCTATTAGTATTATAGTTTTACATAATTTTGATGAATCATTGTCCTAAAAGTGTATATTCTTGGATTATTATACAAAACCCATTCATTCATGACATGTGGAATGGTATATATAATAATGGGTGAGATCAAATTCCAATTGTGATTAAATATTATGAACCATAACAATAGAGCCACAACGAATAACATGTTATCATAATATGAATAATAAGATCCTCATAAACATAGATTAAATAGTTTCTTTCATATTAACATGTATTATAAGGTGTTCATAGAATAAGTGAATTTTATCATATGAAATGTCACAATGAAAAAAAAATCATAATCATATTTCAAGTCTCACACCATCATTAATATAACAATTTTGGGTAAGAAAACATTCCAATCACCATGATATATCTTGTAATGAAAACATTAAAAAATTAATTATGGGGATACATAATTGAAGGATCATCCACTAAATATTAAAAATCATACATATATGTGGAAAATTTCAATAATATACATATCATAAAAATCTATGCAAATAAAAAATAATAATAACCTTATTATGTGGTTCCCTAATAATTCATTAATGGTTTGATTTGTAAACATCACATGATAATCCCATTAAAATAAACCTGTAATATAATGAATATAATAATCATAATTGGAAAATATGACACAAAAATGCTGATTATGTATATGGTATTTGCATTAAATAGGGAATAGATATTATGTTCTGATAACAATATCACCAATGAGTTAATGGATAGTGCATCTAAGTGAACACTCTTCAAAAAAGTAATCTATCATAGTGATTTTATATTAAAATGGAACTTCATGTAAACAATTCATATACAAATTGATTATTAAAAAATATGAAATTACTGATCTACCATTAGAAAATTAAAATATAATTTCATGATCCATTCAGATAAATTAGGTAAATGGTATGATTGGATGAAATATTTTGATCAAGAATATAAAATTAGTAATAATACTATTAGAGGAATTAGGAATGTTACATAAAAAATATAAATTTGAAATTTCTTGGGAATAACTTTTAAACGGAAGATGATCTTAAACTTCTAGAATAATATTTTTTTAGAAATTATTTCTGATAGAGGAAAACACTTATAAAATACAAAAAGGTGATGGAAAGATATGCTCACATATATACGTATAAATTTAATTTATTTTGATGGAAAATTTCCTATATTGAAAATTTTGAATGAATTTATTTTATAATGTTATTGGATATTCATTGCAGTTGAAAATATGAATTTAAATGGAAATTGGAATGAATATGATTTTTAGTATTTAAAAACAATACATCCAAAAAAATCCATTTCTAAATATTTAAAATGGTAAATATTTCCTATATCCAGTAATTTCTATTTGTGAAAACAAAATATTAAATAGGATGTAAAAATAATTTATTAATAAGTTGTGAATAGAAGTCATAATTTATGTTACAATATTTTAAAAAATATATTCAATATATAAAATATGGATATGGGTGAAAAACATTTATGTGTAGGATAAGTATGATTACAATTTGTTTCACATTTTGAAAAATAATGTGATCCTACAAAGTAAAATAATTTCATAAAATGGATTAATATACTAAAAAAAAATGGGAAATTATTTTTTTCAGTGGAATAGTTTGATAAATGATACTTGTATAATTAATTTCAATATGTTAATCCATGGACAATGGAAAAATAACTTGAGTCATAATAATTTTGTTGGACTTTTGAAAATAATATCCAAAATTATTCAAGGGTAATGATATTTAAAATAAACCTCATACACAATTAGTAGAATATATTTTATGATAACATGACAATTCATAATCATATACACCATATAAATATAAAATTTAACACAAATTAAACTACATCTCAACAAAGGGTTATTGAGAGAAAAATATATTACCTCATTTCACCATATAGTTGATATAAATATAGCATCCAATGAAATCCATAACTATATTAGCCATATATTTTATAAATTTATTCATATCTATAATACTATTATATAATTAATTTTAGGTTTTTACTATGAATATAGATGTTCAATGTATATTCTTTTACATTATGTGATAAAAACAAATGGACTATCACATGAGGTTTATTGTTAAGGTTGATCTGTGATCTGTGAAAAAAATTAATTGTCTTCTGAAAAATCAATGGTTCTTAATTAATATCCCATGATTATTTATAATGTTCAACCTTCTTCCAAAGTGTAAAACCATGATGTTGATAAAGTTTTTAGTTATTTTTTAATTGATAAAGGATTAGAAGCACCGATATAGAATGGTTTCAATTAAACTGTATGATTCAAAAAGGGAAACCATGAGAGGTAGAGAAGGGTCATAATATGGAACATAGACTCTGCGTGGTTTCTGACAAATCGTGTGCCTTGCTACATGGGAGAGGAAGTGCTAAATATATGGTTTATGTAGGTCTTTTCCAAACATGAGGCCAATCCATGTGGGGTAATTGATGTTGTATTGTACTGGTGAGAATTTTGGGTGAATAGTTTGGCCAACAATATATACAGGCCATGCGAGTGTTGGCCTTCGGCACAACCAAGCTCCCAATTAGCACACAGTTTGAAAACGTTTGTCGCAAAAAAAAGTAATGATTCCTAAAATTATTTTAAAATGAGTATGTTACCCAGTTACACCATTTGGTTTTTCATCCTCTCTATAATTTCTCCCCAATTATATGTTCATGAATGAAGGAGATCCCAGAAACATTCCATCCTCAAATTACTTCTATTTGGGAGGGAAATCATGGATTCCTCTTAGAATTTGTGGTGAGTTCTAATCCTTCATCAGTTTCTATTATTTCTCTTCTAATTACTCTCTAATTTTTTTTGAGTTATTTGAATGTTTTTCATTTACAATTCCACTATATCATAGTGGAATCATCCATTTCTGATGGGTCATATGGTCAATATTTTTAGAAGAGATCAAGAGATATATTATACCATTCATTTCATTGTGTATTGGTATGGTATGTGACCATGTTTTTTTCATTTGTTTATACTATTATTTTTATTTAATTATTTTTCGATTTGGAATCCCTTCTTAGGGATTTTTTCTAATTTGTTTTCTATGTTATTCCATAGGTCTTCAGTGAGTGGTTGGATTTAGTATGGGTGTGTCATGTTAAATCGTTTAGTTTTACAGAATTATTACATGTTGGGTTTTGGATAATTAATAAATTATTATTTTTCATTAATTAATTATTATTTTTTGGTGTAATATGTAATTCCCCAACCCTAGTTACCCAGAGTCGGTTCATTATTACATTACATTAGAATGATCACAAGGAAATCATGTCTCTAGATACCAACCAGTTTAGTATTATTAGAAATAATATTCATACATATGTTTTACATTACTACTTGAAAAGAAATACAAAACTAATTTATTCCATTAGAAACATCCAAGAAACCTAGATTATTCCTAAAAGTCACTAATAAATAACTTCTTCATATCATGGGAAAATGAATCATAAGAAAGGGGTGAGCTTAAACCCTCAGTAAAGGTAAGCAACAAAGCGAAAGAAAACATAAATATTAAGAGTGGTGGATAATTGAAAACACATGCCTTTAAAAATAATAAACATGAACAGGTTTATGGAACGAATATGAGATGAGTAAATAATTCCATAATAAAGCATAATCATGGGCATTCTACTAGTCGAATGACCACATGAACCATCAATATTATTTTCATAATAAGGGAATGTATAATTCCAGACATTCTGAAACATTTTTCCGGGCCTCGGCCTAGACGTCTAAAAATGTTTAAGGCCTCGGCCAAAACCATATACAAAATTGGGAAAGGCCTCATCCAATTCCAGGTCTTGTTGTCTCATGAGACCAACTGATGAATCGAGGAGCTATAGCCGACTCTACCCATCACTTACTAAGTCCAATACATTCCTCATATGAAAAGGATTAAATATAACATAAAAAATTATCTTAAAACTATCATAGGAAATGTAAATACTTTAACCATAAATCATGAATGGTATAAAAATAACACATCCATAGTCAAACATATCACAAAACCTTCTACAAAATTTGGATGATTTTTATCATAATGAATCGACTTCAAATAAGTATAAAATCCATCAAAAGATGTTGACATAGATGAAATGAAAAATATTTGAGAGAAGTATCCCTTTAATTTATTGAAATAATTTAAAAATACAAAATTATAAAATAAAAAATGTATTTTGAAAATATTTATATAATCTTGTAAGGGAAGCTTCGACGATGTTATAATGACATACAATATCCACACTCGCCATATATGTTAAAAAAAATTCTTACCATAATTTTGTCGACAATGTCTGAAGTACCTTGTTTGGAAAACGATGAAAAGATTCCTTTCAACTAATTTATAAATAGACTAACAAGGGTATAAATGACTTTAACCCATAGTCTAGTAAATATTAAAAATGTTTTGAAATACATTTTTAAGAAATATGTATGTGGATGATAAAGATGTCTCCATAGATACTTACGTAAAAACAACCTCAGATAATAAAGAGATTGTAAAATTAACCATTATCTTGTACTTTTCATCAGTTGAGGATAGGTTAACCTCATGTAAAATGGCGAAATTACTGTTATTAAATTATACAATAACCCTATACATTAATATGATATCATATATGATCTTCATATTTCTTTGTTAATGATATTTTAGTATTCTCATCATTTTGGGTGTTAACTGATTCGTTTACCTTTATATGCTTGGTTACGTAATCAATGTTTGTTATGGATAGGATGTATTTGATTCATATATTAAATTATATTATGTTAATAATCATTATTTTTAATTATAAAAGGAAAATTATTCTTGAATGATTTTGATGGGGAATGAATCTCATCGCGTTCGTGGAGACGGTAATCCGTACATACGCACGAGTGATAATATCATTATTTTGATATTAAAATCGTATATAATTGGATGTTATATCATATATACAGATTTTTAATCATGTTATATTCATTATTTAAATCAATTATATATCATTATTCTACCCATCAAAATAATAATGTATTTAATAACAATTACACCGTGACTTGGAGACGGTAAGCCGTACGAACACACGTACGGTGACATGTCATTCAAAGGATGGATAGAATAATGAATTTGGTTGTAAGATATTTATAATAACATCACAGTATATATAAGATACTGGAGATATTATTTTATAATTGAAACAACAAAGAAATAGGAAGTGGAAGAGGAAAATAACTTGAAATAGGTGGTGAGATATTTACCTCTTCTTATGTTTCTTCTTTTTTATTTGATCAGAAGGGCTCCATAGGTAGGATTTATGATCAAAATAAGGCCTATATGATTAATGGAGGATAGTTGGAGGGTATTTGGGCAGGGGATGGCCGAGGCAAATTGCTTTGAAGGTGTGAATTATTGAGAAGGGGGAGTTTTCTTTTATAAGAGGGGTGATGGGCACCTTCGAAAAAGTTAGAAATATTATTTTATAATAAAATCATTTCCAGTTTCTAATGGCTCAAAAATAAATTATTTAAAGGATAAAGTTGGGATGGGTCGAAAACCACTAAACCAATAGGTTTTAGATAGGTTTGGGTCTCTATATTAACTTTATCATTTAGATTTAATTCTTAGTTAAAATTTTTGACATTTACCATGTCTCTATGTATTATTATATTATTTGGTTAATAAACATACAATAAAAAACCAAGATAACCCCAAGTGGTTCATTAAAGATGTACATATCATTTTATAAGTCATTTGGATGATCCTTATATTTTTAGGAATATTATATCAATTAATAATATAATATTTTTTATAAAAACACCATCATGTCAATTTTGACACTATTTAATGATTGATTTTTTGTTAAAGTCCTAAAAACATTATTAATTTAAAATAAATTCATTTACTCAATCATAACATCTAATATCAACCAATAAAATTCTAGGATGGAATCCAAACAATCAAATTATATTTATTTGATCATTTATAATACCATTTATTTGATTCATTCATTAATAAGGAAAATATCGCATCCTCATTGTGTCATAAATAAATTTAATTATTCAATGTCTAAAAATTATAAATAAAATACAATTATGTTGGAAATAGATCATTATTTCTAATGAATAATTATAGTCTAAGAGATAACATATATAATCCAATGTAAAATTTGTTTTACAAAAACATATATGCTTATGAAATTTTTGGATTTACTTTAACTTATTTAATATAAAGTGTCATTATCACTTAAAAGTGGCTCCATGGAGTCCCAAAATCAACCCAATGATGCCCATAGTCGGAAATGTATCATAAAATAGCATTATAACATGTGTTAAGGTAATTTAATATTATTATAATATTATTTTTTTACACTTATTTACCGGATTTACCCTTGAACCATGTTAAATAAAATATTTACCAAAGAAATTATTTAAAATTTCTACAAATAAAAGTGAACTATTTACATAAGATGGACCTCTTGATTTCAAATATAGAATCCATTTTTTTAATTTCATAACACATAATTGGCAGAAGTTTATTTAAAATTAATTTCTCTTGTCAAAATAAAAATCGTGTTTTTAAGAAACAATAATTATCAAAAGATTGAAACTTGGTTATGTCCAGTTTAAATGTAAAATTACATACAATGATGAACATTGAATTAAATGGTAAAAATATAATCTAATTATACTTAAAACCCACTCAATAGTATAAGTTAGCACTATAAATTATTTTGATTAAAAAATTAGTTTTTAATTAAAATTTAGTATTTTTCACTATTCATCAAAAACTGAATGTTTTCAGAAAAATACCAAAAATTCACCCTAAGCTAATTTTGATATTAAGAATCCAAATATTAATCCCATTTTGAAAGATAAAATTTATAAATTTTATAAAGTGGGTATTAGTATTCATAATGGCCAGTTTGATTGGTGGTGGTGTGTTAGAACTCAAAGTTTGGTACAACACACGCAATTGTATTATTCAATGAGAAGTTTACCATTGAAGCTAGGGTTGTTACATTCTCCCATCCATAAAATACATTCATCCTAAAATTTTCTAGAATATTACTGCATAAAAATACTTGGTTGTTTCTTCATCATAAGTTGCTCGGGTTCCCACGTTGCCTCTTCCATTTTATGGTTTCTCCATAGAACTCTTACCAGATGAGTTGTCCGGTTTCTCAGAACTTATTCTCTAGTATCAAGAATTTTTACAGGCTCTTCCCAATAAAAAATATCATGTCCTAGTTCAATTTCCTCATAGGTTATTACATGCATTGGTTCAGGCATATATTTTCTCAACAGTGATACATGGAACACATCGTGAACTTTGGAGAGACTTGGCAAAATTGACAACTGATAAGTTGAAACCCCAATTCATTCTATAATTTTGAAAGTTCTGATGTACCAGGGACTTAGATTATCCTTATTACCAAATAATGTAACTCCCTTCCATGGAGATACCTTCAAGAAAACATGATCTCCTTTATGAAATTCCAAATTCATCCCTCGGTTAACAGCATAGCTCTTCTGCCTACTTTGTGCTGTTTTGATGTGGGTTTGGATAACCTTCACATTTTCCATCGTTTCCTCAACATGTTCTGGGCCAATGAGTTATCTTTCATGAACATCATCACAACAGGTTGGTGTACGCCATCTCTTTCTGTATAATGATTCATATGGTGCCATCTAAATACTTGAATGGAAGTTATTATTATAGGAAAATTATACCCGAGGTAAGTATTGATCCCATATACCTTGAAAGTCAGGTGAGAATGATCTCATACTATATACTAAGGATTGAATATCCGTTCAGATTTTCCATCGGTTTAGGTGCGGTATGCAGAGCTCAAATAAAGTTCAAAATCTAGGGCTTTCTGAAGACTTTTCCAGAATCTTGATATAAAACGGGGATCACGATAAGAAACAGTCGATAGTGGTACTCCATGAACTCTTACAACTTCATTAATATATAGCCTTTCTAAACGTTCAAGTGGTAAATCTTCCCTTATAGCAACAACATGTGGTGAATTGGTAAGACAATCAACAATGACCCATATTTCATCATTCCTGCTAAGAGTCTTTGGTAGCCCCAGTACAAAGTCCATCGTAATATTATCCCTTTTCCACTCAGGTATGGGAAGAGGTTGCATGACTCCTCCATGATTTTGCCTTACAGTTTTCACTTGTTGACAAACCATACATCTTGACACAAAATCAGCAATCTCCATCTTCATGTTTTCCAACCAAAAATGTTCCTTCAAATCTCTATACATCTAAGTGCTACTTGGGTTTATAGAGAAATTGGAGCTATGAGAATCTTCTAACAATTCCCTTTTTATATCAGGTATATCGGGAACACAATGTCTCTTCCCAATTTTCAAAATCCAATCTTCATATATGAATTCAATAAATCTCTAGCCATTCACACCTTTAATCTTCTTTTGAAACTCTCCATCATCAGCCTGAGAAATTTTTATCCTTTATAGTAAGGATGGTTAGGCAGCCATTTGGAAAAGCATTGATTTTTCATTTCCATGGTTATTCCCATATCCATATTTACTAGATCCATGTATATAGGATCCTTTTCAACTCTCATCTTCTTCAAAACTCCATGATCCTTTCTACTCAAAGAATATGCCACCTTATTTTCCTTCCCCGAGTGGTAGTATATGGTGAAATCATAATCCATGAGTAGTTCAAGCCATCGAGTTTGTCTCATGGTTGTTCTTTTTGTGAGAAAATAGACTTCAAACTCCTGTGATCGGTATATATCTCATATATTTCACCATAGAGATAATGTCTCCATATCTTCAAAGAAACGATTACAGCTGCTAACTCAAGATCATGAGTAGGATAGTTTTTCTCATTAATTTCTTGATGTCGTGATGCATAGGAAGTAACCCTATCATTCTGCATAAGGATGTAACCACGTCCTTTTTTTGATGCATCACTATATATAACAAACCTGTCATTCCCCAATGGTAGATTAAATATATAACAATTGAATAATCTTGTATTTTATTATTCAAAACATTCTTCACATTATATTTTACAAACAAATTTAACCCCTTTACATGTGAGCATGGTAAATGGGTTTGCCAATCAGGCAAAATTCTGGACGAAACGCCGATAAAAAACCTCCTAAACCAATAAAACTTGGTACCTCAGTTATACTCTTTGGTGCTGGACAATATTTGATTGGCTAGGTCTTAGAAAAATCAACAGAGATTCCATCCTTAGAGAAAATGTGTCCATGAAAATAAATCTCCTAAAGCCAGGATTTTCACATGCTAAACTTCCCATATAGTTTATGTCTTCTAAGAGTCTTTAGAATAATGTGAAAGTGATATTCATGATCTTCGTTGATTTTGGAGTATAACAAAATATTATCAATAAATACCACTACCATGTCATCAAGATATTCCTTCAAAACTATATTAATTAGATCTATGAAGACATAGGGTGGATTAGTCCATCCAAAATGCATTACTGTAAACTCGTAATTCCCAAAACTAGTTCAAAATGTTGTTTTCAGAATTTCTTCTTTCTTCACACACAACTGATGATTTCCAGATCGGAGGTCCATCTTTGAAAAGTATTGAGCTCCATGATGTTGGTCGAATAAATCATCAATGTGAGGTAGGGGATACTTGTTCATTATTGTTATATCATTGATCTTCCTATAGTCAATGCACAATCTCATAGATTCATCTTTCTTCTTAACAAAAAGGATAGGGGTTCCCCATGGAGAAACAATATGGAGAATAAATCCCCTATTACTCAATTCCTCTAGTTGTTTCTTTAGTTCTACTAATTCCACTGTGGACATTCTATAAGGGTTTTCGATAAGGGACATGAACCATGAATTAAGTCAATGGAAAGCTCCGTTTTGTGTTCTGAAGGATGTCCAGGTAAATATTCTGGAAACACATCAACATATTCCTGCACAATAGGTACATCCTCTTTTTGAACATTAATTTCCTCTCACATAGTTATTTCATTCTCTTTATCTCCAATAATTGAATTTAGTTGAGCTACTGGGGTGGATCTGGATAAGAATTATGTTGTGATATTTCTGCTCTAAAGAGAAGGTGTTCTTTATCATCATAATCAAAAATTATAACCTCATTCTTCTTATAATAAATCTTCGCATCAAGGTCTGAAATCCAATCCATACCAAGGATTATATCAAATTCAATCATGGTCATGATGATCATATCAGTAGTTAAATAACATTTATATGCTCTAATGGGAACAGATTCACAAAACATTGTTGTGATGATACTTCCCTTGTGACTTTTTACTGACAAGTCCTTTGTTAAATAAAATTGGAAATATCTAATTTTCATAGATAAATATGATGATATGAAACAATGTGATGATACAGAATCCAATAAAGCATTTTATAAACGTGAGGAAACCATTAAATTACATTCCACTACGTGTATCGGAGCTCCAACCATAGCAGCAGTGATCACATAATCTTGGCCTAGATCCCTTGTCCATTTTTGAGGAAAGTTTCTCTGATGCATAGGACATTCATTTTCATAATGTCCCCTATCCCTACAATTGTAGCATTGAACATTGGTATCATCTATCTTTCCCTTAAATTCACCTGTAAGATGGCATTTTTGTCCACATTTGTAGAAAACTCCATTTCCTTTTAAACAGGAACCATGGTGCTTTATTCCAAAATTATCATCGGGTGGAAATTCAATTCTTCCCTTCTTCCATGTTTCCATATTTCCTTCCCCAGATTTTTTAGCAAATATCTTATTCTCTTTCTTTTCATTAAATTTGTAAGACTTATAGAATTAATTTTCTGTCTTGATAGCACATGAGACAATATCATCGTACTATGTGCAGAATTATGATACCAATGCTTGATGGAGAAATGGTTTTCACCCATAAAAGAAATGATAAATCTTTCCTCTTGGGTTACATATATAATCTGTAGAATTCCTTTCTAACCATGTAAAGATAGCTTCATACTTTGCGACATTTTTATCCTTGTTTTGCCTCAAACTAAGAAATTGTCTTTCCATATCCTCTCAATGGTCATGAGGAAAGTATTTTTCTATGAAAATTTCTTTAAACTCCCTATATTTCATATTTTAAACATAATTATATTCCTTGGTGTTTTGAATCAACGACCACCATTTATCAGCATCTCGAGTGAGGTTGTAAACTACAATGACAACATTTTCCCTTTAGCTACTCCCCAAGGCGTGTAATATTTTCATAAAGGAATTTGTACGTTGCTCAGCTACTAGTTTATTTTTACCCCCATTGAATGTTATTCGTTGTTTCCTCGTGAAGTGATCAAAAATTGATCCTCCACGCTGTGGACAGGGCGCTCCATACGGGTAAGGTTATTATTCGTAACCCGATTGAGTTGTCCAAGTATGGTGATAAGCTGATCAGTAGCATTTTATTTAGTTGCTCTACTATAATTATCTTGATTATGTGGGAAATACCTACATGGATTGAATGCATTGATATAGTTTCCATTCATTACACTATGTGGAATTTCAAAACAATGGCATAAAATAGATTAGTTTATGAATCACAATACATAAATCCAATCTTGTAAAACATTTAACATAAATTGAACAGTTTATGGATATAATCCATAATCATAAAAATATTCTCTTTGAGGAAGTATATACTCTTAAACCCTTCATAATGGTTTGTAAAGAAAATGATATTTATCCTAAGAATATCACCCGGGAGTGTCATAACCAAGAGTGCAGCAAGGCCTGTTGTTGTGCACCAGTTCTCATTCGTGTCTAGCTCAAAGAGGTGTTTTTGGGTTTTACCCCTAGGTACATCTGTGCCAGAGCTTCCTCAACCAGTTCGTATCCAGATAGGGATGAAATTATTATAAAACTCCAAAAATATCTACAGTAACAAAATTCTAGAATGTTCATCTATACTAATCCTCAACGTCTATCTTAGAGCTATGTTCTCTAATCAGAGTTTATCTAAATCTAGTTTCCATGGTTTGTACTAAACTTTATCTTATACCAATTGTAATGCCCCAACCCCAGTTACCCAAAGTCGGTGCATTATTATATAAAATTGGCATGATCACAAGGAAATCATGTCCCCAAAGGCCGATCAATTTAATATTATTGGAAATAAGATTTATACATAAATTCAATATTACAACATGAAAAGAAATACAACACTAATTAATTCAATTAGAAACATCCATGACTCCAAGATTATGCCTGCAAGTCACTCATAACATACTTCTTCATATCCTGGAAAAATGAATCATAAGAAAGGGGTGGGCTTAAATGCTCATAAAGGGTAATAAATATAGTATAAGTCATCATAAATATTAATAATAGTGAATAACTGAAAACACATGCCTTTACAAATAATAAACATTTACACTTTTATGGAAGGAATATGAGAGGAGTAAATAATTCCATAATAAAAAATAATCATGGGTATTCTACTAGTCTAAGGAACACATGAACCATCAAAATTATTTTCATAAGGATTGAATGTATAATTTCAGACATTCTGAA
Source organism: Viscum album (assembly GCA_963277665.1). NCBI lineage: Eukaryota > Viridiplantae > Streptophyta > Magnoliopsida > Santalales > Viscaceae > Viscum > Viscum album. Next base: position 1,551,845,119 of record OY728161.1, on the reverse strand, counting down.
ACATTTTTTCAGGGCCTCAGCCAAGACGTCTAAAAATTTTTAAGGCCTCAGCAAAAACCTTATATGAAATTGGGAAAGGCCTCGACCAATTCCACATTTAGTTGTCTCATGAGACCTACCGATGCATCGAGAAGCTATAGTGGGCTCCACCCATCACTTACTAAGTCCAATACATTCCTCATATGAAAATGTTGAAATATAACATAAAAATTCGTAATAAAACTAGCATACAAAATGTCAAAAATTTAACCATAAACCATGAATGGTATAAAAATAACACATCCACAGTCAAACATATCACAAAAACATCAATAAAATATGTAAGATTTGTATCATAAGGAATCGACTTCAAATAAGTATAAAATCCATCAAATGATGTTGACATAGATGAAATGAAAACTATTTGAGAGAAGTATCTCTTTATTTTTTTGAAATAATTTTAAGTTACATAACTTTAAAAGAAAAATTTTATTTTGAAAATATTCTTATAAGATAGTGAAGGAAGCTTCGACGGTGTTATAATGGTGGAAAATAGCCACACCCACTGTATAAGTTAAAAAAACATTCTTACCATAATTTTTTCAAAAAGGTCAAAAATACCTTGTTTAGAAAATGACAAAAAGATTCATTTCAACCATTTTATAAATATTATAACAAGTGTATAAATTAATTTGACCCATATTCTAGTCAATATTAAAAAATATTGAACTACATTTTTAAGAAACATGGATATGGATGATAAAGATGTCCCAGTAGATACTTACGTAAAAAAAATCTCGATAATAAAGAGATTGTGAAATTAACCCTTTCCTTGTACATTTCCTTGGTGGAGGCTAGGTTAACCTCATGTATAATGGTGAAATAATTTCTATTAAATTATAAAATAACCAGATAAATTAATATGATATCATATATGATCTTAATATTTCTTTGTTAATGATATTTTAGTCGTATATAAATTCGGGTGTTAACTGATTCGTTTTTCTTTATGTGCTTGGTTATGTATGTCATGATTATTATGGATATGATGTATTTCATTCATATACATAATGATATTATGTATATAATATTTATTCTAAATCATAAATTTAAATTTTTATTGAATGATTCCGATGGGGAATGAATCTCATCACGTTCATGGAGACGGTAATCCGTATGTACGCACGAGCGATAATATCATTATTTAGATATTAAAATCCTATATAATTGGATGGTATATCATATATTATTAATCATAATCATGTACTATACATTATTTAAATCAATTATAAATCATTATTATACCAATCCAAATAATAATGTATTGAATAACAATTACATCATGATAAGGAGACGGTAAGTCGTACGTACGCACGTATGGTGACATGTCATTCAAATGATAGATTGAATAATTAATTTGGTTGTAAAATATTTATAATAACATCACAGTATATATAATATACTGGAGTTATTATTTTTAATGGAAACCACAAATAAAGAGGAAATGGAATAAGAAAATAACTTGAATGAGGTGGTGAGATATTTACCTCTTCTTGGGGTTCTTTATTTTGATTTGATCAACATGGATCCTTAAGTTGTTTTCATGATCAAAATAAGGCTTCTAGGTTGAAGGGAGGATATTTGGGAGGATATTTGGGTAGGTTTTGGCCATGTAAAATGTCTTTTAAGGAGTCGGATAGAGATAAGGGGGAGTGACTTTTTATAAAAGAGGTGAGGGGAACCTAAGGAAATGCTATAAATATTATTTTATAATAAAATCATTTTCTGTTTCTAATGGATCCAAAATTATTTATTTAAATTCTAAGGTAGATATGGGTGAAAAAACACTCAAAAAATATTTTTATAAAGGTTTGGGTCACTATATTAACTTTATCTTTTAGATTTAACTATTACTTAAATAGTTTGACATTTACAATGTCTCTTTGTATTTCTATATTATATGGTTAATAAACATAATATAAACTGATATGAATTACCCAAGTGGTTAATTAATGATATACCTATAATTATATAAGTCATTTGGCTGATCCTTATATTTTTAGAAATATTATATCAATTAATAATATAATATTTGTTTAAAAAAACTCTTTTATGTCAATTTTGACACCACTTAATAATTGATTTTTTGTTAAAGTCCAAAAAACTTTATTAATTCAAAATAATTTCATTTAATCAATCCTAACATGTTATATTAACCTGAAAAAATTGAGGATGGCATAAAAACTTTTAAATTATATTTATTTTAAAATTTATAATACCATGTATTGTGTTCTTTAATTAATAAGGAAAATACGGCATCATCATTGTGTCATAAATAAATTTAATTATTCAATGTATAAATTTTATAAATAAGATACGATTATGTAGGAAATATTTTTATATTTCTAATTAGTATTCAAATTAGAATATATAACATACATAACCCTATGTAAAAATTGCTTTACTATAATATATATGCTTATTTCATTTTTGTATTTACTTTAACTTAATTAATTTAAAGTGTCATTATCACTTACAAGTGGCTCCATGGAGTCCCAAAATTGGACCAAGGATGCACATGGTCTGAAATGTATCATAAAATAGAATTAGAACAGGTGTTATGGTAATTTAATATTTTTATAATATTATTTTTTTACCTTTATTTACCGGATTTATTAATTAACCTTGGTAAATAAAATATTTACAAAAGTAATTATTCAAATTTTCTAAAAATTAAAGATACCTATTTACAAAATTTTTACCTCCTGATTCCAAATATAGAATCCATTTTTTTAAATTCAAAAAACATAAGTGGCATAAATTAATTTAAAATTTATTCTCGTTGTCAAAAAAAATGCGTGTTTTTAAGAAACAATAACAATCAGAAGATTGATACTTGATTATGTCCAGTTTAAATGTGAAATTACTTCTAATGAACAAAATTGGGTTAAATGGTAAAAATATAATCTAATTAAACATACAAACCACTCACTAGTAAAATTTAGCACTATAAATTATTCTGATTGAAAAGTTATTTTTAATTAGAATTTAGTATTCAACACTATTTATCAAAAACTGTATGTCTTCAGAAAAATACCTAATATTCACCCTAAGATAATTAATATATTCTAAATCCAAAATTTAAGTCCATTTTGAAATATAAAATTTTTAAAATTTATAAATGTGGGTATTAATATTCATTACGGCTAGTTTGATTGGTTGTGGTTTGTTAGAACTCGAAGTTTCGTACAACACACGCAACTGTATTATTCAAAGAGAAGCGTACCATGGAATCTTGGGGTGTTAAATAATACATGATCTTGGATTATAATTAAAAATTTAGTTTCATTCCATGGTTTTTCTATGATTCTTCTAAATTCTATGGAAAAGACCCAATGCTTTGGAAATATTCTAGAAAGCTTCAATGATGAGGTAGGTGGTCTATGATTTTTACCAATATTATTATTTTTTGATTTTAATTTGTATTTATTGTTTGACATAAATACATGTGGAGTGATATTTCTTTCTTAGTTTATAAAATTTTTCATAGGGATTTGTATTGACACCATAGACCTCCCATTGATCTCAAATGACTGTGTCATTCATTATTTTTTAAATTCATTAGTGTCCCTTTTATTGTTTTCTTGGGAAATATAGGTCATAGACCTTACTATATTTTCCACGAGTAAGACCGATGTTTTTTTGGGTGCCTTCATACTTTTTTAAAAAGATTGATTTTATTATGTTTTATTATATGTGAAGATGGGTAAGAGTTTATTTTTTCTCAAGTATTTATTTATGGTTTTTTTGGTCCATGATAAATATTTTTATAAAGAAGGGAAATATAAATATTTAATGTGGTGTATTTAATTGTCAAATGGTTGGAATAACATTTAACCAATGTATCATTGGGTAAAGGATTAAATGGTTTAATTGTGAAAATTTTAAAATGATTAAGTTACTAGACCATAGTGATGACTAATAATGGATTATTGGGGGATTGTAAGACATAATGTCATTCATCCTGTATAGATTCATGGACTAATGGTCCATGACATAAAACCAATGAAAAATGTTTTGGGCATTATACTAATAATATGGGATTCGATATTTAATGAATGGTGGAATGGTTTTACTGTTGATTTTTTTTCACTAGGAACTAGATGCATACTATGGATATGTGTTCAGACTGAGGATCTAGACCATGAAAGTATAAATTATGGTTTTACACACCTGAATAAGTCTCTATGAGATATTGGTATACCATTTGGAATAAGATGTTAGAATACTGATCCTCTTCATTGGGGTTATTCAGACTAATTCTCCAGGTTCCTGCAATGATATTTATGGTCGGATGTTGGATAGAGGCTATGGGAATTATTGTTAGGTTTTTTGTTAGTTGGATAGATATTGTGTTCTAACTATTTCATGTTTTAGGAGAATGGTTAGGTCATTGTAGTTTTGGTTGGCCCGCTTGTAACCATAGAACCATTGGGCCAGTGTAATCTATAATATATTTCATGTTACATATATTTTACACATTTTTTTATTTTTTATTTTTTTGACTATTACTATATATACATTGTTATACTACCTATTATTTTATTTATACACACTTGGTGATGTCCTACTAAGGTTTACCCATAACCTACATAGACCTCAATTAAATCTGGGTATCGAGGTAGTTCTCACATGTTTATTATATGCATAACATTGGGATGAGGCCATTATTGATTATGGTTTAGACTAAAAGGATTTCTTGATTGGTTTCAGGATATAAAATGGTTGTGGAATAGTTATATTGTGGAGCATGTTTATATATTCTTTTTTTCTTTATATATTGTAATCATCCTAGAGGGAGGATGGTTGTATATATGACATGGTTATTTGGCTCAATATTTTATTTAATCATATTATAACATGTTTGAGTATTGTTTAATTTATTTTCTTCAGAGTGATATTATTTGTATTCTACATTATTGTTTTCTTCTACTTAATCGCATTGATATGTGTGTGTAATCTCTTTATAGTAACATCTTTGATCCATGCTTCTTGTCGCCATCCTTTGTCATATAAGGAGGAATGCTAGAAAAAGTTCGGTGAATTGTATCAGAGTGCAATTTTAGTGGATTATTGGTCAAGGGGTGAATTTTTTTATTAAGTTTTGTTTTAATCCTATTATTTTACTATTTTGGGTTTGTAGAAAGGAGATATAAGGATGTTTCATTGAATGATATGGGTACATGGATTTGGAATTGTGAACACTACTTCTGGAAGGAAGTCCATTTCACCTAGGGATATCATTTTATTCTATTTTTTGATTCCATGGTTTTATAAGATTATAACTTCGAGAAAAAAGTACATTGTTTGGATTTGAATTTTTATTATTAATTTTGGGATATTTCTATGTTTTAAGGTGTAAAGTAACTTGGTTTTGGTTCCCAGACAATAGAGGCAATCAAAAAATCAGGCATCATACTTGGCCCAAATATCCACATGTTATAGGTTTGTTAGTGTATTTTTTATAGGATTCATTCTAATATCATGATATATGGATCCATGATGAGGAATTATAGAATGTGTATTATGGGTTGGTCATTATACATGGTTGGTGTAGTGAGCCAAGAGGGACAATATGGTGTAACTATACAATCACTGGAAACATTTTGGGTGGTATTGTTTGAGGTTGGTAGAATGTTTGGGTCCTCTAGTGACTGGTTTGATGTGAATATTATTATATAGTATGGGTGCCTTAGTTGTCGGTATTTTTTTGGTATATGATGCATTTATTATAAAGGACCCCAGAGGAGTATATTTTTATTTGTCGTGTTTGTTTCATGAGACAATAATATGGGTTCATGTCAATCCCCATAAGTTGAGGTTATTTGTGAGAGACATTAATATGGATGGTTGGAAATAGTGAATTTTTTACATGACATCAGTCTTGGTAGTGGATTCATTCATATTTTCAGAGTGACTATTTAGAGGGGTTGACTGAATTATGAGTTCATTTATCTCCATGGTGAAAACATTTCTACATTGAATTCTAAATAACATAGCATGAAGGTTGCATCATGTTGTCGGGTTTTGGAATGTATGATTCCTTTGGTTTGGATAAGGTAATGTATGTGATATTTTGTTATCCTTTTGATTTATTTCTCTATGGATTGGATTTTTGGGTGCCTAGTCTTGGATTTGGATGTGCAGATGAGCATACATTGTGGTTACGAAACATATCTAAGCACTATGATTTCTCAATGAAAAGTTTTTTATGTGAACATATTTGTGATTGGTGGTGATCATTCATGTGAGATTGATTTTGGTAAATATCATTGAGTGGTGTCTAGTTTTCCTGATATGTAAATAATTGGATGTGTGGATTCAATAACAATGGTAGTGGTTTTGGAGTGCAAGAATTGTTTGGTGCTTCGTCGGTTAAATCCATATGCATATTCATTAACATAGTGAGAGAGGGGATTTTTTTCCAGGACTTATTATAATGAAAATCGTGTTTTGATAAATTGAAACAGTTTTTTACAAGGGTTATTTTCCTATTTGTTTAGAAGGAACCAATAGTTCTCTTCATTGGGTGAGGTGGGCATACAAAAGAGGCATGCCCAGTTGGTAGGTCTTATGTGTCATGGTTTCATTAATCTGGAATCACTGGATTCACTAATAGGTTATACAATGTGGTCATAAAAGAGAGAGAGAGAGAATGAAAGAGAGAGAGAGTGTGTGTGTGTGTGTGTGTTATGGTTCAGTTTTTATATGAAATTAGAGGAAAGAGATGATGATGACATGATTTATCAATCGGATTTTTAATTGGAAATTATGAGATAACATGCTCGATGTTCCTAAGTTGGGAAGGTAGCTATGAGTAGGTTAATAAATAATGTTGAGGAGATGAGTCACTTGTGGGTAGAGAGGCCAGAGTATTTATATGATTTGAAAAGTGCATTCATAGAGTGGTGTCATTAAAAGTGGATGGGTTGTGGTGTATTTATAGGTTATATGTCAATGTTCTCATAGAAGTAATTATCATTCCTGATATGTTGACATAATATTATTTATTCTGAGAATGAATTGGCTATAGACCTAGATATTTTATTGTCTTATTTTGGAAATGGGTCATGTTAGACGTTTTTCTCATGGAGCAGGGTATGTGGAGACGTATCATTGGATTTGAACCATTGATTGTTTATGTGTGAGCTTCTCGGGGTGGATATGATATTAAAAAATATCATGGGAGTCATTCTTGGTTGTTTGTAAGGGATATAGTTGATGTTTTTTTTCTCATGAAATAGAGATAAATCCACATCCAATACATGGGTTTGAATTGGTAGGAGCCTAGGATGAAATGGTTGTGGGTGTTTTATTATGTTGGTAAATTTTTAATTTCTCTGGTTGGAAGTAACATATTATTTACAATGATACAACCTTTGTACTGGATTAATCATGGGTTTGAGGAACTAAACTTGGATCGGCTATGGTGGCATTTGGATTACATTGAAAAAATGTTTTTGAGTGTGGATAAATACAACAGGAAATAGAAATGAGAGGTCAATTATAACACATGATAATGTTGAACATTGTCATCAAAATCAATGTTAATCTAGATTTTAGTTTAGGTATAGTCATTAGTGGATATTTTTGGGTGGTTTTTCAATGCCCCATAATGTGAGGAAATGTTAATCAGAATAGATGGAGTAGGATTAAAAACTGGAGAAGGGTGATTTGAAAAAAAAATATGTTTCGTCAAGGTACAATGACTTCAGGTTCACTTTGGATTTCTAGATGAGATGAGAGTTATGCATCATATGTTCATGGTAATAATAAAAATATAATGGTGGGTAGAACCATAGAATGGTGGTTTATCTGGGGATTTTGAAATAAATGTTTCAAATATATTCGATTGTGTGTGTGCTAAAATGATGTTTCATTTTCAGTAATGGGTGTTAGTTCTAATTTCTACCCATTCAAGGGCCTTGAGTTGGCAATTGTTCCTCAATAATATTTTGGGTTATAAGATGTTGGATGTGGATGTTAGATGAAAATGTGGAGATCAATGTAGGTCTAGTGGTACACATAGATTACCATTGAGACTTCTCAATGATGATAAGTACTATGGTGGGGAGGTTGTAAGATCTTGTGATTGGATGGATCACAAATTTTCTGATGTAAATTAAATGTACATTATTGAATAGGGAAAATATTAAAATAATACTCATATTAATATTTTTATGGTTTTAATATTTCGAAAAGGTGTTTTGATATGAGTATTGAGGTTCACGAGGTATCCCAGGTGTTTGGTTTATATTTTTAGGATTCGGGTTATGTTTGGAAGTTTTAGAGGTTTTTCTAAAAGGGTGAATGGTATGGCGTGCATCATTTATGATAAAACATGTGAGACAACGATTCTCAAGAGTTTTTTTATTACATTTTGAACTAATCAGGGTTGCTTTTCACAATTAGAGTAGGGTTTGTGGTTAAATGTGGGGGTCAAAATGAGAAATCAAACAAAGCTATGACTCACCGGAGACATGGGTTACCGGTAACACATGGTTCTTGAAAAACCATTGACCAAGCTGTAGAAAGGATGTTGTGATGAAATCATGGTTTTCCAAGATTTTTCAAATCATGTTTACCCACTGTGTGATACATGGATGTTTTATTATTGGGGTGAGAAGCGTAGCCACACGATTGGCCAACTATGTGGCAAACTCTATTGTTGGTGGACATGGAAATATCCAACCTCATAGTTGGAGAAGAGTTTTGAAGACTAGTTTGGTTTCAATAAATTAATTTAAAAAGTGATATTTCACCAGAAAATCCCCACATGTTTTACATCATCTCTACCTCCTTTCTCCACTATTCTAGGAGCACAAACTAGGGGGTTTCCCAAACCCCTTCCTCCATAACCTTTCTTTGATTGGGTGGTGTTAAATCAGGGAACATTATTTATATTTGATGTGATTTATCCTCTTTAGGTTGTTTTCTCTATTCCTCATATATTTTTTGTCTACTTTTTTGGATTTTTTCAGTACGGTTTCATTGAAGATTCCACATGAACAAGGTAGATTAGTCCATTTTTATGGGGTTTTTTGTTTTATTTGGGAAAATAGTACCTGAGATAGATTTTCCATATGGTTTCATAGTGCTTAATTATGTTATGTAATTATGGTGGGTTTTATTAAGTTATTACTGATGTTTTAGTTTAACTAGTTACTTATTTAATATCTCTTTTATGGTCATTGGCATGGTGTGTGGTTGGGTTTGAGTCATTGATCTTCAGTGAGTGCTTGAATTCAGTTTTGGAGTGGCATGAAGATCCAGTGAGTTTTCCAAAATTATTCCATTTTGGGTTTTAGTTAATTAATAAATTACACCTATTATATTTAATTAATAATTAATTGTATGAGTAATAATAGAACTTGGGTGATCGTGGTAAGATCCATTAAATGCTAATGGGTCTGTATGATGCTTCGGTGGGACATGGAATGGCTTCCATGATTTATAAATTTTTTGAAATTCTTCATTGATGAGTTAGGTGATCTGAGTATTTTTCCCATAGTCTTATTATTATATTTTCATTTGTATATAGTGTGTGTTTTAAAGAAATTTCTTGGAAGATTTTTTTCTTGGATTATGTACATTCATTTGGGTTATTCATTAACACCTTAGACATCTAGTGGATCTCATTCAATCAATTGGTGTCCATAATATTGAATTTATGGTCACACATATTTTTCATGGTAAATAACTAAAACACATGCCAACTAATCAAAATATTATGCACAATAAGACAAAAAAATGGGCGATCAAATAATTACATATAAATAATCAAATAAACTAGAAAACATATCAATTAATATTCTAAAAATCCAATAATTGCATGGAAACAAATGACATTTAATCAAAAATAGGAGCATAAAATTGATGTATTAAAATATTATCAAATAATTCAATATAAGTAATCATGTGGGAAAAAAACATAACTCGAGAAATTATTGTAATAAAAGAATCACATGGAATTCACTAACTAATCTAATAATGATATATTTCATAATGTTGTAAATATAAAACATTGCATCGAGGCTTCCTTCCAGGAATCTAATACCATCGATTATTGGGGATGAGAATCGAATAAATGAGTAAGGCATGGGCCAAAACCCATTGTAGATTGTTTGATGAGACATACTGATGCATCATGGGGATATAATAGGTTGTGGCCTTCCCATAATAATTCTAATGAGTTTCTATTATGAATAGGGTGAAATATAATAAATATATACCTTTTATTGAAACTGGCATATGGAATGTAATTATCATCTCTCAATAAGTAAACATAATCAAAATCCATCATGATTAGTGTGGTCAATCAATAATCTTTTGATTAATGCCTCAAAATTTTAATTATTCTTGATGGTACAAAAATATTCTCCTACCATATATTTTTTAAAAATTCCTTCTATATTTTTTTTGGAAATGCAATAATGTACCTCTTTTGGAAAATAGAAAAAAATATATTCAATTAATAACATTTTTTTAATAAATCAAAAATGATTAAAAATGAATTTAAATAATTTAATTAAAACAGTAAAAATATTTTGTAAAATAATATAACACATGCACATGGAGGATAATTTTTCCCTTGTGGGTACTTATAAAAAATAATTAATGTGATTGTGAAATAACCATTACCACTTGGTAATGTGTCGAATTGTATTCCCCATGAATGAATAGAATTTTATAAATAAATTAATTTAATTAGAATACATAAATTCATTATATAAATTTCCAAAGGGAAATTATATACACATCTGAAAATAATATAGATGCATAAAATCAAAATATTCCTCAACTAATGAATATATAGACAAGTCCCTTACAATGATCATATCATTCAAGTGAAAAGTAATAAAATTAATTTATAATTTTATTTGATGTAAATGATATAAAAAATATAAATAGAATAATAATATAACATTATAAAAAATATTAATTTCTCACATATTCATAGAATGAAATAATTAATGAGGTGAATTTTTAACTTATTGAAATCATTTTTGGGTTAAGAAATTTTTTACCACACACTTCAAATTAGTTTTTCATATTTAAAACTCCAATATAGTGATTCAAACAATGTTAATAATTTATTTCAAAACTATCTTCATATTTTTAAAAACATATATTATCATTTTATTATATCTTAAAATCAACTTTTTAAAATTATTTCATTTTTTTCATTTTTCTATATATGTTTGTTTCATGGTTTCATTATCGGTTCAGTTGTGTATAATTTTGGATGTTCATTTAATATGGAAATGAAAAAATTGAAGTGAATGTAAATATTATTAATATAATTATAGAATATTAAGTAGTCTAATGCATCATTTTTATTTCTTACATTATGATTATACATTCGATATAACATTAATGATACATGTTTTTTAATTTTACAACTTTTCCAACCATCATGTACTCAATTTTTTTATTATGTCTATATTTTAAGTAAATAACATGAAATATATTATTATATACCTATTAAAATATTATTTAACTAGAATAATTATTTTATGACTATCCTTGAATGAGGTAATAAAAAACAAACCGAATCATTTTCCACCAATATGGTTAATCGCAATAATTGGAAAATTGGTTCTTTTTATTAATAAGAAGAGGTGATAACAGCGGTGGATAACTAATATTATATTAAAAATTTAAAACTATAGTATATACATGATACTTTTTTTTAATATATGATGCATTAACTAGATTATGATTAAGTAGAATAATATTATAAATTAAAAGAAGTTTTTTGAGAAAGTTACCTCTTGTACATCACATATTTGAAGGATCCCTTTGGGATCTTGGTATTAGTCTATTGGTATGAAAAGTAGCACTTGTTTGTGATGATAGTGTGTAGGATATGGTTATGTATATATTTTATGTGATTAAAGTATTTTGGGGATAAATGGGGTTGTTAGAAATGATAGTTATACTTGAGGAGTGGTTGGTATAAGTGATTAATTGGTGATTAGTTTATATCTAAATCCATCAACCAATGTGTAGAATCACATACAATAAATAAATTTGATAAATAATGATTTAATATATTGTTAATGATGAAAATAGAATAAAAAACAATTTAGTTTTTTTGGTTTTTAGTTTTTTAATAATGTATATTTTAACATTAACCCTGAGAATTATTTTACATATACTGGAGTAAGTCTTTTTTTACCATCATACCTTCATTTATGACTAAAAAATACAATAAACTTATAAAATAAGTGGTCCATCCATTTTCCAAATTTTTAATGAATTTATTTTATTTAGATTATTAGTTTGATAAAAATCATTTCTAAGAATGTTATGCATAAAACTCATTAAAGTTTTTTGTTTATGTTAAAGTCAGGGTTATAAAAATTGCTAAGAATGAGACTATAAATGCCACACCATTTGTATTATGTTGATCCATTAAATTTTTTTAATAATTAATAACGGTTAATAAATTTAATATAATGATCATATAATAATTTTTTTAAATGAGTTATGGTATTTCATGAAAATAATAATTTTCCCTTTTTATCAAAAAAAAATCAAAATTTCATAAAATTCATTAAAAATATCCCTAAAAAAACATTCATTAGTATAGTCTAACTAATGATTTTAATTTTTTCAAACAAATTTTAAAAAAAAATTTATAATTAACTACAAGTATTCTCTCACTGAAATAAATCAAAATCTCTTTTTGGAGAAAACATATAAATTAATAATTGCATGACTTTATTAAAAATTATTTGAACAATTACAAAGAATAATTATATTTTTAATAAATATAAACATAAACTTTATTCAATAATATAGTTAATCATGATCACACCAAAGAATTAAAATTTTAAAATAGAATTTTTGAGTTAAATTAAAAATATTTTGGATTTTGTTTTTGGTTAGTGTAATTTTTAACACATGTTATCAAACATATTGTTCATATAAAATAATAGGGTGTTATAATACTTGATTCAAATATCACAATATGTAAGATCATAAACCACATATCATGTTACCCTTAATTACCTAAATCATGTGTATTAGGATCACTACATTACATGGACACTCATGATTATATGCATTCTAGGATAGCACATCATGTGATATATATACATAACAAAATTTCAGTATAGGTACTATAGAACAAGTTTCACTCATAAACTAAAATTATATTTATTCTAATAACGCTTTTTTTGGCTTCCAATTCTAGATATGTGGTATGTCAATTAAATTATATAATTCTTCTTATGGGTCATGTTTGATTTACCATATAACCCACACCTCGTACTTCTTTTAGGCCATGTGACTCTTCGTTCCACCTTCTATAATAGTCTAACATGGGTACTGAATATTATACAATGAGAACATCACTCCTTTGATATTTATGGTTTTTATTTTTATAATAACCAACATTAAACATTTGGTTGTATGAGTATGTTACTCTTTCATTATCATTGGATTATTGATGATGGGATCCATATGTGATCATCAGAGTGATTTGGGGAGGGTCTCCACCTATAATGTTTGGTTATGTGAATATATGAGTCCCACATATATATTTATATAGGGTTAGTATCCTGACATACACACCTAATATTTTTCACCTATATATTGATTTATCATTCAATTATCTAAGGGCTTGGGAGGAATATGTTTCCTCAATTAGGGTGGGTATTTCATTGGCTATTGCATGACCATTGCCAAGGTATAACTCCCAAACCTCAATTTGGGAGAGGTTATTTTGTAAGATTTATTGGTCATTTAATTTGAAATATTGATTTAATAGTAATGATAAACTTGATTGTGTGGTTCTATGTGAACTGATGAGTTGGATTCAACAATGACATTCCTCCATTTTGTGGTTTCTAATGGTGATTTGGTAGACAAAGAGTCTAATCTTGGTGGAATTCATTTAGACCAGAGATTCCTGTAAACCCTATTAGGTTACCCATTAGATGTAGTATACATCTGAATGTTGAATTTATATTTTTTGGAAAAATTGTTTTTCAAAGCTCACCTATATTATCATATTCTATTATGTTTTACTATTGGATCCTAGATGGCTAGGGCGCCACGATTTTCCTGAGACTCCAAGTTGTTTGTAATATCAATATTATACTCTCTAATCATTCACCTTGATACTAATTATTAATGAGTTTTTTTTAGATATGTTAGTGTTGTTGTTTTTCCCCTTCTTATTATTTATGGTCACCCTTATGTACAATGAGTTTATCCTGCATCTTTAATTGCATTTACTTTATGTGTTTCAGTAATCATAAATTTTTTATACAAACCATTTCATTACAAAATTTATCTCATGTGGAATGTCTTAAAGTACATAAACTAGACCAGATGGGCACTGTCAGAGAAAATGGGAATTTAAGAATGCTACCAACAATCTATATTAAATATTCTAGGGATAATTGATTGTCATTTGGTTGTCATGTACCATAATATGGTAACATAAAACCTATAATAATTATTTTTATACTTATCTTCAGTAGATGATATGAAATCTTAATACCAAAATTATATTTTTATTAAATGAAATTGAATATAGTGAATGTAAGATTCATTATGAATAAGTACATCTCCCAAGGCAAATAAAATAGAAATAGATCATCTAGAAATTTTATAAAACACGTATCACTTAGAAAATACTTCTCCATTAAATTATCATAGGACCTCTCTCTAGGCACATTTGTCAATACCATCACCATGAATTTCTATTGTCAATAAGACGTCACCAAGAATCACTGGTAATTTTATTTCAAAATAAGCCACATTTCAATCACTATTAATTGAAAAAAAACTTCCCAAAATTTATTCCCCTATAAACATTTCTATAATTATCATATGAATTAAATATAAAATAAATCATCATATTATCTTAAAAAACACAAAAAAAATGAGTAGATTAATAAACATCCAATTGAATGTCATTCAATTCAAATAATGAGTCCACAAGAATAATATAGGATTCATAAAACACTTATATGTCATAAAATAACATCATCAATTAAAAATATTGATATTGAAAACATGATTTCCAAAAATGATCACATAGGTTTTAAGTTTTTGGGTGAAACACTATCCAAAAATCAAAAATTTATATATTAGTTGAGGATTATTTATTCAAATTCAGGAAAATATATTTTTTGGAAATACTTTCCATTAAACATTGTAAAAGTCATACTTATTAGTGTATATTCAAAATGAGTTTTCTTTAATAAAATAAAACTATTATTGGAAATGGATTTGGATCACATAATATTTTCCCCATAAATAAAGAGACTATATTATTTTAAATGTATAATTTAGTGAGTATAGAGGAAACATTTCATGAAGAATATGTGTAAGAAAATGTTTGAAATTTGAGTTTCTATGTCCATTAAAAATAGTATTTATTTACTCATACTTACTTTAACATCATATATAATGAAAATAAATAGCATAAGTACTTATCTAATAATAATAATTTAACAAATATTTCTTTTTTATAATTATTATATCACTATATATTACAAATATATCTAATGATTATTATTTATTTTAATTATTGATTGTTTGAACCTTTAGTTATTTTAATCACACCTAATTCACAATAATGGGATCAATTATCACTAAGTGGCTTCACGTTAGTCAATAATGGATCATTGAATTTAATGAAATCATACTTTTTCAATGATTTCATATGTCTCATTTTCATTAGGAAAAAGGCATGAATATAAATTGTGAAAATGTAAATCATTACGAAATATTTTTTGTGGGTTACATGATCAAGTGGTTACACATTAATAAATATTATTAATATTATAAAAAATACTATAGATTCAATAAAATATCATAAATATGTAATTATTACACTATATTACTCTTATGAAAAATCTCATAATCATTTATGACATAATCAATCTAAAATCGTTCACGTATATGGTTGAACAGTCCCAAATGTTAATTTTTTACAATGTGTTCATGATTAAGTGAATGTGATTACATAATTATTATTTGACATATTCCATATCAAATATTGTCATTATTTTCTAATATCTAGTGTGAATATATTTTTTTTATCTATACATGATGGGTTGTGATTGTAAAATGAATTCAATTTTTTGGTGGTTTTTCATTACACATACAAAAAATTAAAAATCACAATTCTTAATGAATGGAATGAAAAATGTATCATGATAAATGATACATGATAATTTTATTTTTTATGAATTTAATATATAAATATAAATATATATATATATAAATATCAAATACACCATTTATATCATCCTCTAGAGGACATGATGAAAAATAAACAACAACACTTCATGAATGTGGTTGTTCGCATATACACACAATGAATAATTTTATTTTTATTTATTAAGGAAATGAATTCAAAAATATTATATTACATAATGTAAGTAAATTTAAATATAATAATAATACCAATATCATTATATTTATTATTTATTGATGTTTAGGGCATTAAAAATTACAAAGGGAACATAATGACGAAGTGGATACTCACATCGGGGAGTTATAATTTTTCATGGAATTTTCATTCAAAATGAGTGGATTATAAAATTTAATATTCATCTAAGATTATATATATTGGGGATTGATTAATATAGATTAAATTGTGATGTTAATTTATGAATAATTTAATGTTATGTTGTGTCTTAGTGTGTTTTAAGTGTTACCATTGTATAAGTGAAGAGAGGGCTACTTCTAAATGTACCCAATAAATTTTCAATTATGATAAGTTATTATTAACATTTAAATTGGTAAAAAGGTGAAAAAAAGTGTACTATAATGATATTATGCATAAATTATCACCTCAAACACTCATTTTGGAGATAACATTTCATGCATTACGGCTTTGAATTTTTTATTTTTTATGATTACTTTAATTTACCTTTACATTCATCTTTAAATTTTTTAACTAAAAAAATAATTTTTTTAAAAAATATATTTAAAATTGTATATAATTTAATAATTATTAATTAAAATATTGAAATTGTTTTATTAAACTAGTTCCTATAGTACTATAATGTAAATTTAAATATTAGCATAGATAATAATGAAATCCATTTCATTGAGAAATATTCTTTTTATGTATAATATATATATATATATATAAACCATATATATTAAAAATATAACATCACATGACATATGTATGTTTATAAAAAATATATAATAGTCATTAATGGAAATCCAAAGCCATATCCCACTATGGATATTCATTATTCAAAAATGTATGAAAATGAATTTATTAAACTACAAGTTTAATTTTGTTTTAATGGAGTTGGAAATGGGATTTATAACATCATGAAATATATTTATATCTAAAAATTTATTCACTACAAAATATTTTATTTCATAAATGGTTTTTTAAAGACCCAGGATATGAAAAAATATTGATAATATCATAATTTTTCAGAGAAAACATATTTTCTTACTAAAGATTAATCATTTAACATAAAAATTAGAAAATCATAATAACAAACTTTTCATACAAGTAATATAAATGTGAATTTTATGATGGAATATTTATATTATAAAAATTATAAATTTATTTCTTAAAAATAAAATATATAACGTATTTTTTTATTAAATACTAGTTTATTAATATTTACTAATATTAGTTATTTATCTTATATTGGTAATATATTTTTGTGGTTTATCATTATAATAATGTTATGAATATATTAATAATGTTTTTAAAATATTTATTGGTTCATATACATTGGGTGAGGCATGAAAAGAAAATAATCAAACATAAAATCAATTTTATTAAGGCTAGATTTTCAAGTCATTACATTATACCCTTCAAAAAAATAATCTATAAATTGATATTTAATTAGATAGAAGAAAAAAACTAATGATAATAATTTCATAGATAATACTAAAATTACCATGTAGTCTCCTTAATATTATTATTTTCTACTATAACATTAACTTGTTGGGTGGCATTTTTTCAATAATCCTTACCTCCTTGATCATTTATTTATGAAGATATTTAGTATATGAATGGTCATGATCCATTTGTAAAAAATCAATGATCATAAAATATTATGAATATGGAATGAAAAATATCAATGTAGATATATTTTGCAACACCCTGATATTTTATTAGAAGTATATTTTTTATGTATTATGTTATACGCAAATGAATCTTTCACTGCACACAACACTAGCTTGGCTTTCATTACACGCAATCACGACCTTCCTTGATAGCATGTGTAGTACGCAATACCAAGATTCATTAAAAAAATATATCATTATAATATTATTAACTAGCCGTTATGAATAGTATTAACTGAATTTTAAATTTTATAACATTATAAATCATCGTACACATTTTCTAGAATGTGGTATGAAAACAAAATCATTTTTTCATATAAAAGAAGTCTTTTTAAAAAAATGCAGTTTTACCACCTTTTGATGGCGGACACATTTTAAATCTAGTTTTTGACATGTTTATAAGTTCAATTTGACAAAAGAAAATTATTCTTTGGAATCAAGATTTAAAAATTTACTTTGCATAAATTTTTCATATTATTCTGGTAAATTTCATATTTTGATGAATAGTAAAAACACGCTATATTTTAATTAAAAAAAACTTTTTTCATCGCATTAATTTATATGGCTAGAATATTATTTTAATTGGTTTTAAAGTTTAATTAGAATATATTTTTACCATTTAATCCAATGTTGGTCATTGGAATTAATTTCACATTGAAATTGGATATAAACAAGCGATGATCTTTTGATAGTTATTGTTTCTTAAAAACACGCTATTTGTTTTGATAACGATAATTACATTTAAAATTAATTAATTCCACATCTATGTTTTGAATTTGGAAAAATATACATAATTTTTGAATTCGGAATGTCAAATATAGCTTGGGCTGAATTTTTGGTATTTTTCTAAAAAAACGTCAATTTTTGATGAATAGTGAAAACATTGAGTTTTTGGTTAAAACTGACTTTTTATTTAAATAATAATTTATTTGATTTAAATTTATTTTAGATCAAAATAGATACATAATACTAATATATGTTCAATGAAATTCATTTAAATCATTTTATAATAATTTTATATTTATAAAAAAAATTGTATTGAACTTTTCACCGTCTTTTACCCACCTCCTAGGAGCTTTTTCAATTGTTCATAAAACGTAATTTTACCGCTTCTGTGAGTTGAATTTCGAAAATACAAGAGACACAGTTAATATCAATGAGTAAAATGCGGTTTAATTAGATAAAAATAATTTTTGGTGAATAGTAACTTTTTACTTTTATTTACCACGGTTAAACGTAAATATGGTAATTCTATGTTAAAAAAATTATAATAATTTAAATTAACTTAACACTTGTCCAAACCTTATTGGATGAGTAATGGTCGACCATTGGCATCCTTGGGTCGATTTTGGGACCCCATGGAGCCACTTATTAATGACAATGACACATTAGATTAATTAATTTAATGTAAAGACAAAATTGGCATTAACAAAAAATCCTTTAGTAATTAATTTTTATAGGGGGCTATATAAATTATCTTTTCAACTGTAAATATTCATTTGAAAGATAAATATATTTCATAAATGTTGGCATTTGTTTTATAATTTTTGGACATCAAAAAATTAAATTATTTATGACACTATAATGATGGAGTATTTACCTGATTAATAAATGATTTCAATAAATAAGATTATAATGATTAAAATATTTTTCAAAACATGTCCAATTCTAATTGGATGATTTTATTTTGACCATGAGTCATCTTATCTTCATTTTTTATGATTTTTTTACCTTTCTAAACCGAAGATATGTTTATAATAAAATAATATTTCCACACATTCCAAAGGTGCCCCTCTCCTCCCTTATAAAAGGGCACCTCCTACCTCTCCTCATCACACCACTTTGAGCCTTCATTCTAGGCCAACCCCTGCACATTTCATTTCCCCACGTCCTTAGAAACCTACTATAGGTATTGTTCTTCTCAAAAGACCCACTCTAGTTTCCTAAGAGAAAGTTTAAAGTAGGCACTTCAAAGAAGAGGTAATAACTTCTAATATTTTCTTCACGTTCCATTCTTCTTAGACTCCTTCATTGTTATTTGATTCATTATGAGGTAATAACATCAGTATCCCTCATATACTGATATTTCATTATAAATAAGAAATAACCCTATTTCGTCTCTTATCCATCCTACGGTAAACAAAATCACCATGCGTGCGTACGTACGGAATACCGTCTCCACGCCGTGGTGTAATATGTTTTCCACCACCACCTTATGTGGATGGGTATAATTTTGTAAATAAAAAACTATATGTTTATTGTAAAGTGGTATTGATTCTGAAACATTATACATACACTTCAATACAATTCCACGATAATGGGAACAATATCATCGCTCATGCGTACGTACGGCCTACCGTCTCCATGATGTGATGTGACTCGTTCTATATGATCTTCATTGAATAATGATTATATAAATGAAATGAATGAATGAATATGATATATATTACACTAATACCATTCTCTAAATGATGTATCTATATCCTATAAATAGGAACAAGAATTTGTTCAACAAAACACGCATAAGAACAGAAAACAATAAACACCTGAATAACAAGTAGCAATGAAATATTACTACTAAGAAGATACAAATATGACCATATATGATATCATAACAATAAATATGATTCTGTAATAAGTCAATTAACATTATTTCAACCATATTACAGGAGGTTAGGATTCATACAAAACATGTCAGACCTAAGGTAACGGAAAATCTCACAATCTCATTTTTATCCGAGATTGTTTGTACTTTGGTATTTACTGGGTATATTTTATCATCCACATCCATGTTTACTCAATATGTAATATTTTATCCATCCTCCTACAATTTTTTAAATCCAATTATACCTTTCGGTGAGCTTTTAGTAAAATATATGAAAGTAATCTTTTGTCATTTTTCGTACGAGGTACTTTTTGACTTTTCTGGCCAAAGTACAAGAAGAATTTTTTTTAACTTATACGGCATGAATGGATTTTAGAACATTATTTCCAAGATGCTTCCTTTACAAGTTTTCAAGTTTATTTTCAATCAACTTATTTTCGTTTAAAATTGTTTTACATGTAAATAATGCAAAAATGTTTTTGAAGTAGAAGGGATATTTTCCTCAAGAATGGAGTCCAAGTATTTTATCAAAATTATTTTCCATCTAAGATAAAATATGGTTCTGTTTATATCCCTATTTTTATATTGATTTGATTTTTTTATGATGGTATTAATTTTATGTTGTCCTTTTATTTTATATGGGTTATGTTATGATGGCATGATGTTTAAGAATCCCATTTTTATTACATGGGTTATGCTATGAAGTAGGATTTATGATTTTCTGCCACACATTAGAATGGTTTCACTATTAGATGGGTGGGACCTATATCTCCCTCTAATGCATTGGGTAAATATTTATATCTCATGAGATAGACATGGCTGGAAACAAGTCTAGGAAAGTTAATTCACCATAACTGGAGGGAATCCAACTTTGCAGCTGACTCGTTGGATCGTTTGGGCAGGCAGGAGGACACTCTTTTAGTTTATGATAGTCTTCATTCTCTTCCCCTGGAGTGTTTATGTGTGGTTCAAGGGGATGCCATGGGCCTGCACTGTAACACCCGAGACTTTTATGTTATATAAATCATCAAAGGAATCTTTTTCTACACAGTACTTGCTTGGCTTGCTTTACACGCAATCGCGACCTTCCTCGATAGCTTTCGTCGTACGCAATACCGAGTTTCACTAAATAACAATATGCTATTAAAACTAGCCGTTATGAATAGTAATAACCACTTTTTGAAATTTTATAAATTTTATTTTTCAAAATGGACTTCATTTTTGGACTCAGAATATCGAAATTAGCCTAGGGTGAAATTTTGGTATTTTTCTGAAAACATTCAATTTTTGATGAATAGTGAAACCACTAAGTGGTAGGTTAAAAACCGAATTTTGCATAAAACTTAATTTTACCGCTTCTGTGAATGGAATTTCAAAAATCCGAGAGACACGGTTAATATCAAGGACTAAAATGTGGTTCAATGAGATGAAAATAATTTTTTGGTGAATAGTAACTTTTTACTATTTTTACCGCGGTTAATAGTAAATAGGGTAACTAAGGGTAAATATGATATCAATATTACCCTAACACATGTCCTAATTCTATTGGACAAGTGTATTTCGACCAAAGACAAACTTAGGAATAAAATATGACCATTTAGGCCCACTTGGGTTAGATTAGGACATTTATTATTAATTTATTTAAAGAAGGGTTAAAAGAGTTAAAATCCAAGTTTATTTACTAAAACATTTTTAATATGGGGATATACATAAGATAAATTCGATTTTAAATATTCATTAGAAAGCTAAAAGGATTTCCTACATGATGGTATTTTATTTGTAATTTTTAGACATCAAATAATTTAATTTATTTATGACACAAAGATGATGCAGTAATTATCTTGTTAACGAAATATTGACATAATTGATGTTATAAACACCAAAATAAATGTAATTTGACACTTTTTATGAATTCCACTAATTTTCTAGGTTACTATGATATATTAGTGTTGGTTTAATCAATTTGGATCGAACATATAATTCTGTTATGACTTTCACAAAAATCATATATCAAATAGTGTCAAAATTGACACAAAATAGTTTTTAAATCAAATATTATATTACTAATTGTTATTTTATTCCTAAAAATCTAAGGTTCGGCCAAATGACTTAGATAAGGATATATATATTAATAATAAACAATTTGGGGTTCGTTTGGCATGTTATAGTAAGTGTATTAACCATATAGTGAAAGAAAACAAAAAGACACGGTAAATGTTAAATTATTTAACTTAGAGTTAAATCTAATTGATAAGGTTAAAATAATATCCTAAACTTGTCTAAATTCTATTGGTTGATGGGATTTCGACCCATCCCCACTTTAGCTTCGAAATAAGACCCTTTGGAACCATTATAAACCGATTTTGACTTTAATATAAAATAATATTTTGAGATATTCCTAAGGTGCCCCTCTCCTCCCTTATAAAAGGGCACCTCCTCCCCCTCCTCCTCACACCAAATTGAGCACTCAAGCTCGGCCAACCCCTGCCATTTTCTCCTCTCCACTTCCCTAGAATAATCCTAGAGGTCCTGGTCTTCTCCAAAGACCAATCTTAGTTCCTTAAGTGGATGATTCAAAGAGGCGTTCCAAAGAAGAGGTAATATCGATTACCGATCTTTTCAATTTCTTTCGTCTTCAACTTCTTCTTCTTTAGTTGTTTCATGATAAAGTAATAACATCAGTATTACTTACATACTGATATGTTATTATAAATATGAAACAATCCTAATTCACCTTCTATCCATCCTACGGAAAAATGAAATCACCGCGCATGCGTACGTACGGAATACCGTCTCCACGCCGTGGTGTAATCTATTTTTCCACCATCACCTTACAAGGATGGTTATAATGGTGTAATAAGTAACTATATATGATTATTATGAAGTAATATTGATACTGAAATAATATATATATATATACTCCAATACAATTCCATGATCATAGGAACGATATCATCACTCGTGCGTACGTACGGAATACCGTCTCCACGATGTGATGCGACTCGTTCTACATGATCTTAATTTCATAATGATTATATAAATGAATTGAATGGATGAATATGGTATATACTACACTAATACCATTCTGTAAATGAATTATCTATAACCTAAAGATAAGAATAAGAATTTATTCGACAAAACACGCATAAGAACAAAAAGTTATAAAGACCCGAGTAACAAGTAACAATGAAATATTACTAACAAAAAGCTAATAATATGACCATATATGATATCATATCAACATGTATGATTCTGGAATAAGTCAATAACATTATTTAAACCATTATACAGGAGCTTCGGACACGTACAAAGCAAATCGGACCTAAGGTAAGGGAAATATCACAATCTCATTTTTATCCGAGATTGTTTATTCGTAAGTATTTACTGGGGTGTATTTTATCATCCACATCCATGTTTCATCAATATGTAATATTATTTCCATCCACCTAAAATTGTTTAAATCCATTTTTACCCTTAGGTGAGTTTTTAGTAAAGAATATGAAAGGAATCTTTTGTCGTTTTTCCGTACGAGGTACTTTTTGACTTTTCCGACAACAGTACGAAGAATGTTTTTTTTAACTTATACGGCATGAATGGATTTTTAAAACATTAATTCAAAGAAGCTTCCTTTACAAGTTTTCAAGTTTATTTTTTAATCAACTTCTTTTATTTTAAAGTTGTATGACATGTTATGAAAGGAAAAATGTTTTTGAAGAAGAAAGGATATTTTCCTCAAGAATGGAGTTCAAGTGTTTTATCAAAATTATTTTCCATCTAAGATAATAAAGGGTTCTGTTTTTATCCCTATTATTACATGGATTTGATTATGTTGTGATGGAAATATTTTTATGAATTCCTTTATCTTATATGAATTGTTTTATGATGTCATGTTGTTTAAGAATTCCATTTTTATTACATGGGTTACGCTATGATGTATGGTTTATGATTATGTGGCACACATAAGAAAGGATTCATTATAAGATGGGTGGGACCTATATCTCCCTCCAATGCATTGGGTAAAGATTTTATATCTCATGAGATAGACATGGCTGGAATGGTAGGTTATACCGGTTCAGTGAAACAGGACTGAAACGAGGGTTACTCGATTCAGAAAGGGACTTTGTCCACTAAGATAGTCTTGGCAATGAGTCTTGAATAACAAGAAATGATTTTCCATGATTATGTGTGCATGCCACAAAGTTTCAAGTTTTATGTTATGATTATGGGGATCTCATTTTCACTTCTATGATTTATTAAGATTTTATGATCTCTTTTCCAGGTTATGATTTTCAAAAAAGATATGATATGATTTTTATTTCCTTTATTGCCCTTGCTGAGCATTTGAGCTCACCCTTTTATGATTTCTTTTCCCCAGGTCAGGAAGATGGATATTAAGTAGAATATGCTAAAAGGGACCCTAGATATGATGAAATAAATGGGAGGCACTGTAGAAGATTTATGAACCAGTTGTTTATGTTTCCCAGTTTCTAAAGACACTATACCTATACGGTCCTTTGTGGTTTTATCATATGTTGTAATAAGTGTGCTTCAATTTTGAAGTATTAACAATGTTTGTAAAGTATGGGTCGTTATAGTTGGTATCAGAGGAAAGGTATAGTCAACCTTTGGAAACTAGGATGTGAAAGCCTTAGTAAGAACCCTAAGGATAAGTCTATGCATAGAACACAATCTTAGAAATGGCCATGAATAACCTAGGATAAGACCTTAAGCATGAAAATTTTATTCTTGAATTATGTGGTTTCCTATTATAATTAGTGTTGCTCACACTATTCTTCTTGGTTTTAGTCAATGGCTGGAACCCGAAGGAACCGTGTTAATGCGGAATGCGATGGGCAATGCAATGATTGTCCCCCTGAGCAACCAAACAATATGGGAGATGGAATGCAAAATCTTGTAGCCATGCTCACACAACTTTCTCAAGCTATGAATCATGCAGGATTTCCAAACGAGCAAAGGAGGGAGCAACATTCTGTTGAATCCTTCATGAGGCAGCGTCCACCTTCTTTCAGTGGGTCTACTGATCCATTAGTTGCTGAACAATGGATTAGTACTACTGAAAAGATATTTTCAGTTCTTCAATGTTCTGAACATGATAAAGTCATCCTAGCAGTGTATCGTTTGGAAGGAGATGCTGATCAATGGTGGAATCTTGTTAAGAATACGAGGCAAAGGGATGAAATTGAGTCTATGGAATGGGACAAGTTCAAGAACTTATTTTTCAATAAGTACTTCCCTCGTATTCTCCGAACAAAGATGGAGAAAGAGTTTCTTGAACTGAAGCAAAGGGATGATGAATCTGTTGGTACCTATGAAGCAAATTTTACAAGACTTGCAAGGTACGCTTCTGGTATTATTATCCAACCTGAGAGTAAGATCGATCGATTCTTTAGTGGCTTAAAACCAAGTCTTCGAAGGGCGTTAGCCATAAGGGACTTCAATAGCTACGAGGAAATCGTTCGATGTGCTCTCAAAGTCGAGATGGAGATTGGAGTAACCCATCAGTCACATGGGTTTGATAAGAAGAGGAAGATGGAATTCAAAGGAAACTCTAAAGAGCACACTGAAAAGAAGATGAACTTTCCCTTATGCTCAAAGTGTGGAAAGAAACATGGAGGGAGTTGTCTTAAAGGGACAAGTAAATGTTTTAAATGTGGAAAGGAAGGTCATCGGGCATTTGAATGCCGTGATAATGGGAAGAAGATGTCTAATGATGCAAACAAAGGAAGGGATACACAGAATGATCCTACTACACTTCAATGTTTCAAGTGCAAGGAGATGGGGCATTATGCCAATCAATGCCCAAATCCAATGGTTGATGATGATGGTCGACGTCAACAAACTCTTAAGGCTAAAGACAAAGGAAAGTCACATGCAATTTCTATCAGCGATGTGGAGTACGATAACGATGTGGTGAAAGGTACACTTACCATCCACTCTAAAGTAGCAAATGTTTTATTTGATTCTGGATCCACCCACTCTTTTATTTCTGAAGAATTTTCTAAGGGTATCACCGTATTACCTCAACAATTAGATGTTGAGTTAGCTGTGACAACACCTAATGGCACATCAATCGCATCAAAAGTTTATAATTCTTCTCCGATCGAAGTTTGTGGGAAAGTGCTTCCTGCAAATCTTGTGATCCTTCCTATAGTGGAATTTGATGTGATTCTTGGAATGGATTGGCTTTCTTTATACGGAGCTCATATCAATTGCCAAAGAAGGGAAGTCACATTTCATATTCCAGATCAATCTACGATCGTCTATCAATGCAAGGATGAACATAACCTTCCAGTGGAAATTTCTTCCATCTTATGGGTATTGATTCCACTAAATGAAGGTTATTTATCTCAAATGGTTGGTGAGAAACTCACGATTAAGAATATGCCCATTGTACGGGAGTTTGATGATGTCTTTCCGGAGGAATTGCCGGGTCTTCCACCAAATCGTGAAGTTGAGTTTTCAATAGAACTCGTACCGGGTGCTTTGCCTATTTCAAAGACACCTTATAGAATGGCCCCAATTGAGTTGCAGGAATTGAAGAAGCAACTCCAAGAGAATCTTGATAAGGGATTCATACGCCCTAGTGCGTCACCTTGGGGAGCACCTGTTCTATTTGTTAAGAAGAAAGATGGATCAATGAGACTCTGCATTGATTATCGAGAACTTAACAAGATCACTATCAAGAACAAATATCCTCTCTCACGCATTGATGACTTATTTGACCAACTACGCGGAGCTCAATACTTTTCCAAGATTGATCTTCGTTCAGGGTATCATCAATTAAGGGTCAAAAGGGAGGATATACCAAAGACGGCTTTCCGTACAAGGTATGGACACTATGAATTTATAGTGATGCCATTTGGTCTTACTAATGCCCCTGCTATCTTCATGGATCTAATGAATAGAGTCTTTAGAGACTATCTTGATCAATTTGTGGTAGTCTTTATAGACGATATTATTGTCTATTCAAAGAGCAAGGAAGAGCATGAAGATCACTTGAGAATTATATTGAAGACCCTGAGAAAGGAGAAGCTTTATGCCAAATTTACCAAGTGTGAATTTTGGCTTCAAAAAGTTGCATTTTTGGGTCACATAATCTCAAAAGAGGGGATATCTATGGATCCAGCAAAAACAGAGGTTATCGAAAGATGGTCAAGACCAACAACAGTAACTGAGATCCGAAGTTTTCTTGGTTTGGCTGGATATTATCGACGTTTTGTAAAAGATTTTTCACGATTATCTAATCCAATCACCAAGTTGACTCGGAAAGGAGTTAAGTTTGTCTGGACAGAGGAATGTGAAGAGAATTTCAAGGAGTTGAAAAGAAGGTTATCCAGTGCACCTGTGCTCACACTGCCTTGTAGTGGAGAAAGGTTTGTGATCTACAGTGATGCATCCAAGAAGGGATTGGGGTGTGTTCTTATGCAAAATGATATGGTGATAGCTTATGCCTCACGACAGTTGAAAATCCATGAGCAAAATTACCCAACACATGATTTGGAGTTGGCTGCGGTAATCTTTGCATTAAAGATTTGGAGGCATTACCTTTATGGTGAAAGGTGTGATATTTATACTGATAATAAAAGTTTAAAGTATATTTTCACACAAAAGGAGTTGAATATGCGTCAAAGAAGATGGTTGGAGCTGATTAAGGATTATGACTGCTCAATCCATTACCACCCTGGGAAAGCAAACAAGGTGGCAGATGCATTAAGTCGACAAGACCATGCTAGTTTATCCATGATGAGGATCACAAAAGATCCAATATTTATGGATTTACAAAGGATGGATCTTGGAATTATAATGTAAGGGGAAAAATCTTATCTTTCTCAAATGAATGTTCAACCATCTATACATGTGAAGATTAAAGCGGCACAGAAAGAAGATGTCGAGTTACAAAAGAAGGTGAGAAATGTTCCTTAATTCAACCTTGATTGTGATGGGATAATAAAGTTCAGGAATCGGGTTTGTGTTCCTTCGATCCCCGAATTAAAGAAGGAGCTGCTGGATGAGGCACATAGTTCATCATTCTCTATTCATCCTGGAAGTACGAAGATGTATAGGGACCTGAAAGAGTACTTCTGGTGGGATGGCATGAAAAGAGATGTTGCTGAATATGTCTCTCGATGCTTGGTTTGTCAACAAGTTAAAGCTGAGAGACAAAAGTCTAAGGGGATGTTACAACCATTACCCATACCCGAATGGAAATGGGAAAACATCACTATGGACTTTGTCACAGGACTTCCTAAAACATCCAAAGGCAATAATGCTATCTGGGTCATAGTTGATCGTCTTACAAAGTCTGCACACTTCATTCCTATTAGAGAGGATTTCCCTCTAGATCAGCTTGCCAGGATATATGTAAAGGAAGTGGTAAGATTGCATGGAGTACCACTTTCTATTATATCTGATCGGGATCCGAGATTTACCTCGAAGTTCTGGCGAAGTCTTCAGCATACTCTGGATACAGAGTTGAGTTTCAGCACTGCTTATCATCCCCAGACAGACGGTCAGTCTGAGAGAACAATTCAAACCCTAGAAGATATGTTGAGAGCTTGCTCTATGGATTTCAAAGGAGGTTGGGATCAACACCTACCTTTGGTGGAATTTTCTTATAATAATAGCTTTCACTCCAGTATTCAGATGGCTCCTTATGAAGCTCTCTATGGAAAGAAATGCAGGACTCCAACTTGCTGGGATGAAGTTGGGGAAAGAAAGCTATTAGGACCTGATCTCGTTGATTAAATGGCAGAAAAGGTCAGATCTATTCAACAACACATAAGAGCAGCTCATAGTCGACAGAAAAGTTATGCCGACAACCGAAGAAAAGACCTAGAGTTTGAAGTGGGTGATAAAGTGTTCTTACGAATATCTCCCTGGAAGAGGGTTATGAGATTTGGAAAGAAGGGGAAGTTGAGCCCTAGATATATCGGTCCTTTTGAAATACTGGATCGTGTTGGGAAGGTAGCTTACCGATTGGCGCTTCCACCGAATCTCTCTCAAGTTCACGATGTGTTCCATGTATCTCTCCTGGGAAAGTACATACCAGATCCTTCACATGTACTCAGCTCAGAAGTTGTACCGCTGGAACAAGATCTTTCTTATGAAGAACAGCCGATAGAGATTCTGGATCGTAGCGAAAAAGTCCTACGAAACAAGACCACTCGCTTGGTGAAAGTTTTATGGAGGAACCACCAACTTGAAGAAGCTACTTGGGAGCTTGAGGATATGATGAGGGAGAAGTATCCTCATCTGTTTGTTACAAAGTGACGAATTTCGAGGGCGAAATTCTTTTTAAGGGGGGTAGAATGTAACACCCGAGACTTTTATGTTATATAAATCATCAAAGGAATCTTTTTCTACACAGCACTTGCTTGGCTTGCTTTACACGCAATCGCGACCTTCCTCGATAGCTTTCGTCGTACGCAATACCGAGTTTCACTAAATAACAATATGCTATTAAAACTAGCCGTTATGAATAGTAATAACCACTTTTTGAAATTTTATAAATTTTATTTTTCAAAATGGACTTCATTTTTGGACTCAGAATATCGAAATTAGCCTAGGGTGAAATTTTGGTATTTTTCTGAAAACTTTCAATTTTTGATGAATAGTGAAACCACTAAGTGGTAGGTTAAAAACCGAATTTTGCATAAAACTTAATTTTACCGCTTCTGTGAATGGAATTTCAAAAATCCGAGAGACACGGTTAATATCAAGGACTAAAATGTGGTTCAATGAGATGAAAATAATTTTTTGGTGAATAGTAACTTTTTACTATTTTTACCGCGGTTAATAGTAAATAGGGTAACTAAGGGTAAATATGATATCAATATTACCCTAACACATGTCCTAATTCTATTGGACAAGTGTATTTCGACCAAAGACAAACTTAGGAATAAAATATGACCATTTAGGCCCACTTGGGTTAGATTAGGACATTTATTATTAATTTATTTAAAGAAGGGTTAAAAGAGTTCAAATCAAAGTTTATTTACTAAAACATTTTTAATATGGGGATATACATAGGATAAATTCGATTTTAAATATTCATTAGAAATCTAAAAGGATTTCCTACATGATGGTATTTTATTTGTAATTTTTAGACATCAAATAATTTAATTTATTTATGACACAAAGATGATGCAGTAATTATCTTGTTAACGAAATATTGACATAATTGATGTTATAAACACCAAAATAAATGTAATTTGACACTTTTTATGAATTCCACTAATTCTATAGGTTACTATGATATATTAGTGTTGGTTTAATCAATTTGGATCGAACATATAATTCTGTTATGACTTTCACAAAAATCATATATCAAATAGTGTCAAAATTGACACAAAATAGTTTTTAAATCAAATATTATATTACTAATTGTTATTTTATTCCTAACAATCTAAGGTTCGGCCAAATGACTTAGATAAGGATATATATATTAATAATAAACAATTTGGGGTTCGTTTGGCATGTTATAGTAAGTGTATTAACCATATAGTGAAAGAAAACAAAAAGACACGGTAAATGTTAAATTATTTAACTTAGAGTTAAATCTAATTGATAAGGTTAAAATAATATCCTAAACTTGTCTAAATTCTATTGGTTGATGGGATTTCGACCCATCCCCACTTTAGCTTCGAAATAAGACCCTTTGGAACCATTATAAACCGATTTTGACTTTAATATAAAATAATATTTTGAGATATTCCTAAGGTGCCCCTCTCCTCCCTTATAAAAGGGCACCTCCTCCCCCTCCTCCTCACACCAAATTGAGCACTCAAGCTCGGCCAACCCCTGCCATTTTCTCCTCTCCACTTCCCTAGAATAATCCTAGAGGTCCTGGTCTTCTCCAAAGATCAATCTTAGTTCCTTAAGTGGAGGATTCAAAGAGGCGTTCCAAAGAAGAGGTAATATCGATTACCGATCTTTTCAATTTCTTTCGTCTTCAACTTCTTCTTCTTTAGTTGTTTCATGATAAAGTAATAACATCATTATTACTTACATACTGATATGTTATTATAAATATGAAACAATCCTAATTAACCTTCTATCCATCCTACGGAAAAATGAAATCACCGCGCGTGCGTACGTACGGAATACCGTCTCCACGCCGTGGTGTAATCTATTTTTCCACCATCACCTTACAAGGATGGTTATAATGGTGTAATAAGTAACTATATATGATTATTATGAAGTAATATTGATACTGAAATAATATATATATATATACTCCAATACAATTCCATGATCATAGGAACGATATCATCACTCGTGCGTACGTACGGAATACCGTCTCCACGATGTGATGCGACTCGTTCTACATGATCTTCATTTCATAATGATTATATAAATGAATTGAATGGATGAATATGGTATATACTACACTAATACCATTCTGTAAATGAATTATCTGTAACCTAAAGATAAGAATAAGAATTTATTCGACAAAACACGCATAAGAACAAAAAGTTATAAAGACCCGAGTAACAAGTAACAATGAAATATTACTAACAAAAAGCTAATAATATGACCATATATGATATCATATCAACATGTATGATTCTGGAATAAGTCAATAACATTATTTAAACCATTATACAGGAGCTTCGGACACGTACAAAGCAAATCGGACCTAAGGTAAGGGAAATATCACAATCTCATTTTTATCCGAGATTGTTTATTCGTAAGTATTTACTAGGGTGTATTTTATCATCCACATCCATGTTTCATCAATATGTAATATTATTTCCATCCACCTAAAATTGTTTAAATCCATTTTTACCCTTAGGTGAGTTTTTAGTAAAGAATATGAAAGGAATCTTTTGTCGTTTTTCCGTACGAGGTACTTTTTGACTTTTCCGACAACAGTACGAAGAATGTTTTTTTTAACTTATACGGCATGAATGGATTTTTAAAACATTAATTCAAAGAAGCTTCCTTTACAAGTTTTCAAGTTTATTTTTTAATCAACTTCTTTTATTTTAAAGTTGTATGACATGTTATGAAAGGAAAAATTTTTTTGAAGAAGAAAGGATATTTTCCTCAAGAATGGAGTTCAAGTGTTTTATCAAAATTATTTTCCATCTAAGATAATAAAGGGTTCTGTTTTTATCCCTATTATTACATGGATTTGATTATGTTGTGATGGAAATATTTTTATGAATTCCTTTATCTTATATGAATTGTTTTATGATGTCATGTTGTTTAAGAATTCCATTTTTATTACATGGGTTACGCTATGATGTATGGTTTATGATTATGTGGCACACATAAGAAAGGATTCATTATAAGATGGGTGGGACCTATATCTCCCTCCAATGCATTGGGTAAAGATTTTATATCTCATGAGATAGACATGGCTGGAATGGTAGGTTATACCGGTTCAGTGAAACAGGACTGAAACGAGGGTTACTCGATTTAGAAAGGGACTTTGTCCACTAAGATAGTCTTGGCAATGAGTCTTGACTAACAAGAAATGATTTTCCATGATTATGTGTGCATGCCACAAAGTTTCAAGTTTTATGTTATGATTATGGGGATCCAATTTTCACTTCTATGATTTATTAAGATTTTATGATCTCTTTTGCAGGTTATGATTTTCAAAAAAGATATGATATGATTTTTATTTCCTTTATTGCCCTTGCTGAGCATTTGAGCTCACCCTTTTATGTTTTCTTTTCCCCAGGTCAGGAAGATGGATATTAAGTAGAATATGCTAAAAGGGACCCTAGATATGATGAAATAAATGGGAGGCACTGTAGAAGATTTATGAACCAGTTGTTTATGTTTCCCAGTTTCTAAAGACACTATACCTATACGGTCCTTTGTGGTTTTATCATATGTTGTAATAAGTGTGCTTCAATTTTGAAGTATTAACAATGTATGTAAAGTATGGGTCGTTATATGCACCACTTTCTCCCCCCTTGAAGGGTTGTCTTTGATCATTCTTGATTTTATTTAAAATATTAATAAAAAATAACTATCAGACCAGGACTAGAACGAGGAGTGAACTTGGTTCAGTAATGGAATTTGTTTTCTATGATGGTATTGTTAATGAGCCTTGACTAATATGAAAAGATTTTCTATGATTATGTGTGTATGCCACAATGTTTCATGTTTTATGTTATGATTATTTGGGATTACCTTTCATTACTATGATTTATCCCATGACATGATATTATGACCTCTTTTGCAGGTTAATATTTTAAAAATGTTATGTTCTTATGAATATGATATGACTGATATTTCTTTTGATTTCCCTTACTGAGCCTTTGATCTCACCCTTTTGTATGTTTTCTTTTCCCCAGATCAGGAAAAAGTATATTAAGTAGGATATTCCAAAAAGGGACTCTAGATATGATGAAATAAATGGGAGATAATGTAGTTGATTTTATGAACCATTTTTTTATTTTCCCCAATTTCTAAAGACACTATACCAATATGGTCCTTTCATGGTTTTGTTATATGTTGTAATAAGTATGCTTTAACTCTGATGTAATAATAATGTATGTAAAGTATGGGTCATTGTAGTTGGTATCAGAGGGGGGTTATAGTCAACCTTTGGAAACTAGGATGTGAAAGCCTTAGTAAGAACCCTAAGGATAAGTCTAACCATAGAACACAATCTTAGTGTTTTAGAAATGGCCATGAAAATCCTATGATAAGACCATAAGTGTGAATTTTTATTCTGGATTATGTGTTTTTTCTATTATGATTAGTGTTTCTCACACTATGCTTATTGGTTTTAGTCAATGGCTGGATCCCGAAGGAACCTTGTTAATGCTGAATGCGATGGGATATGTAATGATTGTCCCCCTGAGCAACCAAATGTTATGGGAGCTAGAATGAAAAATCTTGTAGCCATGTTCAGACAACTTTTTCAAGCTATGAACCATGCAGGACTACCAAACGAGCAAAGGAAGGAGCAACATTTTGTTGAATCCTTCATGAGGCAGCATCCACCTTCATTCAGCGGGTCTTCTGATCCATTAGTACCTGAACAAGGGATTAGTACCACTGAAATTATATTTTCAGCTCTACAATGTTTTGAACATGACAAATTCATCTTAGCAGTGTATCGTTTGGAGGTGATACTGATCAATGGTGGAATCTTATCAAGAATATGAGGCAAATAGATGAAATTGAGTCCATGGAATGGGATGAGTTCAAGAACATATTTATCAATAAGTAATTCCCTCATATTCTTCGAACAATGATGGGGAAGGAGTTTCTTGAACTGAAGAAAAATGATGATGAATCAGTTGGTACCTACGAAGCTAATTTTACAATACTTGCAAGGTACGCTTCCGAAATTATTATCCAACCTGAGAGTAAAATCAATTGAATCTTTGGTGGCTTAAAACCAAGTCTTTGAAGGGTGTTATCCATAAGGGACTTCAATAGCTATGAGGGAACGGTTCGATGTGCTCTCAAGGTTGAGATGGATATTGGAGCAACACATCAGTCATATAGTTTTGATAAGAAGAGGAAAATGGAATTCAAAAGAAAATATAAAGACCACACTTAAAAGAATATGAGTTTTCCTTTATGCTCAAATTAAGGAAAGAAACATGGAGGGAATTGTCTTAAAGGGAGAAGAAAATGTTTTAAGTGTGGAAAAGAATGTCATCGGGAAGTTGAATGTCGAAATAATATGAAGAAGGTGTTTAATGGTGCGAACAAAGAAAGGGATACACAGAATTCACCTCCTACACTTTAGTGTTTCATGTTCAAAGAGATGGGGAATTATGACAATCAATTCCCAAATCCAAGGGTTGTTGATGATGATCGGCGTCAACAAACTCTTAAGGCCAAAGTCAAAAGAAAGTCACATGAAATTACTATCGGTGATGTGGAGTATGATAACGAATTGGTGAAAAGTACACTTACCATCCACTCAAAAGTAGAACATGTTTTATTTGATTCTGGATACCCCAACACTTTTATTTCTGATGAATTCTCTAAGGGTATCACCGTATTACCTCAACAATTAAAAGTTGAGTTAGCTGTGACAACTCCTAATGGCACAACAGTCGCATCAAAAGATTATAATTCTTCTCCGATTGAAGTTTGTGGGAAAGTGCTTCTTGAAAATCTTGTGATCCTTCTTATAGTGGAATTTGATGTGATTTTTGGCATGGATTAACCTTCTTTATATGAATCTCATATCAATTTCCAAATAAGGGAAATCACATTTAATATTCCAGATCATTCTATGATCGTATATCGATGCAAGGATGAATATAACCTTCCAGAGGAAATTTCTTCCAACTTATGGGTCTTGATTTCAATAAATGAAGGTTATGTATCTCAAATGGTTGGCTAGAAACACATTATTAAGAATATTCCCATTTTACGGGAGTTTGATGATGTCTTTCCGGAGGAATTTCCGGGTCTTCCTCCAAATCATGAAGTTGAGTTTTCAATAGAACTCGTACTAGGTGCTTGGCCTATTTCAAAGACACCTTATATAATGGCCCCAATTTAGTTGTAGGAATTGAATAAGAAACTCCAAGAGAATCTTGATAAAGGATTCATATGACCTAGTGCGTCACCTTGGGGAGCACCTGTTCTGTTTGTTAAGAAGAAATATGGATCAATGAGACTCTGAATTGATTATCGAGAACCTAACAATATCACTATCAAGAAAAAATATCCTCTCCCTCACATTGATGACTTATTTGACCAATTACGCGGAGCTCAATACTTTTCCAAGATTGATCTTCATTCAGGGTATCATCAATTAAGGGTCAAAAGGGAAGATATACCAAATACTACTTTCCATACAAGGTATGGACCCTATGAATTTATAGTGATGCCATTTGGTCTTACTAATGCCCTTACTATCTTCATGGATCTGATGAATAACGTCTTTATAGACCATCTTGATAAGTTTGTGTTATTCTTTATAGAAGATATTCTTATCTATTCGAAGATCAAGGAAGAACATGAATATCACTTGAGAATTGTATTGATGACCCTGAGAAAGGAGAAGCTTTATTCCAAATTTACCAGGTGTGAATTTTGGCTTCAAAAAGTTTCATTTTTGGGTCACATTATCTGAAAAGAGGGGATATCTATGGATCCAGCAAAAACAGAGGTTATCGAATGATAGTCGAGACCAACAACAATAACTATGATCCGAATTTTTCTTGATTTGGCTGGATATTATCGACGTTTTGTGAAAGATTTTTCACAATTATCTAATCCACACACCAGGTTGACTCAAAAAGGATTTATATTCATGTGGAAGGAGGAGTGTGAAGAGAATTTCATGGAATTGAAAAGAAGGTTATCCAGTGGACTTTTGCTCACACTGCCTTGTAGTGGAGAAAGGTTTGTGATCTACAATGACGCATCCAAGGAGGGATTGGGGTGTGTTCTCAGGAAAAACAATATGGTGATAGCTTATGCCTCACGACAGTTGAAAATTAATGATCAAAATTACCCAACTCATGATTTGGAGTTATCTGTGTTAATCTTTGCATTAATGATTTGGAGGAATTATCTCTATGATGAAAGGTGTGGTATTTATACTGATCATAAAAGTTTAAAGTATATTTTCATACAAAAGGAGATGAATATACTCCAAAGAAGATGGTTGGAGATGTTTAAGGATTACGACTGCTCAATTCATTATCACCCTGGGAAAGCAAACTAGGTGGCAGATGCATTAAGTCGACAAGACCATGCTAGCTTATCCATGAAGAAGTTCTCAAAAGATCCAATATTTATGGATTTAAAAAGGATGGATCTTGGAATTATAATGGAAGGGGAAAAATCTTATCTTTCTCAAATGAATGTTCAACCATCTAAACATGTGAAGATTAAAGAGGCACAAAAAGAAGATGTAGTGTTACAAAAGAAGGTGAGAAATGTTCCTGAATTCAACCTTGATTGTGATGGGATAATAAAGTTTAGAAATCAGGTTTGTGTTCCTCCCATCCCAAAATTAATGGAGCTGTTGGATGAGGCTCATAGTTCTTAATTCTCTATTCACCCTGGAAGCACAAATATATATAGGGTCCTAAAAGAGTACTTCTGGTGGGATGGCATGAAAGGAGATGTTTCTGAATATGTCTCTCGATTCTTGGTTTGTCAGCAAGTTAAAGCTGAGAGACAGAAGTCTAAGGGGATGTTACAACCATAACCCATACCCGAATGGAAATCACTATGGACTTTGTCACCAGACATCCTGAAACATCCAAAAGCAATAATGCTATCCGGTTTATAGTTGATCGTCTTATGAAGTCAGCACACTTAATTTCTATTAAGGAAGAATTCTCTCTGAATTAGCTTTCCAGGATATACGTAAAGGAAGTGGTAAGATTTCATGGTGTACCACTTCACATTATATCTGATTGGGATCCAAGGTTTACCTCGATGTTCCGGTGAAGTCTTCAGCATACTCTAGATACAGAGTTGAGTTTCAGCACTACATATCATCCTCAAACAGACCATCAGTTTGAAAGGAAAATCCAAACTCTATAAGTCATGTTAAGAGCTTTATCTATTGATTTAATAGGTGGTTGGGATCAACTCCTACCTTTGGTGAAATTTTCCTATAATAATAGCTTTCACTCTAGTATTCAGATGGCTCCTAATGAAGCTCTCTATGGAAGGAAATGTAGAACTCCAACATGATGGGATGAAGTTGGAGAAAGAAAGCTATTAGGACCTGATCTTGTTGATGAGATGGCAGAAAAAGTCTGATCTATTCAACAACACATAAGAGCAGCTCAGAGTCAACAAAAAAGTTATGCCGACAACCCAAGAAAAGACCTAGAGTTTGAGATGGTGATAAAGTGTTCTCACGAATATCTCCTTGGAAGAGAGTATTGAGATTTGGGAAGAAGGGAAAGCTGAGCCCTTGGTATATCAGTCCTTTCAAAATAATGGATCATGTTGGGAAGGTAGCTTATCGATTGATGCTTCCACCGAATCTCTCTCAAGTTCATTATGTGTACCATGTATCTCCCCTGGGAAATACATACCTGATCCTTGACATGTACTAAGCTCAGACGTTGTACCGCTGGACCAAGATCTTTCTTATGAAGAACAACCGATAGAGATTATGGATCATAGAGAAAAAGTTCTATGGAACAAGAGCACTTAGTTGGTGAAATTTTTATGGAGGAACCACCAATTAGAATAAGCTACATGGGAGCTTGAGGATAAGATGAGGGAGAGGTATCCTCATCTGTTTGTTATGAATTGATGAATTTCGAGGAAGAAATTCATTTTAAGGGGGGTAGAATGTAACACCCTAATATTTTATGAGAATTATATTTTTTATGTATTATCTTATATGCAAAGGAGTCATTCACTGCACACACCACTAGCTTGGCTTACGTTACACGCAATCGCGACCTTCCTCGATAGCGTGTGTAGTACGCAATACCGAGCTTCATTAAACAACGATATATTATTATAATATTATGAACTAGCTGTTATGAATTGTATTAACTGAATTTTAAATTTTATAACATTATAAATCATCTTACACATTTTCTAGAATGAGGTATGAAAACAAAATCAGTTTTTGGGATAAAAGAAGTCATTTTCAAAAAAAAATGCAGTTTTACCGCCTTTTGATGGCGCACACATTTTAAATCTATTTTTTGACATGTTTATAAGTTCAATATGAAAAAATAAAATTCTTCTTTGGAATCAAGATATAAAAATTTACTTTGGATAAATTTTTCATATAATTATGTTAACTTTCATATTTTGATGAATAGTAGAAACACGCTATATTTCAATTAAAAAAAAAATTTCATTACAATAATTTATATGGATACATTATATTTTTAATTGGTTTTAATGTTTATTTAGAATATATTTTTACCATTTAATCCAATTTTGGTAATTGGAATTAATTTCACTTTGAAATTGGACATAAACAAGTGATGATCGTTTGATAGTTATTGTTTCTTAAAAACACGCTATTTGTTTTGATAATTTGAATTACATTTAAAATTAATTAATTACACTTCTATGTTTTGATTTTAGAAAAATAGACATCATTTTTGAATTCGTAATATCAAATATATATTTGGCTGAATATTTGGTATTTTTCTGAAAAAAACATTAATTTTTTATGAATAGTGAAAACACTGAGTTTTTGGTTAAAACCGACTTTTTATTTAAACAATCATTTATTTGATTTGAATTTATTTTAGTTCAAAATATATACATAATACTTATATAAATTCAATGAAATTCATTGGAATCATTTTAAAATAATTTTAGATTTATAAAAAATTGTATTTAACTTTTCATCATCTTTTACCCACCTCATAGGAGCTTTTTTAAATTGTTCATAAAACATAATTTTACCGCTTCTGTGAGTTGAATTTAGAAAATCCGAAAAAGATGGTTAATATCAAAGAGTAAAATGTGGTTAAATTAGATAAAAATAAATCATGGTGAATAGTAACTTTTTACTTTTATTTACCACTGTTAAAAGTAAATATGGTAATTCAAGGTTAAAAGAAAATTATAATAATTCAAAATTACCTTAACACTAGTCCAAACCTTATTGGATGAGTAATGTCCGACCATGGAAATCCTTGGGTTGATTTTGGGACCCCATTGATCCACTTATAAAAGACAATGACACATTAGATTAATTAATTTAATGTAAAGACAAAATTGGCATTAACAAAAAATCATTTATTAATTAATTTTTATAAGGGGATATATATAAATTATCTTTGGACTATAAATATTAATTGGAAATATAAAACTATTTCCAACATGTTGGTATTTTTTATAATTTTTAGACATCAAATAAATTAAATTATTTATGACACAATAATGATGCAGTATTTACCTCATTAATGAATGATTTAAATAAATAAGATTATAATAATTAAAATATTTTCCAAAACATGTCCAATTATAATTGGATGATTTTATTTCAACCATGAGTAATCTTATCTTTATCTTTAATGATTTTTGGACCTTTTGACACCGAAGATATGTTTATAATTAAATAATATTTTCACACTTTCCAAAGATGTCCCTCTCCTCCCTTATAAAATGGCACCTCCTCACTCTCCTCCTCACACCACTTTGAGCCTCCATGCTTGGCCAAACCCTATCCATTTCATTTACCCACTATCTTAGAAACCTAAAAGAGGTACTGGTCTTCTCAAAATACCAACTCTATTCCCTAAGAGAATGTTTAAAGGAGGCACTTCGAAGAAGAGGTATTACCTTCTTTTTTTTTCTTCAAGTTACAATGTTCTTCTACTCCCTCTTCTTTAGTTGTTTCATTATGAGGTAATAACATCAGTATCCCTCATATACTAATATGTTATTATAAATATGAAACAACCCCATTTGACCTCTTATCCATCCTACGGTAAACAAAATCACCGCGCGTGCGTACGTACGGAATACCGTCTCTACGCCATAGTGTAATATGTTTTCCACCACCACCTTATTTGGATGGGTATAATGGTGTAAATAAATAAATAAATATGATTATTTTAAAGTTTTATTGATTCTGAAATATTATACATACACTTCAATACAATTCCACGATCATGGGAACGATATCATCACTCGTGCATACGTACGGCCTACCGTCTCCACGATGTGATGCGACTCGTTCTATATGATCTTCATTGAATAATGATTATATAAATGAAATGAATGAATTAATATGATATATATTACACTAATACCATTCTGTAAATGATGTATCTATATCCTATAAATAGGAATAAGAATTTATTCTACAAAACACTCATAAGAACATAAAGCAATAAACACCCAAATAACAAGTAGCAATGAAATATTACTATGTTGAAGATAAAAATATGACCATATGTTATATCATAACAGTGATTATGATTTTGTAATAAGTTAGTTAACATTATTTAAACCATATTACAGGAGATTCGGATTCATATGAAGCATATTGGACCTAAGGTAAGGAAAATATCACAATCTCATTTTTATCCGAGATTGTTTGTACTTTGGTATTTACTGGGGTGTATTTTATCATCCACATCCACCTTTCCTCAATATGTAATATTAATTCCTTCCTCCTACAATTATTTAAATCCAATTTTACCCTTCATAGATTTTTTAGTAAAAGATATGAAAGGAATCTTTTGTCTTTTTTCGTACGAGGTACTGTTTGACTTTTCTGGCAAAAGTATGAGAAGAATGTTTTTTAACTTATACAGCATTAATGGATTTTTAGAACATTATTTCCAAGAATCATCCTTTACAAGTTTTCAAGATTATTTTTAATCAACTTCTATTAGTTTAAAAATGTATGAAATGTTAAGAAAGGAAAAATGTTTTTGAAGTAGAAAGGATATTTTCCCATGAATGGAGTTCAAGTGTTTTATCAAAATTATTTTCCATCTAAGATAAAATAGGGTTCTATCTCTATCCCTATTTTTACATTGATTTAATTGTTTTATGATGTATTTAATTTTATATTTTACTTTTATCTTATATGGGTTATGTTATGATGGCATGATGTTTAAGAATCCCATTTTTATTACATGGGTTATGCTATGATGTATGATTTATGATTTTGGGGCAC
The DNA here is from genome assembly GCA_963277665.1 of Viscum album. Classification (NCBI taxonomy): domain Eukaryota; kingdom Viridiplantae; phylum Streptophyta; class Magnoliopsida; order Santalales; family Viscaceae; genus Viscum; species Viscum album. The sequence continues at coordinate 1,551,802,808 of OY728161.1, read as the reverse complement.
ACATAAGAATGGTTTCATTATGAGATGGGTGGGACCTATGTATCCCTCCAATGCATTGGGAAAATATTTATATCTCATGAGATATACATGGATGGAACGAAAAGTTAAACCAGTTTAGTGATACAGGACTGGAACGAGGAGTGAACTCGGTTCAGTAATGCACTTTGTCCTCTATAATGGTCTTGGAAATGAACCTTGACTAATATGAAATGATTTTATATGATTATGTGTGTATACCACAAAGTTAAATGTTTTATGTTATTATTATTTGGGATGAAATTTCATTACTATAATTTATCCCATGACATGATATTGTGACCTCTTCTGCAGGTTAAGATTTTCAAAATGTTATGTTCTTATGAATATTACATGACAGGTATTTCTTTTGATTACCCTTACTGAGAATTTGGGCTCACCATTTTGTATGTTTTCTTTTCCCCAGTTCAGGATGAAAGATATTATGTAGGATATTCCAAAAAGGGACTCTAAGTATGATGAAATAAATGGGAGACAATGTAGTTGATTTTATGAACCAGTTGTTTATGTTTCCCAGTTTCTAAAGACATTATACATATTCGGTCTATTCATGGTTTTTTTATATACTGTAATAAGTATGCTTTTACTCTGAAGTAAAAACAATGTATGTAAAGTATGGGTCCTTATATATGTACCTCATTGTTCACTTAATAGTGTTTTGGAGTATTCTCTATGTAATATGTTATGACCTCGACATTATGACTGATCTTGAACAGACTAATGTATAAATGAATCAATATCATTTTCTCACCAAATATTATAGGTTACCTCAACTAAAATATATTAAGGAACACCATGTAATGAATTTTAAACCCTAAATCTGTCCTAAAATTATTTTCATAACACATCTATCAATATTGTAAAATATTCTTGGGCTACAGAATAGATTGATCCATCGCTATTATTTCTTATGAATGGTGATCACCAATCAGCTTCCTCACTATATATTCAAATTAAATATTTGAGTCATACATTTCTTCTCAAATAGAGCCTCATACAATGCCATCTAAATTCTAGAAATGAATATTTACTTATATAATATCGCTATGAGGGGGACCTGTTAATCGGAACATATTTTGAAATCTTGAAAACAATATTTAAACAGATCATCTAGACTTTTAATTTTCTACATATACTAAGAATTTACATGAAGACGATATTAAAATATAAATCTCAACCCAATCCCCAAAAATTTCTATAAACATTTATAGATCTTCAAGGTCCACCAAATACCATGATTAGATTAAAAATGGTAGTGGTAATTGATTAATAAAGAAAAAATCCAATATTTTCATCTTGGTGAGATGGAAAAAGAATAAATCCCCTATAATGGTAACAAAATACACTCACATTGTAACGAGATCGGCTAAAAACGAAATATAATTAGGGTATTTTTTTACTTCTTGGAGCCCTTTGAGGATGTCCATGGTGTTGTTTTCCCATTTTTATATAGTTATGGGAAATTCCTTCAATATAACCATAAATGTTTTTTAATTAATACTTAACTAGAGTTCATACCAATCATAGAGCTATATGTTCGTCAGTTTCACTCATCGTACAATACCATGAAAAGTTTTGTTTTCAATATTTATGAATAATTTGACACCGTAGTTTTATAGTGATGGATGGGATATGCTCATCATCTAAAAATTTCATACATAATTCAAAATTATTTTAGAAACATAAAGTAGTTTCAAACCATTTAACTCGATCTTCATAAAATTCATTTTTAATAAAATTCACTATATTTTTATTTAGCTCTAAATAATCCTTATTAGACTAATTTATTTTCATATTACTTAATGGTTGATATTGTATTTTGAAATTATATAATATATCTACTCCCATTATGACTTCAATAATCATCCTCTACAATATTTGAGTATTGAATGTTTTATTTATCCTTATCATGGATACAATGTCATGGCCATTACTGCACAGAGAAAAAAATATCTTTACTTTCCATCCTCGACTAGTAATGTAATGAAGTTCATAATCTTTTAACAATTCTATGCTTATATTTTGGAACCTATTAAATTCCTTCTTATGTTATTATATATTTCGATCTATTATAATCAATATATATATCACACATTTCTATGTACAAATAATCTCCTGAAACAACTAATTGAAAGATCAAATCTACCATCACTAAATCTTATATCATGTAATTTATTACCAAAGAGTATTACTACATTGAGTCATAATAACATTATTCAAAATTATTCATGATAATAAATCACAATCCCTTTTTCAATGAATCAATTTATATTATAATCCCCTCTCCACTACATTGTATTGTAATTAAAGGTGTAGTGACCAGATAATTTTTTAATTCCAAAAAACATTTTATAAATTCATCTATAAAAAGGAAAATTACACCCTACCATGTTATCTTGGGTAGTGGAAAAGATAAATTTCTACCAAATAATATGTAATATCTACCTTTGTTAGGAAAAGTACATGTCTCATTTACACTAATCATTCTGGTTCATTCCTTGATATAATCTATAATTGATGTATCTACTAATATAACATTTTTGTGATTAAATGAGACATCAATGATGATTTGTGTAGATAGAACGTGAATTTATAAACTTTTCATATATTTTGTCCTTTAATAAGGTATTTAAAACAATATAGAATGTACATCCTTAAATACATTCATATTAAAAAAGATAAAAATATAATATATAAATAAAACAAAAAATTGATCAAGGTACTATTTTAAGACTATATTAATGATATCTAGAAATATAATGAGATAATTAATAACTAAAAAAGGGAAAACATGTTAATTAGTATTTCCAATTGATTAGAATAAATTTATTTTAGAAACATGTTACTTTTTTACCATTAAATGATGATTTCTAGATCAAAGTTTAATAATCAAGATGTATCAATCTATAATGTGCAGATCAAATAGATCATTGATATTTGATATATGAATATTTTCATGATCATGATTTTATTATGATAATTATAATCATTTAATTGATTAGAAATTACATACTAAATTTTGAAAAAGATGATTGGTTCCCCAAATGAGGAAGCATTGTGGAAAATAAAATAGTTGTTCAAATTTTCATACTGTATCATTTTTTAATTCCTATAATTCAATAGTAGCCATTATATATGAAAAATGTTAGATAATAATGGATACATGAATGAGTTAGATTTAAAACTCAACTTCATGCTCTAGGGGAATACCATTCAATTCATTTATAAATAAATCATTATATTCCTATAAAATCTATAATTCATCGTTGTTGATATCCTCCTGGATAATTTTATTTAGAATTACTTCGTAAATGTGTATCATTACAAATATAATATATTTTTCATCTACTCTGAGTTCGTAATCATCATTTAATTGATATATGATTAGAGGTTTATTTAGCATATATAATGACACATGCTTATCAGGACAATTAATATGTGAAGCCTTGAAGGAAAATCAATACCATCATAATTTTATCACAAATAGCACAAAAAGGAGATGAATTAGTTCATCAGTATTTATCCTCCCATAAATATCAATTGGTCTAGATTTATATATCTTAGGAATGATCATTTTTTCTCTAAAGTTTTTCAAAAATAGCTCAATGTCAATTGTTTAGGGTTGTGGTTCCAAATTATATGAGAACATCTATGATAATAATGATTATAATAAAATAAATTAAAACAATGTATTAGATGATATAGAAAATATATTAAAGAACCAAGAATCTTCTTATTGTATTTACCTACCATATCTTTATTGATCCCAAATCCGCTTCATATTTCACATAATTTTGGTGGTTTTGAGACAATTTTTCATCAATTCTCTAGAGATCACGATATTGATTCAAATAAATTCAACACCTAATACACACAAAGAATTATAGTTTTAGTAGACCCTTATATGGGACCTTATTCTATTTGGTTCGTTAATCCTGATCAAATCTCTAGTTCAACAGTTTTGGGCTTATTAATTTTCTTTAATTCATTTAAAACAATTCCCACATACCTTAAGAGTGTTATCAAGGTCTAATCATGAATATTTATTACATATAGGAATTTTTAATTTCATACCACCTTGTGTCTTATCATTTTTGATTTAATGATAATATAATTTTATATTTCATTCCCATAAATATCAAGAGAATCAATGTTCCATATCTACCTTAAGAAAACAATGAAAAGTATCCTTATTGATATAGAATGCTCTTATGGTTAATGAATCTATAATACTATGACTTAATACACTAACTAAGATATTTTTTCCCTAGTACTATAGATGAAACTAGAGGAATGCCTCAGGTATCTTGTAATATATTCATTATTTAATCATATTGATTCTTTATCTTTTTTACACTAATTCCTTGAATTCTAGAACAATTTTTTTTGAATATTTATATGAAATATTATTGTAAAGAAAAATCATATTTAATGCTTCCCAAACAAAATAATCTACATACACCTTTTTCATAGTATTTTTATGGATACCCTACCACTAAAAACATTATCTTTTAGATTGTATACTATTAAATTGTCCTTCTCAGGGTTTGATCACTATCAAATGTAAAATATAATTTTCATTATGTTGACCTAGTACTAAACATACAATGGATTAGAAGACATTATAAAATAAGGTGGATGTTGTACTAGAAATTACATGCCAACGAGTTTCTCTCTTCTTGGTGTGTTAGTGAGTTGGATGAAATTTGTGTTATTTCCTACATTTCTAGACAATAGTGTGAGAATTTCCGTGGTTTTTTCAATTCCATAACCAATATAATTTGGTATTTTATGGGGATAGTCCCCACATATTACACTTAACCAATTATAAACACCATTATTTCAGGATCCCACAATAACGATGAATAAATCATTATATGGAAATAATGATTATAAATTAATTAACGTACATAAAAAATTATTACAAAAGAATGATGATTTAAAAAATGGCACGTATATGCTAGCCTATTAATTTCACGTATTCAATAATTCTTATCCATGGTTATAATTCTAATAGAACTATCTATATATATTCAAATCCATTGTAATATTTTGTTTATATATAATATAATTAACATTATATGTTCCTCCATAGGGTATTAAATCAGGTGTATAGTTTGGAATAATTTTTATAACCCATGTTAATGTTGATTCAATACTGAAAATGACCTCTTCAAGGTTATTACACATTTTTACATTTATTATAGTTCATGAGTCAACTTATAGTATCCAAATATGAACAAAATTTATAATACAACCACACAATATTCAATATTATAAAAAATTGGTTTGTTATCCAATACAAAGACTCACCCATTATGTTTTTCCGTAGTATTTTTATAATGTTATATTGAATAATATCCAAAAATAAGAAACTCTTTTTTGATATCAACTAAACAAATAATTTATAAAAATTATCAAAATGTCATAATTTTAATATTATTTTGAAAAAACATCTTAAAATTTATTGTAAAACCAAATGATCAAAAATTTTAGTGTCTTGGACATTAGCTACATAAAAATATTAATTTAAAAAACAACCAAAAAATTAATAATCATTCACTACAAGATCCTTTTATATATATCACACAATATATAACTCTCTTAATATCCTAGGGGATGGAAAACAGAAACAATTAATGTGATCAGAAACTTAATAAGTGAATAATTCATCATATCCAAAATCTTAAGGAGAACAAGAGGTAGAAAAAAATATCATAATAAATTATCATAAAATCAATTATTGATAATAATAACACATGATAGATAAACGTAATATTATAACATGATCTTTATGGAAAAATAAAAATTATTACAAAGATCAAAATAGATATCAATAATCATAAAACTTATATTCATGGCATAAAGCTTCATATTAAATTAATAATAATTTTTAATCATGAATATTTATAATTTTATGGAAATGAAACATCCTAAAAAAATTCGCAATACTTGATAAAAACATAGAAATATTGTCCCATTATAAAATATAAAAAACAATTTATTAAAAAAATACTTCAAACTCATTTATTAAAAAACTTATTGTTCCAATTCTTGATTGTTTCATAGTACTCATCATTCCCATGTCTGTAATAAAAAACCGAATATGTCCATTTATGGATATCTCATAAGTTATAAACATAAACCACTACATTGGTATAATGTATATGATCTCACCCATTATGATCAATACAAATGTATTCCATAAGAAATAAATCATTAGGATATGTAATGTAAATAATAGAAAAATAATGGGATTCAAAAATATTAAAATTATAATATTTTACATTTCATATTGTAACCATTGAAAAATGGTCTTCAGAAAAAATAAAAATCGTATAAAATAGAATGACGAATTAAATTCCAAGATAATTAAAACGTGATAACAGAAAATAAAAACACAATTAAATAAAATTTTGGTTATCCATGTGAGATATATCATTTTAATATAACGAAAAAAATATATTGAATAATTCAATTTTGAAAACACTTAGTTCTTAACATTGTGAATATCGAAGCTAGGAGTTTCTTTTAGAAAATAACATTTTTTGAAATAAAATTTTCAAATTACTAATTATTGTATCCTTATTTGGGGAAAAAACTATTTTAAATTGTAAGAAATATAGAACATTAATTAAAAGTTTTAATTTAGATATCATAGAAGAAAGAAAGATGTAAATTTAATGTATAAGTCACATAAATAAATTTGAGTCTCCACATTACTTACCTTTAAAATTGATTTCCTTGAATGTGTATAATAATCCTATACAATTAGTCTAACATTATTAATCCCTTATATTTGAAACTTATTATTATCATATAATAATTTATGAAAATCTTTTATGACCATATACTACTAAAATATTAACTGATTATATTATATTTTCAATATCAGTCATTCAAAATATTGGTTGTTAGTTTCTAAAAAATAATTAAGACATTACAGGTTTTCAAAAAATATTTTCAAGTTCTTAACTACTACATAATTAAAGAAAAAACAATTAATTTCTCAATTATTTCGAAAGTACCATTTTTTGTTGAAATGAATGAATACAAATTTTGAATATTTAAATCATATAGAATGAGTTTGGAAGGTGTTTAATGATGAAAAGGTAATATATTAAAAAATTAATAATCTCTAAACAACGCAATCCTAAAATAATTAAATGATCATTAATATTTAATTATTATATTACACTAACATTAGGTTACATCTCATAATAATTTATTAAATAATATTTATAATATCATTTATATATGTTGTTAAATCATACAAAACGTTATCATTTTATATTTTTTCCATCAGTAAGTTAATATCAATAAATAGTAATAATAATAATAATATCATATATTTAGAATTATAATCAAGTAATTATATTAATATAATATAATTAAATATATTGTTATAACTATCCATTAATGTTAGTGATGAAAAATACCATTGATTTATCATTGAGGCTGAAGTTTGTATATATGAATAATTAAAGATCACATTTCAGAAAGAGTGGATGTAATGATGGTAGATGTATAATGATAGTTAGATAATATTATTTTTGGAATATGAAAATAATTTATTCATGAAATTCACCCTTGATCCATCCTTGAGAGGTTTTAATGAAAAGAAACATCACCTAATAGAAGTCATAGTCTCCACAAACATGTTTTTTATGTTTTGGTTATTCTTAGCTAAGGTAATTGAAGGAAAATTTATTTTTTAATTAATATACAAAAATTAAATTATTCTAATTATATATAATTAATTTTATTATTATATTTTTTATACGATTTGGTTACTAATATATAGAAGGAAACACTAACAAAATGTTGATTCATAGGTTGGGATCATATATTATTGCAAGGAATTATCCATTATGATGTGCAAGTTATGGTAACCAATAGTGAGTAGTGGATTTCATACATGGTATAGGATTTTATGAGGTTAAATATTTAAAATTTTCAAGGATAAATTCTATATTTCTTTTGAGTGTTGAAGTGGGGGATGTGTTAGATGTTTATAAATAAACAGATGGGTGGTTTTGGAAGTAATCCATTCATTTTGAAAAATATAAACACACTAGTAAATGGAAATAGATTGAAAAAATTGAAAAAAAACTAGGGAAATCTTTCTAGGTGTCCAATATAACCTCGACAAATAATTTTAGAGACAACCATGATTTTTTTATGACATTTTATTTTATCATTAAGCATTTACCCAATCTTAATTGTACCTTAGAAATTAAATTTTTAAACCATAAACATTAATTATTTGGAAAAATATTTACTATGATCCATATTAAGGATTTTTAATTTCTAATTTAAAAAAATTAATTTAATTTATGAAATATAATTTATAGTGGTTTTAAATATTTATTATATGATTAGTGCACATAATCCATAAAACATATTTTGGACATTGTGTTTTTATGATTTGAATTTATTTGTAGGACATAGTTATTAAAATTATCAATCCCCATGACATAAATTGTTTTTTAATAAAAAATAAATTATGTGAGGCTTCCATGGTATGTGAAAACAGAATATAACCATGAAAATTATTAATCTGAAGAAAAGAATTAAAACAAACATTTATTTAATTTAAATTTTAATTTAGTTCTAAAAATGTAGGACATTGTATTTATATGATAAATGAATATAATTAAAATAATATATTTTTCATTAAACAATATAATTTAAATTAAAAAGTTTTTTAACTTACAGTATAATCATAAATAATGATAAAATCTTAAAAATTCTAATTTTCACAAAAATTGTATATTTTTTCTAAAATTATATCATTTTATATAAAAATATTCAATTTCATACTATGTAAATTATTATTTGCTGAAATTAGAAACTAAATTTACTAAATAAAATTTATATTTTAGTATTAATAAATATATATTATAAAATTAAATACGTAATATACATAAATCTATAGTTATTGAAAATATACTTTTTTTCTATTAAATCATATAAATTATTTTTATTCTAAAAGTATTAGAATTTAATGGATTTATATCGTAAAATTTATTATATAATTATTAATAATGAAATTATAATATGTTTTGGTTCGTTTACAATAGTTTTATCTTGTAATGAAATTTTATTGAAATTAAATTAAATTTTATAAGGTGTAGAAATTTGTGACCTTAAAATTGGATGCCACAAAACCAAAAACAGAAGAAAAAATAAATTGTCTAAACCTAAAGTAAAATTTGGTGATTAATATGAATGTAAAGTTAAAAATACAAGAACATAATTTAATCTCAATAATAATTTTACCTATATATAAATATATTAATATAATGGATGAATAATATATATATATATATATATTGGGAATCACTAAAAGTTATTAGGATGCAGATAATTCTTATTCAAATTTTCTCATATCCTTGAATGTCATAGAATATGGGATGGCATGTTAGTTAAAAATAAATATCTGACAATATATACTAATGTAAATATACAGTAGATATATAATCTCTTGTAAAACCCATGGTGTAATTACCCTAAATTTTATGAATGGTGTTATATCTTTGAATCAATGAATGAATTTTATTACCTAATGTGGTTTTGAAAACCAATTGCACTAAATTCGTTCTTTTGGATTGTTTTAAATTGTATTAAAGAGATAATAATGAATAATCAAAACCAATGATAATATATTCATTGAAAAGTAATCATATTATTTATATATATGAAGTGTTATAATAATCTCTAGTTGATACAGATGAACGAGTTGATGGACTCGGTCAGGTTGAACATACTTTATGAATCCTATTTATCAGATAATCTTAAAGAAATAGAATCATTGGGATTTTACCTTGATCAATTTGAAGAAAATATTCATTCACAAAAGATCTAATGAAAATTATTATTAAACAATTTTTATCTAATCTAGATCAAAGTCCAAACTATATATTCCAATCCAAGCAATGAAACTATCCCTATACCACACCTTAACGTTTCTATTTTCACTTTACTAATATAGGACTATGTATCTACAACCAATAAATAAATAATTTTTAAATTTTAAATTATGTATACAATTATAGTATTTATAAATTTTAATATCACATTTAAAATGAATAAATAATTATTTTGATAAAAAAATTCTTTGGATATAATGAGACAAAATATTTATTTTTGGGAAATAAATATAATTAATAAATAAACAATTTTACATAAATTCTATAACTTTCAAAATAAATTATAATTTAATAAAATATTATTATTAGTTACATTTTATTAAATATCAATTAGAATATAAAATTTTAAATTCATATCTAATTTTAATAAGTTTCGGAAAAATCTTATGGCAAAAAATAATATTTTCAAATAATTTTATTTTTTATTTAAATGTTTACTTTCAAATAAATAATTTTTTTAAATGATATTTATTTTCTATATAATCTTGTTAGAATTATCCAATTGTTAATTTTTCATTATTTTCTCAGATAGTCAAATTTTTGTGTAGATTTAACTATGTTATAAATATATTCTGTTTATTATGAAAAAAATGAACTAAAAGTGTATTATTATATGAGAAATATTTTATTAATGAAAAAATATAAGATTTTATAATCAAATAATGTGTTTTGAGGATACTAATTTAATTTTTTAAACCGAATATGAATCCCCCAAACCATCATTATATATTAGTGTTTTAAAATATATTCATTAAAAACACGACTCACTTATACTTCAACGTGGTTATTGTTTTAATGTGATATATTTATAGACATGTAAAATATTGAAAAAAACATCCATTAGATGAATCCTTGTGAAAAAACCATCAGAATGATTGTTTTTTAAATAAATTGTTATGTATTGTCCAAAACCTATCTTTAGTAAATAACAAACTAGTAACATCAATTTTCCTATATAAACCCATAGATGCTCAAATTCAATATAACGAAATCAAATTGGATCATAAATATACTCTGACATTCACTCTCTATATACCCCCTATTATTCTATTAAGATATAAATAATCACCTCCAAATATTTTTTATCCACCCTCTATAGGTAATAGATTCTCTTGTTCGTCACTTTATTTATGAATCCACTTTTTATAAAGCAGTTTAATTCCCAATAGTTAATGTTTTATTATGTTCTTACATTTCAATATTACTACACTTATGATTTCTATGTGATAATATACCTCTTTCACTATCATTAATCCATCCAATGAATATTTTATTACCCCTTTTTTCTTCCTTAATTATAATTTAGTATCCCAATATGATCATTTTCATTATAGATAATCATCCACATTTACACACATGAATATTGACAGAGATAAAAAAATAATTCATTTATTTTTCAATTCATTGTATATATCTAAAACTCTATAATCATGGGTTTAATTTTTATCAAATAAGACACTATTTTTAATTACCAATGTGGAAAACTTATTAATTTACAATATTTGAATGTTTTTTGAGGGATATAAATTATATTTAACTATAATTATTCAAGTAATGTTTTTATACACATGATATTCAATGTGTGGTGTCTGTGAGGTTATTCTAATAATAATATGTTATGTTGTAAATTTTTTTCCTTGACTATGGATTATGAGTCAATGTTTTATTTTTTATTTCTATATTCCCACATTTTTTTTGATTTTATCACAAAACATCATGCTTTGATGTTCATTTTTATGATGTTCACATATTTTATGTAACAGTAAAATTCATATTTGGTAACTTGTAATAATTTCATTATGTTATTCTTTTTTTATTCACCTACTATAATTCATAGATTTCACATTTCATATATTTTTTCCTAGGTTATACAATTAAATTTTAAAATTGAAATTATATTTTAGAGCATGTTAATGATGTTATTAATGATGTTCTTATATCCACGTAACATATTTTATTCTATATACATAATTACCCAACTAAAATATGTTTTACAATCTTATAGGATTTTATTTTATTAATAATAAATGTAATATTTCATGAAATTATTTTTATTAAATAAATTGGATGTTATAATTTTCATCAGAGAAATGTCTAGTTATTTTTTTATTAGGATTTTAGAATAACAGTTAATGTCATGGGGATAAGTCTAAACATGATAAAACATACTAGATTATTGGTAAAGTATATAGTAATTGGTTTCTATGAAAAAAATACCTATATTCATTTTATAAGTTCATGTCGCTTTAGGATAGACATGCTTAGTGGTAACAACACAAAAATAAAGTATTTAACTAGACACAATCTTGAAATTGTGTATGAAAATGGGCCCGGATGCACACCATGATTAACACTCCCAATGGTTATTATTTTTAAAATTCATAATCACCATATAAACAAATATTAAGGGAATAAAATTCCAATAATATTTTACATTTTTAAATAGATCATAAGTAAATTATATTTAAAACCTGAAACCCATAGGTTAAATAATATATATATATATATATATATTATGAGTTATAAATTAAATTATCTTTGATTACCTTTAATGTATATAATATTGTAAATATTCACATCCCTAATTTAACCTATATTTTTATTCAATTTATTAAAATATGAGAAATTGATCCCTCGACCAATGTGAGGTGAAGTCTTATGACTTTCCAAATAAAATGCATTAATTTTTGGTAGATAATGTAAGAAATCTTGTGATTATTCCAAACCAAATTTCAAAAATCAGGATTATAAACTATCACATTGTATAAGTTGTAAATCGAAAAAAGTAGAGGATGAAATAATCTGAATTATTTTTATATGATTATGATGATAAATAAAAAAATATTCAATTTCATATATGGAAAAATTGTGGAGGTTTGGGAAAAGGTAAATTTCATAAAGTAATTTTATTATGCTTTATGTTTTGAAAATATGGTATAAAGTTGTTAATTTCAAGGTAAAAATGAATAGTTTTGTTATTATAATGGATGAAAATAAATTTCAATCTTAGGTAACATTAATAGTTCAATGTCATAATAGTGTATAAATTATTCTTTATCTATGAATTTTATCACTTCTATGGGCTAGAAATATTGATGAGAACAATGAATCATTAACACTAAGGGAACAATATAGTTACTTTGCTAATATAGATCATGATAAATGAAGTATATGTATCCTCTACTATAGGTATGTGCTTTTATTATTGTCTTTTAATTAATTACAAATTAGTATATCTTTTATGTATTCAATGAACCTTTAGTCACCATCCTAAATAAATTTATATCATTTGTGAAAACTTATAATTGTTTTTTAAAAGATGTTGTGGATTAATGGAATTTTCTTGAAAATATTTTCATTATCCCTTTAATTTTATTCAATACAATTTTAGGTCGTGATTGACATTACTTATTTTGAGCCAAAATAAATTTTATAGGGAACAAAATAACTCATTCTATCATGAATCACCCTCCAATTCTATACGAATGTAATGATTAGGATAAATATTTATTGGAACCAACATATAATTCATCTATATTATTACATTTTTTCACAGCATATCATTTAAAAATGATTGAGAATAATAAAAATATCATCCTTAATCAAATTTCTATTATAAGGGGATTCACTGATGTGTTTATTAGAGAATTGTATTATATTTAACCAATATTTGATGTTGAGTTGTTAATTGAGCTCAGTCCTAGAGAAATTAAATTATCCAAGGTTCCATATTGAATCTTTTTTTGAACATAAGGAGCCAAAGAAATAATTATAGGGTAATATGATTGAATGGTTTATATATCACTGTGTTTCACCATGAGGGTGAATTAGTCCTTTTAATAAAGAATAAGGAAATATAACAGAGGTATGAACTGAATATTGTGATAGAAGTAAGATCAATATAAAGAAAAATTGTCAACATCCACATAATGATGAATTTTTCGATCATGTATGTTGAGTTAAAAATATAAGTGGGGTTGATCTTTGGTTGGGATATTATCAAGTAATGGTGAAGAATGTGGATATCTCAAATACAATATTTTATAAAAGTTACGATCTCTATTAGTTAATAGAGATACTACATAGACATTGTAATGCTCTAGGTATCTTTACAAACATAATGAATAGATTCGGTAAGAATTTACATGTTAACTATGTGGTCACCTTTATTAATGATATTTTTATCATCACTGACATCAATGAAAAATGTTGAGGAGTATATTAATTAACTATACAAGAATTTAATAATAGAAAAAATATATTTTAGTTATAGTAAATATTCATCATCTTTTGGGTATGTAACTTTAATATGACATGTTATCAAAAAATAAATAGATATATATAGATCCATCAAAAACTAAATTTATTATTGGATAGACAATAATAACATGGTTAGTATAAATACATAGATTCCTTGGATTATCAAGGTACTATAAATTAATTGTGTGAAAAATATCATGACTATCAATGTCCCTCGTCTAGACCAATCAAAAAGGTTTCATGTGTAACAAGAATAATAAACTTGAGGACAGTTTTAAAGTGATAAATTTGAGGCTAATAACATCACTTTTTCTCTCATTACCCACCAAGGAGAACTATTTGTCATATAATAGGATTCATAATAAATCATTGGGTTGTTTAATAATTCATGAAGGCAAACTTATATTATATGACTCATTCTTATTAATAGTCTCTGAGATGAAATACAAAAATCATGATCTATAGACTACTTCTATGATATTTAGATTAAAGAGTTGGAGTTATTATCATGGTGGAAATTTGTGTGAAATATATAAGGATCATTGAATAATCAATTATATATCTATAAAAATATTTTAACATGTACTATTATACGTGGTTTGGGATAATCAAGGATTAATATTGTTGAATCCATTTAAATACTGTGAAAGAAAACAATATAGTTGATTCCCTGAGTAAAAATAGTTTATATGTCAATATGGTTAAACGTGGGGTGAACTTTTATTTTTTTTAAAAATAAAGAAATATACATGAACCTATGAAATTATTATTTTGAAATAATGAACATCAATATAATGAAGAATTATCAACTTCTCCATATTGATTAATTGTTTTATCATATATGTTGGGAGAAAACATTTAATAAGTTGGATCATTATTTGCGATATTGACAATTAATGGAGAATAATTTGGATATCCCATATATGGGTTTCTATTAAAGATACAAACTATATTAGTTATTTGAGATGCAACTTGAAAATTTTAATTCTAATGGTATCTTTACAAACATAAAGAATAGAGTCATTACAGATTAATAAGTCAACTATGTGGTCACCATTATTGATGATATTTCTATCTTCTCCAATAGTAATGAATAATAAGAGGATTATTTTAAATCTATATTTATGTATTATAAAATGGAATATTTGGATTCTATTTATTATAAATATGTATTTTTTTGGTAAGTAACTTCCATATGACATGTTATCATCGAGAAATGGATATATGTAGATCCTTAAAAACTACTGTTATTATAGGATATCTAAGACCAACCTATATAATATAAAAAGAAAGATTCCATGTATTATCTTGGTAATAACATTGATTTGTGTGAGAAATATCATGAATATCAAGGACACTCATCTAGAACACTCATAATATAATCATGGATATATTTAATGATAAAAATGAGGATAGTTTTAAAGGGAGGAATTTGAGGATATTCGCTTCCTATGTTCCCTCATTACACACCTGGGGGAAGTATTTGTGATCTAATGTGATGCATAAAAAATGTTATTGGCTTTTTTATTAATTTATTATTTCAAATTTTTAGTATATGA
The DNA here is from genome assembly GCA_963277665.1 of Viscum album. Lineage (NCBI taxonomy): Eukaryota > Viridiplantae > Streptophyta > Magnoliopsida > Santalales > Viscaceae > Viscum > Viscum album. The sequence continues at coordinate 1,551,787,021 of OY728161.1, read as the reverse complement.
CTACTTCCAATTAATAATAATTTGAGTGGAACTATAACTATCTTGATCTATAACATACTTATATGATATTCACATTAATGATTTGGTATCATTATCATTATGGGGATATGATTGAAACATATTAGGATAATTTATTAATCAATTATATTTCAATAAATAAATTAACATATACTAGTGGAGGTGTTTAGAGATGATCAATGATTATTATTGTTCATTCCATTAAAATATTTGGAAATAAAACAATGCAGATGATGCCATATGTAAAAAAGATCCTTCAAATATAAACATGATCCGGATAATGAGACATCCAATATTATTGGACATGAAAATGATTGATAAGTGAATAAAAAAAGATAATCATCGAAAAATTATCAAATAAATTTATAACCATAAAATCCCGAGAGGATCATGGAGGCTTAAGAAGATAATGAGGTGTTACTAAAGAAGGTAGTGAATATCATGACGTTAAAATTTTCATAAGATAGAGATTTGAGGGTTGGAATATAGATATGTGTCCCATAAAAAAATCTTATGTGTGATATTTATAATGTTGAAAGGAAATTATCCTTTTCTATTCATCGTGCATGCACCATAATAATCAAGAATTTAGAGAAAATTTTATAGTGGGTTAAAATAAAGTGGATGACTATAGATTTGTTATCATGATGATTTGAATTTAAAAATTAAAGTATGGAAGAAAAAATTATATGTGTATGAGGAAACCATTTCTTATAAAATTATGTAAATTTGAAAACCTAACCTTGTAATTAATTTAATGACTCTCGATGACAGCTAAAGGAAGTAACAACATCTGGTTGGTGGTTGATTTCTAAAAATAGTTGAACCATTTCATTTATATCGATGATAATGTGTATCGTGATAAACATAACCATATATATAAGTAATGTGTAATGTGTTCATTGAGTTACACTAATTTTTGTATCTAGTCGAGATTCGGGTTTTAAATTAGGGTTTTGGAAAATCCATATGAAATCATTGGATCTAGAATTTCACTTCAAAAATAATTAACAACCTCAGATTATTGGTAATTCTTAAAGGACCAAGAAACCCTAGAATATACGTTGTGGTTCTATTTAATTGATTTCCATGGATATTGGGACCATCATGCTCCCCTAGTGGAGTTCGCACATAACATTTGTTTCCACTATTATATTTAAATGGCACCTTATAAGGCTCTTTATGAGAAAAGATATTGTACTCCAACATGCTAGGTTGATTTTGTAGAGAACAAATAGATAATAAAAAATATTGTATATTTGATGACACTAAATTTTCAAACCAAACTAAATTATATGTAATCAACATTATTTTGATAGAAAAAATATGACGATAATCATTGAAGAGACCTAGAGTTTGATGTTGAAGATAATATATGTCTTTACATACTCTGTGAAATAATTTTAGGATGTTTTAGGGAAAGGAATTATTATCCCAATAGATTTAATCACTAGTGTGATTCTTGATTTCATTAGATTAGTGGATATCTACTATAACTCTCACCTAACCTTTGTCAAGTACCTGATATCTTTCATGTATCCATATTGAGAATTTATATACAAGACCCATCACTTAAACTGAATACAGAGGTGAAAATATTAGAGAATTATCTATCCTATGAGGGGAATATGGTGATGATATTAGATCATAGAGAAATTGATATATGAAAAAAATTACTGGTCCGGTAAAAGTATTATGGAGATACCATTTGGTCGAGAAAGAGGCATAGGAACCTGAATATAATATGAAACCTAAGTACCCTCATATATTTTATTATTTGAAATGAATATATTGATGGAAATAATTTATAATGCAGTCTTAATATAATAAATCAGTATTTTATAAATGAAATTACCTTTGTGAATGAATAAATATCTTTTATAAATAATGTAGTTATAGAAAATACTAGCACTACTTTTGTTATTTCTGACTGTGATAACATGTTATATTCAAAAAAATGTTTAACTTTAAAAACATTGATAATGTATAATTTGAGTGAGGATAATATTAATAGTATACATAAAGGGTTATGATAATATATATTTGATAAAGATCAATAAACTGATTGACTCTACTAGTAGGATTATACATTATGAATCCAATTTATCAGATCATCGTAAGGAGATAAAATCACTAGGAATTTAAATTGATGAATCAAATATGGGATTCATTAACTATAGAATGAAAATAAATACTGGGATAAGTTAAATCACATCTAGGTAATGGAAAAACCGATGTTTATCGAATTACTACTGGAAAATATCACCATCCCACATATTTCACTTAGGGATAACACTATTGACATATTGGTCTATTTATAAGTACACAAACTGTGTGAATTTGAATATTGTATTTTAATGAGACTATTATTATATTTAATCTTCTTTAGAAGAACTTAATGAATTATTAAATAAATATATTGATAAAAAATCGATTCCAAAATGATGAAACACAAAGTGGATTTTTTTTGGAAGATAGATTGTTGTTGTACTGTATCATCAAGAATTTTTCATCTATTTGAGTCTCTAGTCCACCAATTTTGTACAACAGGGCATATGGTGCATTGGTATATCAAATGGGGAGTTGATGTAGGCATGATGGGTAGGTGGTGATGCATACATAATAGAATTGGGGTCTTTGGGCCAAACAATGATGGGCCTAGGGGCCATGTAATGAAAATAATGTCTAATGGACCTTCGGTCCATTAATCATCAATATAATAAAGTGGATCGTTTTGTGATTTATCACTTGGGGTTCAATGACCCACATCTACAGTATGTGTGTTTGAGTGTTTGTGTGTGTGTGTGTTTTATTTTAATTGGTCCCTCAGGTACCTAATAAAATATAATATATTCTTATAAATATTAATTTTTAGTTGAAAATTTTAAATTTCCATAAATATATAATTAAACATTTTCTCTGACCCCAAATATAGATAACCTCTCTTTTCATACATTAACATAACATCAATTTTGTGAAAAACAAAATAAATTTACTAACTATATTACCAAATACCTTATTATCATAGTTCATTTGGAAATATAAAAAAATGAACATATGTACAAATGTTAGGTAAATTATCTCCCACTATGTTATTTATGACTACAAACCTTCATAAACACATAATAAATAATAAATATCTTCATTAAAATGGTAATTAAGAAGAAAATGATGTTAGATATGATTCCCTTTACGGAAAAAACAAGAGAGACATGAAATTCTAAACACGATCCTAAGGGTGCGAGAATATGATCATAACATAAAAAGATCATTCCCTTCAAATCAATTATCATAAATGTAAATCATGTCATAATGATTGGGAGTTGATAATACTTGAGTCATAAAATAATAAAAAACATGAGCAATGTGAGAATTTCCTCGACATAAGACATAAAATTTCTGTAAAAAAAATAAACATATAACATAATTCCCTATAAGTGAAGAATAATTTCAAAAAACAAATAGGAAACTTCATAGGTACCTTTCCTACTTTTAATTACACACAACCATACCCTATCATTTTCCTTTACTTTTATAAGATTTGGTTTCCCCATCATCCCATATTGGACCATGTTTCCCCATCATACCAATGTGGATTGGGTTTCTCCATTATCCCATTATGGATTGGGTTTCTACATCTTCACATTGTGGATCAGGTTTCCTATCATGCCAATGTGGATTGGGGTTCCCTATCTTTCATAGTGCATCAAGCCTGTCAAATTGATTGCCATAATTATATAGTGAGATATATATATCTTTAACCCATGTATTATAGGGTGATATAGGTCCCACCCGTCTCATAATGATATCATACATATATGGGACACAGATTTATAAACAACCATATCGTAATATAAGAAATGAAATGGGTCTCAAAAACATGTAATCATATCATACCTATAGAAAAAGAGATGGGTTTCATAATAATTTCATCAAAATATTATGCTGTGAAAACAAGAATGATTGCAAAACATGTAACCCATGAAAGATAAAATGGTTCCATAAATATCATTCAATGAAATCATAAGACATTAATGGAATGAATATGATTGGAACATTTGGATCATTTCCTAATAAAGGCATGATTAACAGGAACAGATGTCATCTTAGATGAAAAATAATTTTGAAGTATTTTTAAAATCACTTCTTAAATAAAATAATATATCTTCTTTAAAAAAATCATATAAAAATATTAAACCATTTGAAAACAATTTTCATTTAAAATTAACATGAAAAAATATAAATAATTCTTCACAAAAATTGAATCGCATTTCTCTGAAAACTCTATGAAAACATATAATGAATGATTGAAAATGTCTTGAAATAAATTTAACTGAAATAAAATTTAAAATTTATTGAATAAAATTTCATTTAAATAAAAATAAAACTTATATATAAATCATGATTAGGATTTAAAATAAAATTATAAAAACACAATAAGAACTTATTAATATACATGAAAACGTTTTAAAAGAAATTTCATTGAAAAAAAATAAATAATTTAAAGGATTAATTGAAAAATAAAAAATATAAAAAAAATCTCCTTGAAATTTAGTATAAGATATCTTCATTGAAAACCATTTTGAAATGATTTTTTCGACGTTTATTTCATGTCTCTCTAAGAAGGAAAACCAAGACAACATTACATTACAAATTTGGAAACTTTGGAAACATTAAACCCATGAAATAGAGATAACAAAATTGATATGTAAATAAACATATATTTAAGGATATAAATAATAAAATATATTCATGGGAAATATATACACCACACAAAATAAATGTGTGGTGAATAAGGCATAAATCTCATGGAATTAAAATTGTGACTAGAAATCCCCTTACCTAATGTCTTGACGCTATTCATACTCATTCAAACCACCAGTATACTAAAAAAAGTATATTATAAAACTTCCATATAATAGTAATATTATATTTAATACCGTATATTTATTTATATTACCAACTTGTTTTCCCTTCCAAGTTAAGGATACATTTCGGGTAATATCTGCTTTGTTTCATTCATGTGCCTTAATTTGTTCTATTTTTTACCCACATACTTATATCAAAATTTCAATAATTTAATTAATGATATGTATAAAATGTATATTATGAATAAATTTATTTATAATTATTTATTACTAATAGAAATAAGTGATGGAATACATTTATCATTGATACGGTAGGTCGAATATACTCTTGAACACTATTCCTGTTTAACTATAACAATGAAATAAAGAAACTGAATAAATTGTATTTGTATATGTATATATAATAATTATAGTAGAATAATAATGTCATATATATCATATAAATGTATTGAACCCATCCTTAATACATTAATTACAGACTGTGAATGGATCACATTGCTTTAGGGTGGTAGTAGTCTGCACCTCCCTAATCAAAATTATTATATTCACAAAAAATAGAAAGCATAGATGTATGAGTTATATATTAACTAAATTAGCATAAATAAATAATATATATCCTATAATAATATATATTACATATTAATTCTCATCCATGGGAGTTCTAAAATTAAAAACAAACACAATTGATTCATGAAGAGTTAGTTCACCGTAAGCAAGAACGGTAAGTTTTTTACCCATTAGATAAATATATGGGTAAGTGTACGTAAAAACATTATCATAAAGATTTCCATTTTATCATGGATAATTAAGATAATATTTCTTCATGTAATGAGAATATTAGTGTTCATGGATAAATAAAATAATGTATATGAGGTCGAAGAAGGATGTTACATCTTCTTTGGGTAACTCATTTTGGTTATCACCAAAGGGAATCATTGGATGGATTTTGACCTAAATTGAGGAATATTGAAAGAAATTATGGATGTTGTGAATTTAATTGTGCATATACTATGTAATATTTTATTTTTTGAGAGTTGTGAATAATTGGGAGAGGTGGTGTCCTTTTTTAAGGGAGTAAGGGGAGAGACATGGAATATTTTAAAAAATAAGTTATGTGTACTAACGTTTTAACCTAACAAAATTAATCAAAACACTACCATACGCAATAATAGATGGTTTATTGCCACAATATGGCCATCCCATGGGTGTTTTAAAACTATCTAGGTTAAATTGGTAATAATGTTCAAGGTGTTGTCCCTTGTAAAGATTAATTTTACCTTAATTAGTGTAATTATTTTTAATCACTTTCACTAATATTTTTAGTTAAAAATTAAATTTATATTATTTGGAAATAAATATTACACTGATTAAAAGAATGAAATTTCTATGTTTCAAAATTTTATCCATAAAATTGGAAAAAAAATTTAATGATAAACTAGTAGACGTAGCAAGAAAGATGGTTTTTAAAGTGAGAATGTGAGTACATTAACATTTTATATTCAAATTTAATATAAAAAATGATTATAATGAACTAAATTCGATTAATAAATCTATAATTTACCTATTTTTACTATTAATCCTACCTATAATATAATTTAACTATATAAAAAATTTAGACAAAAAATCAATTTGGAATTAACATTCGGTATTTTGCACTGTTTATCAAAAAAATGATGTTTATCAGAAAAGTATAAAAATTTAACATTAAAAAAACTATGGACATTTTGAATTAAAAAAATAAATTTATTTTATTAAATAAAATTTATAAATGTTACTAAAGTTAATTTTATTATTTTTCAAATAACTACATAAAAATCACTTAATTTGAGAAAATAGAATGTTCAAATATATAAAGATTTTACCAGTTTTCCTTGTTTTATTAACAACATGGTTTATTTATATAAAACCATTTCAAATAATATTTAAAAATTAGTTATTTATATTCATATTAATAAGTTTAAATATATGGTTATAACTATCACGTTTAAATAATTATAACAGTTAAATGATGTTTCATAGAAACTCGGTGTTACATGTAAGCAAGCAAAGGAGTGGTTGTGTATGGTGAAAGATTATAACGGTTTATAATATAATGAATCATTGAAATAGTGTAGTGTGAATCTTACCATATCCAATAAAAATAATTTATTTGTAAAAAACATCACAGAAACATGGGTAGTAATAATGTATTATTCATTTCATTCATGTATTTCCTCCATCATTATTGATATATAATTTTATATTTTATCATTGGAAAATTAGGTTTGATTTTTCATTTCCATTAACACTCAATATAGGTGACATAAAATTCACTAAACATCCTCCAGTATCTATTCTCTTAATATTATTTTATTAATGTATTATTTAAATAAAAAAATTATTTCTGTTAAATTTCATAAACATTTTCCCAAATGGGTCATTTAATTTTTAATATCAAAGTCACAATCACTTCCACATATTCTTTGTTCATTGATTACATCATTATATTTTATGATAATATTTAAATTCAATTGTTTTAATTTCATTAACATCCATATAATTGACTATAATTTCTCCCTTATAGATTATCAGGTGTCCTATTAATTCCTTTATTTGCAACTTTCACACATAATCTGATTCTCAATTGTATAAATCAGTTCCTCTTCATCTGTTAGGTAAGAATCATATTATCCAAAACACTTCATACACTTCTTCAATAGTCTTTCCTAATGAACTAATTATACTGGTAGTATCATTCAACATGATATACATTTGAAAAATTCACCCATCATGATTAATGATTAATGTATCACACATAACGGTATAATTATTCAATCACATGTCATTAAAATTGTATGCTCATTATTGTGACACAACAGAAGTGCACTAATTTTAAATCATAGTATCCCATACAGTTATAAAATTAAATTCATCTCTCATTTTAATAGTATAGTGAATTCATAACTTTATAGAAATATACATAGGTAAAATTAGTTGTATCATCATATTCTTCTATTACGGATTTATGATTTTCATACAGATCATAAATTATAGTACAAATATTAATAAATGTGAATTCATGATGTTATTTAATTTAAAATTTTCATTCATAAAAGTTAGTATCATTTATGATTAAAGAAACCTTTTTACTAGTCCCCTAAATTATATTATAATCTATTAAAATAGATATCAATATTCAATATGAAATTTTAAAATTCAATTTAAATATATAAAACATTTAGAAAAAGACACAAAAATAAATAAATAAATAATCACAATTTATACCAAAAATTTTTCATATTGTAGTAATCATGAGGGGGTAAACTGAATGGAAAAGAATTGAAAATTATTTACAAAAAAAATTCCATAGTTTGAAATTACACCAGAAAAATAATATAGTAGGTATTTATAATATAATTTTTTGAAATAACCTCTAATTAGTTTTTTAAAAATTAATTTATAATAATAATATCCTAATATTTTTATGTTACACTAATTATATTAAACATTATTATTATCACATGTAAAAGATAGATATCAAAGTAAATATTCATTAAAGAGACTAAAACCCCTATTTTTTTAAAAAATGTATGAAAATCATTAAATCACATAATATAATTTTAAAAGATAATAGGTTCACTATCAAGTTGATACCTATTCAAATATACATTATAGTAAAAAACTGCAAAGATATTTTTACTACAAATAGATACATGATCCAAAACATATATAGTTTATAGATTACAACAACACATATGGTTTTCCACACTAATATATACCATATTCCGTAGTTTTCAAGGGATTATAATTATGAAGGAAATACTGTAAGAGTACATGAGTACTAATATATTCTTTACATGATATTTTCAATAAAATATTAACAAAAAAATTTGGAAAAAACTCAAGTTTAATAAAAGAGAGTGATATGGAGTTATGTGAAAGAAGAATGTAGAAAAAAGTCAATGATCATTTTTTATTCCAATTTCACATCTATTCATGGGCTCTTCTATTAGTTCTATGATTTTATTTGAAACAATTATGTCATTATCCGAACATATCGTAAAGTGAAAATGAAAAATGAGTATCATATGGTTTATAAAAAAGAACTATTTCATGTTTTTTCACATATAAATACATTATCTTAATTCATTAACTATAAAGTTATATATTGTGAGCTCTCCCATAAAAATATCAATTTTAAATCAACCATTGTGAATCCTCATACTTTGTATGAAATATAGTCGAATTAAATGAATATAAACAAAAACAAATTTATTGCATAATGTTAATTGGTTATATTATATTACTATATAGTTACCACTTTATACTTGTTCACTTGATGTGTGCCGCATAGGATCATCCAAGATAGATCCATGATTTATTGATATTTCTTATTTTATTCCAAGGATAGGTCTTTTGGAAACCATCTAGGAACATTTTTTAATCCAACACATACACGATTCTAAAATTTATATTATGAAAAAATAAAATTTATTTGATATATAATGATGTCATATAGATCCTATGATAGTTTTCTAAAATACAAGAAAATATATACAGTCACATTATAACATCATACAGTCAATTAGAGTTAATGTTTGGTCCCTCCAATTCATTGGGATATCTTTTATAAATCACAAACCATATGGTCTATTGATAAATAGAATGGTCACTTTACCATTCCAAGTGGTTAGTTAAAGAGTTAGAAATACATTGAGGTTGGTAAAACAACCTATCATTTGATCCAATTGGAATTATATTTTCTTTAATGCATATAAATTTTTTTTGTGGTTTAAAGTCACTCTGAGATATATCATGTTTTTCTAAAATTTTCCATGTTGTCACTTTGCTACTTTGAAATATTTTCATCAAAGTTGATCAAATGGTCATATAGTTAATTCATTTTTTACGGCGTATCTTTGTAATTTTTTGGAATTTTTCATCTTAATATTCATTCATATTGTCGATATAAATTCCTTAATGATTCGTTTGAATCATATAATTGTTTGATTAATTAATGAATTTTTATCAAATTGTAGTTGATTCTCTATATTTGTAGTTGTTTTGAGACGTGCAAAAATAGTAAAAATTTCTATTTTACCCTCTAAAATTAATATAACACAATATTTATTATAAATATAGAAAAAAAAATTAGGACTAACAAAACAAGTAATAGATAAACTAATTATATGACAATTTTATTAAAAAACAATAATGAGTAATCATCATCTTATAATTATTTCTTTAAAAATGGATAGGTTATTCATATAGAGTAAAATGAGGTATTTAAAACAATAAATTATGTACAATAAATATTTATTAAACTAGTTTTATTATGAAGAATAGGAAGAAGTTGTTTTTCCATTAAATAAAAAATCCAAATAGAAAATTACAATGAAATTTAATAAAAAAATTGTAGAATACATGGAACTAAACAATTATAGGAAATATAATAATAAAAAACATATGGGAGAAGTAATAAATAATAAAAATCATGAATAAGAAAGCATTCAATAAAATTGGATCTAAGGTTATAATCATGAATGGCACAAAAATGTGAACAACCGATCATCATGTTTGATGTAAAATAACCATCGTAACATTTGTTTGTAACCAACAAGGACTAATTAAAGGGAAAAATAATATATTGTGTTTAATCTATACAATGGTATAATAGATATAGCATGGTAATAGACTATTAAAACATATATATTTATACATACATCAAGAAACATTTAATTTTTCTTTGTATAGGAAATGAAGACGAGTTAATAAACAACAAGTAGATATAAGTATCCTAATAGACACATACACATATATACAAGCATATATATAATAGAATTTTTAACCATAAGCATTTACACACCTCTAAAAACACTCTCACATCAAATCCACCAATTAATTCCATTATATTGATAATTTCTAGTGGTAGGAACTATGCACTATCAACCAAAAGGTTTGTTCCACCAGGATACTTTATTTTGAGAAAAAACCATAATAAGAAAAAAAAAATACTCATAATCATTCCCATGAAATTATTTCCTATGTAACTATAATTAAAAAAACATTGAGACCTTTATAAAGATAAAAATAGTTATATTTCATTTTAACATTGTTTTAAATGAAAGTATCACACACCCATTATTTAAATAACTCTTTGTAAAATTGATAGGACGATCCAAACATACATCATACATCTAGTTCAGCTATAAAACATTTAACCAATTTAACAAAAAAAGGTTTTTTTGGCAGTTGGAAATCAAATTAATACATACTATTTTGATTTAAATAACATTATATTCGTTTTAAAACCAAATAAAAAAAATTATTTTAAAATTACCATTAAAATAATTAATACTATCAGTAAGAATACAAATAAGATTTTAAATAGAATGTAATCAGTCCCTATATAATGAAAGATTTTAAAATGTGAAAACCAACATTATTCTTGTCAGATCCAAACAAGGGTGATTTTTAGTGTACAATACAAATAAATAAACACACACACACACAAACCTTTAGTCTAGTAGATTAGGATATATCCCACCCCAAGGATAACCCATCAAACTAATAACATAGTTATATTTTATTTCCATCCATAATTCATAGTACAATTAAGCCCATTACATGGAAATAATTACTATTTAATTGCCTATATATCTGGTGTTCCATGTTTCCAATATCATTTATCCAGCATTAACAGCCCTACATTTATTCTCGTAAAGGACAAGTGTCTTATTATACCACTTCCTTTCTATATTATAATCTATGTCACCGCATAAATAGTAATATAATATTACCTTCAATTGTCAGGGTATAATTGAGGACCTCTTGGAACAAAAAAATATGAATGAAAAATGATTGGCACTTTATTAAGAAAAATAAATGTTTAAATTATGCTAATTTCTTCCCTAGGTCATCATATCTTTACCAAGACAAGAAATCAAGGAAATATGGAGGTGATCTAATATATTTATGTTATAGTGGAGATTACATTGAATTTTATATTTTAAATATTCTAGAACCCCAATGGATTTAATTTTTTTTGAAATTAGTGTGATGAGAAAAGATGTCGATCTGGTAGTCGATTGGGAAGAGTAAGGTTGTCTTTTATGTTAAATTATTTTAGGTATAGAATTATCATTTGAAAATGTTGAATATCTGGGTAGGATTTATTGATTTTTTATACAGTTTCTTAAACATTGCGGTAATCAATCACCCTCTACTAGTCATGACTTGGTAAAAACATGGTTTGGTTGCATGGTTTTACAATTCATGCACCAATTATATGAAATAGATCTATTTAAAATTGGATGTCACTCACATTGTCTCCAAGATGGTTATAACTAATCATGATCAGGTAAAAAAATTACTAAATTTTTAAATATTAAATGAAAATTTATTTGAATCTTAAATAATAATATAAATACAAAATATAGTTAAAACTATATGGAAAATCATAATTAATGGCTGAAAACTCTATCAACCATAATTAAAAATTCACCTTGAATGCTTTTAAAGATTTAGTTGGTCATTAAAATTATCTAACATCATTGTATTAATACAAGAATTGATACTAAAAACCATGAAACCCTATGATCTCCACCAAGAAAAAGACTAAGACATCATCTCTTAAAAAGGCACCAATATTAATCTTTCTCCAAAAGAAGCTATAATTTCACAACAAATTACATGATATAGATCACCGAAATACCCTTTGTATTGGTAATGGTACAAAAATATGTAACCTAAAACACTAGATTTTATAAAAACAATTGATTTAAAAATAATTGACACATTTAATATCAAATGACCATCAAGTTTATATATTAAATAATTAGTACAAATCACTAAATAAATAGTCTTAGGTAGTCAAATAAAATGAGAATAATATTTCAATATTATAAGAATCTAATAAATTTTTAATGATTCATTACCATCAACAAATATTTATCCACATGAGATCCACTTATTGGATTATGATACATAATATATTCATTCATAAACTATGAAAATTCAAACATAGTAAGGGGTTAGGAAAAACACTCTGTAAGGGTACATATAATAATAATGAATAACATGAGATCTGTGAGGCATAACATGATATCATGATGATGATAGTCCTTATAATAATTTAATGGAATAAACATATAATATAATTTATACATTGAATAATACATATTCATTAAATAAGGGCATATAATCATATGCATATGGAATATACACAGACATGAAATCATAATCATGATTCCATTCTCCTAACCTCATTAACATATCATAGTTATCATTGAAAATTTCCCACCCCTATAGTTTCCTATGGTAACTTCCCACTCACCATGATATCTAATGTGTTAGAAAAAATACCCAATGTATTAGAAGACTACCTTATTTTGGTTCCTCATTGACATAAGTAAATTAATACATATGTGTTCTATATGGATTTATTAAATATATTATAAAAACACACATAAATATAATGGGTTTTATATCCTTTATAATTGGTACCCTTTTGAGGAAATAATACTTCAATCAATTTTCATATCTTGATAAACCCAATGAAATTAAATTGTTATAAAATGACATTAATAAAAATTATATGCAACTAGAATCAATAATGATTTTTAAGAATATGGTTTTCAGGCCTTATAGGCAATGTATATATCATTTTGATAAAATTTCCGCAATCAATTTATCTATTTGGAATCTAGGTGAATCATGTTCAATCATGTAATAGAATATAGGTAATTAAGAGGTCAAATTCATTTGAAGTGAATCATTTTTTAAAAATGGATTATATAGAATGCAAAAAAACGCATTCTATGATAATGAAATAGTTATAAAATATGATTTCATAGGAAATAATGATAATGAATGTGGATGATATCATATTAAGAATACCCTTGATTAATTATACGACTCTGAAGAAAAATGATCCTAAGAATTTTATAATTGTATTAGAAGATATGTATTTCCCTTCTCCTTAAAATGAAATAATAAAAAAATTATTAATCAATAGGAATAATAATTAACTTTTAAAAACCTAAATGTGCAGAGATGGAGTCTCTTATTAATTGAAAAATGTGGCTCAAAGAAGAATTCACAAAAAAACATTCAAATGAGATTTTATCCATTGAAAGTGACTAGTGTGGTAAAAGGTAAAAAATTGGGATGACTTATCTCTAAAGGAGACAGAATATATCTCTCTCTCTATCAATTTATGGACATTAATATATATTTTTATTCAATTATATGATCCTTGGTAATCTTCTATTTGATATTTATGTGGTTGGACACAATAATATATTTTCCCTTTTTTCTCTCACAATAGTATAGATTTGATCAAGTCGGTTTTTGATATTAGGGATTATGGTGAGTAAATCTATGACCTGGTTATTTATGGGGATGATGATTCATTTATCCAGTGATAGATTTTGTGTTCAAATCTAGTGGGTGTTTGGGATTTCCTCGGCATGTGCTGTTGACATGCAATTGGAGATCTCATGATGCTTGGTGTGGGGAGCAATGATAGGTTGTGTTTCGGTGACAAAAAAAGGTTTTGTAATGTCCACATATCACTTGAATGCAAACCCTAAGCTAGAGATGGGGGTTACTCAGCATGGAGGGGTCTTATGAATTTTTTGGTGGTGATAGTGGTGGATTCGTTGTGGGGCACAAGTGTTCCGGGATACTGATGGTTTCTCTTTGATTACAGAGAGTTTCTTGTGGGATCCGAGAAGTGCATATCTTCTGATGGTCAACTGTGTTCGGCCTGGGTTCCTAGTGTTCCCTTAGGGTTGAAGATGTTCATGGTTACGAGCTTGAAAACAATTTGACATGTTTTTATTTTGGGTTCCTAGAGTATTAATGTTTTTGGGTCATTTTTCAGATTGGGGGTATTTTGTGTATCACATTGTTGTTTTATTGTAATTTATCTTTTTCTAATAAATTTTTGGGACCATGTGATAAATCCCATGGGATTAACCAATTGGAGTGAAAGGTAAAATGATTTTCATTAAAAATATTTTTAATGAAATTAATTATAGTATAAAATAACCTTAATACACTCTTTAGTGATAAAATTTAAAAATATTTAAAAAATTTATTTGAATTAAATCATTTTTTTGTTAAAAATTCATATATAAAAAGGTAAAAAATCATTAAAACCCGAATTTGAAATATATTTTATAAATATAATAATAAAAAATTCATTTTAAAATAGTTGAATAGAAAGTTGAATTTTACTAGAGATGGAATATATTTGAGCTATAAATAACAATATAATAGTTAAAAATGGAAAAGGATAAAAAAATAATTTGTAATGTATTAGAGTAAATAATTTCAAAATATTGTCTTTATATTTACGTTACGTGTTTTTGAACCGAGTTAAAATAAGAAGTTTTTTGAATTTTGTTTGGTTTTTCAATGAGACATTTTTTAAACTGAGCTCTGGAATTTTAATCTGAGTGTTGGAACACATAATGGTTTTGTTTTTTGGACTTGCGTAATTACCCTATAATTTTAGTAGGTGTCCTGATGATCCTCAGGAACACCAGATCTGAAAATGTCCACATTAATGGTACTACACGGGCAACGCACAGTTTCAGTCCAACCTATGGAGTTTACAATATTTAATAAATTATTTAATTTAATTAATGAAAATTATATGAGAGATTGTGATTAATGAAAATAATTTTTTAATAATAATTATAATTATAAAGTTATTATTAGTATTAATGTGGTTTTTTAATTAAATGAATGATGAAGAAATAATTAAAAGATCGTTGAAGACATTAATGTGGATTTGGGGATTATCAAAGAACTTTTTTAATTAAATAATGATTTTTAGAATTTTTAAATGACCTTTTATTATTAAATGGAGGAATGCACTAATAATAATCATGTTATTATTATTATTATAGTGTCATAAATTATTTTGATGCTTTGAGATTTTAATTTCATGTTTAATGAGTGTATCATTTATGAGAATTTAATGTGGCTTTTGAGCATATCAATGAAACGTTTTATAATATGAGGAGTTTTGGATTTAATGAAGCATTGTTATTAAATAGTGGTTTTGGGTTTATTAAATCAATCTAAAATAATAATAATTAGATTATTATTATTTTAATTTTATCAATGTAATAATTTTTCTAATTATGGAAATTAAATTAGGGGTTATGGGTTAGAGTTTTTATCATATTAATGATATTGTAATAAATTGGGGGGTTTGAGTTTTATAGAAATTAATGTTCGAATAATAATAATGATGATTTAATTATTATTTTGTTGTTATTTAGTTAAATAAATGTTAAAGGAATATATTGATTAATAAGTAGTTTCATATTTAATTATGAAACATTTATTTAGGGAATAATAACTGAAGAAGCATTTTTAATTAAATGGGTAGATTTTCACCTATTATATAAGTTTTTAATGTGTATAATAATAATAATAAAATTAATATTATTACATTAATTATTATATTTAATAAAATGGATTAATTTAGGGTAAAAATTAAATAAAAAATGGATGCGTGACCCCCTATGTTTCTCCACCTCCATGCACGACGAAAAGCATCTCTGATCTACTCTTCCACACGACCCTCCTCCTCAGGACCTCCAGCAGTGCACAACCCCCTGATGACCCTCCCTACAGCAACGCGACACCTGAGAAGAGCTCCTGCAGCATGCTACCCCCATGGGACGACCCCCATCTAGGCAGTACCCTGTGGTGCACAACCCCCTCTCCCGGACTCCATTTTTTGTGTGATGATTCCTCTCAGAATCTTCACTATTCATGTCTACCACTTCAAGGTGAGTTCATATGCATATAACTCGTGTTTTGCATCAGCCATTTTACTTCTCTCTCTTTCCTTGTTTTCTTAGTAGAAACCCTAAGGTTTTGTTTTAATCTGATCATTGTGTTCCACTATTTTTAGGATATTTGAATGTTGACTCAGGACGCATTGGTCAATAATCTGGAATTTGCCACCAACGGCGAGGAGGATGGTCTCGAATTGTTTATCGGCCATTGGTTTGGGAAAGCATCAAAACATGGTGTTTAGTTTAACAATGGTTATATTAAGGGATTTTAATTTTTTTGTGAGTCTGCAGGATCATGTTAGAGGTGTGTTGTTCATTACTACTTTGATTCTGGGTACTGGTTTAATATATTGATTTTTTTTATCAATGTAGACATCGCGTGCAAGAACACATGCACACACAAACACACACACACACACAGATATATATATATATATAGGTGTGTGTTCATGCGGCTGCGGACCATTTGTGGACTGTATGCGGCCAAGTACATTAAAACGTTATTGAATAAAAATGGTGCCACCCTGTAGTAGGGTCCCAAATCTCTATCAATTAATTTAAGAATTATTTTCTTATTTATGTAATTAGAGAGTTTGAGTTTACTTTATTTTGGAACAACTAAATTTTCTTTAAATTGTGATTAAAGATAATCTCCAGGTTAGTAGTAATTCCATACCATGCTTGCTGTGGTTTGGATTTTCTTATGACTTCTTATTGGTGCTGATATATGATATGATGAGCATGACATTTTTTGATGTTATTAAATGATACCACCAGGTGAGATAATTGAGTACATGATCATGTGTTGGTTTTAAACATGTATTGCAAATTGGGTTGAAGTGATAGGATAATTTAGTTAAATGATTTTAATGGTGATGGTTGAGTAATAGAGAAATTAATTGAATAATTAAAAATCTAGTCATGTGTCTGAAATTTTTTGGCATTTACTGAAAATTGAGAATATATAATATTTTGACATTTTTAGAATATAAATTAGAAATTGGTAATAATTAATGGATGGATTAATTATTAACAGATAATTAATCAATGGTAAATTAATTAATGAATGGGTTTAAGAGAGGTGAATTAATTCATAAATTTTTGAATGAATTAATTAGCATGCATTAATTTAAGATTGGGAATTGATTTGATTATTATGACTTTTGGCCAATAATAACTTTTGTTGCATGTTTATTTTCCATACCTTTTGTTGTTTAGGATGGATTGATTTAAAAATATGATATGTTATGTGATATGGTTGCTAAATATGTGGACCTTGTTCAGCACGTTTGATTGAGATGTTTACAACATGCCTGTTAATTGTTAATGTCTTGGATGAAACACTATTTTAGTGGGAATATTTAAACATGTTATTGATTAGGGATATTTAATTAAGAATAATTAATTGATAATTAATTATTAGCTATTGAGATATTGAATGGTTAATTGATTGTAGAATTACTTGACGAAAGATTTATGTTGTTAATTAGTTGTCGAATTAATTAATTGATTTGATTAATTAATTTATGAATTAGATGATGGATGGTTTTGGGGTATTAGACATGGTATTCTACAACAATGATAAATATATATGTATGATTGAAAAATGGGTTTTGAGACAAGCGTTGGATCTCCAAATACTCAGGGGGTGCTAGACATGGTTTCATACACCAATGATAAATATATGTTTATGATTGATAAATGGGTTATGAGATGTGGACTGAAGATCCAAATACTCATGAGGTGATACACATGGAGTTCTATACCCAGCTTGCATGAAAATATTCTTTTATGGTACATAGACTGATTCTCTAAATACCCATGGCTTGTGAGATAAGGACTGATGCTCTAAATGCCCATGAGGGTGCTAGACATGATGTTGTACACCCATTAATTGACTTTGTATTATGGGTCCAATTGGAAATACATGAAAATAATTAATGGTTAATGAAAATTTTAATGACATAATGATTTGTGAATTGAATATGAGAAAGGGTACAGACTTATTAATTAATTGGGTGGTACACTGTTAGTGGACGATCCCAGGAGGGAATCAATATTTTTAGTGGACGAGCTCAATTGTAGTTTATGAAAGATTAAATTGAATATCTTATGACATGTTATCCAAGACAAAGAACAAGATAGAATTGTGTCTTTAGTTTGATTACTACGATGATTTGTAGAGACATCTGTGGTGAGTAACTTATATTGGGGATGTCGGGTTTAGGCCAAATCTCAAGAAATTCATAATTTAATTTAGTTTGAATAATTCATAAATTAAAATGATTGTGTAAATATTGTTCAGTATGAATGAAAAATGTATAATACAAGTTTATACATTAGATGAGGGCTGAAGAAGGTACATGTGTATATAGTTATTTTGTATTCCTTACTTTATTTATGAATTCTTTCACACTGTTTAAATTATTTATTTAATTTCTGGATTTGGGGTAGATACCAGTGGTCTTTGCCTACTGAGATTTATATCTCACACCCTACTCAGTCTGCAACTAAACTAGGGTACCCGATAAGATTCTATTTGGTTGTAGGATTGTATTATTTGCATTTAATTGGGAGATAAGAGTAGAGGACCGAGCGGATTCTCGGGAATATTTAGGAGACCACACTCATGGCTTTGAGTCATTGATTATTTATTTTTGTATTGCAATTTAAAGGATGATGTTTTGTTCAATTTTTTCTATTTTTTTATCATCAGCATTTCATGCATGCAACTACTGTATAATTGGAATTGGCTCTTTGTTTTGTACAAGACTTATAAAATCTGCCATCTATTGCTTTAACATTTCTTCAAACACATCCTCTATTTATTATCATTGTCTGTTATTAAACTCTGATATGATGGTATAGTCTCCCTACTTAATATTTATAGAAACTCGCTACAAGTTGGAAACCTCTGGAATATAGGGAGATTCTCTTCAGGTCATGTGGCGACCAGTCCAGCCACCAGTTTAGTGGTGAGCAAGGTCGAGACGTTACAAAGTAGTATCAGAGGAGGTTCCTTTCCTTTTGTATTTCTATTTTGGATTAGTAGACAAGAGACTATGTTAGTGTCGGTTCTTAGGTTAACATCTATTCTTGGGACTGATCACCCCATGTAGTGGAAATTATCCAGTGGCTAGGGATGAGAATATATGTTTTTAATATTTGAGGTTATGATTGATATGATTTCACCTTGAGTGGCTGGTGTATTTTCTGCTACTTATTAATTTTGAGAATTTTGAATAAAAAATCTTCGCCTGATAGGGCAAAGATATTTCATACATGCATCATCATAGGAATATATAAATTCACATGTTGTTCATGTAACATGCCATTTAGTTGTATTAGTAGGATGCCTACTAATTTGGATTGCATGCCTTGGGTGCAATGCCATGTTTTGGTCCACTTTAGCATGCCTCAGTATAATGCATGTTTTGGTGATAGATTTAACATGATTGGGTGATTATATGTCTACTACCTCAGTTATTAGAATGTTTTTTTGTTGTTCCATGCTACTCTGCAATAGCATGATGTAGTGTTACTACTTTTGATAACATGTTAGAGATGTTTTGATGTGTGAAAGGGATGCTGAAGCTAAAATGTTAAATGAATATTGATTGTTATAAATGGGATAAAAATGTGAGCAATAATGTATATGGGCACCTTATCGATTGGTAGATGTAATACCATGTGTCCGGACCTCTTACAACCATAGTATTTTTTAAAATGGTAATATATGTAAAACTACTGAGTTTTTATTGAAATAAACTGTTGTTGGGTTGGTCTCTAAAGAACCCGGATGGAATAAATGAGACCCTCGGAGGTCACCTTTTTGTAATAGGAATTTAAATGATAAATTTTATATTTATATTTGGATAAAACTATATGTGAATTGATTAAAGATGTTTTTTTATATCAAGTCTTTTTTTTCCTGTGAGGAGTTGATTTAAAACAAAGTGACTTGATGTGAAAAGTACTTGTGTGTTTGTTAAAATTTATTCAAATGATAAATGGTTTAAATGAATTAATTAAATTGTCTAATATTGGGGCCTTTGAACCTCATGATTTCAGTTTTGCATAACCATGAGAGAGAGTCGACGTTTATATTTCGTAAGGGGCTAACTCGTGGTAGGTTGTACCCTTAGAATGTTCTAGGTTGTTTAAGTAAGTTTTTTCCACTTATCGAGAGGCCTTCTTGGTACTTTGGTGTTATGGCATGCAGATAGGTTTATGATATGACTTTAATGATCAATGTTTGAAGTGGTGATCATGGTTTGAAGAATGTCACATGCATGCATAATATATGTTGAAATAGCACACTGGTGAGTGGCTAATATTTTATTTTAACATCGTGGAAAATCATTGGGTGGGTAGTGTTGCATCATTTTCGGTAAACGTTTCGGTAAGAGATGATTAGTTTTTATAACAGAATTTTCTTATAGTAGTTTAAATGATCATCTCAATGACCTTGGTTTTCTCTTACTGTGCTATTATGAATACGATGAGCATGTAACATATCTTAACCTAGTCATGGAGACACTATGATAGAATTGGGTTTATTCTACGCTACATATTAAATGTTGTTGCGCTTGATAAGTAGTTGTTATCTGGGTAGTACGCGAGAGGCGTGGTTTCTTTGGGCTACTCCTTTATTCGTGTTGGGGAACAATTGTTTTTAAAGTATCCTTGATATGGATTGACATGGAAATTTTACCAGAGGATGGGTAAGGACATTTCCATACATGCGGATGGTTTTGGATTAGTTTTCAAGGCACATTGTAAAATAAAGTGAGATTGTTGGTTCTGGGTCTGTGATGTCTTTCAAAGGAAGCATGCACAACCTGTTCTATTGATTGATCAAGATTCAGTCGTTTTCCTTGATGAGGTTCCTCTAATGGCCTCAGATATATGCTCAGTTTCAATGTTTAATCTATAAAGTGTGCTTTGACTCCGGTTGTAAAGGCTTAACAGTTAGGCTTGTGAAGGGTTAAAGGTTCATTTGGCATTGGTAATGAAACACATCAGTCCTAACAAGATGAAATTACCTTGGTAGGTCAGTTGTTTTATTAGTGGTTCTCGATGGCTTCTTGGTGATGAGATTTTTTTAAGGTGGGTAGATTGTAAAGTCCCTTGCTTTTCAACTGGGTTAAAATACTAAGGTTTTCGAATTTTTTTTGTTTATCAATGGTTCGTTTTTTGAAACTGATATCCAAAATTTTATTCCATGTGTCAGAACACCTAAAGGTGTCGTTTTTATGACTTGCATAATTAGTCTATAATTTTAGCAGGTGTCCCGATCTATCTCGAGAGCACTGGATCCAAAATATTCCACATTAATGGATATGCATGGGCAATGCACGGTTGCGGTCCAACCTGTTGTGTTTACCCTATTTAATAAATTATTTATTTTAATTAAAAAATATTTTATGAGAGATTGTGATTAATTAAAAAATTAATAATAATAATAACGTTATAATTATTATTATTAATTTTGTTTAATTAAATGAATAATAAAGAATTAAATAAATTACAGTTGAAGAAATTAATGTGTATTTGGGGTTTATCGAAGAACCGTTTTAATTAAATAAAGATTTTCAGAATTATTAAAGGAACTTTTATTTTTAAATAAAGGAATGTGATAATAATAATAATGTTATTATTTTTATTATGGTGTCATAAATTATTTTGGTACTTTGAGATTTTAATTGAATGTTAAAGGACTGTATAATTTAAGAAAATTTAATTTAGCTTTTGAGCTTTTCAAATAAAATTTTAATAAAATGAGGAGTTTAAGATTTAATTAATTGTTGTTATTAAATAGTGGTTCTAGGTTTATCGAAGGTTTCAAAAATAATAATAATGAGATTATTATTTTTGTAGTTTTTTGAATTTAATAATTTTAATTATTATTGCAATTAATTTAGGGGTTATGGTTTAGAGTTTTTATCATATTAATGATATTGTAATAAATGGGCAGTTTATGTTTTAAATAAATTAATGATGGAATAATAATAAAATGATTTAATTATTATTGTTGTTATTATTTAGTTAAATAAATGTGAAAAGTATTTATTGATCAATATGGTGTTCCATATTTAATTATGAAACGTTTTTTAAAAGAATAATAAATGAAGAAGCATATTTAATTAAAAATGTAGTTTTGCACTTATTAGATAAGTGTTTAATGTGTATAATAAAAATAATAATATTATTATTATTATTTTAATTATTACATCCAATTAATTTGATTAATTTAAGTAAAGAAATAAAAAATGGGGAGGCGTGACCTTCAGGTGGAGTGACCCCCCATGTTTCTCCTCCATGAGCAACACAGTGCATCTATGGCATCCTCTGCACAGCCCTCCTCCCTGATACCTCCAGTAGCACACAACCCCCAGGAGACCCTCCCTGTAGTGGCGTGACACCCGGGCAGTGCTCCTGCAGTGTGCGACCCCCATGGTGCGACCCCCCTCTGGGCAGTACCCAGAGGCACACCACCCCCTCGCCCAGACTCTACTTTGTGCACGATGACTCCTCTCAGACTCTTCACAAATCTTTTCTGCCTCATCAAGATGCGTCGGTCTACGTGTAATGCATGATTCACATCAACTATTTTACTTCTCTCTCTTGCCTTGTTTGCTTGACTGAAACCCTAAGGTTCAATGTTAATCTAATATTTGTATTCCTCTTTTTTTAGGATATGCGAATGTTGACTCAGGACTCATTGGTCCATAATATAACATACACCACCATGGGAAAGGTGGATGGTCTCATATTGTTTATCCTATGATGGTTCGGGTAAGAATCCAACCCCACTATTTAGTTTTTAACCTATTATACTAAGGCCTGTTAGTTTGGTATGAGTCTGTGGTACCATGTTAGAGGTGTTTTGTTCATTAATACTTTGATTCTACGTACCAGTTTAATATATTGAATTTTATTGATCAACGTAGACAATGAACACACATATACACACACACACACACACACACACACACACACACATATATATATATATATATTAATGTGGTTGTGCATGGGACTGCAAACCAGTTGTGGATTTTTTGCAACCAAGTACATTGAAATGTTGAGGAATAAAAATGTTTCCACCCCAAGGTAGGGTCCCAAATTATTCTCACATTATTTAAGAATTATTTGATTCTTTAAATAATTAGAGAGTATGAGTTTCCTTGATTTTGGAACTGATAAATTTTTGTTAAATGATGATTAATGATAAACAATAGTTTAATAGTAATGTCATATCATTCTTGTAGTGTTTTCGTTTTTCAAATGAATTCTTACTGATGAGGATATATGATATGATGAGCATGAAATTTATTGATGTAGTTAAATGATGCCGCCAAATGAGATAAATGAGTAATTCATCATGTGTTCATTTTAAGTATGTATAAAAAATTGAGTTGAAGGGATATGATTATTTAGTTAAATTATTTGAATGTAGATGGTTACATAATATGGTAATTAATTGAAGAATTAATTATCTAGTCATGGGTTCGAGAAATTGTGGCATTTACTGAATATTGAGAATATAGAATATTTTGAAATGTTCATAATTTATATTTAAATTTTCGAATAATTAATGGATTAATTAATTATTACATGATAAAAGATCAATGGTTAATTAATTAATGAACTCATTTAAGATATGTGAATTAATTAATTAACTGTTGAATTAATTAATTTACATGTATTAATTTAAGATTGTGAATTTTTTGATTATTGTAATTGTTGACCAATCACAACTTTGGTTTCATGTTTATTTTCCATGCCTCAAGTTGTTTTGGATGGATTTGTTTAAAAATATGATATACGGTGTGAGATGGTTGCTAAATATGTGGGCCCTGTTCATCGTGTTTGACATGAGACGTTCAAGGCTTGCATTTTAGTTGTTGAAGTCCCTTATGAAACACTATTTTAGTGTAAATGTTAAGACTTCTTAATGATTTGGGATATTTAATTAAGAATAATTAATTGAGAATTCATTATTAACTATTTAGTTATTGAATGGTTAATTAATTGTAGAACTATTTGATGGAAGATGTATGTTGTTAATTTATTGTTTAATTAATTAACAGGATGAATTAATTAATTTATGAACTAAGTAATGGATGGTTTTGGGTTATTAGACATGTTGTTCTACAGTAATGATAAATATGTATGTATGATTGAAAAACGGGATGTGAGACGAGGAATAAAGCACCCAATAGTAAACGAGTTCTAGACATGGTGTTCTACATCAATGATAAATATATATTCATGATTGATAAATGGGTTTTGAGAAAAATAAATGAATATCTAAATACTCATGGGGTGATAGACATGGCATTCTACACCTAGCTTTCATGAAAAATATTCTTTTTTGGGACATGGACTAATGCTCCAAATACTCATTGGTTGTGAGGAAAAGGCTAACACTCCAAATACTCTTTATAGTGCTAAACATGATGTTTTACACCCATTAATTGTCATTGGATTGTGGGTCCAATTGGATGTACATAAAATTAATGAATGGTTAATAAAAACTTTTTGGACATAATGATATGTGAATTGAATATGACTAAGGGTTCAAACTTATTAATGAATTGGGTGAATCATTGTTAGTGGATAGACCCAAGAGAAAATCACTATTTTTAGTGGATGGGATTGATTATACTATAAGAAAGATTAAATTATATATCTTTGGACATGTTATCCAAGACAAAGAACAACCTTGGATTCGGTCTTTACACTGATTACATAGATGGTCTTTAAAGACATCTGTGGTCAGTGACTTATACGGGGGATGTCGGGCTAAGGGTAATTCTTGAGACTTTCATGATTTAATGAGGTTTGAATAATTGATAAATGAAAATGGTTTTGTAATTATTGTTAAGTATGCATGAAAATTTTATTATACAGGTTCAGACACTAACTGAGGGCTGAAGTATGTACTTGGGTATATAGCTACTTTGAACTGCTTACTTTACCCATTCAAGCATTCAAACGGTTTAAATTATTTTTTAAATGTCTAGATTTAGAGTAGACACCAGTGGTCTCGGCCTACTGATATTTATATATCACACCCTACATGGGCCTATATTTCACATTGTGTACCTAAGTAGATTCTATTTGGTTGTAGGATTGTGTTGTTTGCATTTTCTTGGTAGGTATGAGCAAAGGACCGAGCAGAAGCTCAATATGCTCGAGGAGACATCCCTCGGGGATTTGAGTCATTGTTTATTTATTTTGATATTGGAATGTAAATCATGCTGTTTTTTCACTGTTTTCTATTTCATTATCATTAGCATGTCATGCATGCATCTCCTTTATAATTGGTGTTGTCTATTTGTTTTGTACAAGATTTATAAAATCTGCCTTCCGCTGCATTAACATTTATTCTAATGCATCCTATATTTATTTATATTTTCTATTATTGAACTCTGATATGAAGGTATAGTCTCCCCACATACTATCCATAGACCATCCCTGATAGTTGGCAGCCTCTGGTGTATGAGGATACGTGCTGCACGTCATGTTGCAACCGGTCCGACCACCAGTTTAGTAGTGAGATGGGTCGGGACGTTACATTATATGATGCGAAATATCCATAAAGGGGGATATATAAATAAATGTATAAAATATCCCAAGAAAAAATATAAATACTCAATTTTAAATGTTTATTATATGAATATATTACCATAATATCAAAATAAAAAATATATTTAATGTCCAATAAGAAATATTTCATGATTTTTAAAATAATTTATGAATTGATTATAATTTTAATGATATTTATTGAAAAATAATTAGATATTAAAATGAACCTAAAAGAGAATGAATGAAACAAATTTTAATTACAATTAAAATTTTCAAAAAATATAAACAATATAAAATATAATTGGCATCTGATGAAAAACATGGCTCCATGAATAGAGTTTGAGATAAAAATTTCATACCTTATTTCCTCAATTAGTTTATTATAATATGACAAACTATAGTTGAAAGTTTTTTATTAATAATCCATTTCAGTGCCTAATTTATCCCAATATCACTTATTTATTCATTATATATAATTACTTACTAGTAATATTCTATTTTATTATAGTTTATTTTTAACATTAGGTGTTAATAATTTTAATTGTGTTGCACATGCTTTCTAATGTTATTGTTGATATTTGATCAATTAAACCAACTACATAATTCCAAGATTACCAACAATTAATAAATATTTATCACTTTGTTATTTTTAATATTCAAAATGCATTCTAGGATACATTAAATTACGACTGTTTTAGATGATGATGAAGAAAAACTTATTTTCCAATTTTTGGATGAATAAAGATGATATATCATTAACATTATTATATACTGATATAATAACTCAAAATAAATTAAAAATAATTAATCAAATATTTTAAAATTTCATTAATAGTGATTAATATTAAATAATTATTTTATATGTAATCATTACATCATTTCTCATGTAGGTAGAAAAATGAAAATAATTATCTTTTGTAAAGATCGAATGAGTAAGAAAGTGCTATAAAATTCCATTAATATATTATAAATAATATAATAAAAATTTAATATATATAATATATATCCATAAAATCATTTCATAGAACCATTAATGATGGGTTTCATAAAAAAATAAATTTGTAGTTTGTGGAGGTTGTAGTTAACAAGTATGAACGATTAATGGACACATTTTAAAAGGAATAAACCGAGTGATGGTATATGAAAATTTTTCAATTTAGATTCTTAATAATGATATAAATATAATATTAGTCATTAATAACACTATTAGTTCCATCCTTGTTATTTAATTTAGATAAATAAGAAACATTATTCATGGAGGTGGTATTCCACACAAGTGCTTGATTAACAATATCATTACCTAACAAATGGATGGAATGAAGGTAAATGTAAAAAAGTGATAGTGTTATAATTTTATAAGTTAAATTAATATATTTTTAATACAAATAATACTCATTACTATCCTTAATATTAAGTGATATGATAATATAAATGTGTAATAAATGTGGTAGAATGAACATAATAACAACTTGTTCATTTATTTGACACAAAAGATACTATGGAATGAATCATTAATTGTTTTCAAAATAAGTAATCAAATTAAACATTATAGATGATACTAAAATAGTTATATTGAAAATTATCTAGAAGATAGATAGAGGTAGATTATATAGAAATAGTAAGAGGAGATTAATACCCATGTACGGAACCTTGACTTTCCTTATATTTATCCATCAAAATGTATGGTTAGGCTAAATAATGTTGAAAAATGGGATGATTTGTGGGTGAGTATTATATAAGTAAAAAATTAGAAAAAAAATTCTAGGAAGCTGAAGGAATTTTTTTATCATGAATGGGTGTGATATCTAATTATTATAAATGAGAAAGAGCGAAATTTCCATGGAAAATAATATTATGTAAGGGGTATGAGTTGAAATAAATGAAGGGTAGAGGATTTAGGTGATGGTTTGATTGTAAGAAATTTAGATAATACATAATATCCTAAAAAACAATATTTATATGTTTTAATATCCATTGAAAATTAGGAATAATTGATCTACTACAGATTATTAATTTAAACACTCATTAATTATATTTAAATATTTATCATGTCAAATAATTTATTAATGAAAATATATATATAAACATATAACCAAATTATTACATGTTGATTCAATATTTGGGATAAATTTAATAAATTTAATTTAATAAATATTTTCAAAGAATATTTTATATTTGATAGCCTCACCATATGAACATAATTATTAAATGTGTGTTTTTAAAGATTAAAAATATTTATAAGATAACATTTTTATGGTTACGAGTTTTCATTATAGTAATTAATTTATTAAAAAACATGATTTTGTGACATTAAAACCAAGGCATAAAATACTAAACCAAAATATCAATTAATATATTGAAATGAAATAGACCAATTTTCATTTCTAATGTAATATTGTAAATTGTTTTAAAAATGTTTTCCATAAAATTTAAACGATCAATTAAGATTTAAAATTGGATAATTATTTTCAGCATAATTTCATTTTTTATCCCTAAAATGGTTATATACTTTTATAGGTAATTCATATATAATTATATAATCATTAAAATTAAAATTTTATTATAAACCAAATTTTTGAATAAAACTCAATATTTTAAGAAATATCTATAAAATCATGCTAAGAAAAAATTTATATTTTTACATAAAACCAAAAGAAAATTTTATTTAATTATATTTCATAAAATAATATATTTAAACATTAATAGAAAAAATATGATAGTAAAGTTATTTTATTTAAAATTGCATTTTTAAGTATTATGTGTTTTTAATACTATTTCAATACAATATTTTAATTTAAGCAATATTAATATTTTATATCATATATATATATATCATATGTTCTAAAAATTAAATTTGAGGGATTATTATTTTTTATTTACTGATTTTTCATGACCATTATTTTATTTCCCATGATTAAAGTCATAGAACATTGTATTTTTTAAGGAGGAATATATTATTACATAAATATGAGGATATTTCAATATCTAAAATTAAATATATTATCTCATCAATTTTTTTAAAAAAATATTTATGGATTTCTAAAAGATATACATAGTGTATTATAAATTTTGAAATTCAATATCCAAATTAATATATTCAATATAGAAATATAAAAAATATTCTTGTAATATCATTTTTCCAGATTGCTAAATTTTCATTCATAATATAATTTCATCATTTCTTCTTATTCCATAAATATAAAAATTTATAATTCCTGTGACACATTCCCATATTGGTTTATTTATATATATTTTACATTAATGGAATTTTATCTTTTTTCCTTCTTCCTTATCATTACATAAATTTTTATGGGACACCATCCTTCACTTTTTTGTTGTGTTTTCAACTTCACATATGTTAACATTGTTATTTAGATTTCCTAACAGATTATTTAGAATAATAAATAGATTTATAACACCAGATCTTTTCATAATAGATTTAGTGTTAGTAGATTCACCTAATTTCCCATTATATCCCCTATAATATTCTTTCTTTCTTGTTACAACCCTTACATAAATATAATTGTTTTGAGAATTCTTAAATTTGTAATGTTAAAAATAGAAATATATGATATTTGACAAATTATTTCATAAATGACTTTAGAAACATGACTTATAAGACTTAATGATAATCCATGGTTATTAATGTTTAATTTATTATTTGATTATCTAATCTTTTCAAATTTCATAACATCTTTTGTCAAAATAAATTATAGTGTTTTGTAAACAAAATATGAAATAATTGTACAATATCCCTATGGAGTGTTTTTCTTAGTTTAGTGTATGGGTCCATTTACCATGAACTAGAATAATGACATTGATACTTATGAACTACTCTTTTGGGGGTTGAACCCCCTTGATTAATTAATTCCAAAAATATATCCTTATTCTTGTATACTAAAACTGTTTTATTCTCATGGAAAAACACAAAATATATACTTTACAAAAAATTTATGATTTTATCCTATAATTAAACATATACCAATTTTTATAACTAGTGTTATTTTATCATAATCCTTGAAAACCTAAAACATTAAACACATCAAACCTAATGGTTTATCGGTACATTTGTAACCAAGATCATTCTTATCTCAAGAACCCATGATTTCATTCACAAATCAGTAATCATCCTCAACCAATGTCATCAAAAGCCATTATTTGTTTAACATACATAATAAATTTTTCCAAAACCTGGGTAAATCAAAACATACGATGTAATAGACTCAAAAACTCAATAAGGGTACAGACAATAATAAATTGTTACATGTGATATGTGTATAATCACATGATATCAAAATGATGATGATAATTATCATTTAACCATGGAATAAATATATTATATCCTAATTTAAATTATTAAAAAATGATCATAAAATTATTTAATGACATCATAACAATGTCGAAAGAACATAAACATGATTGCACAAGCATAATACATGTATCCTTACTTGTTATAATAATATAGTTTTCTTATATGACTACCAAAACAAATATTTTACTAGGCTAGAAACCCAAAAACTATAACTTATCATGAGATAGAAATATTAACCTATGATTTAAAGAGGAATATAATCCCTGGTGAACCAATCACACACTAAATATAGTACATATGTGTAGTACTTGGTTTTGATAAAAAATTTATAAAACTCATAGGAAATGTAATGGGATTTATATCCATTAAATTTGGTTCCCTAGTAAGGCATTATAAATTCTACCAACATAAATATCATTGGAAAACCTTAGAAAATGAATTGGTTTCCACTAACTTTAATAATCATACAAGGTAAGTATCATTCAATAATGTTTATTATGAATATAGTGTTCATGAAAAAAAGTTAATTGGATATAAATTTATATAATAATTTTCCATATCAATTGTTTTACCAGGAATCCTAGTTAAAAACATTCATTAAAGAAAATAAACACATATAATTTAATGAATAAATACATTAGATTAAAATCAGTCCTATAAAAATCGATGATTTATATTGAAAAAGATGTTATGTATCATACTAGGTATATAAATGTATTTTTTAAAGATTATATATAAATACATTGGATTGTATCATTTAAATATTATCGTTGATGAAGTATACAATATGGATGATGAGTAATCGTAGATACATTATTAAATTATCATGGAATATAAGAAATTACCATTTCACTTTATGGAAATAAAAATATGTGATTTTATTAAACAATGAATACAATAATTTCCTTTATGAAACATGATTTTTTAAAGAGTATGACTCTTACAAAATGACAATGGTTTTGGAAAAGATAATTTCACATATAAAAGAGTAAAAAATATGCATTATTTTGAAAATAAACGATGTATAAAGTCATAAAGAAATTTCATAAGAAAACATTTATATTAAATGTCAAGACAAATGAAACTAAGTACAAAATAATCATATTTTCGGACATCTAAATCATTTATTACATTAAATTAAAGGAATTATTTTATAAATTTTTCCATTTAAAAAAATTGAAAATTATATAAAACCCATTTATTAAAAAAATTTCATAAAAAGCTTAAAAATATATTCATCTGAAAATATGATAAGGTAAACATATAGGAAACTTGTGATCAAAATTTTTTGTGTTTTAGATCACACCATCATAATAGAAAATGTGGACATAAAATAAAAATAATATTAAAATATATTTGAGTTAATCTTACTGATGCAATTTTTTTATTAGAGGACGAACCTCATTAAAATTTGTGTAATTAATGAAAGAAGTTATATTCATATTGAAAAAGTAATTAGACTATTTTAATTTATAGTCAAAGAAAAATAGATTTTGGTGATCATAATCAAGATGTGTTCATATAACTCATGGTTAAAAATAAATATGTTTAGAATAAAATTATGAATTGATTAATAATTTTATCAAAAACATTGGGGGATAAACTTTTAGAAAATGAACCTCAAAAACAATGAATAGATTTTTTATGATAACATAACAATTTTGAATCGTATAAACCATTAATAAGTAAAATGGTGTATAAATTAATAAATGTAACAATAAAGGGGGTTGTGACATAAATACATTAAGATATTTCCCTTCCTAGTTGATCACACTCTGACTTCATGTAAAAAACCAGAACTACTGATTCACTCATATTACCATGAAATGTATAAATACAATTTTAATGTTTATTTGTGGATTTTAATGAATATTCCAATAAGATTTATTATTTATATAATTTTTGGTAAATACGATTTTAATAAACAATGTAAATAAAAATTATGACATTTTTACGTTTTAAATTAATGGTGAAATTTTACTAAGGATTATATGTTTTTATAAAAAAATGACCCATCCAATTATATCGAACAAAAATTATTTCTACAAGAAACTCTTCTATCCTAGAAGGGCCATAAGGACATAAAATCCCACATGGAAGTCCCAGTCAAGCGATAGAAGTTTAGGACTAGTCATGAACATTACATTTATATTAGTTGGATCAAGTCCTATGGTCCCATATATGTCTTCACACACCACAAGTGTGTGTAATTTTGTTGCGGTGGATTATCCATATAAAAGGAATTTGGGAGATGAATTAAATGTATTTTATAATATGCTAGTGGAATATTAATCTAATTTTTAATGTGTAATTAACTCTTTAAATATACCTTTCAGATTTTTACAGAAACACCATAGTTTAATTTGTTAATTGAGAAACCAACCTTATATAGGTTTCTCTAGTCCACAGATAACACCCCATCATTTGAAGACACCTCACCACACTTTGCATCTCTATAAAACACCATAGAAGAATATGGGGAATATTGATCTCAAGAAAAATGACCATATCCAAGGTTGGGAATACTGTGGATCATAGCTAAATATTATCTACAACATAATGAAACATATTATGAAGATAAAAAATATATGATTTCAATATTTGATCAATTTCATTTGGCACATTTATGGATAGATTGTTTTTAGAAGATTTTTTTTAGTTTTATAACTATTGATACATTGCTTAAAAGAATATTTAAGGCCTGCTATGTTCTACAATGTTGTATTTTACACTCCCGATGGAGGTTCTCAGTGTGTTGTATGTGTTTGAGTTGTGACATTGATGTCAAGAAATTTACATTTCAATGTTTTTGAGGTTGAGTCATAGTTCTTCCATGGGATAAGTTTATATGACTTAATCTTTTATAAATTTATTTAAATTATAAAGTTTCTTGTTCTGTAGAATAAGGTATATACCTTTTTGGTGGCCAAATTAGTAGTACTGAGTTTCCATCTACCAAGAGGCTTCACTGTGGAGTTGTTTATACATCATAGAGGGTTACAAATAGATAGAGGCAAATATTTTAAGAAATATGTATCGAAGAAGCTACAACATGGATTGTTTTTGTTGATCTTCATCTATGCAGTTCTATGCAATAAAGAACAATATTTTTCCATAATTACTCTCTCCACACAAAAATATATTTTTTGAAAATATATTACAATTACCAATATTTTAGGAGTTATAAAATGAAAATATTAAAAACTAAAAAATATAACCTTTAACTATATATTTAGAGTTTATGGACATTGAAGATTCATGTGATGATAAAGATTATTATCATCACTATATAAATAAAGGGTTTTAGTATTATGCCATCAATGTGAGGATTAGAAGTAGGGGTGTTATTTCTATTATGATTCCATAAATTTTCCGATTCTAAATTAATTTAAAATATCATATAAAATTCACTCATTATATGAATTTTATGAATTCCACACTATTTTCATAGAATTTTATCTCATTCTCTCCATTTCCATTTATACTATATTTCTCTTCTTTACATAGTGACCTCTTAAATAAGATAATGAGTAACTGACACAAGGATTTAAATTGGGGGGAATATGTTGTTCCTAAATTCTTTTATTCAATTATTTAATTATGTAATATATTTCTAGAGAATGAGGTTTACTATTATGGGTACAAAGATTTTATACAGTTTCATGAATCTTGAATCAACTTTTATTCATTATTTCATTTTGTTATCCTTTCATCCATAGAATAGATCATTCCACCTGATGGAGCTAAGATCTTCAACTGATTAAATGAAATATGATCTGGAGGGATCATAGAATATATCATATTATTCATTAAGGTGTTTGATAAGACAAAATTATAGGAGGAGGTGGTGTTTCATTTTCAAATTAATTTTCCTATAGATTCATGATTAAATAAAAAATAACTTCAAGGATAGTAGTACATACATGTTATTTGATAATAGAATTATCAAACTGAACACAAACAATAAATATTAATATTTATGGAACTCAAGATACCAATTCCTATGTCTATATAATTTTATTTCAACATCATTATGTTGTATAAAATGGTATTTTAGATTTTTGTTATCTATTCAATACATTTCCATTATCATAATAAAATATATAAAAAACATGTAGGTTCTTGGGAATTTGAATAAGTCTGTTGTGAATAAATATGAAGCTCCTCATTTGAGATGCCACAGGTCTTCTCTAATACATAGTTGGTAAAATATAATTAGTGAAAATTCACATGTACTTTGATTGGTGGGTTGTAACGTCACGGTCTGGGTTCCATGCACCGATTCCCCATGTCAGACCACCATATGACATCATGACGGCTTCCCCATATAGAAGATGCTATTGATTAGTAGTGGGGGTCTAATATCGGTCATGGGGAGACTATATGTAATGAATCGGACCTCTCTTTTCCATTCCATTGTAAAAATATGGTGTTTGAGGTGTTCTGAGATGTCAAGGTGACTTATCCCTAACACTTTTCCAAATTTACAATTCAATGAATAGTTCCAATGGTAGACCCTTGAGAACAGTGCAACAGTGACCTTCTGTGAACAGTTCCAATGGTTGACCATTTTGAACAGTGCAACGGTGACCTTCTATGAAAAGTTCCAATGGTAGACCGTTGTGAACAGTGACATGGTGAGGTTCCAAAGGTGAGTTTCATATACAGTGCTTCCAGAACAGTGAGGTTTCAATAGTGAGAATCATGAACAGTGTTTCAGGAACTGTGAGGTTTCCGTCGGAGAACAATGTTTCCAACATCCAACAGTTTCTCCCCTTTAACATTTACTTTGATGTAAAATGTATTTAAAGCCTAATTTTAAGAACTCTTTGGCTGATTCAAAGGAATTAAGTCCTATATAAATTATCCCTAAGGATCAATATGTTTTTACATAGTCAAACCGTGTGGTTTTATGCGGTCCTCTTTTAATAGGTAATTAAGTGTATCTTAAACCATTTCTCCATTAAATCTTCTAAATAAATGATATATCTTCCTCCATAATTCTTTCTCCTTGTTCTGGGGTGATAGATGCTCCAACATCCCATTCCTTCTCAAATGAGTTTTACAATCAAACATTCCTCCTCGTATTGGTTCTGCTTTGTTTTGATGAAACTAAGCTATGTCGATCAATCTTCAATATAAGGTATGTCTTATCGTCATTCTGTTGGGGTTCATCTTCTAATGTTTCTCCATTCCATATTATATCAGGTTATTTCTATACCTCTAATAGTGTTTTCTTGGGTTTCTGTTGGTGTGGTCCTACTGTGGAATCCTCGGGTGGATGAAGTTGTCCTGAGTGGAGGAGCATGACCAGTTGTGCGGATTGTTCTCATATATGAATGTCAAGAATCATTTGAGGTTTGGGGATTCGTCGCTTCTCTCTTCCTTTACATGCAACTGTGTCATTATCATGTTTTATCCCACTAAGTGACAATGGAATTAAAATAATAAATATTTGAACCAGAAAAATAAACTGATATCAATCATATTTTATTACCCTTGTTTCTTCTTGATATTTTTATATCTATGCTTCCTTTGTTTAGTTGATCTTTCTTGATGGAAATTTCTAATTAACATAAAAAATGATTAATTGATAATTGTTTCGTTAAGTGATTAAGAGGCATAAAAATTAATCTGGTTCTCCTTGTTGTAATTTTATGTTAATCAAATTGGCACAGAAAGCATGTATAATTTTTTTCATAGCTTGCTGAATAGGATTTCAGAATTTGGAACCTATGAATAATAAATAAGTTATTTCAATATGGATTAATGAACTAATTGTTTGATAATTCCTTTAAGTGTTCTGAGTTACCCACTTGTTTGTTAAAGGGAAAAGAGCCCAATTGTTTAGATGTTTATTTTCATGCTTTTGTGTTCTAATGGGAACCTAGATGGATTTTGTGGTATGTGGGGCCATGGAGACCTTTGGTTGTGGCAGCACCTGCCACCTAGTGTGGTGAGATGCATTAGTTTATGCATATGGGTTTTGGGGAGGACACAAGGGATGATGGAATAGGTTAAATGTTATTGTAGGATGCTTTATCATTCTAATTGGTTGATTATCTACTTCACTTTTCCCCACTGCTCAAGGAATCTCGTCTTGCTTACCCTTCTTCCGAAAGAGGTGATGTCGCGCAGGGTATGCCACAGGCTTTCTGTGTTTTTCTTCTCAAGGGAGGATGGTTCTATACTCTTACTATGGGTGGAAAAGACTCTAAGGGTAGTATATCTACACACTGTGTTGAGTACTCTAGTGTTTAGTAGCATATAATGTTTTTCTAGAATGCAAGGGAATATGGGAAAGAAATTATGTAATGAAAAATTGAATAAATTTTGTTAACTTTTGGGGTTGGATTTGATGGAACATAATGACGAGGTTGTAATTTTATAGGTATAGTAGACTTTGGGTGTGATGCTAACGAAGTATAATGTGGATTTGTAAATAGTTAATTCATATTTAAATAATTAATTTACGTAAATTGGAACTGATAAAAAGGGAATTAAGTAATATAATAAGGCTCTTTAAATGGTTGTGTTCTTATAGGATACCTAGTCTTGGATGTGACAGCCCAGAGTTTGAGAGATGTTAGCTGCAATTGATTCTAATACTAGGTTATTCCCATAGTGTGGTTGGGAGATATAGTATATTCAATACTTGTTGTGTTTCTATACGCTACTTCACCCGGTCAGTAAGGGAAACTGACACCCTAGGGATTCTGAGCCCTAGGGGGTGTTTTCCACAACATTCTAGTGGGAGTATGGTTGGCAGACTACCACTATGGCCACACTATCTTCTCTTGGTAGAAACATGTGCTAGTAGGAAAAATGGTTATTTTTTCCCATATATATGTGTAGAGGCTGTAATGGCTTCTGGTTATTCACACACATATATTCTGGATATAGTATCTTGTGGACTAATGTAGGTGTAACTTGTATAGGTTGTGATGGCTTGAGGATCCTTACCTAGTGTATGGGTTGTAATGGCTTGATGTATAATACCTAACATATGATACATGTTATGTGATCTGTGGTGGATCCCAGAAACTACCTAGTTACTTTCTTGCATAGAGGTGGTGGTTTGGTTGCATGATTACATATTGTGGCGCTTCTCCCAGGTGTCTGTGGACAATACTTTTTGGGGAGAGATGCTTATGACGTGTAATTTTGGGGAAATGTAGCAAACTCGTGGGGAAGTAGTAGTGGGGTACCCTTGATATTCATTTTATATTATATACTTTTATATGTGTTTCTTGGGGAGAGTAGCCATGTTGAGGCTGGGATCTTAGTATACCTGTTTACGTGACGAGTTATTTTCATTTGTTGTTCATTGTGCTTTAGCATGCTTCCGTTAATTTTGCACGAGAGGCTTTGGGGAGGGTCTAACTGAGTATACTATTATACTCACCCTATTTATATATAAATAGTTTTTTTCAAGTCACTTAGATCAGGTTGGAGATCAAGCTGGTTTCTACTAACTTGGGGTTTCCGGAGCTCTTTGGGCTTGTGGTTGCCACTGTGTTTACATTCTTTTGGGTACATGATGTTTTTACCCTTCTAGTTGCAGGTATTTTGCATTACATTACATATGTGCACTTGGGTTTTCATTTAAATTTCAGTTCTGAGTTGGAGTTGGTTGGTTTCTATATTGTCTCTCTCTTCTTCATGTGATCTCTTATAGGGTAATGCCTCCAATTTGTGTGTTTACTATACCCTCGGTGCTAGTTTCCAACCCAAGGCCTACTGGAGGCGGCACTCGGGGTTCATTATCTCCCTTCTAGCATTTCAGGACTAGGAGGGGGACACTTTGTGAGGAGGGGGTCGTGACAGAGTGGTATTAGAGGTCTGGTTAAGGGATCAGATATAGTTGAGAGTTAGGCATAGGTGAGGTTTCATGGTTTGGTAGGGAAACGATTTCATTCATGTTTAGCATGTACTGTAAGCATTGGTGACCGACTTAGACATAGGAATTTATGTCCCCCTATGATATGATGTACGGGCCTTTATGTTTACAATGGCTACTAAACAATGTAATACTAGTTGCAGGGTAGAGACCTAGGAAAGTATCATGCATCAGTCTTCTTTGTGCTTATGTTTAAATGGGTAGACCTTGGGATAGGTTAACCTAAAATCAATGAAAGAAAACAGTTAATTAATTAATGTCGAGACTTCCATCTAGTTTTAAGAGCTCTAGAGGTTTGATATTTTACAGGTATGGCTCCAGGTCGACGTCCTCGTCTGGTTTTCATATAAAATATCTAGCAGGTTGTTGCAACAGATCATCATAGGGTAGAGGTTGATGACATCGACACTTGGAGTAAGAAGCTTCAAATGTTTCAACGCTAGAGTCTACAGAAGTAAGAGGGCTCCATTTTAGGTGCAGTCATAGAAGACAGGTTGGAGGAGGTCAAGATAGTCTTCAGTTTGATCCATGCTCGGAAGGAGCAGTGGGTATCCTTGGATGTGATGATGCTTTGTAGAGAAGCGAGGAAGTTGTGTTTCTTATTCCTCGAGGATCGTAAGGAGTCAATGATCTAATTAGAGGATTTCCAAGACAAGTTTAGAGTTGAGTTTCTTTCTTCACCTGGGAAGGCGTACATTCATCAAAGACTTATTACCCTTCGACAAGGGAGATCCATTGTGTGAGAGTTTGGAATATGTTTTAGGAAACATTTTCAATATGATTTGAACCTATTACTAGTTGAAGAGGACAGGGTGAGGCA
The DNA here is from genome assembly GCA_963277665.1 of Viscum album. Classification (NCBI taxonomy): domain Eukaryota; kingdom Viridiplantae; phylum Streptophyta; class Magnoliopsida; order Santalales; family Viscaceae; genus Viscum; species Viscum album. The sequence goes on along the minus strand of OY728161.1, from coordinate 1,551,747,705 downwards.
TTTCAAGGAGGCTTTGCATCCCGAGATCTCGCGCCAGGCCATCCCATTAATGTTGAATACATATCTTGAGGTGTTGGAGAGGTTAGAGGTGTTTGAGATGAGTTTGGCTAGGACCATATCATAATTAGAGGTAAATTTCCATGATTCCTCAAGAAGTAGAGTTGTGGTCTAGGGTTCCTAGTTTTCAGGGTAGAAGAGTTTCTGTTCAGCCGGTGGTAAGTCCCAGCCCTTCACATCTTGTTTATCTAAAGGCAGCAACTCTCAGGCCTATGCTAAGGGATCAGGTGCCTGTTTTTCTTATGGTGGTCATGGTCATTAGCAGCGGGACTGCTCGACCATTCAAGGTGGTCATCGTGCACTAGGTGCTACACTCCAGGTTCCCTCGTTGAGGCAGTTCTAGCTGAGGAAGCAGCAGTATGTTGCACCAGCTTTTGACCAGTAGAGGGTGGATGGGGTAGGAAGAGGATAGCCCCATGATGCTCATCATCCTTAGAGAGTAGAGCATGACAATGGTGTTGGTCGGTATCAGGGTCAGAGAGGTCATGGAGGAGGTCGTGGTCAACTTCATGCTATAGCGTTTCCAGCTCTAGGTGAGCCAGTCATCGTTCGAGGCACCCTTTTCTTGTTTTCAACCTTGTTGTATGCCTTATTTGATTCAAGGGAAACACACTCCATCATATCTCCTACCCTTTTCGTGATTTGGGACATATGGTAGAGTGGCTTCCAGTGCCCTTGGCATTGACTACGCCAGTTGGAGGTTGTGCTGACAAGTTTGAAATATGTAGAGATTTTGAGCAAGTGTTGGGGAAACACCGCTCTTGGGGATATTTCTTATTTTTACTTATAAAAGCATATAATTTCATCCTTGGAATGGATTGGTTGCATTCAGTGTAGGCTACCGTGGATTGCTTCAGGAATAAGGTCATTTTCATTGATGCGGATGGAGACTCGGTGCTGTTTGTTGGAGAGTGATATCCTCGGATGGGTCATAGGCGCATTATGTCATTATCATACATGATGGATGAGATGATGTTTAGTTCTTCATAAGTTCCACAGTTGGCATTTCCTTGGGTCATATAAGAGTACTCTGCTGTATTTCCCGAAGAGGTTGTAGAATTACCCCCTCGATGAGAGATCGAGTTTGGGATTGAACTATAACTAGGTTCATATCCTATCTCTATGTATCCATATAGGATGTCACCTTCTGAGTTACGAGAGCTATTTATACATCTTGATGGTCTATTACAGTGTGGTTTTGTTCGACCAAGTGTGTCATCATGGGGTGGACCAGTATTGTTCTTGAAGAAGGCTGATGATAGTCTACAGTTTTGTGTCGATTATTGTCACTTAAAAAAAGTGACATTAAAGAATCACTATCCTCTTCCACAGATTGATGATTTATTCCATCAAGTAAAGGGTGAACGTTAGTTCTCAAAGATCGACTTGGGGTCAGGATATCATCATATGCGGGTGAAGGATGAGGATATCCTGAAAACTGCTTTCTATTATCGTCATGACCATTATGAGTTCATTGTAATACCATTCTTCATGAAGAATGCTCGAGTTTTGTTCATGGAATTGATGAATTCTATGTTCTATGAGTTCCTGGATATTTTCTTGGTGGGCTTCATTGACAACATCCTTGTGTACTCCACATCTTTGGAGGAGCGTAATGATCATCTACACGCAGTTTTGAGAGTTGTTCTTCAACATCATCTATTTGGGAAGTTATTGAAGTGTGAGTTTTGGGCTTGGGATGTCCATTTTCTAGGTCATGTTGTGTCCCAGAAAGGAGTAGTTGTGGATCCATCTAAAAGAGTAGCAGTTTTATCTTGGGTTGCCCCAAAGACAGTGTAAGTGGTGTGAAGTGTCCTTTGTCTCACCAGGTACAATAGCAGATTCATATTTGATTTCTCACAAGTTGCGACTCCTCTAATAGCTTGGACCAGGAAGGATCGGGCATTTATATAGACTGATCAATGTTAGGAATCGTTCGAGTATCTAATGGAGAAGGTAGTTGGTGATCCAGTTCTTTGTCTTCCAGTTGAGGGAGTTTAGTTTGATTTTTTTTTGTGACACATTGCATCTTGGGTTAGGTTGTGTTCTCATGAAACAGAGGATAGTTGTTTCTTATAGATCTCGGCAGTTGCATCCCCATGAACACAACTATTCCACCCATGATCTTGAGTCGATAGCTATGGTGTTCTCTCTAATGTTGAGGAGACACTACCTCATTGGTGAGCGTTTTGTGGTTTTCACCGGTCATAAGAGTTTGGGGTATGTTTTCTCCCATCATGACTTGAACTTATGATAACATCAGTTGATGGAGTTCTTATAGTAATACGACTTTGAAATATCGTATACACCTAGAAATGGGAATGTTGAAGTTGATGCACTGAGTCAAAAGTCACGTAGTGATGTTGTGCGTGAATCTGGTGATTCTTGGAGAGTGATAAAAGATATTTCATCATTACATATTGATATGGGAGATGTTGGGGGGGTAGAGGTTGTCTTTTTCAAATGAAGGTGAAATCCTATCTGGTGCAGAAGGTGGAAGAGTCCCAGTTGGGGGATCTAGAGGTGGAGTTCTAGAGAGACCGAGTTTTTTGTGGTGAGACCCCAGATGATTGGTCGGAGGATAAACAACAAAAATATTTTTATCACGGAAGTATTTTTGTTCCTTTGAAAATGCACGAGATGGTTCTCCGAGAGTTCCATATTTCTCCTTTAGAAATGCATCATGGCGTGAAAAATATGTAACTGGCCTTGAAGAGTCATTTTTGGTGGCTAGGATAAAGCATATGGTTATAGAGTTTGTGTCTCGTTGTTTAGTATGCAAGATGGTTGAGGATAAGCACCACGTCCCTGGTGATTTTCTCCAGCCATTAGATATTCCTTAGTGGAAGTGGGAGGACATCTCAATATGCTTTTTCATTGGTTTACCTTGAGCTCCAGTAGGACATGATGCTATTTTCGTGGTAGTTGATCACTTAACAAAATTATCCCACTTTATAGAAATCAAGGAGTCAAGCTCAGTGGATGTTTTGTCAAGGAAGTATCCGGAGGAGGTGGTGAGACTTCATGGAGTCCTAAGGATGACCATTTCTGATCGAGATCTTCGTTTAACCTCCAGGGGTGGAGAGGTCTCCAACATGATTTCGGTTCTCAACTATGCCTTAGCACTACTTTTCATCCTCAAATAGATGGTTAGACAAAGTGAACCATCCAGAATCTTGAATACACGTTATTATCTTGTGTTATTGATTTTGGAGGTTCAGGGATGAGGAAGATAGCATTAGTGGAGTTCAATTAAAATAATAGTTTTCAATCCGCTGTCAGTATGGTGCCATTTGAAGCCTTGTATGGCCAACCATGTCGTTCTCTGTTGTGCTGGACTGGGGTCGGAGAGTCAGCAATTCTTAGACCATAACTAGTGATGAATACAACATAGATGGTTCAGGTGATTCGTGAGAGGATGAAGACTGCGCAAGATCATTAGAAATCATATGTTGATGAAAGGAGGATACCCATATAGTTTAATGTTGGGGATCACGTGTTTCTAAAGGAGACTCTCTGTCATGGGTAACGAAGGTTTGGTTGTGGGAGTAAGCTTTCTCCAGGGTTTGTTGGGCCTTTCGAGGTGTTAGCTCTTGTTGGATTTGTATCATATCGAGTAGCACTTCCCTCGCCGATGAGTCAGATACATGATATTTTCCATGTATCACAGCTCCTTCATTGTCTTCATGATTACACTCATGTCATCGATTGGGGAGAGATCAATGTTGATAATGATGTGAAATTTGAGGAGATACATGTGGAGATCCAAGACCCCAAGGAGAAGGTGTTGCACGGGCGTTCTATTCCCTTGGTTCGTGTCTTGTGGTGACACAGTGACATAGAAGAGGGTACCTATGAACGTGAGTCGCAGATACGTGCTCAGTACCCAGAGTTGTATGATGTTTAACTCTTTTCATGTAATGACTTCTTTTTTATGGTTATAAACCATTCATATTTATGATATGGATTTCTTTTGTTGCTTCTTGTGGCTTTCTCTCTTTTGATATGTATCTCAACGGGTGGTTGTTCAGATCCCATTTAGCTTTCCCTATAGGAGGGTTTTGAATTCTCGAGGATGAGGATGTTTTGAGAGGTATCTAATAAAATGGATTGAACCTCTATTGTCCATTCCATTGTGGAAATGTGGTGTTTGATGTTTTTTGGGAGGTCAAGTTGACTTATCCCCAACACTTTCCCAAATTTACAGTATGGTGAATAGTTCCAATGGCAGACCATTGTGAACAGTGCAATGGTGACCTTCTATGAACAGTTCCAATGAATTACCGTTGTGAACAGTGCAACGGTGACATTCTGTGAACAGTTCCAACAGTAGATCTTTGTGAACAGTGCAGTTTTGAGGTTCCAATGGTGAGGTTCATGAATAGTGTTTCCAGAATGGTGAGGTTCCAACTGTGAGGTTCATGAATAGTGTTTCCAAAACGGTGAGGTTCCAACGGTGAACAGTGTTTCCAGCATCCAACTATTTCACCCCTTTAACATTTCCTTTGATGTAAAATTCATTTAAATACAAATTTTAAGGACTCTAATGCCGATTAAATGGACATAAATCCTATATTAATTATCCCTAAGGCTCGGGATGTTTTTATATTTTCGAACTGCATGGTTTAATATGATCCTCTTTTAATAGGAAATTAAGCGTATCTTAAACTGTCTCTCTATTAAATCTTTTAAAGGAATGGGATATATTACTCTCTAATTTTTTGTCCTTGATCTCGTGTAAGAGATGCTCAAACATCCCATTCCTTCTCATATAAGTTGCACAATTAATCTTTCCTCCTCGGATTGGTTCTGCTCTGTTTTGATGCAACCAAGCTGTATCAATAAATCGTTGATTTAATGAATGTTTTATCGTTGTTCATTTGGGGTTCATCTTCTCCTATTTCCCCTTTACATATTATATAATGTGATCACCATGCTTCTAATGGTGTTTTATTGGGTTTTGGTTGTTGTGGTCGTACCGTGGTATCCTCGGGTGGAAGCAGTTGTCGTTAGAGGAGGATCGTGACCCGTTGTGTGGAATGTTCTCATATAAACAACGTCAAGAACCCTTTTAGGTAGGGGATTCGTTTCTTCTATCTTCCTTTATGTGAAAGTGTATTGTTAGCATGTTTTATCCCACTGGATGAAAATGGAATTAAAATAATTAATATTTTAACCGGATAAATAAATTGATATCGATCGTATGTTATTGCCTCTTGTTTTTTATAGAAAGTGTGATATTTGTTCTATCTTTTTTTAGTTGTTCGTTATTGATGGAAATTGGTAATAAACCTAAACAACAATTAATTGATAATTTTTTGGTTAAAAGATCAAGAGACATGTAAATGAATCTGGTTTTCCTTGTTGTATTTTTTTGTTATCAAATTTGGGTAGTAAGAATGTTTAATTTTTTTCATAGCTTACATATTAGGATTCCTAAATTTGGATCCTATGAATAACAAATCAGTTAATTCAAGAAGGATTAAAGAACTGATTGTTTGATAATTCCTTTAAGGGTTCTGTGTTACCCTCTTGTTTGTTAAAGGTCCAAGAACCCAATTTTTGAGATGTTTTTTTTCCTGATTCTTGTGTATTGATGTGAACCTAGATGGATTTTGTGGTATGTGGGGGCATGGAGACTATAACGACCCATACTTTACATACATTGTTAATACTTCAAAATTGAAGCACACTTATTACAACATATGATAAAACCACAAAGGACCGTATAGGTATAGTGTCTTTAGAAACTGGGAAACATAAACAACTGGTTCATAAATCTTCTACAGTGCCTCCCATTTATTTCATCATATCTAGGGTCCCTTTTAGCATATTCTACTTAATATCCATCTTCCTGACCTGGGGAAAAGAAAACATAAAAGGGTGAGCTCAAATGCTCAGCAAGGGCAATAAAGGAAATAAAAATCATATCATATCTTTTTTGAAAATCATAACCTGCAAAAGAGATCATAAAATCTTAATAAATCATAGAAGTGAAAATGAGATCCCCATAATCATAACATAAAACTTGAAACTTTGTGGCATGCACACATAATCATGGAAAATCATTTCTTGTTAGTCAAGACTCATTGCCAAGACTATCTTAGTGGACAAAGTCCCTTTCTGAATTGAGTAACCCTCGTTTCAGTCCTGTTTCACTGAACCGGTATAACCTACCATTCCAGCCATGTCTATCTCATGAGATATAAAATCTTTACCCAATGCATTGGAGGGAGATATAGGTCCCACCCATCTTATAATGAATCCTTTCTTATGTGTGCCACATAATCATAAACCATACATCATAGCGTAACCCATGTAATAAAAATGGAATTCTTAAACAACATGACATCATAAAACAATTCATATAAGATAAAGGAATTCATAAAAATATTTCCATCACAACATAATCAAATCCATGTAATAATAGGGATAAAAACAGAACCCTTTATTATCTTAGATGGAAAATAATTTTGATAAAACACTTGAACTCCATTCTTGAGGAAAATATCCTTTCTTCTTCAAAAACATTTTTCCTTTCATAACATGTCATACAACTTTAAAATAAAAGAAGTTGATTAAAAAATAAACTTGAAAACTTGTAAAGGAAGCTTCTTTGAATTAATGTTTTAAAAATCCATTCATGCCGTATAAGTTAAAAAAAACATTCTTCGTACTGTTGTCGGAAAAGTCAAAAAGTACCTCGTACGGAAAAACGACAAAAGATTCCTTTCATATTCTTTACTAAAAACTCACCTAAGGTTAAAAATGGATTTAAACAATTTTAGGTGGATGGAAATAATATTACATATTGATGAAACATGGATGTGGATGATAAAATACACCCCAGTAAATACTTACGAATAAACAATCTCGGATAAAAATGAGATTGTGATATTTCCCTTACCTTAGGTCCGATTTGCTTTGTACGTGTCCGAAGCTCCTGTATAATGGTTTAAATAATGTTATTGACTTATTCCAGAATCATACATGTTGATATGATATCATATATGGTCATATTATTAGCTTTTTGTTAGTAATATTTCATTGTTACTTGTTACTCGGGTCTTTATAACTTTTTGTTCTTATGCGTGTTTTGTCGAATAAATTCTTATTCTTATCTTTAGGTTATAGATAATTCATTTACAGAATGGTATTAGTGTAGTATATACCATATTCATCCATTCAATTCATTTATATAATCATTATGAAATGAAGATCATGTAGAACGAGTCGCATCACATCGTGGAGACGGTATTCCGTACGTACGCACGAGTGATGATATCGTTCCTATGATCATGGAATTGTATTGGAGTATATATATATATTATTTCAGTATCAATATTACTTCATAATAATCATATATAGTTACTTATTACACCATTATAACCATCCTTGTAAGGTGATGGTGGAAAAATAGATTACACCACGGCGTGGAGACGGTATTCCGTACGTACGCACGCGCGGTGATTTCATTTTTCCGTAGGATGGATAGAAGGTGAATTAGGATTGTTTCATATTTATAATAACATATCAGTATGTAAGTAATACTGATGTTATTACTTTATCATGAAACAACTAAAGAAGAAGAAGTTGAAGACGAAAGAAATTGAAAAGATCGGTAATCGATATTACCTCTTCTTTGGAACGCCTCTTTGAATCCTCAACTTAAGGAACTAAGATTGGTCTTTGGAGAAGACCAGGACCTCTAGGATTATTCTAGGGAAGTGGAGAGGAGAAAATGGCAGGGTTTGGCCGAGCTTGAGTGCTCAATTTGGTGTGAGGAGGAGGGGGAGGAGGTGCCCTTTTATAAGGGAGGAGAGGGGCACCTTAGGAATATCTCAAAATATTATTTTATATTAAAGTCAAAATCGGTTTATAATGGTTCCAAAGGGTCTTATTTCGAAGCTAAAGTGGGGATGGGTCGAAATCCCATCAACCAATAGAATTTAGACAAGTTTAGGATATTATTTTAACCTTATCAATTAGATTTAACTCTAAGTTAAATAATTTAACATTTACCGTGTCTTTTTGTTTTCTTTCACTATATGGTTAATACACTTACTATAACATGCCAAACGAACCCCAAATTGTTTATTATTAATATATATATCCTTATCTAAGTCATTTGGCCGAACCTTAGATTTTTAGGAATAAAATAACAATTAGTAATATAATATTTGATTTAAAAACTATTTTGTGTCAATTTTGACACTATTTGATATATGATTTTTGTGAAAGTCATAACAGAATTATATGTTCGATCCAAATTGATTAAACCAACACTAATATATCATAGTAACCTAGAAAATTAGTGGAATTCATAAAAAGTGTCAAATTACATTTATTTTGGTGTTTATAACATCAATTATGTCAATATTTCGTTAACAAGATAATTACTGCATCATCTTTGTGTCATAAATAAATTAAATTATTTGATGTATAAAAATTACAAATAAAATACCATCATGTAGGAAATCCTTTTAGCTTTCTAATGAATATTTAAAATCGAATTTATCTTATGTATATCCCCATATTAAAAATGTTTTAGTAAATAAACTTTGATTTTAACTCTTTTAACCCTTCTTTAAATAAATTAATAATAAATGTCCTAATCTAACCCAAGTGGGCCTAAATGGTCATATTTTATTCCTAAGTTTGTCTTTGGTCGAAATACACTTGTCCAATAGAATTAGGACATGTGTTAGGGTAATATTGATATCATATTTACCCTTAGTTACCCTATTTACTATTAACCGCGGTAAAAATAGTAAAAAGTTACTATTCACCAAAAAATTATTTTCATCTCATTGAACCACATTTTAGTCCTTGATATTAACCGTGTCTCTCGGATTTTTGAAATTCCATTCACAGAAGCGGTAAAATTAAGTTTTATGCAAAATTCGGTTTTTAACCTACCACTTAGTGGTTTCACTATTCATCAAAAATTGAAAGTTTTCAGAAAAATACCAAAATTTCACCCTAGGCTAATTTCGATATTCTGAGTCCAAAAATGAAGTCCATTTTGAAAAATAAAATTTATAAAATTTCAAAAAGTGGTTATTACTATTCATAACGGCTAGTTTTAATAGCATATTGTTATTTAGTGAAACTCGGTATTGCGTACGACGAAAGCTATCGAGGAAGGTCGCGATTGCGTGTAAAGCAAGCCAAGCAAGTGCTGTGTAGAAAAAGATTCCTTTGATGATTTATATAACATAAAAGTCTCGGGTGTTACATTCTACCCCCCTTAAAAAGAATTTCGCCCTCGAAATTCGTCACTTTGTAACAAACAGATGAGGATACTTCTCCCTCATCATATCCTCAAGCTCCCAAGTAGCTTCTTCAAGTTGGTGGTTCCTCCATAAAACTTTCACCAAGCGAGTGGTCTTGTTTCGTAGGACTTTTTCGCTACGATCCAGAATCTCTATCGGCTGTTCTTCATAAGAAAGATCTTGTTCCAGCGGTACAACTTCTGAGCTGAGTACATGTGAAGGATCTGGTATGTACTTTCTCAGGAGAGATACATGGAACACATCGTGAACTTGAGAGAGATTCGGTGGAAGCGCCAATCGGTAAGCTACCTTCCCAACACGATCCAGTATTTCAAAAGGACCGATATATCTAGGGCTCAACTTCCCCTTCTTTCCAAATCTCATAACCCTCTTCCAGGGAGATATTCGTAAGAACACTTTATCGCCCACTTCAAACTCTAGGTCTTTTCTTCGGTTGTCGGCATAACTTTTCTGTCGACTCTGAGCTGCTCTTATGTGTTGTTGAATAGATCTGACCTTTTCTGCCATTTCATCAACGAGATCAGGTCCTAATAGCTTTCTTTCCCCAACTTCATCCCAGCAAGTTGGAGTCCTGCATTTCTTTCCATAGAGAGCTTCATAAGGAGCCATCTGAATACTGGAGTGAAAGCTATTATTATAAGAAAATTCCACCAAAGGTAGGTGTTGATCCCAACCTCCTTTGAAATCCATAGAGCAAGCTCTCAACATATCTTCTAGGGTTTGAATTGTTCTCTCAGACTGACCGTCTGTCTGGGGATGATAAGCAGTGCTGAAACTCAACTCTGTATCCAGAGTATGCTGAAGACTTCGCCAGAACTTCGAGGTAAATCTCGGATCCCGATCAGATATAATAGAAAGTGGTACTCCATGCAATCTTACCACTTCCTTTACATATATCCTGGCAAGCTGATCTAGAGAGAAATCCTCTCTAATAGGAATGAAGTGTGCAGACTTTGTAAGACGATCAACTATGACCCAGATAGCATTATTGCCTTTGGATGTTTTAGGAAGTCCTGTGACAAAGTCCATAGTGATGTTTTCCAATTTCCATTCGGGTATGGGTAATGGTTGTAACATCCCCTTAGACTTTTGTCTCTCAGCTTTAACTTGTTGACAAACCAAGCATCGAGAGACATATTCAGCAACATCTCTTTTCATGCCATCCCACCAGAAGTACTCTTTCAGGTCCCTATACATCTTCGTACTTCCAGGATGAATAGAGAATGATGAACTATGTGCCTCATCCAGCAGCTCCTTCTTTAATTCGGGGATGGAAGGAACACAAACCCGATTCCTGAACTTTATTATCCCATCACAATCAAGGTTGAATTAAGGAACATTTCTCACCTTCTTTTGTAACTCGACATCTTCTTTCTGTGCCGCTTTAATCTTCACATGTATAGATGGTTGAACATTCATTTGAGAAAGATAAGATTTTTCCCCTTCCATTATAATTCCAAGATCCATCATTTGTAAATCCATAAATATTGGATCTTTTGTGATCCTCATCATGGATAAACTAGCATGGTCTTGTCGACTTAATGCATCTGCCACCTTGTTTGCTTTCCCAGGGTGGTAATGGATTGAGCAGTCATAATCCTTAATCAGCTCCAACCATCTTCTTTGACGCATATTCAACTCCTTTTGTGTGAAAATATACTTTAAACTTTTATGATCAGTATAAATATCACACCTTTCACCATAAAGGTAATGCCTCCAAATCTTTAATGCAAAGATTACCGCAGCCAACTCCAAATCATGTGTTGGGTAATTTTGCTCATGGATTTTCAACTGTCGTGAGGCATAAGCTATCACCATATCATTTTGCATAAGAACACACCCCAATCCCTTCTTGGATGCATCACTGTAGATCACAAACCTTTCTCCACTACAAGGCAGTGTGAGCACAGGTGCACTGGATAACCTTCTTTTCAACTCCTTGAAATTCTCTTCACATTCCTCTGTCCAGACAAACTTAACTCCTTTCCGAGTCAACTTGGTGATTGGATTAGATAATCGTGAAAAATCTTCTACAAAACGTCGATAATATCCAGCCAAACCAAGAAAACTTCGGATCTCAGTTACTGTTGTTGGTCTTGACCATCTTTCGATAACCTCTGTTTTTGCTGGATCCACAGATATCCCCTCTTTTGAGATTATGTGACCCAAAAATGCAACTTTTTGAAGCCAAAATTCACACTTGGTAAATTTGGCATAAAGCTTCTCCTTTCTCAGGGTCTTCAATATAATTCTCAAGTGATCTTCATGCTCTTCCTTGCTCTTTGAATAGACAAGAATATCGTCTATAAAGACTACCACAAATTGATCAAGATAGTCTCTAAAGACTCTATTCATTAGATCCATGAAGATAGCAGGGGCATTAATAAGACCAAATGGCATCACTATAAATTCATAGTGTCCATACCTTGTACGGAAAGCCGTCTTTGGTATATCCTCCCTTTTGACCCTTAATTGATGATACCCTGAACGAAGATCAATCTTGGAAAAGTATTGAGCTCCGCGTAGTTGGTCAAATAAGTCATCAATGCGTGGGAGAGGATATTTGTTCTTGATAGTGATCTTGTTAAGTTCTCGATAATCAATGCAGAGTCTCATTGATCCATCCTTCTTCTTAACAAATAGAACAGGTGCTCCCCAAGGTGACGCACTAGGGCGTATGAATCCCTTATCAAGATTCTCTTGGAGTTGCTTCTTCAATTCCTGCAACTCAATTGGGGCCATTCTATAAGGTGTCTTTGAAATAGGCAAAGCACCCGGTACGAGTTCTATTGAAAACTCAACTTCACGATTTGGTGGAAGACCCGGCAATTCCTCCGGAAAGACATCATCAAACTCCCGTACAATGGGAATATTCTTAATCGTGAGTTTCTCACCAACCATTTGAGATAAATAACCTTCATTTAGTGGAATCAATACCCATAAGATGGAAGAAATTTCCACTGGAAGGTTATGTTCATCCTTGCATTGATAGACGATCGTAGATTGATCTGGAATATGAAATGTGACTTCCCTTCTTTGGAAATTGATATGAGCTCCGTATAAAGAAAGCCAATCCATGCCAAGAATCACATCAAATTCCACTATAGGAAGGATCACAAGATTTGCAGGAAGCACTTTCCCACAAACTTCGATCGGAGAAGAATTATAAACTTTTGATGCGATTGATGTGCCATTAGGTGTTGTCACAGCTAACTCAACATCTAATTGTTGAGGTAATACGGTGATACCCTTAGAAAATTCTTCAGAAATAAAAGAGTGGGTGGATCCAGAATCAAATAAAACATTTGCTACTTTAGAGTGGATGGTAAGTGTACCTTTCACCACATCGTTATCGTACTCCACATCGCTGATAGAAATTGCAAGTGACTTTCCTTTGTCTTTAGCCTTAAGAGTTTGTTGACGTCGACCATCATCATCAACCCTTGGATTTGGGCATTGATTGGCATAATGCCCCATCTCCTTGCACTTGAAACATTGAAGTGTAGTAGGATCATTCTGTGTATCCCTTCCTTTGTTTGCATCATTATACATCTTCTTCCCATTATCACGACATTCAAATGCCCGATGACCTTCCTTTCCACATTTAAAACATTTACTTGTCCCTTTAAGACAACTCCCTCCATGTTTCTTTCCACACTTTGAGCATAAGGGAAAGTTCATCTTCTTTTCAGTGTGCTCTTTAGAGTTTCCTTTGAATTCCATCTTCCTCTTCTTATCAAACCCATGTGACTGATGGGTTACTCCAATCTCCATCTCGACTTTGAGAGCACATCGAACGATTTCCTCGTAGCTATTGAAGTCCCTTATGGCTAACGCCCTTCGAAGACTTGGTTTTAAGCCACTAAAGAATCGATCGATCTTACTCTCAGGTTGGATAATAATACCAGAAGCGTACCTTGCAAGTCTTGTAAAATTTGCTTCATAGGTACCAACAGATTCATCATCCCTTTACTTCAGTTCAAGAAACTCTTTCTCCATCTTTGTTCGGAGAATACGAGGGAAGTACTTATTGAAAAATAAGTTCTTGAACTCGTCCCATTCCATATACTCAATTTCATCCCTTTGCCTCGTATTCTTAACAAGATCCCACCATTGATCAGCATCTCCTTCCAAACGATACACTGCTAGGATGACTTTATCATGTTCAGAACATTGAAGAACTGAAAATATCTTTTCATTAGTACTAATCCATTGTTCAGCAACTAATGGATCAGTAGACCCACTGAAAGAAGGTGGACGCTGCCTCATGAAGGATTCAACAGAATGTTGCTCCCTCCTTTGCTCGTTTGGAAATCCTGCATGATTCATAGCTTGAGAAAGTTGTGTGAGCATGGCTACAAGATTTTGCATTCCATCTCCCATATTGTTTGGTTGCTCAGGGGGACAATCATTGCATTGCCCATCGCATTCCGCATTAACACGGTTCCTTCGGGTTCCAGCCATTGACTAAAACCAAGAAGAATAGTGTGAGCAACACTAATTATAATAGGAAACCACATAATTCAAGAATAAAATTTTCATGCTTAAGGTCTTATCCTAGGTTATTCATGGCCATTTCTAAGATTGTGTTCTATGCTTAGACTTATCCTTAGGGTTCTTACTAAGGCTTTCACATCCTAGTTTCCAAAGGTTGACTATACCTTTCCTCTGATACCAACTATAACGACCCATACTTTACATACATTGTTAATACTTCAAAATTGAAGCACACTTATTACAACATATGATAAAACCACAAAGGACCGTATAGGTATAGTGTCTTTAGAAACTGGGAAACATAAACAACTGGTTCATAAATCTTCTACAGTGCCTCCCATTTATTTCATCATATCTAGGGTCCCTTTTAGCATATTCTACTTAATATCCATCTTCCTGACCTGGGGAAAAGAAAACATAAAAGGGTGAGCTCAAATGCTCAGCAAGGGCAATAAAGGAAATAAAAATCATATCATATCTTTTTTGAAAATCATAACCTGCAAAAGAGATCATAAAATCTTAATAAATCATAGAAGTGAAAATGAGATCCCCATAATCATAACATAAAACTTGAAACTTTGTGGCATGCACACATAATCATGGAAAATCATTTCTTGTTAGTCAAGACTCATTGCCAAGACTATCTTAGTGGACAAAGTCCCTTTCTGAATCGAGTAACCCTCGTTTCAGTCCTGTTTCACTGAACCGGTATAACCTACTATTCCAACCATGTCTATCTCATGAGATATAAAATCTTTACCCAATGCATTGGAGGGAGATATAGGTCCCACCCATCTTATAATGAATCCTTTCTTATGTGTGCCACATAATCATAAACCATACATCATAGCGTAACCCATGTAATAAAAATGGAATTCTTAAACAACATGACATCATAAAACAATTCATATAAGATAAAGGAATTCATAAAAATATTTCCATCACAACATAATCAAATCCATGTAATAATAGGGATAAAAATAGAACCCTTTATTATCTTAGATGGAAAATAATTTTGATAAAACACTTGAACTCCATTCTTGAGGAAAATATCCTTTCTTCTTCAAAAACATTTTTCCTTTCATAACATGTCATACAACATTAAAATAAAAGAAGTTGATTAAAAAATAAACTTGAAAACTTGTAAAGGAAGCTTCTTTGAATTAATGTTTTAAAAATCCATTCATGCCGTATAAGTTAAAAAAAACATTCTTCGTACTGTTGTCGGAAAAGTCAAAAAGTACCTCGTACGGAAAAACGACAAAAGATTCCTTTAATATTCTTTACTAAAAACTCACCTAAGGGTAAAAATGGATTTAAACAATTTTAGGTGGATGGAAGTAATATTACATATTGATGAAACATGGATGTGGATGATAAAATACACCCCAGTAAATACTTACGAATAAACAATCTCGGATAAAAATGAGATTGTGATATTTCCCTTACCTTAGGTCCGATTTGCTTTGTACGTGTCCGAAGCTCCTGTATAATGGTTTAAATAATGTTATTGACTTATTCCAGAATCATACATGTTGATATGATATCATATATGGTCATATTATTAGCTTTTTGTTAGTAATATTTCATTGTTACTTGTTACTCGGGTCTTTATAACTTTTTGTTCTTATGCGTGTTTTGTCGAATAAATTCTTATTCTTATCTTTAGGTTATAGATAATTCATTTACAGAATGGTATTAGTGTAGTATATACCATATTCATCCATTCAATTCATTTATATAATCATTATGAAATGAAGATCATGTAGAACGAGTCGCATCACATCGTGGAGACGGTATTCCGTACGTACGCACGAGTGATGATATCGTTCCTATGATCATGGAATTGTATTGGAGTATATATATATATTATTTCAGTATCAATATTACTTCATAATAATCATATATAGTTACTTATTACACCATTATAACCATCCTTGTAAGGTGATGGTGTAAAAATAGATTACACCACGGCGTGGAGACGGTATTCCGTACGTACGCACGCGCGGTGATTTCATTTTTCCGTAGGATGGATAGAAGGTGAATTAGGATTGTTTCATATTTATAATAACATATCAGTATGTAAGTAATACTGATGTTATTACTTTATCATGAAACAACTAAAGAAGAAGAAGTTGAAGACGAAAGAAATTGAAAAGATCGGTAATCGATATTACCTCTTCTTTGGAACGCCTCTTTGAATCCTCCACTTAAGGAACTAAGATTGGTCTTTGGAGAAGACCAGGACCTCTAGGATTATTCTAGGGAAGTGGAGAGGAGAAAATGGCAGGGGTTGGCCGAGCTTGATTGCTCAATTTGGTGTGAGGATGAGGGGGAGGAGGTGCCCTTTTATAAGGGAGGAGAGGGGCACCTTAGGAATATCTCAAAATATTATTTTATATTAAAGTCAAAATCGGTTTATAATGGTTCCAAAGGGTCTTATTTCGAAGCTAAAGTGGGGATGGGTCGAAATCCCATCAACCAATATAATTTAGACAAGTTTAGGATATTATTTTAACCTTATCAATTAGATTTAACTCTAAGTTAAATAATTTAACATTTACCGTGTCTTTTTGTTTTCTTTCACTATATGGTTAATACACTTACTATAACATGCCAAACGAACCCCAAATTGTTTATTATTAATATATATATCCTTATCTAAGTCATTTGGCCGAACCTTAGATTTTTAGAAATAAAATAACAATTAGTAATATAATATTTGATTTAAAAACTATTTTGTGTCAATTTTGACACTATTTGATATATGATTTTTGTGAAAGTCATAACAGAATTATATGTTCGATACAAATTGATTAAACCAACACTAATATATCATAGTAACCTAGAAAATTAGTGGAATTCATAAAAAGTGTCAAATTACATTTATTTTGGTGTTTATAACATCAATTATGTCAATATTTCGTTAACAAGATAATTACTGCATCATCTTTGTGTCATAAATAAATTAAATTATTTGATGTCTAAAAATTACAAATAAAATACCATCATGTAGGAAATCCTTTTAGCTTTCTAATGAATATTTAAAATCGAATTTATCTTATGTATATCCCCATATTAAAAATGTTTTAGTAAATAAACTTTGATTTTAACTCTTTTAACCCTTCTTTAAATAAATTAATAATAAATGTCCTAATCTAACCCAAGTGGGCCTAAATGGTCATATTTTATTCCTAAGTTTGTCTTTGGTCGAAATACACTTGTCCAATAGAATTAGGACATGTGTTAGGGTAATATTGATATCATATTTACCCTTAGTTACCCTATTTACTATTAACCGCGGTAAAAATAGTAAAAAGTTACTATTCACCAAAAAATTATTTTCATCTCATTGAACCACATTTTAGTCCTTGATATTAACCGTGTCTCTCGGATTTTTGAAATTCCATTCACAGAAGCGGTAAAATTAAGTTTTATGCAAAATTCGGTTTTTAACCTACCACTTAGTGGTTTCACTATTCATCAAAAATTGAAAGTTTTCAGAAAAATACCAAAATTTCACCCTAGGCTAATTTCGATATTCTGAGTCCAAAAATGAAGTCCATTTTGAAAAATAAAATTTATAAAATTTCAAAAAGTGGTTATTACTATTCATAACGGCTAGTTTTAATAGCATATTGTTATTTAGTGAAACTCGGTATTGCGTACGACGAAAGCTATCGAGGAAGGTCGCGATTGCGTGTAAAGCAAGCCAAGCAAGTGCTGTGTAGAAAAAGATTCCTTTGATGATTTATATAACATAAAAGTCTCGGGTGTTACAGAGACCTTGGATTATGGCAGCAGATGACGCCTAGAGTGGTGATATGCATCAGTTTATGCATATGGGTTTCGGGGAGGACACCAGGGATTATGGAATAGGATGTATGTGATTTTTTTGATGCTTGCTCATTCTTATAGGTTGATTATCCACTTTAATTGTTTCTAATTCTCAAGGCAGCTAGTCATTCTTACCCTTCTTCCGAAAGAGGTGAAGTCGCGCGTGGTATGATACATTCTTTCCTTGTTTAGCTTCTCAAGGGAGGATGGGTCTACGATCTTGTTATGTGTGGAAAATAATCGACGGGTAGTACATCTACTCACCATGTTGAGCCCGCTTGTGTTTAGTATCATAGAATGATTTTCTAGAATTCCTAGGAATATGGTAAAGTAATTCTGTAATGAATAACTGAATAAATTTGGTTAACCCTTGGGGATGGAGTTGGTGGAACATAATGATGAGGTTGTAATTCTAAAGGGACATTGGACTTTCGGTGTGATGGTAACGATGTTTAATGTGGATTCTTAAATGGTTAATTAATGTTTAAAGAATTAATTAATGTAAATTGGAATTGATAAAAAGGTAATGAAGTAAACTAGTAATGCTCTTTAAGTGGTTATGTGCTTATAGAATACCTTGTCTTAGAAGTGGCATCCCGGAGTTCGAGAGACATTAGTTACAGTTGAGTCTAAGACTAGGTTATTCCCATAGTGTGGTCGTGAGATTTAGTATATTCATTACTTTTTGTGTTTCTATACGCTACCCACCCTTTCAATAAGGGAAACAAACATCCTAGGGATTCTGAGCCCTGGAGGGTGTTTTCCCCAACATTCCAGTGGGAGGATGGATGGCTGACTACCCGCTCTGGCCTCGCTCCATTCTCTTGGTAGATACTTGTGCTAGTAGGTACAATGTTTTTATTTCCCCATATATGTGTGTATAGGGCTATAATGGGTTTTTGTAATTCACACACATATATTCTGGATATAGTATCATATGGCCTTCTTGTAGGTGTAACATGTATAGGATGTAATGGCTTGAGGATCCTTACTCAGGGTATGGGTTGTAATGGCTCGATGTATAACACCCGACGTATGACACATGTTATGAGAGCAGTGGTGGCTCCCGGAAACTACCTGGTTATATTCATGCATAGACATGGTGGTTTTGTAGCCCGAGGTGCATATTTTGGGGCTTCACCAAGGTGTCTGCGGGAAAGTCTTTTTGGAGAGAGATTATTAGGACGTGCGACATTGGGGAAAAGTGGTATACCAGTGGGAAATTAGTTGCGGGGTACCCATGAAATTGATTATATATTATATACTCTTGTATGTGTTACTTGGTGAGAGTATCCATGGTGAGGTTGGGACCTTAGTATACTTGTTTAGGTGATGAGTTAGTATCACTTGTTGTTCACGGTGCTTTAGCATGATTCTTTTACTTTTGCATCAGAGGCTTCAGGGAGGATCCTACTGAGTATACTGTTATAATCACCATATGTATATATATACTATTTTTTTTCAGTTCACTTGGAACAGGTTGGAGATCCAGATGGTTTTTACTAGCATGGGGTTGTTGGGGCTATTTGGTCTTGTGGTTAATGTTGTTTTTACATTATTTTAGGTAATTGAAGTGTTTCCCCTTCCAATTGTAGTACTTTTGCATGAAATTAAATATGTGCACATGGGTTTTGTTTTATATATCTGTTCTGAGTTGGAGTTGGTTGGTGACTATCTTATCTCTCTCTTCAGCATTTGTTCTCTTAGAGTGTAATGCCTCCCATTTGTTTGTTTACTATACCCTCGGTGTTAGTCGCCTACCAAGGGCCCACTGGATACGGGACTCAGGTGGGGTCATTATCTCCCTTCTCATATTTCGGCCCAGGTGGGGTACACTTTGTGGGGAGGGGGTCGTGACACTATACCTTCTTTTTTCCTTTGTTGGTCTATTACGCTAAACTATATCCAATTTTTTATTCATTTTCACTCTATTTAACCACATATCGTCAGGGTTACTGGTGACACCCAAACTCCAATCATATATTATTATGTCATTTTTATCATTTATAATTCATAATTCATAGAAAAATGTGCATGATATTATTCATAAACATTTTCTGAATTTCCATGTTACCATTGACAATTTAATAATACATAATTCAATGAGAATGTTACCATTCATAATACTTGGATGAATATCCATTTCACTATTAACCATTCAATAATAAATTATTAAATGATAAAGGTGCCATTCATAATAATTGTTTGAATGTCCATGTTACCACTTTCCATTTAATAATACATAATTAAATGCTCCTTCTACCAATCATAATACTTTGATGACTGTCCATGTTCGCATTCACCATTTAATAATACATAATGGAACTAACATGTTACCATCTGTATTACATGGCTGAATTTCCATGTTACCATTCACCATTAAATAATATAAAGTATCATAATATTGCATATGAATGTGCATGTTACCATTCATTATCACAATTCATAGATATCAAAACAAGATATTAACATATTCACAAATTAATTAATCAAATTCTACAATTGTATATTCACATCATCCAATTAATTAATAAAATTATTAAATTAATTTTCTCATTATCATTACTAATTCAACATTAATTTCATCACATCAATCCTCTTATTTTATTTCCTAATTAATTATGCAGAAAATACCAATAATTAATTTATCAATTAACAAATCAATATTGGAAAACTCGATTTTCTTTAATTAATTCAAAAAATATTTATTCCATTCCCAATATCATTATCTCATACTTATTATTATTTAAAATATTAATTATTTAATTCACAATTCAACATTAAATAATTAATTCTACAATTATTTATTCCAAATCACGATTAAACATTCAACAATTAATTTACCAATTATTTATTCCTATTCATAGGTCAACATTTCAATAATGATTTCAACAATTAATTATTCAATTAGTAATCATAATATCCCATAATTAATTCTGGAAAATATTATTCAATCAATGATTGTATAAACACAACAATCTATATTACTTAATTCGACAATTAGTTGTTACCAAGAATCCCATTACCTAATTCAAAAATTAATTAAACCATTCAATTCACTAAATTAATTCACTAATTAATTTCTCATGTCAATCCAATTAATTAAATCCACAATTAATGAATCACATCCAACACCTTCAATTAATACATCAAGTTATTATTCACATCGATCCCATTATTTAATTCCATAATTAAATAATCACATTACATCCATTAGTTAATTCATTAATTAAATCATCACATCAATCCCTTGATTTCTTTCAATAATTTAATAAACAGATTACCCCCATTAATTAATTCACAAATTATTTAATCCCATCAGTACCATTATTTAGTTCATCGATTAATTAGCCACATTGCTCAATTTATTAATTCATTCATTAATTAATCCAATTATTTAATTAAATAATTAAATAATCACTTAATATCCATTAATAAATTCATCAATTAATTAATTCCATTATTTAATTTTGAAATTAAAAATTCATATTACTTCTATTAATCAATTCATCAATTAATTAATCCTAGTATTTAATTTAATAATTAATTAATCCTAATATTTAATTTAATAATTAAATAATCAAATTACATTCAATAATTAATTCATTAATTAGTTAATACCATATTATAATTGCACACACCCACCATTAAATTCATTATTTTATCAATAAAAAACCACATTAATTCAATTAATTAATTATATAATTAATTAATTAATCTTTTATCATCCCATAATTAATTACCAATTTATAATTAATAAACACAATCTCAATATCTCATAATTAATTCGGTAATTAATTAAATGATTTTAATAACATTGATATACCATAATTAATTACCCAATTAATCATCACACTTAATATCATCAACTCCTTACAATTAATTTGAAAATTAATTGTCTAATTTATTAACATTAATATCACATAATTAATTTCGTAATTAATTATTTCAATTTATAACATTAATGTCCAATAATTAATTCCATAATTAATTTTATAAATTGATAACATCAAATTTCCAAATTAATTTCACAATTACTTATCTAAGCTCATAACATCAATATCCCATAACTAATTTGAAAATTATTTATCACAATCCATAGCATCAATATTCTATAATTAATTTTACAATTATTAATATTAAAAATCTATAATATCAATATACATAATTTCACAAATCTCTCAATTAATTTATTTTTTTAATTATTTATTTGAATCCATGATACTCAATTACTAAATATCCATTACAAATTCTAGAATTACAAAAACATAATTTCAAAAAATTCTTTAAAATATTAATTTTAGATCTTCTACATCATGAATGGTGATGAATGGTCACCAATGGATATCCACAATTTGTTCTTGACAATAATGAACTCAACAATGAACATAGTCTATGTCTGAAACCTAATTATATGATCCAAAGAAATATCATATCATAAATCTTGATCAAGAACCAACTAGACTAGATCTAGATTCAATAAATGTATACCTAGATCCAAAAAATAGGGGATAACATCGCTAAAATAAAGTGTAACACCCCAAGCTTCCACGGTACGTTTCACTTCGAATAATGCAATAGCGTGTGTTGTACGCAACTTTGGGTTCTAAAACACCGCGACTAATCAAAGTAGCCGTTATGAATAGTAATAACCACTTTTTAAAATTATAGAAATTTTAAATTTCAAAATGGACTTCATTTTTGAATTCGTAATATCGAAATTATCCTAAGTTGAATTTTTTGTAACTTTCTGAGAACTTCCAATTTTTTTATGAATAGTGAAAAGTAGTTAAAAACAACTTTTTTAATCAAAATAATTTAAAGTGATAAATTATAATATTTAGTGGTTTTAAATTATAATTAGAATATATTTTTACCATTTTATCCAATGGTGGTCATTAGAATTAATTTAACATTGAAATTGGACATAAACAATTGCCAATCTTTTGATATAAATTGTTTCTTAAAAACACGCTATTTGTTGTAACAGCGGGAATTAATTATAAAATTAATTAATACAACTTATATTTTTGGAATTTTTTAAAATAGACATCATTTTTGAATTCGGAATATCAATTATAGCTTAGGGTGAAATTTTGGCCTTATTCTGAAAAACTTCAATTTTTGATGAATAGTGAAACCACTAAGTGGTTGTTAAAAACTGATTTTTCGTTAAAATGAAATATTACCACTTCTGTGATTTGATTTTAAAAAATCCGACATACATGGTTGTAATTAAGAAGTAAAATGTGGTTCAATGTGATTAAAATAATTTTTTGGTGAATAGTAACTTTTAAGTTCTTAATCGCGATTAGAGGTGATTAGTGTAGTTTAAGGTAAAAATAATGTTTTAATAATATTAGATGAGCTTGACACTTGTCCTACTCCTATTGGATGAGTCATGGCCGACCAATACAACCCATGGGTCAACTTGGGGACTCCATGGAGCCACTTTAGTTGGAAAATGACATTAATATATATTTATTTAATGTTAAAATTAAATTGACACAAACATGAGTTTGTTTACTAAAATAGTTTTTAAGTGGGGTTACACAAATCCAAATATTGACTATAAATATTCATTAAAAATCTAAAAATATTTCCTACATCATAGTATTTTTTTTATAATTTTTAGAAATTAAATAAATTAAATTATTTATGACATCATTATGATGCAGCGATGACCTCATTATTTAACGATTTAAATAAAATGAGAAGATAATGTAAAATCCAAGGCTTACACTTGTACAAATCCTATTGGATGAAGGGATTTAGAACCCTTATCACCTTAGCCTCGATGTATACAAGTGTGGGACCTTTAGAATCCGAAAATCATTGTCTAATAATGTAACATTTCAATCTTTCCAAAAGAGCCCCTCCTCTCCTCTTATAAAAGGCCCCCACCTCTCCCACCTTATTCACACCTTCAAGCCATTTGGCTCGGCCAACCTCTTCCCAAATACTCTCCCAACTTCCCCCTCTTACTCCTAGAAGCCTCACTTTGGGCAGAACTCTTCCCAAGGAAGCCTTTGGCTCAAATCAAAAAGAGTTACCCGATTTTGAGGTAATGTTTTCTCTAATGTTGTTTTGTTTTATTTTTTTTCTCCAACCCCCTAAACTCTTTTTATTCATTTCTTTTGTAACAACACCAGTATACTCAATATACTAGGATGTTGTTATAAGAAGGATTTGAGCTACACTTACACACACCTACATATAATGGTTAAAGAACATACGGTTTCTGTGGATGGAAAATTTCTGCCTCACGAAACGATGATTGTTCAACACTCATATAACACCTTCAAAGGTGGCCATTAAGATGTCACTATTTTTATATATGATATATAATATGTTTATGTTTTACTTATGCTTCTGTATTTCTCATTTATGGCATACTTTATTATTTCCATTATGGGTAAAACGCGATAATTTCATTTTAGGAATTGCGGACTACCGCCCCCTCAAAGTGATTTGAATCGTTAATGCCATATGTGGGATGTATAAAGGATGGAGTAAATGGTATTATAAACTATATTATACTGGAATTATATTATACATTTATATCATTATGATTTCGTTCCATTAAATATGAAATTGAAATGAAAGTAGTGTTCATGCGTACGTACGGCTTACAGTCTCCATGAACGGTGCATTTCATTTCTTACCTCTAAATGTTATGTAATATTATAAATGAATGTATATACTGGATATATAAGATATATATGACATCTAAATCATTAATATAATTCTGGAGATAATGGATATTCCACCACATAAACAACTTGTAATTATAAGAAGTTTATTGTTGACTCAAGTACCAAAGATCGACAAAACGACCGTTATTAACTTAAATAATTACATAATGATCATATCATTGTCATAAGTGATATAATAAGGATAATGAAATTAAAAATGGTTCTTAATAAGGTATATATTAAATCTAGTTTATTATTCAGGAGGTTAAAGAACGGTTGAGTCAAGTCAAACACGAGGTAAGGGAACTTCTTAACCCAACTTCCATTCTTTGGGTTAATATCCTACTTTCAAATTATGTCATGATATTATTATGTCCTATTTTGTATTTTTAATTTCTTTATGTGTACCTATAGTAAATACACATAATAGATCTATTTTATTTTAAAAATGACCTTTTTAAGGACTTCGTCTCAATCTCCTTTCATTGAGGCATATTTGGTTTTATACACAACTTTCTTTTATACGGTGTATAAACCCCTTTGACTTTTATGTTTATTCAAAAGGAATCTTTTTTATACGAATCGTTTTACTAAACGACAAAAAGGGAATGTTTTTCTTTCCGTACTTATGCGGCGACAACGACTTCTCCGCCGCCGTGACCATTATTTGAGTTTCGGCTTCCTCTACAAGCCATCACGTTTTTTTTAATGAAAAATAAATACAAAGTTTTACCTTTCTTTTATTCTGGTATTGAAAATGGTTTTAAAAGAATTTTTATTATATCAATGTGTTGTATTGATATCTTGTGATTGAAATGTGGAAATGTTATGTTTCCTTTATGCATGTTTTATGTGATACGATTATGTTATGGTTTATGATATGTTTAAACCTATTCATATGAGGAATGTATTGGACTTAATAAGTGACGGGTGGAGCCCGCTATAGCTCCTCGATGCATCGGTAGGTCTCATGAGACAACTAGACGTGGAATTGGCCGAGGCCCTTTCCCAATTTGATTTATGGTTTTGGCCGAGGCCTTAATCATTTTAGACGTCTTGGCCGAGGCCTTGACGAAATGTTTTAGAATGTCTGGCATTATACATTCCCTCATTATGAAAGTGGTTATTGATATTTCATGTGATTATTTGACTAGTAGAATATACATGTGAGTAAGTAAATGGAATTATCTCATTTTATTTTTGCCATATTATGCTGAAGTTCATGTTTAAAAAGGCTTTTGTTTTAGTTATACATTGCCTTAAATGTTAATGATTATTTATGAAAGCTTCCGCAATATTGTTATCCTTACTGAGCATCTGAGCTCACCCCTTTCAATGTTTTAATATTTTACAGGATGTGAAGAAGTATTTTATGAATGACCTACAGGGGTAGTCCGAAGAGGATAGAAGTGTAGACTATGGAGACTTTTTTATTAGTTTTTCACTTTATGATGTAATGTAAGACTTATGAATGTATCTAGTGCTTCCAAGGCTACTATACTAATCGGTCTTTCGAGACTTGATCTTTTGTGATCATGAAAATGTTACGAAGTAATGCACCCACTCTGGGTAGCTGGGGTCGGGGCACTACAGTTGGTATCAGAGGAAGTTTAGTACTAACCTTGGAAGCTAGATTTAGATAAACTCTGATTAGAGCACATAGCCCAAAGATAGACTTTGAGGATTAGTATAGAAGAACTTCCTAGAATTTTGTTGTTGTAAGGATTTTGTGAGTTTTCCGAGCAATACATCCCTGTCTGGATACGAGCAGGTAGAGGCGGCTCTGGCACAGATGTTCCTAGGGATAAAACCCGAAAACACCGCTTTGAGCTAGACTCGAACGGGAACTGGTGCACGACAACGGGCCTTGCTGCACTCTTGGTTACGACACTCCTGGGGGATATGATTAGGATAATTCCCATTTTCTTTTCAAACCACTATGAACGATTATGAGTATATACTTCCTCAAATAAAACCTTTTTATGATTATGGATTATATCCATAAATAGATCAATTTATGTTAAGTATTTTACAAGTATGGAATTATGTATTTTGATTAATAAACTAATCTAGTTTATGCCATTGTTTAGAAATGGCGCCTAGTGGAAGGAATGGAAACCATATCAATTCACGCACTCCGTGTAGGGATTTCCCTCCTGCTCAAGATAATTATGGTGGAGCTAGTGATACAACTGGTGCTGATCAGCTTCTCACCGTACTGGGACAACTCACGCAGGTTATGAATAACAACCTTACTCGTATAGAGCACCCTGATCCGCAACGTGGAGGATCAATGCTAGACCGTTTCATGAGGCAACAACCACCAACCTTCAATGGGAGTACAAATCCTACAGTAGCTGAGCAATGGATAAATTCCTTAGAGAAAATATTCCATGCCTTGGGGAGTAGTGAAAGGGAGAAGGTTGTCATGGCAGTTTACCGCCTCACTAGAGATGCCGATCAGTGGTGGTCGCTGATTCAAAACACAAAGGAAGATGATGACGTATCGAATATGGAATGGAGGGAGTTCAAAGAGATTTTCTTAGAAAAATACTTTCCTCGTGACCATCGAGCAGATATGGAAAGGCAATTTCTGAGTCTGAGGCAGAAGGAGGATGAGAATGTCGCAAAGTATGAGGCTAACTTTACAAGGTTAGGAAGGCATGCTGCCGATTATATACGTAACCCAAGGAGTAAGATTGATCATTTCTTTGATGGGTTAAAACCATTTCTACGTCGATCTTTAGTATCACAATCCTTCTCATCATACGAAGATATTGTCTCGTGTGCTATCAAGACAGAAAAGGAACTCTCTAAGTCTTATGACAACAAAGTAAAGCAAGAGAAGAAGATAACGGTGGAACAGGAGACAGATAAAAGGAAAAAGGGAAAGAAGGATTTCCATTATGTGATAATTGTGGGAAGAATCACCCTGGCACATGCCTAAAAGGAATGGGAGTTTGTTATAAATGTGGAGAAAAGGGTCACCAGGCTCATGATTGCAAGGGAAAGAAAGAGGCTGTCAAAGTTGAATGCTACAATTGTATGGAAATGGGGCATTATGAAAATGAATGTCCTAAGAGTCCGGGAAACTTACCTCAGAAAAGGCCAAGGGATCAAGGACAATCTTATGCTGTTACTACAGTTGAAGCAGAATAACTAATGTATTGGTGCTTTTGGACTCATGGATTATATTCTGGTTTTAGAATAATGTGATATATATATAAGGATTGTACTACAGTACTTGTTGATTTCAGTAAGGTTTTAATATGATTAAGGTAATCATATTTTTAGTATGTGACAATAAGAGAAACTTTTCTTGTTTGGGGAATCTGATGTTACAATTGATTTTGGAATTTAGAGACCTTTTAGAGAAAGTCTGGATGGAGGTATTTTGGATAACTATTAAGGTTGGAATGGATTAAGTTGAACCATGGATAGTATTGTTTAAGGTCAAAGCATTTCTGAAGATTATTTTTGGAATATTATAATACTATAGTTTTAGGAAAAAGGACAACCTGCAGGGTGGGGCATAACCCGTCGCATCGGACAAAGCTGTAGGAATCGAACCCACAACCATAGTGCGACAAGCCTTTATTTCCTACCACTAGCCTACAAAAAGTCCCTGGTTATTAAAAAATAATATTACTAATCTAAATGGTATCTGTAAACATTTGGAACCTTATACAATTAGGATAAGTATAATATTTTTGAGTTCTACTATCTTTTTGAGTGAAAGATGAGTTGAAGGTTGAAACTCTAATTGTCAAGCATAAATATAGATATACCTATCTCTTATTCAATGAATAAATTAATTCTTAAACTTTAATAAAGGGATATTAAAACAAAAAATGTGTTATCCTAATACCTTATGTCTTGTTGAACTGATGATATTTTAAATCAACATAGAATGAGGGCTTTGAGGCCCTCAATTTGTCAGTTGATTGTGATTGATGACATCAATCACTCCCTACAAATATTTACGTTTTTCCTCCAATTATATGTCTCTAATTGCCACCAATGTTCTCCTAATCGAGATCATAATTGGGTGGTGACTTTTTCATTTCCCTTTCCCTCTTATTAAGGCTAAATTTTATTAATCTTATTTCCGATGTGGGTTTTCCTCAAAGGTATTTTCTCTTTTCAACCTTTTATTTTCAAAGAAAAATTTCAAATTTCAAGGACGCAATTTATTGAAGGAGGGGAGAATGTAACACCCCAAGCTTCCATGGTACGTTTCACTTCGAATAATGCAATAGCGTGTGTTGTACGCAACTTTGGGTTCTAAAACACCGCGACTAATCAAAGTAGCCGTTATGAATAGTAATAACCACTTTTTAAAATTATAGAAATTTTAAATTTCAAAATGGACTTCATTTTTGAATTCGTAATATCGAAATTATCCTAAGTTGAATTTTTTGTAACTTTCTGAGAACTTCCAATTTTTTTATGAATAGTGAAAAATACTTAAAAACAAATTTTTTAATCAAAATAATTTATAGTGATAAATTATAATATTTAGTGGTTTTAAAGTATAATTAGAATATATTTTTACCATTTTATCCAATGGTGGTCATTAGAATTAATTTAACATTGAAATTGGACATAAACAATTGCCAATCTTTTGATATAAATTGTTTCTTAAAAACACGCTATTTGTTGTAACAGCGGGAATTAATTATAAAATTAATTAATACAACTTATATGTTTGGAATTTTGTAAAATAGACATCATTTTTGAATTCGGAATATCAATTATAGCTTAGGGTGAAATTTTGGCCTTATTCTGAAAAACTTCAATTTTTGATGAATAGTGAAACCACTAAGTGGTTGTTAAAAACTGATTTTTCGTTAAAATGAAATATTACCACTTCTGTGATTTGATTTTCAAAAATCCGACATACATGGTTGTAATTAAGAAGTAAAATTTGGTTCAATGAGATTAAAATAATTTTTTGGTGAATAGTAACTTTTAAGTTCTTAATCGCGATTAGAGGTGATTAGTGTAGTTTAAGGTAAAAATAATGTTTTAATAAAATGAGATGAGCTTGACACTTGTCCTACTCCTATTGGATGAGTCATGGCCGACCAAGACAACCCATGGGTCAACTTGGGGACCCCATGGAGCTACTTTAGTTGGAAAATGACATTAATATATATTTATTTAATGTTAAAATTAAATTGACACAAACATGAGTTGTTTTACTAAAACAGTTTTTAAGTGGGGTTACACAAATCCAAATATTAACTATAAATATTCATTAAAAATCTAAAAAGATTTCCTACATCATAGTATTTTTTTTATAATTTTTAGACATTAAATAATTTAAATTATTTATGACATCATTATGATGCAGCGATGACCTCATTATTTAACGATTTAAATAAAATGAGAATATAATGTAAAATCCAAGGCTTACACTTGTCCAAAGCCTATTGGATGATGAGATTTCGAACCCTTATCACCTTATCCTCGAAGTATACAAGTGTGGGACCTTTAGAATCCGAAAAGCATTGTGTAATAATGTAACATTTCAATCATTCCAAAAGAGCCCCTCCTCTCCTCTTATAAAAGGCCCCCACCTCTCCCACCTTATTCACACATTCAAGCCATTTGGCTCGGCCAAACTCTGCCCAAATACTCTCCCAACGTCCCCCTCTTACTCCTAGAAGCCTCACATTGGGCAGAACTCTTCCCAAGGAAGCCTTTGGCTCAAATCAAAAAGAGTTACCCGATTTTGAGGTAATGTCTTCTCTAATGTTGTTTTGTTTTATTTTTTTTCTCCAACCCCCTAAACTCTTTTTATTCATTTATTTTGTAACAACACCAGTATCCTCAATATACTAGGATGTTGTTATAAGAATGATTTGAGCTACACTCACACACACCTACATATAATGGTTAAAGAACATACGGTTTATGTGGATGGCGAATTTCTGCCTCACGAAACGATGATTGTTCAACACTCATATAACACCTTCAAAGGTGGCCATTAAGATGTCACTATTTTTATATATGATATATAATATGTTTATGTTTTACTTATGCTTCTGTATTTCTCATTTATGGCATACTTTATGATTTCCATTATGGGTAAAACGCGATAATTTCATTTTAGGAAGTGCGGACTACCGCCCCCTCAAAGTGATTTGAATCGTTAATGCCATATGTGGGATGTATAAAGGATGGAGTAAATGGTATTATACACTATATTATACTGGAATTATATTATATATTTATATCATTATGATTTCGTTCCATTAAATATGAAATTGAAATGAAAGTAGTGTTCATGCGTACGTACGGCTTACCGTCTCCATGAACGGTGCATTTCATTTCTTACCTCTAAATGTTATGTAATATTATAAATGAATGTATATACTGGATATATAAGATATATATGACATCTAAATCATGAATATAATTCTGGAGATAATGGATATTCCACCACATAAACAACTTGTAATTATAAGAAGTTTATTGTTGACTCAAGTACCAAAGATCGACAAAACGACCGTTATTAACTTAAATAATTACATAATGATCATATCATTGTAATAAGTGATATAATAAGGATAATGAAATTAAAAATGATTCTTAATAAGGTATATATTAACTCTAGTTTATTATTCAGGAGGTTAAACAACGGTTGAGTCAAGTCAGACACGAGGTAAGGGAACTTCTTAACCCAACTTCCATTCTTTGGGTTAATATCCTACTTTCAAATTATGTCATGATATTATTATGTCCTATTTTGTATTTTTACTTTCTTTATGTGTACCTATAGTAAATACACATAATAGATCTATTTTATTTTAAAAATGATCTTTTTAAGGACTTCGTCTCAATCTCCTTTCATTGAGGCATATTTGGTTTTATACACAACTTTCTTTTATACGGTGTATAAACCCCTTTGACTTTTATGTTTATTCAAAAGGAATCTTTTTTATACGAAGCGTTTTACTAAAAGACAAAAAGGGAATGTTTTTCTTTCCGTACTTATGCGGCGACAATGACTTCTCCGCCGCCGTGACCATTATTTGAGTTTCGGCTTCCTCTACAAGCCATCACGTTTTTTTTAATGAAAAATAAATACAAAGTTTTAACTTTCTTTTATTCTGGTATTGAAAATGGTTTTAAAAGCATTTTTATTATATCAATGTGTTGTATTGATATCTTGTGATTGAAATGTGGAAATTTTATGTTTCCTTTATGCATGTTTTATGTGATACGATTATGTTATGGTTTATGATATGTTTAAACCTATTCATATGAGGAATGTATTGGACTTAATATGTGACGGGTGGAGCCCGCTATAGCTCCTCGATGCATCGGTAGGTCTCATGAGACAACTAGACGTGGAATTGGCTGAGGCCCTTTCCCAATTTGATTTATGGTTTTGGCCGAGGCCTTAATCATTTTAGACGTCTTGGCCGAGGCCTTGACGAAATGTTTCAGAATGTCTGGCATTATACATTCCCTCATTATGAAAGTGTTTATTGATATTTCATGTGATTATTCGACTAGTAGAATATACATGTGAGTAAGTAAATGGCATTATCTCATTTTATTTTTGCCATATTACACTGAAGTTCAAGTTTAAAAAGGCTTTTGTTTTAGTTATACATTGCCTTAAATGTTAATGATTATTTATGAAAGCTTCCGCAATATTGTTATCCTTACTGAGCATCTTAGCTCACCCCTTTCAATGTTTTAATATTTTCCAGGATTTGAAGAAGTATTTTATGAATGACCTACAGGGGTAGTCCGAAGAGGATAGAAGTGTGGACTATGGAGACTTTTTTATTAGTTTTTCACTTTATGATGTAATGTAAGACTTATGAATGTATCTAGTGCTTCCAAGGCTACTAAACTAATCGGTCTTTCGAGACTTGATCTTTTGTGATCATGCCAATGTTACGAAGTAATGCACCGACTCTGGTTAGCTGGGGTCGGGGCGCTACATAAAGAGTGAAGAACATGAAAAGAATGGGAAAAATCAGGATTGGAATCCCATAACGGGAATAGTGCAAGTCTATAATATGAGCATTGAATCTCCAATAATGTTGGTCGAGAGCCTCAGATATTAACCCAGGAGCCTCCAAAATTGAGAGGAATCATTAGGGGAAGATTCATAGTCAATATTGGGTTAATATAGGGGTTCGAGTATATTAAAATATATTTTAAGGATAATTAAAACCACACACATGGTTTGTTACTCATGGTGTAAATTTCCCCTAACCATGTTCCTTTACCATGTACCTATTACTTGGGGTGCATAGTTTCTCCTTATAGGGCTCCCGATTTTTTAAACATTTCCCTAACCATTTTAATCCACTCTTATTAGGTTTGCACTATTAGCGGGACTGGGTCAAATGGTTCGGGAAAACCATATGCCAACGATGAACTTCCCAAATTTCCTTCAAAATTTTAAATTTTCACCCAAATACACCCCAAGGTAAAACCCAAAAAATAGTTACTCGATACATAGAAATAATGTACCTGTAAACGATATGAATATATTTCCTGAAACATTCGGGTTATTAAAATCACCTAAACTAATAACATCTCATCCTTGAGCTGTACTCCCACATATAACTAATATTTAGAGTAAAAATGATTCGGACATTGCGCCTACTTATCTTCTTCTCTCTCCTATGTTTCCTCATGAACCTGTCCATTTTTTCAGAATACATAATATGATCATCATGTTATTTCCCCGCAAAACATTTCTCTCTATGATATAACATAGGAATCAGATGGTCTACCAAGGATGCACCAATTTCAAGATCAACACCATCAACATACCAAAGTTATTTCCCAAATCCACATAGGTGATCAGCCTTGTAATGACACGAATATTTCCTATGTAATTTTTTTAAAGATATGGAAATATTAAGAGTCTTCAAAAATTGGTGGTGCATTATTCTATGGTTTGGTGTGCCCGGAATGAATTTCTAAACTTTTCTTTAGCTACATTCAGTAAATGTGTGAGCATCGTTTTGTAACTTTTGAACCAATTATCATAATTGAAATATGAGGACACCATTGAACTCACAAAGCCAATATTCACTTTAGTGTAACTTTACCTCGACCGCAGTAGTTCCAGGGTGGAAGTTAGTTTTCTGGATTTTTGTGTGAGATTTAATGAATACAAAAATAAAACAACAACTTTTATTTTATTTTCTTGAATCCTCCACTTTAAATAGTTGGTGGTGGGGACAACCTGAATTGCCCTTTAATGTGAGTTATCCATTATAATTCCCCAAATTCACATGCCAAGTTTATTTTAATTAATGTTCCAATATTATTTTAATTAATTTACAACTTTAATTGAAATAATAATCCTAACTCAATTAATTTTGGCTCCTCATCCCTTTTTGGTAGGGATCATTATCAAAGGGGAGAGTTTGGGTGAACATGGAAGGACATCCTCTAACGAAGGACGAACCTCTGACGTGGATGATGCTTGAGCTAGGACCGGAAGCATCTTGTGAGAGAAACGAACACCGACGTCAACATTACCATCTTCCTCCTCACGACACATCCAAAGGAAGATTGAGGTAGGGGTGTGTTTATGACTATTCTTCATTAATTTAAATTTATATTGAATCTTTCTCATTGAGCTGTATGCTATTGATCAAACGCGGAGGGTACATGCCAAACGAACATGACATGATCCATACGGATCTTCATTGTTGACATGTTCTTCATGGTGGAGGAGGATAGTGACCAACGCTGGCAAGGCCCAAGGTGGCGGCGGAATAACTACACTGTCGGAGGAGGCCACTGCCTATCGGCCGCAAAGGAGGAGAATGGCGGTCGTCACATCGAACGACAGTGTGGAGGTAAGAAGGCATGCATCTGCACCACTAGTTAAAGAAAAGGCCTTGTCTCATTGGTCATCGCAGAGCATGGTGGTGGTCGGCATCCTGCCGGATGCAGAGAAAAGCGGCGGCGCGCGTCTGGGCCGCTGGAGCTGGAGACCTTGACTGCTTGGCTGCGGCGGAGGCTGGAGGGTGGCCGACCGCTGGGAGGACAGCATTGCCATTGCGCTGCTGGGAGGAGAACCAGCTAGGAAACCGAACGGCCATGTAACGCCATGCAGGACCGCTCCGGTGGGTCCTGCGTTCAAGAAGGCACCATCTGAATGGTCATCGGACCGTTCAGAATACCGGGGGGTGCCCCTGGGTAGCGGCTAGGGTGGGCCGTACCACGTCGGACCTCACCAGCTGAGAAATCCATGCCCCAGGGGGCAGCGCCGAGCAGGTCGTGCTGAGTGGGCCGCACCGAGCAGGCTTTGCTGAGCGGGTCACTCATAGCACAGTCTGGGTCGCCCCCTTTCCTGGTCAGGCCGATCTGCGACCCAGCAGCCCGGGCCCGCCGCAACCCAACGAGATGGGCCAGTCACGGCCCAGGACAACTGGGATGGACCCAGACCAAGTCAGGCAACCCAAATTGGGTCAGGTCAACCCAGGCTTGTTTGGGCTGGGTCGGACCAGGCCCGGGCCCATCTGGACCCAGTTACACCTTTGTGGTCATATCTTGAGAACCAGGCGTCCGTTTGACGAACCGTCTTCAGAAATAGAATCCTTGGATTGAGGTGGTCCTTTTGGTAAGCTCTACTTGAGTTTTGGATATATTTTGGGTACAGTCATGTTGGATTGGTCTTTAATCCAATCGGGCCCTAAGAATGGAACTGCTAATAACTTATAGATCGGGCGTCTGATTGACGCGTCGTCAGTTGCATTGTATCCCTTAAGACGTGTTGACCTTTTGGATACTTCTTCATGGGACTTCGTGGCAGTTGAAGTATCAATAGATGGATGGATGATAGGAACCTCTATGAATCAAGCATGCTCAGTGCGGGAACCCTACAGGTGGCTATATTTGAGGAATCTTTAGATCCTCTATGTTTCATCTTCGGATCCTATGTGGGTCAGCGCTCAACGATCATTTATGGGTCAGCACATACCAATCATGTGTTGTCATCTCCAAATCGTGAGTGGGTCATCTTCAGTTCATGTTTCGGTTATCATGGATCCTGTGTGGGTCAACAGCATAGCTTCTCAATGAATTAATATGATCTAAAAATATATCCAATCATCTATACTTCCGTACATAAGTTGTACCTCGTATGAGCCGAGTCATTACCTTTGTGGTATTATTTTGTTTGGCGTCCATTTTTGGTACTTACATTTGTGGTGATACCTTTGTGGTATTCTTATGTGTGGTGTTACCTTTGTGGTACGTACATTTGTGGTGTAATCATTGAGCCATTCTTTCCTTCGTGGAATAGTAGTGCTTTTGGATAAAGAGTTGGGAATTTTGTTTCCTCTTGAATGAGATGGGTATACTTGATAACTTAGGTATATGTATGATAATATACCTAAGTAGGGTTGACTGTTGTTTCCGTGTTTGTGGATTATCATTTTTGGATTCTGAGATACCATAGGGGGTCTTAAGGTACCTATTGAGTATCATTATACTCATCCTTGCCCAAACTACGCCT
Organism: Viscum album; assembly: GCA_963277665.1. NCBI lineage: Eukaryota > Viridiplantae > Streptophyta > Magnoliopsida > Santalales > Viscaceae > Viscum > Viscum album. Next base: position 1,551,711,811 of record OY728161.1, on the reverse strand, counting down.
TCTCCTTGTTGTGTCTTATTCAGACGACAGACAGCGCAGATCAAGGTCGAGGGTACCAAGACTGGAGGCTGATTAGAGGTGGGAAATAGATGAGATGATCTCTAGAGATGATTGTTCGAGAGATATACCTACCCTTCAGTTAGGATCCTTGGCGGGTGTTCATAGGAGCTGTTTTTCCAGTCTTACTTGTACTTTCCAGTTGTTCTTGTATTTCGGCCACTTTACCTTCTATACCCACTCTGTTTGCTATATAGTTTACATTGTAATTGTATCTTTCTGTGCTATTGGATTGGGTGGTTTGTAGGTTAAAAAGGCAATTCCTTCCCAGTTTCAGGGATATACATTTCCAGTTCTAGTCACCTACTTGTGGCCTATGGAAGGCGGGATTGAGGTAGTCACGGAACAGGCCCTGGGGGATGGGTCATGACATATTGGTATCAGTGGTGTCGGTTCTACCAAAAAACTTGGACTCTAATATTTTAATTGGTAATAGTGTTTATTTTAATAAGTGTGGTTATCAGTTTGTGTAATCCTATGTTGGTACGGCATCAGACGTATCCATAAACCAGGACTCTGACATCAGATTTACAACTTAGTACACAAAAAACACTGATTGCATGTTTCTTTTTGAACATTTCTCTTTGTGATCTCTTGAGTCATCTCACCAGTTATAACATAATGACCATGGTGCACCTGTTTCTTTTCAAGATGCCTCCACATAGACAACCAGCTAGGGTTTCATGTAGAGTATGTGATGACATCCCACTGAGCGAAAAGGCTTCGATGCTAGGCCCACTTCCGGTAGTTGTACCATCGGTTGGTGTACCAGCAGCACCACTACCCATTGGGGAACCGATTCCACCAGCTCCAGCATTAGAGGGTGCACGCTACATGAGCGCATTGTATGAGTTTTAGTGCCAGAGGCCCCTGAGGATCCAGGGAGAGACGGATCTACTGGTGGTTGAGGCCTGGCTGGAGGCCGTGGTTGGAGTTTTTCGACTGGAAAGGACACCAACTGATCTCAATGTGATCTATGCTTCCAGTCTCCTTCAGGAAGAAGTGGGAAAATGGTGGAGCATGATGTTTCATGTTCATGATGAGTTCACTCTCATCTGGGTGGACGTCGAGAGCCTTTTCATGGCAGATTTTGTACTAAAAACTTTACGCTCAGTGCATATATAGGTTCTTCTCCACTTAAATTAGGGTAGTATGACCATGGCTCAGTATTCAGTGAGGTTCGCTGACCTATCATGCTACTCCACTAACATGGTTTGGGAACCATTCACAGGGCCCGAACCTTCGAGAAGGTTCTCAGAAGAGAGATTAGTGCTTCGATTATTTCTCTCTGTATCTCGACGTAGGTGGGGTGTTAGAGCGAGCACTTTTAGTGGGGAGTTTCATTGCTGAGCAGTCACAAGGAGTGAGACCAACCATTGGATGTCACGTAGTAGATTCATATATAGATGGTAGCAGAGATATGATGCAGAGGTCCATGGGGACCGTACCTATAAGAGGACGACCACAAGATAAATGGTCAGTTGTGCGGGGCTCTCGAGATATGGTAGGATATGAGAAGATCAGGTATTGTTACTCATGCGGCTTGTTGGGCCGTATGGCTTGCGACTACCCGACCCACCATACGGATGACTAGAAGATGTCGAAAGGACCGCTTGGGCAGAGGCGAAGAATCGATCATGGTGGTATGTAGATAGGAGGAAGACGTGGAAGGGGAGTTTCCCATGCAGTAGGCAGTGGGCGATGATTCGAGGTTCTACCACCACCACCTCCAGGTGTTCCACCCCGACCACATGGAGTAGGTGAATAGGTACATGCTCAGCTTCAGGCAGTTGAGGCCTACGGCCCCGGTGCTTTGGAGATGATTCGAGGTATTATATGTGTAAAATCAACTATAGCTACAGCACTTATAGACACAAGTGACAGTGAATCTTTTATTTCCATGGCCCACATTTTGATCTCAGAGATACCAGTGGAGTCATTGGATCAATCCTTACTACCAGAGACTCTTACGGGAGGGCATTCAAAGATTACACACACGTTCCGGCATTGTGAGATTACTCTAGGAGGCGAGAGCTTCGCCTTGGATCTTATAGTAGTGGCGCCGATGCCTTATGGCGTCATCTTGGGTATGGACTGGTTACCTATAGTTCAGGCTCATATTGACTGTATTATGCACAAATACAGTGTGTCCACATGGACGGGACCAGGTTCTTCTTCACCGAAGAGAAGTGAACCTTTGTAGTAGAAAATGGTCTTTCCCAGAAGAGGGTGCAAATGATCACACATCATTTGGCTAGCCTTACCATTGGAGTAGTTGATTTTGAGAGTCTGAGAAATCCTCAAGTGATGGACCAGTACACAGATGTTTTCCCTGATGATGTTCTAGGTATACCTCCCCTTAGTGATGTGGACTTTTATATCGACTTGTACCCTGGGACATCACCGATATCTACACCAGAATATTGGATGGCTCCCGTGGATCTACCAGAGCTGCAAGTACAACTAGAGGACTTGCATATCAAGAGGTTCATTAGGCCCATTATTTCTCATTGGGCATCCCCAATTTTGTTCTCCAAGAAGGCAGATGGGAGTTTGAGACAATGTGTGGACTATTGGTGCCTGAACTAAGTAATCGTGATGAACAAGTACCCACTACCGAGGATATATGATCTCTTTGATCACCTGGATGGATCATGGTGGTTTTCAAAGATAGACCTCATATCAGGCCATCACAAGATCATGGTACGATACAAGGACGTGTAGAATACAACTTTCAGATGTCTGTATGGCCACTATGAGTTCATAGTTATGCCATTTGGCATCACCAATTCCTAATAATTGTTAATGGGACTCATGAACAAGATCTTCTATCCATACCTTGATCTCTTTGTTGTAGTCTTCATCGATGAAATCCTGATATACTCAGCTATAGAGGTGGAGCATGCCTATCACCTGCAGATAGTTTTGGACACACTATGAGAGCACCAACTTTATTGTAAGCTCACTAAATACCAGTTCTAGATATGAGAGGTCCACTTTCTGAGACATGTTATCTTAGAGGCTGGAGTTGTGGTGGATCTAGTGAAGATTGAGGTTGTTCTCACCTGGGGGCCACTCAGGAGTGTGATGGAGGTATGAAGTTTCTTGGGTTTGTTCAGTTACTACTAGAGGGTTGTGCTTCACTTTTTCAGAGTTTCAACACCCCTATCAGCATTGACGAAGAAGGGGAAACCCTTCTTGTGGTCAGAGAGATTCCAACGTAGTTTTCATAAGCTAAGTTAGAGACTGATGAGTGCCTCGATCTTGAGGCTAGAGGAGGAGGGTGTTGGCCATGTAGTCTACAGCGATGCATCAGGGACAGGACATGGATGTGTCCTGATTCAGGAGTGAGAAGTAATCACAAATAGTTCTTGATAGTTGAGAAAACATGAGCCGAACCATGCTACCCATGACCTAGAGTTAGCAGTAGTGGTCTTTTCCAAGAATATGTGGACACATTACATGATGGGTGAAGGTTTTACGGTCTAATCTGATCAAAAGAGTCTTAGGTATATCTTATCTCATAATGACCTAAACCAGAGACAATGACATTCACTTTAGTTCCTCTTGGACTAAGACATTGAGGTAGTCTATACTCCTTGGAAGGGGAAAGTAGTAGTATATGCACTCATAAGGATATATGGTATAGAGTTGTTGAGTGAGGCAACAGAATAGCTAGCCACTTTACGGATATCCTATGTGGATCAAGATGGAGCAGCATATCTTCATTCTCTGACAGTCACTCCACCACTCCTTCAGCGAGTCATGGAGGCGCATATTTGGGAGTCTTACTGTGAGGCTCGACATGCTTAGATATTCACAGGACATGTACCTGGTGGATTTTCTGAAGGTGGGGATCATGTCTTCCTCTTCAGGGAACGTACTATGGTTCTGGTGGGTCTTAGGGAGGAAGTGTTGAGGGAGTTCAATACATCCCCTCTAGCGGTACATCCAGGAGTGGAGAAGATGTACCAAGACCTTTAACGTCAGCACTGGTGGCTAGGAATGAAGAAAGAAGTGGAAAAGTTTGTCTCACTGTACTTCATTTGTTAGTGAGGGGAGGTTGAGCATTAGGTTCCAGCAGACTTAGTTCAGCCACTAGACATACCAGTGTTGAAGTGGGATGGAATTCCCATGGACTTCATCACAGGACATCCATTCATGTCCAAGGTACATTATTACATCTAGGTGATCATTGATTGTCTCACCATGTCGACCAACTTCCTACCTATCAGAGAGCGGGGTTTAGTGGAGGGCGTGGGATGCATCTACATGCAGGAGATTGTATGGCTTCATGGAGTTCCGTCTATGATTTTATCTAATCGTGATACACATTTTACGTCCTGGATATGGAAGGGGTTGCAGGAGGAGCTTGAGAAGCAGCTTTGGTTGAGCATTGCCTTCCATCCTTAGACGAATGGTCAGACAGAGCAGACCATTCAGACCCATGAGGTCATGCTATGTGCTTGCGTACTTGACTTCAGCCGCAGCTGGAAGGATCACATGCCCTTGGAGGAGTTCTCACACAACAACAATTATCACTCGACCATTAGTATGGAACCATTATAGGCATTGTATGGCCGACCATGAAGATCACCTCTATGCTGGACTGACCCAGGGGAGTCAGCACCCATGGCACCCGAGATGGTACAGGCTACCACAGAGAAGATGTGAATCATACAAGAGTAGATGAAGACTAAAAAGAGAAGGAATAAGTCTTATGATGGCATGATATGGAGAGATCTGGAGTTTGAGGATGGTGACCATGTTATTATAGGTATCACCTCGATGAGGTTTTCATAGATTTGGTCAGGGCAAAAATTTATCTCTAAGGTTCATCAGACCCTTTTAGGTCCTCGGGGGCGATGGTGAGGTGGCATAACACTTATCACTTCCCCCTCAGTTGCTCTAGGTGCACAACGTTTTCTATGTATCATAGCTGAGGAGATGCGTACATGATCCTTCACACATCATTTACTAAGGATAGTTGGGAATTGAAAATGGGGATACGTTTTCAGAGGTTTTAGTAGAGATTGAGGATCGACCAGAGCGGGTATTTCATGGGTGGTCGATACCACTAGTGCACGTTTTTCGGCAGTACGAGAACCTCTAGGGGAGAAAATGGGAGAGGGAGGCTCAGATTCCTGCACAGTACCCCCACTTTTTTCTCTAGTTTTGTTATAGATTTTAGGGATGAAAATCCCTAAGGTGGGGAGAATGTAAAGACCTGGATTTTTTCCATGTAATTTTTTTAAAATATGGAAATATTATGAGTCCGTGAAAGTTGATGGTGCATGATTCCATGGCCTGTTGTGCTCAGAATGAATTTTGAACCTTTTTTAGGTACGTTCAATAAATGTGTGAGCAGCGTTTTGTAACTTTTGAACCGGTTCTTGTAATTTCAATTTTAATACCACTCGAACTCCCCTTTTAAATACATGGTGGTGGGGACCACCCGAACTCCCCTTCAATGTGAGTTAACCCTTGGAATTCCCCCAATTAATGTGCCGACATTCATTGAATTAATAATCTTAACTCAATTAATGTTGGATCCTCACACCTTTTTGGTTGGGGTCGTTGGTATAGGGGAGGGCTTGGGAGAACTCAGAAGGACATCCTCCAACGAAGAGTGAACCTTCGACGTGGATGATGCTTGAGCCCGGATCGGAAACATCTTTCGGGAAAAACAAATTCTGACATCACCATCGTCATATTCCTCCTCACGACACCTCCAACGGATGATCGATGTAGGGGTGTGTTTATGATTATTCTTCGTTAATTTTTCTTTACGTTGAATCCTTCTCCTCGAGTCACTTCCTACCGGTCAATCGAGGAGGGTATGGGCCAAATGAACATGGTCAAATACATCCGCATCTACATTATTAAATTGTTCTTCATGGTGGAGGAGGAGGACGGCTGACGTCGGCAATGCCTAAGGCGGCAGTCGGCAGCGTTAGTAGTGGCGGCTGAAATCTGGTCGGCCGTGCGGTGAAGCGGCGGCTTGCGTGCACACGGCCGGAGCTGGAGACTGTGACCACATGGTCGTGGCGGAGGTTGGAGGGTGGTCGGCTCTCAGCCAGCCACGAGGAGGACAGTGGCGTTGTCATGCCGCTGGGAGGAGAATCATCCAGGAAACTGGTCAGCCAAGTCACGTTGAGCGTGATTGCTCGGGTGGGTCCTGTATGCCAGCAGAACCCACATCATCTGATTATTTAATTCAACAATTATATAATATTTTAATTATCAACACTGATTAAAAAATTGTTCCACCATGTCAATTCTCTAAATTATTTTAACTATTAATTAAGCATATCAATAAAATTAATTAATTCCCTGATTAAATAATAAATATGAATAAACTCAGTATTTAATAACTTATTCTCTTATTAATTATTCAGTTCTCAACTTCATTATCCCATATCTAATTCATGAATTAATTTTTCAATTCACATTTACACATTATATAAATAATTCAATAATAAATTATTCCAAATCACAATTTAACATTCAATAAAATAGTCAACACTTAATTATTCATATTCACAATTCAACATTTTAATAAATAATTCAACAATTGATTATTTAATTGGTAATCTAAATATCTCATAATAAATTCATCAATTAATTATTCTATAAATGGTTGTGTAAACACGAAAAATATGAATTGATTAATTTATCAATAAACCACTCATTTCAATGTCATTAATTAAGTCAAAAACTAATTAATTATGTCAATCCACTCAATTATTTCACCATTTAATTACTCATGTAAATCCCCATCAATTAATTCAAAAATAAAATAATCACATTCAACTCCTTCAACTAATTCACCAATTAACTATTTGTATTTGTTCCATTAATTGATAACAAAATTAATTAAAAACATTACATTCATTAATTAATCAATCAACTAATTAATCCCATCAATCCCATAATTTAATTTAGTAAATTAAATTATCACATTAATCGCATTTATTAATTCATTAATTAGTTAATTCAACCAGTTTCATTATTTAATTCATTAATTAGATAATCACATTTCTCTAATAATTAACTAATCATTTAATTAATACCTTTATTTAATTAAACAATAACAAAATAAAATTACATCATTTAATTAATTCATTACTTAATTAATCCTATTATTTATTTGAACATGAAAATAATAAAATTACTTCCATTAATTATTTACTCAATTAATTAATCCCATTACTTAATTTAAAAATTTACTAATAACATCAATTTCATTAATTAATTATTCAATTTATAAATATCACATAAAAATATCAACATATCCCTTATTCCAATAATTAATTCATCAATTAATTGACCACAACAACTCCATTAAATAATTAAATTTTTAATTAATCTTATAACATAACATAATTAATTCACCATTTATTATCTATACACATATTCACAATATATCATAATTAATTCAACAAATAATTATTCCATTTACATAACATCTATATCCTAAAATCAATTCCCTAACTAATCATCTCAATTCATAACATCAATACTCATTAATTACATCAACAATTAATTATCTCATTTTATAACATTGGTATCCCATAATTAATTTTTTAATACATTATCACTATTTGTAACATCAATATACCAAAACTAATTCCACATTTAATTTTGAAATTTCATAACATAATATTATATAATAATTTCCATAATTATTTATATATATTCAAATAATCAGTATCCCATAATTAATTCCACAATTAATTATCTCAATTCCAAACATCAATATTAGATAATTAATTCGATAATTAACTGTATCAAAAAAATATAATCTAAATTTCCATGATTTCACACATCTCTCAATTAATTAATTTACCTAATTAATTAATTTAATATAAGAAACACAATTTATAAATATCTAAAATAAATTATATAATTACACATACCTAATTTCAATACACAATTTTTAATTTGAATTACAGACCACTTAACTCAAGAATGGTGATGAAAATTTTCCAATAGATATCCCCTATTAGTATGGAACAATCAAGAATGCGGTGACGAACATGGTCTAGATATGAAACCTAATTCCATGATCAAAGTAAACAAGATCTAAAAATATAGTTATATATCCAACTAACATAGATCTATATTCAAAAAAATCTATATCCAGATACAACAAATTATATGATAACATCCATTAATGAAAGAGAAAAAAAATTAAGATAATTGGACAAAAATGGAATTTGATCTCTTAACGGGAGAGGTGAAAATATTCATTTAGGGCTTCAAAATGCCACAAACAGATGTCAAGAGCCTTAGGAATTCATAATGGGTCCTCCAAAATTTAGAGTAATCATTAAAATTTGTGTGGGGCCAATTTGATGTTAATATATGGATTCAAGTATTTCAAAATCTATTATTATGGTTAATTAAAACCACTTTCCCAGTTTAATGCTCTAGGTGGAAAATTTCCCCTAACTATGTGTGTTAACTGTGTACCTCTTCTTGGGGGGGTGAAAGATTTCACTTAACAGGGCACATAATCTTCCAAACCATTTTCCCTCCATACAAATTACCTCAACCTGGTTTTACATTATTATATGGGTTGTGCCACCTTGTTCATGAAAATCCTAAGCTGACCTTGTACCTTTCTAATTTCCTTTGAAATTATCATTTTTTATAAAAAAACACCCTAAGGTAAAGCCAAATGAAATGTATTGAATACAATCTAACATATTAACCATAAATGGTCCGAACATATCTCCAGAAAAGATCAAGTTCTTATTTGTGGGTTCAAAAAGTGGCATCATTATTTGGGAGGAAATCTATTGTTTAGATAATAGTTTTATCACATAGTATATTGATCTTTTTTTATTTTTTAAAATCCCACAAAATAAATTATTTAACTATAGTGTTTTTTAAACCATATAGTTATTCATGGAAGAATTCCTCAAATGTGTTTGACCAAAAAAAATTAGTAGAAATGGTTGAAGAAGAACTCTATTGAATGGTTCATGATATTATTATTTTGGAAAAACATATAGTGAATACCAACAAGATAAGACTTTCACTAAAAGTTGTGACATTTATGGTTAATCAACTCCAACATGATATTCATAGGACAAATGAAAAGTAGTATGTCCATCACAATACTAATATAGATTTTCCATAGGTTGAGGCCTTTCACGAGGAATGTATATATCTTTATCATCTAAAAATCAAGATTAAAACAATCCAGGAAGAAATGTAGTGGGTTAAAAATGGGGAAACCCATAATTATGAGTTATATGTTGTAGGTCAACATTATGTGGATTTTTTTCCTGAGTCAGTAATAAGTAAAACATGATATCCCCATACTTATCAAATTAGAAGAAATAACACCCCTCAACTTTTCTACAGAATTGAGATATGATGAAACCACCCATGTAGTAGAATTTGAAAAAGTTATTGAGTATTTTATTACCTTCCTCTATCCATCCATATTAATCTCCAAGGGTATCTTTATATTGAATTAGATATTGAAGCTAAACCAAGAAATTTTTATTATTATTACACAAAATCATTACCATATAATTTTATTCAATAAAATAGAGGATTATCCCCCACTATTTTGATTTTATATATCTGGATAACTCTTATTTTGTCTTAGAATAAAGTGATGAAAATGTCCATGATCTTTTCATGGAACATATAGAACATTCCAAACACATCGAAGTCTTATTAATGGAAGCACATTAATATTTTTTGTCGTTGAGCCAAAAGATCCCAAGAAATGGGTTAGTCACATTTATTGGGGAATTTTCACTTTGATTTTACATGATTACATTCAATTAAAATGAAATTAATCATTCACATTAAATTTGGTTACTAAGTTGATTTATTACACTTTTATAATTTTCTATACAACTAAGATGAGGTTGCACAATTATAAACATATAATTATGAATATCCATAATTCATCCTTCACCTAGAATACATATTATAACTTATTATGAAGTCGATGAATTTAGGTTCTTCATTCCATAGTTTCATCCAAAACAACAAATATTATGTGTAATATGGGAATGATCTTGTATTTGTTCAGATATAATAAACATCTCTCTCTAATATATTATTGATAAAATCATGTATTACCGATTTAGAGGTAGTAGAAGTCAAGGGATCCCTTGGGGATTAAAATATGATATATATTCTTATATAATTTCATTGAATTTTTTATTTTATTTATAGTTATTATTTTAGGATACCTAAAAATAGTTATCTATTTTTTGGTATTATCTTTCATGAAAATAAAATTTAAATTATTGATTATATAATTTCCATTATTGAAAAAGGAAACATCCAAATTGCAAAGGACTAGGAAAAACTTTCTTTATATAGTATAAATATTTATTATATTGATTTCATTTTAATATCAATTTATTTTATATCATTTTTTTTTCATTGAAAATTTCATGCCCATACATAAACATTCATTATTTACAAGACTTATCTATGAAAAATAGATTTAATATGAATGTTATAATTCTGATTTATAAATTTTAATGATAATTTGATTGAATGAGTAAGGTTAAAATTTCAATTATTTGAGTAAATAATTAAGGTTGAATTAGTTAATCTTGATTTTAATCAATTGGAAGATTTTGGTTGAAGAAATTTTCCTTATTTCATAACACTTTGAATTTAAAAAATTAATATATTCTATAATGTTATTGTATTTCATGTCATGTTTGATTGGAAAATTAATATGTTTAGTTCCTGAGAGGATTTATATAAAAAGTTCATTCTATATTTTCATGATCATATTTCATGAATTATATTGGGACATATAACCTTCTAGAACATTGATTGGAGTTTTCATAAACATCCATTGAAAATAAACAAATTTAATATGATAGATGAATTCTTTTTTATATGACATTATCCATGAAACCAACTTTCGCATTGATCCATGTTTATCCCGTAGAGACCATAAAAGATATTTTTATGTGTTAGCTACATTTTAATACACTTATATCTATTTGTACCCTTAAATTAGTATTTTTTAAAATATATTTTCGTTTATGCATGGGGGTTGAGGGATTTCATGCTAGATGAATACAATACATTGTAATAAAACAAAGTTTGGGGGTGTGATCTTGGTTATTATTAATGTATATTGATTCATTAATTGTACTTCTACCATATTCCATTCTTGAAAATTAAAATTTAAAAATAAAGTAAAAATTCATGGTTTGTGACTTAGGATAAATAAAATTCACCATTAGAAGATTTTTTTAATCATTTGTGGTTAGTTGGTGGATTTGACGTTTCTTCTAAAATTGAATTTTGAAAAATTAAAAGTAATGTGAAAAATAATTTTGAGAAATAAAGAAATGTGAAAAGGTAAAAAAATTAAATTAGGTGCAATTCATTCGTCGATTTTACCTTGATCAAGGGAAACGTTTTTGTTTGGGTATATGGTATTATCTTTTTTTGTGGATATTTTTATTATAGATTTAATTTAGATATCACACACTATAACATAGAAATAAAAGTACTCTTGAAGACATCATATTTTTTACATCAATACATACTAAACAATTTCTTTAGAGAATTAGATCATCAATTTAAAATCCCTCATGATTTAATGTTTTTTCCATATTTATAAAGTGCATAAAGTAGATCTATTGAAAGATAATTGAGCAGTTTAGGAATTCATGGTATCTGAATAACACTATGTTAATTTGATACCATGATTTTTGACTGAAAAAGATTCAATGTGTTATATAAAATTACTTGGAATGTTTAATTATAATGAATTCATAAGTTTTAAAAAGTTACAGTAGAAGATCCATTTTTTTATGGGAAAAATTAAAATTAATGGATTTATTATTTTCTATTTAAACATGTTTGGTTAGTATATTTTATTTATAGAACATAATATTTTGATTTTATATTTAATATAATTTTATTTTCCTTAATAGAAATTTAATTATTGGAATCATGGTGTTTCAATGAAATTTTAGGATGTGATTCAACTTTAGAGGAAAAGAATTATTAAATTGTAGTGGAATTTTATGTAGTCTTTTTATAATGATTCATTTTAGCAATATCAAATTATATGTTATGGGTTTTAATGAATATTTCAATTATATTATTTTTAATTTTATAATATCGGAAATAAAATTTTCATAATTAATATAAAATAAAATGGATAAAAGTGAAATAAAAATATTAAACCCATTTTTCTAGTGAAAAACATGAAAGAACATTAAATATTTTTATTTGTCAAAATGATTTTCTAGTAAATGAAATATTTAATTTTTTACAAAAAAATACATATACTTTTAAATTAAATAAAATTATTAATGTCCATAAAAATAATATAAACGGAGTTTTTTGAAAACATAGAACATCACATTCATAAATCCATTTCAAATCAATTATAATTTGAATTACTATACATATGTCTTCTAATATAATAATTACCCAATGAATTACATCAGAATTTGGGACACCCCATCATATATGTTGTAATGGTATAACACATCTTTATCTAGGCCACCCCATCCTATATGTTTGGATGGGATAAAATGGTGCAATCGCGGCCACCCTATAATCTAATCTAGAATAGTCTCATCTAGTGATATTTGGTCCACCCCATCATATAAGATATACCAATCTCACACTATTTTATCATGGCCACTCTATCTTATAAGTTGTAATATGCTCACCTAATTATATTTGGGCCACCCATTATATAAGATACCCTAGACTCACCCATTACTATTTGGTCACAAACATTTCACTTGTATAATTCTCATGTACCATATTATGAATAAAATATGATTCTATGCAACCACTTTAAATAATAAAATATTTTAAAAAATAAAATTACTTTTGGATATACAAATACATTTAGAAATATCATATCATTAAAAAGAGAGTTAATAAAATTAATATATTTTGTGTATTAGTTTTAAATAAAAATTAAACTAGTTGAGATAAAACATAATATAATAAAAAGTAATTTCACAAGAAAAAATTTCATGACAGAAACATTAAAGTATAAGTTTATCCCAAAGAATAGAAATTGAGTTAAGAATATATTACCAATTTGTAACCAGTTGAATCGTATTATTAATTATTAAAACCATTAAATTTCATTATAATAGTGAAATTAGTGATATAATATTTTTATATGGAAATATATACACCTCATAATTGATATAGGTCTATAAAATCAAAATATACCTCAACAAAATTAAATCTAAGAGAGTCCATTATTTAATTTTGGTTGCATGTCAGCAATACTTAATGATTCAAAATGTGTTTTAATAAGAGAAAAAATATTCTATAATATTGTTAAATTAAAAAAGATAGTGATAGGGACGTGTAAAATTTTATTCCATCAATATTAATGTGTAATAGGATATATAAAATAAATAATTTAATTGAAAGGAATAGAAGAGAGATGAGGTTAAGGGGTTGCTAACCTTATTTATAAATGTATCCTAAATATTCTATTAATTTCCTGGATAATCATATTAATTAATTACTTAATTAATTAACAACCATTTTCAATCAGTTTTTATTTATTATAGTTTTATAAACTAAATTTATGGCCATATCAATGAGTTTTAAATATCAATTTCATTATTCTGAAAGTGCTCATTTTATAGTATTTTGATCGGTTCCCTATAAAATAATGAAGGATGTTATTTTCAAATAGGAATAATACTCCATAAATGGAATATAATAGAATAAATGAAATTATATAAGTGTAAATTGTTCCATATTATTTTTATTTCTTATAAAAATATGATTCTTTTTATAAAAATATCAATGACATAAGGTATGTTTAATTTGGTAGTTTTTCCAGAACATCAGGAACGAATATCATTTTTTTAATATTATGTATATATGTTATATACAGAATATAAAATTTATAATTAAATACTTATTAAAATCATATTTTACTATTATAATAGTTTTATAACCATCCTAGATGTCGGTAATGGAAAATGAAAACTTTTTATCCATGGAAAAGGTTTACAGCTATAATATAGACAATGGACTCATTTCACTAAATAATAGTATATAATATAAGGGATGTGTATAATATATTTCATTACCAATATAATATTACATTATAAAATTATAATGTAGTTAATATTTCGTAAGTGATGAAAGAGTTGGGGATAATTTAGAAGAAGAAAATAAATTTTGAGAGGTGGTTTGGGAAAGTTACCTCTAGAATATCACCAGCATGAAGGATACCTTTATTAATATAGAATTATTCTTCTGGGGAGCCTAGTAGAACATGCATATGTGGAGAGTGGGTAGGAGATATGTTTTCATAATATTTATGACATTTATGTATTGTGATGAGAAAGGGGTTGGTGATGAGTGGTATTTAGACTTTAGGATGTGTGGTTTTATGTAATTAAAAATTATAATTTTATACATAAAGAGAACAATATTTGGGTAGATTTAATTCTTATGAATTGTATTGATAATTAAGGTTTTAAATTCTGGTTTAGTTTGAGCAGAACATCAATCATGTAATGTTTAATTTTTTGGTATTTTTTTCCTTTTAACATTAACTAGTTTTATTATTTTACAAATACTCTGGAAAATATTTTGTTACAACAATATTTTTTTATTCCTATAAATTACTATGATGGTAAAAAATATTTTTTCAATTTTGATTCATAAAATTAAACCAATTTATAAAATTGGAATCATATTATTTTCAAAATTAATTTTATAACAAAACCCACAAAGATGACATAAAATTGGGATTTTAAGAAGTGTATTTTTTAATAAAGATGATTTAATGTTGGCTCTGTCAAAAATAATAGTAATTGTATGAATATAAATTAATATTTAATTATATTTAGTTTTTAATGTTTCTTAAAAAATTCCATATTATGGATTTATTTAATTATTTTAAAAGGAGAAATAATATACACATTAAAACAGTTTTCATGAAAATATTTTTTTAACCTCAAAGATAAACTCATCAGAAAATATAATATAATGTTGATTCATAATAATTTTAGTTAATTTAACCTAAATAAATAATAATTATTTCACCATAAATAAAATAAAAAACTTAATTATACTTTTAATTTTTTTAATTTGTGGAAAAGAAATGACATTTGTTCAAAATTCATTATTTTTCACTATCCACTGAAAACCCAATATTTTCTACATAATCCAAACACTTAACCCAAATTAAAATATTCTATTAATATTAAAAATATTATTATTATATTATAAAATTTAATTTATATATGTTTGAAAATTTAATTATATTATTAACTCATAAAATGCAATAAACCACATTTTTAAAATAAAATGTATTATTTGAAAAATAAAATGTATTTATTGAAATTTTGAGTGATTATATAAAAAATATAACGTAAAATATTATAAATGATAATTACCATTATTTATCTAATATTTAAATAAATAATATACAATATTTACTTTTAAATTACTATTATATAATGAAAATATTAAAATAAAATGATTTTTTTAGTTTGTTTAAGATTTGTGTTATGTATCTTGCACACTATCAAATAAAATACATCCATTTTAAAATAATGGGATGTTATATTACCCAACCTTACCCGTTATTTTAAAATTTTCATCCTATCAATTTGATATTAGGATCACAAAACTTTGTCTTTTACATTTCAAAATAAATTTTATGAAATCACACATCATAAAAATGTTTAATAAAATATCCACTTGAAAGGTGAGAAATAAAAAGTATGAAAGTGAAATGGAATAACACATACATGGTTTTATTGTCATAAAATGTGGACATATATGTGAAAATAGGACAATCAAGTAACGATGTAGGGTGATGCGGAACATTGTCATGAGAAAGAGAAATATAAACCAATTGTAAAACTATTATGACATAAAAGGAAATTAATTTCATCGTAGTAGAAGTAAACAAACTAAATTTTAGTTTTCAAGAACCTTTTACTAGATTTTAGG
Source organism: Viscum album (assembly GCA_963277665.1). Classification (NCBI taxonomy): domain Eukaryota; kingdom Viridiplantae; phylum Streptophyta; class Magnoliopsida; order Santalales; family Viscaceae; genus Viscum; species Viscum album. The sequence continues at coordinate 1,551,695,782 of OY728161.1, read as the reverse complement.
AATTGTTTTATTTCCATAATTAAATATAATTATTTTCCAATTATAGTTTATTCCTATCAAATATTCCGAACAAAATATCAATTTTTCTCCAATGTATGTGTATTTAAGATGAAAATTTCATACCTGATACATCAAAATCCAATTCTACATATCATAAAATGAAAAAAAATTATATTTATGAATTCCTATGATATTTAGGAATTAACCGTACCAAAAATGGATATTATAATAATGTATATTTTCTCAAAATTGGTAAACCTTAAAACTATGAAAAACATCTACAATTGAACATTATTACACAATGTTCAAGAGAGATCAATAAAAAATCCTATGAAAATTATACGCTATGATTAATACTGAAAAATAAAAAGGGTTCAATAGCATTATATTACAAGATAAATTTAATATTTATCTCTTATTCATATCTATAAGTATACATGTGTTATATCATAATTAAATTTCCCTAATCACATGTTGTTTAAGATATACTAATCATTTACCGTGAAAACATGAATCTCCATAAATCATATATGATTCCAAAAGATAAGTCATCTTTAATTTATCAAAAAAAATCCCCTATAATTATATTTTAATTTAAGAATATAAGATTCCAAAAATATTGATCATATTACAAAATTATATTAATCACCAAATCATTATCCAGTCCCATGTTTACATATGTGATAAAACATATTTTCCCAAAGTAAACATGTCGCTCATCAAACAAATCGTTTAACTAAAAATAAAAATATCATACTAACTGATAATTCATGAATTTTAGTGGTATTCAATTATACCTTATCACCCTTCCATTTTAGGATCGATCCCTACATACTTTCTAAACGTGACATGTTGTCACACTATCAGTGAAATATTCATTTCGAGAAATATATAAATTTATCCCTTGTAAAATTACAGAAACATGGGAAACATCAAAAAAAATAAGATTAATATAATAAAAATTAAATAACTATTTTTATATTCAATGGTTACCTTACACCTTTCATTTTACATCCCAAAAAATATAAACCAATAATTACCTCATAATCCAAGATCATTATACCAAAATAATAATAATAAATTTATTATTATATCAACCAAAATTATTTCTATTATTCCTAAAATATCCAATTTCCTATCATAAAATTATGTGTTACATGTACCTTAAATGATATCCCTTTATTAAAACTTCTCAAAGGTTTCATTTTTATCTAACATATATTTTTTTCTTATGAAAATACTAATATAGAAAATTCCTTATGCATTCCCAAATTCTAAAAATATAAATAAAATAAAACATTTTCATAAATTTGATAACTCAAAACATAAACACATCATTCATTAAACTTACATATTAAACTCTTAACCATGTTTCTTCACTAGATTACATAATTTTGTATTTTTACCAAAAAATAACAATCATGTCATAAGATTCAATAATGTAAAAACACAAGGCAATAAATAATTGATATCATTCGTATGTTTTTTCAGTTTCCTCATCATAAATTTTAATGGAATTAGACATCAATAAAAAATTATTTATATGTTCCTCTAGATAAGATTTTTGATCCTTCTTCCAATGAAATTGATGTGTATACTTACTATACTCCCAACAATTAAAACATTCAATTGGTAAATTGGGTAGAATATATAAAAAAATCCCATCCTTTTTTTGTCATTTTATTATTTGTTTTTTTTCAACTCTCTCGACTCATTTGTCATTGAATATATTTACCTATATGATCATTATCAACTGGAAAACCATATTTCTTCATTTCTCTAATATTTTTTTAATAGGGAAACTCTATAAGGATGTTGTGGTTAAACATTACTCATGATATCTGGTTTATAATAACCACATGTGTTAACATTACAACACCCATCTCATTTAACTTATCATTCTAAAAACCAGCACATGTTCCTTCATATCGATTGTTAATTTAGATCATACATGATCCAACCAATTATTAATACCAAAAATGTTATTATGACCATATAAATAATATCATAATATTAAATCCAATGAGAAAGATATAAGCTAACATATCCTTAATCATGTTATCTCAAATTCATTAATTTTATCGAAAATGTCTATGAATATACCTACCATGATAACCATTTCTATTATATATGTTTCTTAACATATGATTAAATATTATCCTCACCTATAAAGTAATCATACACAATGATCTGATATGATATTTAGGGTAAAAGCATTGAAAAAATCTTATTCTAGTGATTTTAAACATTACTTTTCATTGTTACAATCCCAAGGATCTTTGATGTTTAGAGTTTAGGGACCTTTATAATTCACATAAAATGTAATCCCATACATTAGAAGTGTAAACTACTACAAAATATCAAAAGTTTTTAGAAAAAAATTGTCTATAAAATAAAATAATTTTTTTCATTATCAACCTTCAAAATTTTCATCATGATCTCATTTTAGTCCCTACACATCCAAAAACCCAATGAAAAACATTTTTGTAACATCAGACAGGTATGAAAATAGAAATAAGGGAAAAAAATTAAATATGTTAATCAAGTAAAAAAATGAAATTCGGTGAAATCTTTATCTTCTTCTTAATTTTATTTGATAAAGAAAATTATTCATTTTTTATATGAAAACATAGAATATATTACCATTATAAAAATAGTTTTAACCCACAAAAATAAAAAAGAATTTTTTTGGGAAAATAGTTAATCACATGAATAAAACCCTTTTAAATGCATTTTAATTTTAATATCCATTTGTAATAGTTACAATGTTATCATTTCCAAATGTAGAGGATTATCTTGGACACCCCATCATCTAAGGTGTCATGGAGTCACCATCACTATTTTAGACACCCCATCGTATATGCTGAAATGGGATCACACTGTGCTATTTGGGAAACCAATCATATATGATTAAAAAGGTTCAAAGAACACTTTCTAGGAAACAACATTTTATAAGCTGTAATGGATACACCCAGTTCTTTTTGGGTCACCCTATTATATAAGATATAACAATCTCACTAGATGATATCCATTCCACCCAATCATATAAGATGTAATATTTGTACCTATAGATATTTAGAAACAAATGATTCCAATGTATAATTATTATGTACCATATTAATAAAAAAATTATTCATTCGATTTTTCTTTATAAAATATTTATTAAAAATCAAATCACTTTTTGATATCAAAATACCCATTAAAAATATCAAATCATTTAAGTGGGCATTAAACAAATGAAATTATTATATAAATCAACTATAAATATACATTAAAGAAATATATTTATAACATAAGATAATTAAATTTCATTTCAGACATAATATTATCATGACATAAATAATTAAGTATATGTTTAACCTAAATAATGGAAATTAATTGATGAATTTCCATTACTACATTGTAATCAATCGAATCATATTCCTTAAGAAAAAAACCTTAAAGTTCATGGTAATAGAAAAATTATTGATATAAAATTTATAAGTGGACTTATATACACAAAATAAAATAATATAGGTGTATAAAATCAAAATTTTCCTCATTGAAAAGAAACTAAATTTAATCCTTTCCTAAATTTCGGTAGTTTATGAAGAGTACATAGAGATTCATAAAATTTTTTAATGAGAGAAAAATGAGCCTCTCATAATTTGATCTTGAAATAGAAATTAATAGTGATGTGTAAAATCATATACCATCAGTTTTTATAGTAAATTAAATTCAATAAATAAATAAGGCACATTAACGGAAAATAAGAGATATGAGGTATTGGGGTATCTTATGTTTTCTCTAAAATTGTTCTAAACATTATCTAAATTTTCTATATAATAATATTATACTCATTTATTAATTAATTCCGAACTTGTTTCCTATATTTATTATTTATTAAAATTTTATTAAGTATATTTATGTCTATTATGATATGTTATAGTGTTCAATTTAATTTTTCCAAGAGTGCTCGTTATATGGTGTTATGATGGGTTCGCTTGAGTATAATCGTGGTTGTTCATGTCAAAAGGGAATACTACTCCTAAATTGGAATTAAATGGTGTTAATGAAAATATAAAATTATAAATTTTCCCATATTAATTTTCATTCTTTTACAAGGATGATTCATTTGATAAAAATGTAAATGAAAAAGGTTAAGTTTATTTTGGCTATTTTTGTGACCATCATGAAGTAGTTTTTTTGTATAATTTTATGTCTATATATTGGTTATAGAACATAAAATAAGTTATTATATACCTAATAAAATCTTATTTTTCCATAATATAATTTTATGTATAGCCTTTAAGGTGTTAATGGAAAATGAAATCTCATTATCCAGGGAAATGGTTAACCATAAGAATTGAGAAAATTGTGTCATTTCATTGAATAAGAGGAGATAATATTAGGAATTTATATAAGATATTAAAACAGAAATATAAAATTACATTATATAAATTATACAGTTTTTATAGATATATTTATGAAGGATGTGATAATAAGTTATAATAATTAATAAAATTAAGAGAGGTGGTTTGAGAAAGAAACCACTTGAACATCACCTCCTTGAAGGTCACTTAAAGGATCTAAAATTTGTCTTTGGGTGAGGATAGAAGAACATATATCTGGGGATATTTTAGAGGATTTGTTTTTTCACATATTTTATGATCTTAAATGCTTTTTAAGAGAATGTGGGTGGTGAGGAGTGGTATTTATACTTGTGGAAGGGTGATTTTGAGTGATTAAATAGACATTATTTTATATTTAAAACCAACCAAAAATGGGTTGAATAAATTCAAATGAATTGGATTAATACTTAATTTTTTAAAGATAGGATAAGGAATATAAACCATAAAATAACAATTTAATGCGTTAGTATTTATGTATTTTAAAATATTACTTTCTAACATTAACAAGTTTCATTATTTTACTCATACTGTGGTAAATTATTTTACCAGGGTAAATATAAGTATGTAAAAAAAGAAAATAAAAATAATTCATCATTTTTAAATTTTTACTAAAAATATTGAATCCATTTTAAAAATTTTAATTTACATAATTGTAAAAATTATATTAAAAAAACCCTCTGATGCGGCAAAAAATAGGGTATTAAAGGAGTGTATTTTCATGAAAAATGATGATTCTATATTAACTCCATGATAAATAATAATCACTACATGAAACCAAATTACAATTAAATGATATATATTCTTTATATTTCATTAAAAAATCACCTGTTATGGATAATTTTATTTAATTAAATGAGAGAGATAATTTATACATTAATGAAGTTTTCAAAAAATCTCATTTTTAACACAAAAAATAATATTTTTATAAAATAAAATATATTTTTTATTCCAAATAATTTAATTTCATAATTTACAAATAAAAAGTAATTATATTACTGTAAGTAAAATTGGAAACATAATGGCACTTTTAAATAGTTTAATTTGATAAATATATGTGGTGTTTTAATAAAAATTAGTATTTTCAGTATCCACTATAAACCAACTATTTGAAAAAAAAATCAATTATTTAAACCCAACATAAAACATGTCAATATGATTTCAAAAATATGGTTATTTTATGAAATTAATAGACAAAAGTTACGAAAGATATTTATAATTTCCACTCATAAAATTATATAAACCCTATTTATGAACAAATTCTATTTTTTGAAAAAATTTATATATTATAAATTTGATTGATTATTTTTGAAAAAAATAATTATTATATTAATAATGATAATGACCATTATATATTTCATAATTCTATCTTTATTATTCATTCATTCAAATTTAATGTCTATGTCATAATTTTCACATTTAAATAATATGATTTTGTATTTTTTATGCTCAGTGCTATGTATCGTGCGCACTATCAAACAAAATAATTATTTATTAAATCCCCTAGATGTTAGAATGAATACTATATATTATTGGTTTTTGTGATTCTGTATATTTTTATCTTCCCTTATTAATTAAAATAATATGATATGTTGAAGTGTTCAGCCACATTTTTATCCACCATATCTCCATTCAATCTCAATACCAATATTATACATTTCCCTATTCCCCAACATGACCTCTTACACTCAACAATGGATGACGAACACAATAATTGTTCTAAATAGAGGTATATGCTGTTTTTATATTCTATACATCAATTCATTAATGTATTAATCAGTTTTTCTAATATTGGTGAGGTGTATTGTTGTGTAAATTTTCTACCAAAACATGAATCTTTCATCTACTTATAATATTTAAATAATATATTTTCCCCTTTAACCATTAAACTAGATCTCTTTACAATATGGTGTCAAGCGGCTCAATAGATGAAATAACATATGATGAATATGAGTCCATGAAGATTCCACAATCTCAATTGATGTGTTTCATTGACCTTGAATATTGTATGATATAGTGTTTCATTTGAAAAAGAAAATCACAGCAATTAATGATTTCAATGAAAAAAATTAAAGGATAGTAGTTTATGAATGAGCTTTCATTTTTGAACTATAAATCTGAATTTAAACAATAAATATGAATAATGAATGAACCAAATAGACTAATCCTTAGGCCAAGATACATTAATTATATCCCAATTCTATTATAGTTCTTGAGAGTATAGATTTTCATTTTTTTCATATCCTTCCATTGTTAGTCTAATATATGGAAAATAAAAAAGATATTATTTTAGTGGAAATTGAATTATTTTGTGAATAAATGTGAAGCTCCTCAATTCAGGTGACCTTAGATAGGAATTATTCTATATAAAGAAAATAAAAATACTCAATTTCTATGCACACAAATTTAGTTGTGAATTTATTAATATTAATTATTAATTTGGGAACTGTATTCTTCTCTATAACGCTTTCATGTAAAATAATTATAATTATTTATAATTAATATTTAATAGTATTATAGTAAATTATTTTATCAGGTGCTATCACATTTAATTGTCTTACACATAAAATAAAAAGTTAATGTTGATCCATAATAATTAATACCACGATAAATATTCAATTATTTTCTGTGGTTATATAATATTTATCCCAGGAGAATTTTATTTAAGAATGTTAGAGAAGTTGTTGTAAAAAATATTGTATTCATAATTTTCACCAAATAGAGATGATTTATTATTAAAATGTTTAGTTATTAATATAGTAAATTCAGAACCATTTAAAAAATTATAATACCTTATTGTTACAAAAAACTAGCATCATATAGCATTACTTTATTATTGAATATATATAAATTTCCACACTGATCATGTTGGTGGTAATAAGACAACATAAAAGTATTTCATAATGATTTAATGAGTAAGAATTTTATATTAATATTTTTAATATAATATTTAAAAATTCTTATAGTTGTAATATATATATATATATAATATATAATAATATAATCCTTTATTAGAACCATAAATGAAGTGTGGTGATGAAAAATGATGTTTTTGTCTATGTATGTGGTAGTCCACATATACACACGATTAAAAAACCCATTTTGAATGAATGAATGAAGTTAAATCATAATAAAATTTATCATTTTTTGAATAATTAAAATTTTATATTCATAAATTTATTTCAATAATAAGACTTTCATTCCTTCCATGATGCTTTTTTTGTTATATAAGACACTAGATTCAAGGAGGCGGTAATCTAAACATAAATAGGATTAAGGATCTCTTTCTATATCGAATTGAAAACATTAAATTAATTGTGAAATGTGATAATTTATGATTTTTATATGTTACATAAAAACATATGTATCCCTAATATCCATACAATATACAATCCATATGGCATGGTGATGAAAATATAACTCTATTATGTCAATGCGGAAGTATTCCTCAGAAGAACTCGATCGATGCCATTGTTTTTCAAATAATATTATATGGAATGAATGAATAAATTATTCCAATTAATATAAATAATGGTTTGAATATATATAATACATATTTATTATATTTAATATATAATGGAATATTATGAGCTATAAATTTAAAAATATAGACTATGTGGAGCGTAATGCAGATATCAGAATCATAAATTTTCATTGTAATTAACTAATAAAATAAATAACATACTCTAAATAAGGATATAAAAAATAATAATTTATGGGAAAGGATTGAAGATAAAAAATATATATTTTTGTCTTAGATTACAATGGATCATATATATCAAGGATGGGTGGGTGCTATCATTTACAAGAGTGGTTGTTTGAATTTTTAATGGAAAATAATGTTATGTTAGGGGTAATAATAGACTAAAAATGTAGGATGAGTTTGGAGAGGTTTGTTTGGTATGAATTGTATTTAGAAAATTAAGCCATATCCAATTATTTATATAAGTAATTCATGTTATGTTGTATTATTAATATTTTATCCTCTATAGATTAGTAATTTAAATTCTTATTACACATAATTTAATATTAATCTTGTAAATTATATTTTTTAAAAAAAAATTAGACCCTTATTCAAAAAATTTACACGAGGAATAATAATTTGGGAAATATTTTACTAAATTATTTCATAAATATGGGAAATTTTTATTTTAAATTAATCAAACTGAAAACACAAAAATGTAGTTTTAAAATAATAGATCATTATCAAAAAAAATATTTTATTTAAGATAATTTTATTAATATTATACATTTTGAAGATAGTAATTCATTTATTATTAATAAAATGAATATTATGTAACATTAATATAAATCCATAATTTTTTTAAAAGAATATTTATTCATCTAATAAAATAGATTAAATAGTTTTCTTAGTTAAAGTTACATTTTAAATTGTTCTGAAAATATTGCCCATGGTGGTTTAAAATTAATATAATATCTATAATAATAATAATTTCAGTCATCAATTTCATATCTTAAAACATAAATGGTTTTAAAAAATTCTCGGAAATTCATATATATTAATAAATTAAAAATAATAATAATTTCTATAAAACCACATTTTCTAAAAATATATATATATATTATTAAAAAAATTTATAAATTTATATCATACAATAAGATTATTATACTAAATTAATAAATAATTTTTTTAAAATAATATATTTCTAAAAAATATATAGTTGTTTTCTAATAAAATAATATAATATTGAAAATCCTAATTTGAAAAATATTTTTATAAATATTTGATTTTTTCAAATAATATTTCATTCCAAATCTAAAAATTAACGAAATTTATTATTTTATATCGTGCGACCGTTAAGGCCGAGCCGCCTGGCCACACTGGCCAGGCCGGGTCGGGCCGTGCCGGCGGGGCCAGGCCACGCCCACCAAGCCAGGCCGCGTCCTAATGGGCCAGACCTAGACCCGGGTCGGGTCGCCCGGGTTGGGCCGACCCAAGGGGTATCGGGCCGGGTCGGACCGTGCCCGAACGCCCTATTCCCAGACCTCTTCGGTCATTTGCCCATAACATGGGCTGCGGACCTCCGATCGATGCACTGTCAGCTGCGATGCGATCCTTGGATCGAGACGGTCGTTTCAGTATATTAAACTCATGGTTTCATAGAACTTTTTGTTCTGACGAGTTGGTTCGTACATGAAACCAACCGGGCCCTCGGAGCGGAAACACTTATATCTTGAGTTCTGGAAGTACAATTGACGTGTCGTTGACTTCTTTGGATTCCTCTTAATAAGACAGACCATTTGGCTTACTCCGATTGAGTTTTGGACGCAGTTGGAGTAAGGTCGGGTTGGATTTGACTTAAAAACCAACCGGGCCCCTGGGGTAAAAAAGCCAATAACTCTAAGACCGAGTGTCTGATTGATGCGCCGTCTGTGACGTTGAGTTCCTGTTGATGATATGGAACTTTTGGATACATCAACTATGGACTACGTGTCAGTTGATGTATCATCCCATCGGCTCGTGGAGTGGACCCTCCCGAACGAACTTGCTCTGTGCGGGAACCCTAGAGCTGGCTGCAACTGCGACGACGATGACAACTGTACAGAAATACTCCATGGATTCGACGACAATTACTACAGCACTAAGTGATCCTACGTGGATCAGTGCTACTGATCCTATGTGGGTCAGATCATGTGTGGGTCAGCGCTCAGCGGTCCTGTGTGGGCCAGCGCCTACCGATCCTGTGTGGGTCAGATCCTGTGTGGATCATTGCGGGGGTTAGTTACCTATCAATCCATTGTGGGTCATTGCAGGGGTTAGTACCTATCGATCTTGTGTGGGTCCGACTGCTTAGATGAATCAATCGCTACATCTAATCATCTCTATCGTCTTACGAAAAAGTATACCTATGTGAGCTGAATCATGACATTCAATCATTATCTTTGATATGATTGACTTGCTTTCCTGTGTGGATTGTGTTGTGCTATCCTATGTGGACGTGATCAAACTTGGGCTCAGATTTTGGAGCCGAACTGGAATTGATGACTTAGGTATATGTATGGGCATATACCTAAGTAGTGTCGGATGTTACTTTGTGATTGTATCTTTCCATTGCAGATTATCCTTTGTGGATTCTAGGAGAACTTCGGGGGTCTCTGGGTCCCTACTGAGTAGCTTATACTCACCCCTGCATGGGCTATGCCCACACTATGTTGTGTTGGTTGCAGATGACAGACAGAGCTGATTGTGGTTAAGGCTTGCTGAGCAGGTTGGTACTTGGAGGTGGACCACTGGGTAGGACGTACGCAGAGCGAACGGCTCGACCCGAGGAGCTGAGGTGGCTATCTGTACCCACCCTTCAGGTGCGAATTCCAGTGGATAGCTCGACGTTGCGGCTTTACCTTTTAGTTGTTGTACTTCCTTTTTTAGTTGTACTTTACTTTCATTTTGGGTTTGTATTCTGGCCCACTTACTTTACCGCAATTTCTATTGTACCCATCTTTACTTAGTGTTTGATTCTGCTTGCTTGCTTGCTCTGTGGTGTTTGTTTACTTTACAAAGGCAATGCCTTCCCTTTTTATCGGTAATTATGCCATGGTGCTAGTCGCCAGCCCCTGGCCTATGGAAGGTGGGTTTGGGGTAGTCACGACACGGGCCCCGAGGACAGGTCGTGAAAAATTGGTATCAAAGGAGTTCGATTCTACCACATAACTTTGGACTCTGATCTTTCTTCAAAGTGAAGAAATAGTGTTAAGAGTATTGAGTGTGGTTATTGGTCTAGGGAGTCTAGTGTTGGTGCGGCGGATGACATATCCGTACACCAGGACCCTGACTTTTGATTTCCGACATAATGCATGGAAACATTGATTGCATGTGTGTTATGAGTTTTCTTTGTGATTAATTTCTGTCAGCTCACCAGGTATACTATTTGACAGTGGCGCACCTATTTATTTTCAGGATGGCCCCACGACGGCAGCCAGCTACGGTTCCTAGCGTTGTGCGGGACGACAGCCCACCGAGCGACGAGGCCTCGGTACAGGACCCTTTGACAGCAAATGCATTGGCGGTACCTCTACCCGCCGAGCAACCGATGCTACCAGCCCCAGCCGCTGACGATGCACGTCGCCTTAGTGCACTCCACGAGTTTCAGCATTAGTGACCGCCCAGGTTCCGTGGGGAGACGGACCCTCAGGCAGCTGAGGATTGGCTGGAGGCAGTTGTATGAGTTTTTTGTTTTGTAGGGACACTAGCAGACCTCATGGTGATCCATGCAGTGAGTCTCATGCATGCGGCAGCAGGAAGATGATGGAGCTTTATGCTCCAGGTACACGAAGAGGCATCTCTCCTCTGGACGGACTTTGATAGCCTCTTCCGCTCGGAGTTCATCCCAGCCACCCTCCATGCGGTGTGCATCCAGGAGCTACTACAGCTGCGGCAGGGCAGCTTGACGGTCACCCAGTACACGGTGAGATTTACCAATCTCTCGCGCTATTCGACAGACATGGTACAAGACCCATTCTTCTAGGCCCGGAACTTCGAGCAGGTATTGAGGCATGAGATCAGGGCATCACAGATCTCCCTCAGCATTCCGACACAAGCAGGGGTACTGGAGTGATCCCTTCTCATCGAGAGCTTTCTTGCCGACTCTACACTAGCAGCGAGACCTACCGCAGGGCATCACGTAGCAGAGTCTTCTGCAGCTGGCAGTTGATGGATGACACATTGGTCCAGGTGAACCAGAACCTCAGGAAGATGACCTCAGGACACTGACTCAGTGGTGTGGGGCAGACAGCGCAGATCCAGTCATTCGAGAGGCAGATAGTGCTACGCATGCGGCGGGCAGGGCCACATGGCTCGTGACTGCCCGACCTGTCATGCCGAGGAGCAACAGATGGTTGAGGGACCACCAAGGAAGAGGCAGAGGGTCGACCGTGGCAGACCGCAGGGAGCAGGCAGATGAGCTAGCCGAGTAGATGGTGGTGGGAGACGCTTTGAGTCTCTTCCACCACCACCACAACCAAAAGGTCCACCCCGACCCCAGGGAGCTGGCGTGCAGAGACCAGCACAGCTTCAGGCAGCGGAGGCCTACGACCACGGCGCGCCCGAGATGATTCGAGGTACTATCTGTGTCTATTCCACCCTTGCTACAGTTCTTATAGACACAAGAGCGAGTAATTATTTCATAGCTGCTGCCCTTGTTTGGAGCTCGGATATTCCGATAGAGCCGTTGGCTTGATCCTTACGGCTAGAGACTCTTACGGGAGTAGACTCAATGATTACACACTGGTTCCGGCTATGTGAGCATACTCTAGGATGCGAGATCTTCAACTGTGATATTCGTGTAGCGGCGTCGAGGTCTTACGACGTCATCTTGGGAATCGATTGGATATCTACAGTACATGCTCAAATTGACTGAATTAGGCGCAAGGTGTGATGTGTACACACCGACGGGAGCAGGTTCACCTTCACTGGAGAGAAGGGAGCCTTCTCCACACAGGATGCACTCTCGCAGAGGATAAGACAGCCCATCACTCATTAGTTGGCTAGCCTCATCCTAGGATCAGTTGATGTGCGGAGTCATAGTTTTCCTACAGTGGTGGATCAGTATGCAGACGTTTTCCCCGACGACATTCCAGGACTACCTCCTCGCAGAGAGGTATACTTTTATATTGACCTGTACCCCGAGACTGCTCCGATATCCACCCCAGCATATTGGATGGATCCCGCCAAGCTTCGAGAGCTACGGGTACAGTTGGAGGACTTGCAGGGCAAGGGATTCATCCGACCCAGTGTTTCACCCTAGGCTTCCCCAATATTGTTCGCCAAGAAGGTGGATGGGAGCTTGCGACATTGTGTCGACTATCGTTGCCTGAACCAGGTGATAGTGAGGATTAAGTATCTGCTACCAAGGATTGATGAACTCCTTGATCGGCTCAAGGGAGCACGGTGGTTCTCGAAGATAGACCTACGGTCAGGCTATCATCAGCTCAGAGTTCGGGACGAAGACGTGCAGAAGACAGCCTTCAGATGTCGGTATGACCACAATGAGTTCTTGGTTATGCCATTTGGTGTAACCAATGCTCTATAATTATTCATGGGCCCCCTGAATAGGATCTTTCAGCCTTACCTCGATCGATTTGTCATGGTCATCATTGACGACATTTTGATATACTCGACGACTGAGGACGAGCACGTCGACCACTTACTGGTGGTATTGGACACACATCTAGAGCACTATATTTATGGTAAGCTCTAAAAGAGTCAGTTCTAGATACACGAGGTCCACTTCTTGGGACACGTCATCTCTGAGGTGGGAGTTGCGGTGGATCCTGCAAAGATCGAGGAAGTTCTAGCTTGGGAGCCACCCAGGAGCGTGATGGAGGTGCGGAGTTTCTTGGGACTAGCTGGTTACTATCGGAAATTTTTGCCTGAATTCTCCAGAGTTGCGGAACCACTCTCAACATTGATGAAGAAGGGGAACCCCTTTGTGTGGTCAGACAGATGTTAGCAGAGCTTCCATGAGCTGAGACAGAGATTGACCAGCGCACCTATCTTGAGGCTACCAGAGGATGGAGTTGGGTACGTAGTTTACTGCGATGCATCATGGACCAGACATGGATGTTTCCTGATGCAGGAGCGGGCCACGATCGCCTGTGGATCACGTCAGTTGAGGTAGAATGAGTAGAACTATGCAACCCATGACCTGGAGTTAGCAGCAGTGTTCTTCGATCTGAAGATGTGGCGACACTATCTGATGGGAGAGCGCTTTACAGTCTATTCTGACCATCAGAGTCTCAGGTACATCTTCTCGCAGAAGGACCCAAACTTGAGACAGTGGCGATGGCTCGATTTCCTCAAGGACTATGACTTTGAGATATTCTATACTCTTAGAATGTGAAATGTAGTAGCTGATTCTCTCAACAGGAAGACGGGAATTCAACTACTTGGGTAGGCGATAGAGAAGCTAGCCGCTTTGTAGATATCCTTCGTGTATAGAGATGGAGCAGCCTTTCTTCAGTCACTCATAGTCACTCCTCCACTACTGTAGCAGGTCAGAGAGGCACAACGTGGGGACACCAAATGTGAGATGCGGCATCCGCAGGTATCCTCAGGATAGACACCTGATGGTTTCTCTTTAGGAGGAGAGCATGACGTCCTTTTCAAAGGATGTACCTTGGTACCAGTTGATTTACAGGGGGAGGTGCTGAGAGAGTATCACACCTCCCCTTTGGCGGTACATCCTGGAGTGGTGAAGATGTACCAGGATCTCAGAGGACAACACTGGTGGCCGGGCATGAAGATGGTTGTTGCAGAGTTCGTTTCTCGATGCCTCACCTGCCAGTAGGTGAAGGCAGAGCACAAGGTATCAGCAGGCTTTGTATAGCCCTTGGAGGTCCCGGAGTGGAATCAGGATGGAATATCTATGGACTTCGTGATTGGACTTCCACGCACTTCCAGAGGCCACGACTCCATTTGGGTGATTGTCGACCGACTCACCAAGTCGGCTCACTTCTTACCCATTAGAGAGCATGGCTCAGTGGAGAGCTTGGGACGCCTCTAAGTTCATGCGATTTTACGGCTTCATGGTTTGCCATCATCTATCGTCTCCGATCGAGATGCTCGCTTTACTTCCCAGCTTTGGAAGGGGTTGTAAGAGGCGTTCGGGACGCAGCTATGTCTCAGCACTGCCTTTCACCCTCAGACGGATAGTCAGACGGAGAGGACCATTCAGACTCTCAAGCACATGCTCCGCGCATGTATCCTCGACTTTGATCGCAGCTGGGAGGACCACCTAGCCTTAGTGGAGTTCGCGTACAACAACAGCTACCACTCCACCATCGGGATGGAACCATACGAGGTGTTGTACGGTTGACCTTGAATATCTTCTCTGTGCTGAATAGACCCTGGGGAGTCAGCACTTGTGGGACTAGAGATGGTCCAGTCCATGACAGAGAAGGTCCAGGTCATCCAAGAGGAGATGAGGATAGCTCAGAGCTGGCAGAAGTCTTATGCTGACAGGAGGTGGAGGCCACCGGAGTTTGGGGATGGCGACCACATCTTCTTGCGGGTCTCACCTCGACGTTGATTATGGAGATTTGGATGAGGCGGAAAGTTATCTCCGTGCTTCATCGGACCATTACAGGACCTCAGCAGGATTGGCGAGGTGGCTTATCACCTGGATCTACCACCTCAATTGCACCGGGAGCACGATGTCTTTCATTATCTCAGATGAGGAGATACGTGCACGACCAGATGCATATCATTGACCATGGCGAGCTGGACATTGATGATGGAGGGACCTTTGCAGAGGTTCCGGTGGAGATTGAGGATCGATAGGAGCAGGTCCTACGTAGATGGTCGATTCCTCTAGTGTGCATCAGATGGCAGCATGAGAACCACCAAGAGATCACCTGGGAGCCAGAGGCTCAGTTGCGTGCTCAGTACCCACATTTGTTTCCCTATTTTATGATGTATCTTTACGGGGACGTATAGCCCTAAGGTTGGAGTAATGTAAAGACCCATAAAATTCAAGGGAAATTTTTTTCATAATTTTATTTGGATTTTACAAGAACACATTTTTTGACGGCACCTAATTCCGAGACCCGGTGTGCCCAGAATCATTTTTCCGAAGTTTAGCTCAGGTAAGTTCAGTAAACGAACGAGCGGGTTTTTCTAACTTTTGAACTGGTGCTCGGAATCAAAATCTGAGGACACCGATGGAATCGCAGTGCCGGTTTTTTCATAGAAACACCTTTTCCGGAGTTGCGTTTTCTCGGGTGGAGTTTTACTTAATTGGGTTAACTAAAGAATAAAATAAAAATATTGTGCAACATGTTTTATTTTTATTCAAGGAAGTGTTAGCCTAATCTAAGTGGTTGAGTGGGACCCACATCCTAACTAATCCACTAGGTATGATATTAGTGGGGTGGGGTCCACACGAGCCCCACCGTTTCTTTTCTTCACCCCCTACTTTAATAAGGTAGCGCACCTGCACCCCTATTAAGTGGAAGTAAACCCTTGTGTTTATATGTTTAACAAAACTCCTCTTTTTAATTTTTCAATTTAAACATTTAAATTGATTCAATTAATTGATTTATTCAATTTTTTGAATTTCAAAGACATTGGCTTGTGTGGTAATAAAATAAGACAAGTCTTATTTTATTAAGGGGTTTGTTGTGCGTGAAGGCTTGGGAGAAATTTCTCAAGGTCTTGAAGTTCTCCTTCCTCGACGAAGAACGAGAAGAACGCCGACCTCTGATGAAGGTCGACAAGAACACTGAATCCTCGGATATCGACGAAGCGACGCCAACGAATCTTTTCTCAACGACGCGACGATCCTCCTCCCGTGACGCCTCCTTCCGCGACGTGCAATCCCGCAACGAGCCTTCGTTCAACTACGCTCGAGGTACGGGATTTTTTTAATTGTTTTTTCGTGATTACTTCCACCGACATTCTTCATTTCAAATTGGGCCACCTGTTATCGCAATAACGGGAGGAGGTCCGACCGCACGAACACGGCTGACCCCCCTCTCCCCTTGGTTGTTGATATTGTTTGCGTCACGAGCAAGGCAACGCGGTCCCGAAGCACTGCGCTGGAAATATTAAAGGAAGGGCGGAGAAGCACGGCGTCGTCGTGCCGCGCCATTGAAGACGAACTAAACAGTGGCGTCGTCGCGCCGCGCTGGAGAACCACAAAGGCACCACAGCTAGGTCGGGGTCGCGGTGCAGTTGCACCGCGCCGTACATACTAAGGCCGCGGCCAAAGGCTGCGGCGGAGCAGGGAACGGCGGACGGTTTCCGGCCGCCAGTGTCGGACAGGGGGACGGGACCGCCCCGGTCCCATGGCAGCAGCAGCCGGCCAGCCAGTGGGGGCTGACAGGTCAGGGGGAACTGTCGTGGGTCATAACCCCCGGCTGGCCTGCAGGAGCACCCCCCCACATGGGGGCCGCGATTTCACAAAGCGGGGGGCATCGCCCCCCCCCCCATCGCTCGGCCGTTACGGTCGAGCCGCCTTGCCACGCTGGCCAGGCCGAACCGCCTGGCCGGGCCGTGCCCTAATGAGCCGGACCCATACCCGGGTCATGTCGACCCGGTTCGGGCTGACCCAGGGTGTATCAGGCCGGGTCGGATCGGGCCCGAACCCCCTATTCCCGAACCTCTTCGGTATTTTGCCCATAACTTGGGCTGTGGACCTCTGATCGACACAGCATCAGCTACGATGTGATCCTTGGATCAAGACAGTCGTTTCGGTATATTAAACACAAGGTCTTGAAGAACTTTGAGTTCTGCCGGGTTGGATCGTACACGAAACCAACCGGGTCCTCAGAGCGGAAACGCTTGTATCTTGTGTTCCGGACGTCCGATTGATGTACTGTCGACTTTATTGGATTCCTCTTAGTGAGACGGACCTTTTGGCTTACTCCGCTCGCGGTTTAGACACAATAGGAGTACAGTCGGGTTGGTTTTGACTTAAAAACCAACCAGGCCCTGGGACAAAAAAGCCAGTAACTCTCAGAACGGGCGTCCGATTGACGCGCCGTCTGTGACGTTGAGTTCCTGCTAAAGATACGGAACTTTTGGATACATCAACTCAGGAGTATGTTTCAGTTGATGTATCAGCCCTTCGGATCGTGGAAAGGACCCTCCCGAATGAGCTTAATGTGTGCGGGAATCCTAGAACTTGATGCGACTGCGATGACGATGACGACTGTACAGAAATCCTCCGTGGATTCGACGGCGACGACTACAACACTCAGCGATCCTACGTGGATCAGTGCTACCGATCCTGTTTGGGTCAGATCCTATGCGGGTCAGCGCTCAGCGGTCCTGTGTGGGCCAGTGCCTACCAATCCTGTTTAGGTCAGATCCTGTGTGGGTCATTGCGGGGGTTAGTTACCTATCGATCCTTTGTGGGTCATTGTGGGGGTTAGTACCTATCGATCATGTGTGGGTCCGACGGCTTAGATGAATCAGTGGCTACATATGATCATCTCTATCATCTTACGAAGAAGTTTACCTATGTGATCTTAATATTGACTTTCAATCATTGTCTTCAATATGATTGACTTGCTTTCCTGTGTGGATTGTGTTGTGCTATCCTGTGTGGACGTAATCAAACATGGGCTCGGATGTTGGAGCCGAACTGGAATTGATGACTTAGGTATAACTATGGGCATATACCTAAGTAGTTTCGAATGTTACTTCGTGATTGTATCTTTCCATTGTGGATTAACCTTTGTGGATTCTGGGAGACCTTTGAGGGTCTCGGGGTCCCTATTGAGTATCTTATACTCACCCCTACACGGGCTATGCCCTCACTACGTTGTGTTGGTTGTAGACGATGAACAGCGCTGATCGTGGTTGAGGCTTGAGGAGCAGATCGGTACGTGGAGGTGGACCACTGGGCGGGACGTACACGGAGCGGACGGCTGGACTCGAAGAGCTGAGGTGGCTATCTGTACCCACCCTTCAGGTGAGACTTCTAGTGGATAGCTCGACGTTGCGGCTTTACTTTTCAGTTGTTGTACTTCCTTTTTCAGTTGTACTTTACTTTCAGTTTGGGATTATATTCGGGCCTACTTACTTTACCGTACTTTCAATTGTACCCAGCATTACTTAGTGGTTTCTTCTTCTTTCTTACTTGCTTTTTGGTGTTTGTTTACTTTACAAAGGCAATGCCTTCCCTTTTTAACGGGAATTATGCCTTGGTGCTAGTCGCCAGCCCCTGGCCTATGGAAGGAGGGCTTGGGGTAGTCACGGAACGGGCCCCGAGGACAGGTCGTGACATTACCTCGGATAAGTTTTCTAAAAATTCCTTTATAATAATAATATCCTAATATTTTTATGTTGCACTAATTTCATTAAACATTATAAATATCAAATGTAAAAGATCGATATCAACGTAAATATTCATTAAAGAGACTAAAACCCCAATTTTAAAAATAATGTATGAAAATCATTAAGTCACATAATATAATTTTAAAAGATAATAGGTTCAATATCAAGTTGATAACTTTTCAAATATACTTTATATTAAAAAATTCAAAGATATTTTTTTCTGCAAATAAAGACATGATCCAAAACATATATTGTTTATAGATTACAACAACAAATATGGGTTTCCACACTAATATATACCATATTCCATAGTTCTCATGGGATTATAATTATGAAGGAAATTTTGTAAGAGTATATGGGTACTAATAAATGCTCTACATGATATTTGCAAAAAAATATTAACAAAAAAATTTGGAAAAAACTCAAGTTTAATAAAAGAGAGTGATATAGAGTTATGTGAAAGAAGGATGTAGAAAAAATTCAACGATCAATTCTTATTCCAATTTCACATCTCTTCATGGAATCTTCCATCAGTTCTATGATTTTATTTGAAAACATTATGTCATTATCAGAACATATCGTGAGGTGAAAATGAAAAATGACTATCATATGGTTGATAATAATGAGCTATTTCTTGTTTTTTCACATATAAATACATTATCTTAATTCAGTTATAATAAATTTATATATTGTGAGCTATCCCATAAAAATATCAATTTTAAATCGACCATTTTGAATCCTCTTACTCGGCATGAAATATAGTTGAATTAAATGAATATAACCATTAACTTATTTTAGTGCATAATGTTAATTGGTTATATTATATTAATATATAGTTACCACATTATACTTGTTCACTTGATGTGTGCCATATAAGATAATCCATGATAGATCAATGATTTTCTGAAAACTCTTATTGTATTCCAATGATAGGTCTTTTGGACACTATATATGAACATTTTTATGATCCAATATATACATGATTCTAAAAATTATATTATGCTAAAATAAAATTGATCTGAAATATCACGATGTCATATAGATCCTGTAATAGTTTTCTAAAATACCAAAAAAATTATACATTCACATTATATCATCATACAGTCAATTAGAGTTAATGTTTGGTCTCTCCAATTCATTGGGATATCTTTTATAAATCATAGACCATATGGTCTATTAATAAATAGTATGGTCACTTCACCATTCCATGTGGTTAGTTAAAGAGTTAGAAATCCATTGAGGTTGGTAAAACAACCTATCATTTGATCCAATTGGAATTATAGTTTCTTTAATGCATATAAATTTTTTTGGTGGTTTATAGTCACTCTTAGATATATCATGTTTTTCTGAAATTTTCCATGTTGTCACTTTGCTACTTTGAAATATTTTCATCAAAGTTGATCAAATGATCATATAGTAAATTCATTTTATAAGGTGTATCTTTGTAATTTTTCGGAATTTAGCATCTTCATATTTATTCATATGGTCGATATAAATTCCTTAAGGATTCGTTTGAATATTATAATTGTTTTATTAATTAATGAATTTTTATCAAATCACAGTTGATTGTCTAGATTTGTAGTTGTTTTCAAAAATAAAAAAATATTAAAAATTTCTAAATAACCTTCTAAAATTCATATAACACATAATTTATTATAAATATATAAAAAAATATGACTAACAAAAGAAGTAATAGATAAACTAATCATATGATAGTTTTATTAAGAAAACAATAATGAGTAATTATCATATTATAATGATTTCTTTAAAAATGGTTAGGTTATTCATATCACGTAAAATGATGTATCTAAAACAATACATTATATACAATAAATATGTAGTAAACTATTTTTATTCTAAATAATTAGAACAATTCTTTTTTCCATAAAATAAAATATCATAATAGAAAATTACAACGAAATTTATTAAACAAATTATAGAATCCATGGAACTAAAAAATTAAAGGAAATATACTAATCAACAACATATGGGAGAATTAATAAATAATAAAAACCATGTATAAGAAAACATTCAATCAAATTTTAACTAAAGTGATAATCATGAATGGCAAAAAAATGTGCACAATCGATCAACATGTTTGATGTAATATAACCGTCGTAACATTTGTTTGTATCCAACACGAACTAATTGAAGTGAAAAATCATATATTATGGTAAATCTATAAAATGGTATAATAGATATAGAATTGTCCTAGACTATTGAAACATATGTATTTATACATACATCAAGAAACATTTAATTTTTCATGGAATAAGAAATGAAGACGAGTTAACAAACAATAAAGAGATATAAGTATCCTAATAGACACATAAATATATATATACAAGCATATATATAAAATAAGTTTGAACCATAAGCATTTACACACCTCTAAAAACTCTCTTACCTCAAATACACCAATAAATTCCATTATATTGATAATTTCTAATACTAGGAACTATGCAATATCAACCAAAAGGTTTATTCCTCCAGGATACATTATTTTGAGAAAAAACCATAATGAGAAAAAAAATACTCATAGTCATTCCATAGAAATTATTTCCCATGTAACTATAATTAAAAAAAATTGAGAACGTTATAAAGATAAAAATAATTACATTTCATTTTAACATTTATTTAAAAGAAACCATTACACCACCATTATTTGAATAGCACTTTTTAAAATTTATAAGATGATCAAAACATACATCATACATCTAGTTAAATAATAAAACATTTAACCAATTTATCAAAAAAAGGATTTTTTGGTAGTTGGATATCAAATTAAAACATATTGTTTTGATATAGAAAACATTATATTCATTTTAAAACAAAATAAAAAAAATCCTTTAAAATTACCATTAAAATAAGTAATACTATCAGTAGTCATAAAAATAAGATTTCAAATAGAATATAATAAGCGGTTATAGAATGAATGGATTTAAAATGGGAAAACCATCATTATTCTTGTCACATCCAAACCAGGGTGATTTTTAGTGTACAATACAAATAAATAAACACACACACACACAAAAACCTATAGTCTAGTATATAAGGCCATATCCCACCCCAAGTATAACCCATCAAACTAATCACTTTTTTATATTTTATTTCCTTCCATAATTCCTACATACAATTAGGCCCATTACGTGGAAATAATTACCATTTAATTTCCTAAATATCTGGTGTTCCATGTTTCCTATATCATTTATCCAACATCAATTGGACTACATTAATTCTTGTAAAGGACATGTTTCATTATTATACCACTTCCTTCCAACATCATTATCTATGTCACCGCAAAGATAGTACTATAATATTACCTTCAATCATTAGGGTATAATTGTGGAGCTCTTGGAATAAAAAATCATGAATGAAAAATGATTGGCCCTTTATTAAAGAAAATATATGTTTAAATTATGATAATGTCTTCCCGAGGTCATCGTATCTTTACCAAGACAATAAATCAAGGAAATGTGGAGGTGATCTAATATAGTTATGTTACAGTATAGATTACGTTGAATTTTATGTTTTAAATATTATATAACCCCAATGGATTTAAATTTTTTTGAAATTAGTGTGATGAGGAAACATGTCGATCTGGTAGTCTATTGGGAAGAGTAAGTTTGTCTTTTATTTTAAATTATTTTCATTATTGAATTATCAATTAAAATTTCGAGTATTTGGGTAGGATTTATAGATTTTTCATGAATTTTTGTAAATGTTTCATTAATCAATCACCCACTACTAGTCATGACTTAGAAAATACATGTTTTGGTTGCATGGTTTTACAATCGATGTAAGAATCATTTAAAATATCTCTATTTAAAATTGGACGTCACATACATTATTTCAAGATTGTTATAACAAATCATGATCATGTATCTAAATAACTAAAATTTTAATTTTTAAATGAATATTTATTTAAATCTTAAAAAAATATAAATAAAAAATATAGATAAAATTATATGGAAAATCATAATTAATGACTAAAAACTCTATCAACCATATTTAAAAATTCCCCTTGAATTCTTTTAAAGATTTATTTGGTCATTAAAATGATCGAACATCATTGTATTAATACAAGAATTAATAATAAAAACCATGAAACCCTATGATCTCCACCAAGAAAAGGACAAAGACATCATCTATTAAAAAAAGCACCAACATTAATCTTTCTCCAAAGAATCTATAATTTCACAATAAAGTATATGATATGTATCACCGACATACCCTTTTTATTGAAATTGATACTAAAAAATTTACCCTAAAACACTATATTTTATAAAAATAATTGATTTAAAAATCATTGAAAAATTTAATATCAAGTGGCCATCTAGTTTATATATTTTAGAATTAGTACAAATCACTAAATAAATATTATTTGGTCATCAAATAAAATGAGAATAATATTTACATATTATAAGAATCTAATAAATTTGTAATGATTAATAACCATCAACAAATTTTTATCCACATGAGATCCACTAATTTTATTATGATACATAATATATTCTTTCATAAACTATGAAAATTCAAACATAATTAGGGGTTAGGAAAAACACTCAGTAAGGGTACATATAATAATAATTAATAACATGAGATCTATGAGGAAAAACATGATATCATGGTGATGATAGTCCTTATAATTGTTTAATGGAATAAACATATGATATAATTTATACATTGAATAATAAATATTCATTAAATAAGAGCATATAATCATATGAATATGGAATCTACACCAACATGAAGTCATAATCATGAGTCCATGCTCCTTACCTCATTTAAAAATCATAGTTATCATTGATAATTACCCACCACCAATTTTTTCTAGGGTAACTTCCAACTCACCATGATATCTAATGTGTTAGAAAAAGTACCTAATGCATTGGAATACTACCTTTTTCGGTACCTCATTGACATAAGTAAATTAATAAATATGTGTTCTACATGGATGCATTAAATATATTATAAAAACCCACATGAATAGAATGGGTTTTATATCCTTTTTAATTGGTACCCTTTTATGGAAATAATAATTCCAACAATTTTCATATCTTGAAAAACCCAGTGAAATTAAATTGTTATAAAATGAAATTAAGAAAAATTATTCACAAATAGAATCAATAATGATGATTTAGAATATGTTTTTCATGACTTACAGGCAATGTATATATCGTTTTGACTAAATTTTCCCAATCAATTTATCTATTTGGAATCTTGGTGAATAATGTTCAATCAAGTAATAAAACATAGGTAATTAAGAAGTCAAATTCTTTTGAAGTGAATCATTTTTTTAAATGTATTATATAGACTGAAAACAACATTCTAGGATAACGAAATAGTTATAAAAGATGATTTCATAGGAAATAATGATAATTAATGTGGATGATATAATATTAATAATACCCTTGATGAATTATATGACTGTGATGAAAAATGTTCATAAGAATTTTATAATTTTATTAGAAGATATGTATTTCCCCTCTCCTTTAAATGAAATCATAATAAAAAAATTATTAATCAATGGGAAGAATAATTACCTTTTAAAAACCTGAATGAGTAGAGATGGAGTCTCTTATTAATTGAAAAATGTGGCAAAAAAATAATTCACAAAAAACAATGTAAAGGAGATTTCATCCAAGGAAAGTGACTAGTGTGGTAAAAGGTAAGATATTTGGATGAATTATCCCTAAAAGAAAGAGAATATCTCTCTATATAAGTTTATGTACATTACTATATATGTTGTTTCAATTATAGGATATTTGATAATCTTCTATTTGATATTTCTGTGGTTGGTCACAATAATATATTTTCCATTTTCTTCTCGCACAATAGGATAGATTTGATTGAGATGGTTTCTGAGATTACAGATTGTGGTGAGTTAATATATGCCTTGATTATTGATGGGGATGATTATTCATTTATCCAGTGATAGATTTTGTGTTCAAATCTTGTCGGTGTTTGTGATTTCCTCAGCATGTGTTGTTGAAATGCAACCAGACATCTCATAATTCCTAGGGTGGGGAGAAATGATAGGCTATGTTCCGACAACAAAAAAACGTTTTTTAATGTCCATAGATCACTTGAATGCAAACCCTATGCCAGAGACAGGGGATACTCAGTATGGTGGGGTCTTATGATTATTTTTTGTGGCAATATTGGTGGCTTCTTTGTACCGATGGTAGCTCTTTGATAACAGAGAGTTTCATGTGGGATCCTAGAAGAGAAGATCTTCTGATGGTCGACTGTGTTTGGCCTAGGTTCCTGGTGTTCCCTAAGGGTTGAATATGATCATGGTTATGACCTCGAAAATAAGTTGACCCGTTTTTATTTTGGGGTCATAGAGTCTTAATGTTTTTGGGTCATTTTTTAGTTTGGGGGTATTTTTTGTTCCACATTGTTGTTTTATTGTAATTTATCTTTTCCTAATAAATTTTTGGGACTGTGAGATAAAACTCATGGGCTTAAGCATTTGGAGTAAAATGTAAAATGATTTTCTTTAAAAATATTTTTAATGAAATTAATTATAGTATAAAATAACATTAAAACACTCTTTAGAGATAAAATTAAAAAATATTTATATTATTTATTGGAAATAAATAATTTTTTTTGTGAACAACGCTATATGAAAAGTAAAAAATTAATTAAAACCATACTGTGAAATATAAATTATAAATATAATAATAAACATTCATTTTAAAATAGTTGAATATAATGTTGAATTTCACTAGATTTGGAATATATTTGGGCTATAAATAACATAATAATAGTTAAAATGGACATGGATAAAAAATATACTTCAGAATTTATTACAGTTAATAATTTCAAATTATTGTCTTTATATTTACATACCGTGTTTTTTAACTGAGTTAAAATACGAACTTTTTCGAATTTTTTTTGGTTTATCAATGGGTCGTTTTTTTAAACTAAACTCCAGAATTTTATTTTGAGTGTTAAAACTGCTAAAGGTGTCATTTTTTGGACTTTCGTAATTACTCTATAATATTAGCGGGTGTCTCAATGAATCTTGGGAACAACAGATCCGAAAAATACCACTTTAATGGAACCACATGGGCAACACATGGTTGTGGTCCATCCTATGGAGTTTACGATATTTAATAAATTATTTAATTTAACTAATGAAAATTATATGAGATATTGAGATTAATGAAAATAATTTAATAATAATAATAATGAATTTATAATTATTATTATTTTGGTTTTTTAATTTAATGAATGATAAAGAATTAATTAAATGATGGTTGACAAAATTAATGTGGATTTGGGGTTTATCAAAGAACCGTTTTAATTAAATAAATATTTTCAGAAATTTTAAAGGACCTTTTATTATTAAATGGAAGAATGTGAAAATAATAATAATTTTATTATTATTATTATGGTTTAATAAATTATTTTGATGATTTGAGATTTTAATTTCATGTTTAACGAGTGGATCATTTATGATAATTTAATGTAGCTTTTGAGCTTATTAATGAAACGTTTAATAATATGAGGAGTTTTCGGATTTAAAGAAGAATTTTCATTAAATAATGGTGTTGGGTTTATCAAAGGATTCAAAAATAATAATAATTAGATTATTATTATTTTAATTTTATGAATGTAATAATTTTTATAATTATGGAAATTAAATTAGCGGTTATGGGTTAGTGTTTTTATCATATTAATGATATTGTTATAAATTAGGGGTATGAGATTTATAGAAATGAATGTTGGAATAATAATAATGATGATTTCATTATTATTTTGTGGTTATTTATTTAAATAATTGTTAAATGAATATATTTATCAATAGGGAGTTTCATATTTAATCATGAAACATTTATTAAGAGATTACTAAATAAAGAAGCATTTTTAATTAAATGGGTAGATTTTCACCTATTAGATAAGTTTCTAATGTGTATAATAATAATAATAAAATGATTATTATTATTTTAATTAATAATTTTAATTAAATAGATTAATTTAGGAGAAAATGAAAATAAAAAAGGGAGGCGCGACCCCCCATGTTTCTCCTCCTCCATGCACGACGCAAAGCATCTCTGACCTCCTCTTCCGCACGAACCTCCTCCCCATGACTTCCAGAAGCACACAACCCCTGGAAGACCCTCCATACAGCAACACAACACCCAAGAAGAGCTCCTGCAGCGTGCTACCCCCATGGCGCGACCCCCCTCCGGGCAGTACCCAGAGGTGAACCACCCCCTCTCCCGAACTTCATTTTGCGTGTGATGATTCCTCTCAGAATCGTCACGAATCATGTCCACCTCATCAAGGTGAGTTTGTCTGCATATAACTCGTGCTCTTCATCTACCATTTGACTTCACTCTCTTTCCTTGATTTCTTGGCAGAAACCTTACGGTTCTGGTTTAATCTGATCGTTGTGTTCATCTATTTTTAGGATATTCAAATGTTGACTTGGGACCCATTGGTCATTAATCTATCATTCACTACCATGTGCGAGGAGTACGACCTCGAATTTTTTGGCCTCCATTGGTTCTGGTAAGCCTCAAAACACGCTTTTTAGTTTTACACTGGTTATATTAAGGGCTTTTAATTTCTTTGTGAGTCTGCAGGATCATGTTAGAGGTGTGTTGTTCATAACTACATTGATTCTAGGTACTGCTTTAATATATTGATTTTTTATCAATGTAGACAATGAGTGCATGCACACACACACACACACAGATATATATATATATATATATATATATATATTTATATATATATAAAGGTGTGTGTTCATGAGACTACAGACCAGTTGTAGACTGGTTATCGCCAAGTACTTTAAAATGTTGTGGAATAAAAATGGTGCCACCCCGAAGTAGGGTCCCAAATCACTAAAAATTTATTTAAGAATTATTTTCTTTCTTAAATAATTAGAGAGTATTAGCTTCCTTGATTTTGGAAAAGCTAAATTTTCTTTAAATTATTATTAAATATAATCTCCTACTTAGTAGAAATTTCATATCATGTTTGTTGTGGTTTGGCTTTTCATATGATATCTTGTTGGTGCTGATACATGATATGACGAGCATGACATTTTTTGATGTTATTAAATGATACCGCCAGGTGAGATAAATGAGGACTTGATCATGTGTTGGTTTTAAGAATGTATTGAAAATTGGTTTGAACTGATATGATTGTTTTTTTAAATGATTTGAATAATGATTGTTGAGTAATATAGCAATTAATTGATGAATTAATTATCTAGTCATGTGTCTGAAAATTTGGGTCATTTACTGAATATTGAGAATATAGACTATTTTGACATGTTTTAAATATAAATTCGAAACTAGTAATCATTAATGGATGGATTAATTATTAGCAGATAAATAATAAATTGTAATTTAATTAATGAACTGGTTTAAGAGATGTGAATTAATTAATAAATTATTGAATTAATTAATTTTCATGAATTAATTTAAGATTGTGAATTAATTTGATTATTATGACTTTTGGACAATAATAAGTTTGGTTTTATTTTTATTTTCCATGCCATCTTTTGTTTAGGATGGTGTGATTTAGAAATATGATATGCCATGTGATATGGTTGCTAAATATGTGGGACTTGTTCATCATGTTTGATTGAGATGTTTAAAACGTGCGTGTTAATTGTTAATGTCTTGGATGAAACACTATTTTAGTGGGAATGATTAATCTTTTTAATGATTTGGGATATTTAATTAGAATAATTAATTGATAATTAATTATTAGCTATTGAGATGTTGTATGGTTAATTGATTGTGTAATTATTTGACGGGATATTTATGTTGTTAATTAGTTGTTCAATTAATTAATTTATTGGATTAATTAATTAATTAATTAATTAATGGATGGTTTTGGGGTGTTAGACATGGTGTTATACATCAATGATAAATATATATGTATGATTGATAAATGGGTTTTGAGACAAGTGCTGAATCTCCAAATACTCACGGGGTGCTAGACACGGTGTTCTACACCAATGATAAATATATTTGTATGATTGATAAACGTGTTATGAGATGTTGACTAAAGCTCCAAATACTCATTAGGCACTAGAAATGGATTTCTATACAAATCTTGCATGAAAATATACTTTTATGGTACATGGACTGATTCTCTAAATACCCATAGGTTGTGAGATAAGGACTGATACTCTAAATACTCATGAGGGTGCTAGACCTGATGTTCTACACCCATTTATTGACTTTGGATTGTGGGCCTAATTGGTCAAACATGAAATGAATTAATGGTTAATGAAAATTTTTGTGACATAATGATTTGTGAATTGAATATGAGAAAGGGTTCAGACTTATTAAAGAATTGGGTGATTCACTATTAGTGGACGAACCCTGGAGGGAACAACTATTTTTAGCTAATGGGCTAAATTATAGTATATGAAAGAATAAATTGAATATCTTATGACATGTTATCTAAGACAAAGCACAATCTAGAATTTTTCCTTAAGTTTGATTACTACGACGATCTTTAGAGACATTTGTGGTGAGTGACTTATATGGGTGATGTCGGGCTTAGGCCAGATCTTGAGACTTTCATAATTTAATAAGATTTGAATAATTGATAAATGAAAATGACTATGTAATGATTTTTGAGTATGAATTACAAATGTATCATACAGGTTCAAACATTATATGAGGGATGAAGAAGTTACATGGGTATATAGTTACATTATACTACAAAATTTATTTATGAATGCTTTCACACTGTTTAAATTATTTATTTAATGTCTGGATTTTGGGTAGACACTGGTGGTCCTGGCCTACTGATATTTATATCTCACAACCTACTCGGGCCGCCACTGCACTGGGGTACCCGATTCGATTCTATTTGGTTTTAGGATTGTGTTGTTTGCATTTACTTAGGAGATAAGAGAAGAGGACCGAGCGGATACTCAGGAATCATGAGGAGACCACCCTCAGGGCTTTGAGTCATTGTTTATTTTTTTTATTGGAATGTAAAGGATGATGTTTTCTTTAATTTTTTCTATTTTTGTATCGTCAACATTTCATGCATGCACCTACTGTATAATTGGCGTTGGCCATTTGTTTTGTACAAGACCTATAAAAACTGACTTCTACTGCTTTAACATTTATTCAAATGCATCCTCTATTTATTATCATTGTCTATTGTTAAACTCTAATATGAGGGTATAGTATCCCCAATTAATATTCATAGACCCTCACTACTAGTCAGCAGCCTCTGGAATACAGGGAGATGCTCTTCAGGTCATGTGGCGACCGGTCCGACCACCATTTTAGTGGTCAGCTGGGTCAAGACGTTACAAAGTGGCATGAGATGAGGTTCCTTTAATTTTTTATTTCTATTTTGGATTATTAGACATGAGAATAGGTCAGTTCAAGTGCTTGGGTTAATAGCCATGATTGGGACTGATCACCCCATGTACTGGAAATTACAAAGTGGCCAAGGATGAGAATTTATGTCTGTAATATTTGAGGTTACGATTGATATGATTTCACCTTGAGTGACTGGTGTATTTTGTGCTTCTTATTGATTTTGAGAATTTTGAAAAAAATTGTCTTGGCCTGATAGGGGAAGGATGTTTCATACATGCATCATCATAGGTATATTGAAATTCACATGCTGCGCATGTAACATTCCATGTATTGGTATTAGTAGGATGCCTACTAATTTGAATTGTGTGCCTTGGGTGAAATTCCATGTTTTGGTCCTCTTTAGCATGCCTCTCTAGATAGCATGTTTTAGTGATAGATTTAACATGCTTGGGTGATTATATGTCATACTGCCTCAGTTATTATCATGTTTTGTTGTCATTCCATGCTTCTTTGTATTAGCATGATGTAGTGTTACTACTTGTGATAACATGCTAGAGATGTTTTGATGTGTTAAAGGTATGCTAAAGTTAAAATGTTAAATGAATATTGATTGTTATAATAAAGAACAAAATGCCACCAATAAGGTGTATGGGAACCTTATCGATTGGAAGATGGACACCCATGTGTTTGGACCTCTTACAACCAAAGTATGTTTGAAAATGGTTATATATATAAGACTATAGAGTTTTGATTGAAATGAACTGTGGTTGGGTCGGTTTCTAAAGAATCGGGATTGAATAAATGAGACCCTCAGAGGTCGCCTTTTTTGTAAAAGGAATTTAAATGCTAAAATTTATTGTTTATATTTTGATAACACTATATATGAAATGATTAAAGATGTTTTTTGTTATATCATGTCTTTTTTGCATGTGGGGTGTTGATTGAAAACCAAGTGACTTGATGTGAAAAGTACATCTGTTTTTGTTTAAATTTATTCAAATGATAAATGGTTTAAATGAATTAATTAAAATGTCTAATATGGGGGCTTTTGAACATAATGATTTCAGTTTTTCGGGACCAAGAGAGAGGGTCGAAGTTTATATTTCGTAAGGGGCTAACTCATGGTAGGTAGTACCCATAGAATGTTCTAGGCTATTTAAGTATGTTTTTTCCACTTATCGGCAAGGCTTCATGGTACTTGGGTGTTATGACAGGCTGATAGGTTTATTCAATGACTTTTATGATCAATGTTTGATGTGGTGATCGTGGGTCGAAGAATGTCACATGCATGCATAATGTGTTCTGAAATAGCACATTGTTGAGTGGATAATCTTTTATTTTAACATCATGGAAAATCCTTGGGTGGGTAGTGTTGCATCATTTTCAATAAACGTGTTGGTAAGAGATGCTGAGTTTTTAGAACATAATTTTCTTATAGTAGTTCGAATGATCATCTCAATGACCTTGGTTTTCTCTTAATGTGATGTTATGAATACGATGTGCATGTCACCTATCTTTACCTTGTCATGGAGACACTATAATAGCATTTTAATTATTCCACGCTTAAGATTAAATGTCTTTGGGCATGATGATAGGTTTTTATCTGGGTAGTATGCGAGAGGCATGGTTTCTTTTGTATACTCCTTCATTTTTGTTGGGGCACAATTGTTTTTAAAATAGCCTTGCGATGGATTGACATAGAAATTTTACCAGAGGATGGGTAAGTAAATTTTCATACATGCAGATGGTTTTGGTTTAGTTTTCAAGGCACATTGTAAAATAAAGGGAGAATTTGGGTTTTGGGTTTGTGGCGTCTTTCAAGGGAAGCATGTGCAACCTGTTCTATTGATTGCTCAAGATTCAACCATTTTCCTTGATGAGGATCCTCTAATGGCCTTAGATATAAGCTCAGTTTTGATGTTTAATCTATAAAGTGAGCATTGAATCTAGTATTAAAGTCTTAAAAGTTGGGCTTTTAGAGGTTTAAAGGTGGATTTGGTGTTGGGAATGAAACACATTAGTTCTAACAAGATTAAATGACCTTGGTAGGTCCATTGTTTTAGTAGTGGTTCTCAATGGCTTCTCGGGGATGAGAATTTTTTTAGGTGGGTATATTGTAATGTCCCTTGTTTTTTAACTGGGATAAAATAATAAGGTTTTCAAAGAAAAATGGTTAATCAATGGTTTTTTTTCATACTGAGATCCGAAATTTTATTTTAAGTGTCAGAATAGCTAAATGTGTTTTTTTTACTTTCATAATCACTCTATAATTTTAGCAGGTGTCCCGATCTGTCTTGGGATCATTGGATCCAAAAAATTCCACTTTAATGGATCTGCACGGGCAGTGCATGGTTGCGGTCCAACCTGTTGTGTTTACCCTATTTACTAAATTATTTATTTTAATTAATGAATTTTATATGAGATATTGTGATTAATTAAATAATAATAATAATATTGAAATCATTATTATTATTGTTTTTGTTTAATTAAATGAATGATAAAGAATTAAATAAATGACAGTTGAAGAAATTAATGTGGATTTGGGGTTTATCAAAGAACCATTTCAATTAAATAATGAGTGTCAGAATTATTAAAGGACCTTTTATTATCAGATGGAGGAATGTGATAACAATAATAATGTTATTATTTTTATTATGGTGTCATAAATTATTTTGGTGCTTTGAGATTTTAATTTCATGTTAAAGGAGTGTATCATTTAGGAAAATTTAATTTTGCTTTTGAGCTTTTCAAAGAAATGTTTAATAAAATGAGTAGATTTAGATTTAATGAACCGTTGTCATTAAATAGTGGTGTTAGGTTTATTAATGGTTTTGAAAATAATAATAATGATATTATTTTTATTGTAGTTTTATGAATGTAATAATTTTTATTATTATGTAAATTAAATAAGGGGTTATGGTTTGGAGTTTTTATCATATTAATGATATTGTAATAAATTGGGGGTTTTAGTTTTAAATATATTAATGTTGGAATTACAATATAATTGATGTTATTATTATTTTTGTGATTATTTAGTTAAATAAATGTTATAATAATTTATTGATCAATATATTGTTCCATATTTAATTATGAAACGTTTATTAGAATAGTAATAAATGAAAAGGAATTTTTAATTAAATGGGTAGTTTTGAACTTATTAGATAAGTGTTTAATGTGTATAATAAAAATAATTATTTGAGTATTATTTTTTTAATTATTACATTCAATTAATTTGATTAATTTTTAGAAATAAATAAAAAAATAAAAAGGGGAGGTGTGACCTTCAGGTGGAGAGACCCCCCATGTTTCTTCTCCATGTGTGACATAGTGTATCTCCGGCATCCTCCGCATGGCCCTCCTCCCTGGGACCTCCAGTAGCGCGCAACCCCTAGGAGACCCTCCTTGTAGCAGCACGACACCCAGGCAGTACTCCTGCAGTGCGCGACCCCCATGGCGCAACCCCCCTCCGGGCAGTACCCAGAGGAGCACCACCCCCTCTCCCAGACTCCACTTTTTGCACGATGATTCCTCTCAGACTTTTAACAAATCTTGTCCACCTCATCAAGGTGTGTCGGTCTACATATAAATCATGATTCACATCAACTATTTGACTTCTCTATCTTTCCTTTTTTGCTTGACATAAACCCTAAGGATCAATGTTAATTTGATTGTTGTGTTCCTCTATGTTTAAAATATGTGAATGTTGACTCGGGACTCATTGTTCCATAATCCAACATCCAACACCAAGGGAATGGTCAATGGTCTCAAATTATTTAGCCTTTGTTGGTTCAGGTAAGCTTCCAAACCCACTATTTAGTTTTTCACCAGTTATATTAAGTCCTGTTAATTTTTTATGAGTCCATGGTACCATGTTAGAAGTGTGTTGTTCATTACTACATTGATTCTATGTACCGGTTTAAGATATTGAATTTTACTGATCAATGTAGACAATGCACACACACACACACACACACACACACATATATATATATATATATGAAGGTGTTTGTGCATGCGACTGCATACCAGTTGTGGATATGTTGCCACCAATTACTTGGAAACATTGTGGAATAAAAAATTTTCCACCCTGAGGTAGGGTCCGAAATCTTTATCACATTATTTATAAATTATTTGATTCTTTAAATAATTATAGAGTATGAGTTTCCTTGATTTTGGAACTGAAGAATTTTGATTAAACGATGACTAAAGATAAACAACAATTTAGTTGTCATGTCATATCATTCTTGTTGTGGTTTGATTTTTTAAATGAATTCTTGCTGATGATGATATCTGATATGAAGAGCATGACATTTATTGATGTAGTTAAATGATACCGCCACATGATATAAATAAGGACTACATCATGTGTTCATTTTAAGCATGTATATAAAATTGGGTTGAAGGTAAATGATTATTTAGTTAAATTATTTGAATGCAGATG
This sequence comes from Viscum album, assembly GCA_963277665.1. NCBI lineage: Eukaryota > Viridiplantae > Streptophyta > Magnoliopsida > Santalales > Viscaceae > Viscum > Viscum album. The sequence continues at coordinate 1,551,660,829 of OY728161.1, read as the reverse complement.
GTTGAGTAATATAGTAATTAATTGAAGAATTAATTATGTAGTCATGGGTTTGAAAAATTGTGGCATTTACTGAATATTGAGAATATATAATATTTTGACATGTTCAGAATTTAAATTTGAAATTGGAAATAATTAATGGATGTACTAATTATTACATAATAAATGATCAATGGTTAATTAATTTATGAACTCGTTTAAGAGATGTGAATTAATTAATTAATTGTTGAATTAATTAATTTACATTTATTAATTTAAGATTGTGAATTTATTTGATTATTATAACTGTTGACAAATCATACCTTTGGTTTCATATTTATTTTCCATGCCTCATGTTTTTTTGGATAGAGTGGTTTAAAATATGATATTCTGTATGAGATGGTTGCTAAATATGTGGGCCTTGTTCATCATGTTTCACTTGAGATGTTTACGACGTGCGGGTTAATTTTTGAAGTTATTTATGAAACACTATTTTAGTGGATAGGTTTAGACTTGTTAATTATTTGGGATATTTAATTATGAATAATTAATTGAGAATTAATTATTAACTATTGAGATATTGAATGGTTAATGGATTGTAGAATTATTTGATAGAAGATTTATGTTGTTAATTTGTTTTTAATTAATAACCAGATTGGATTATTTAATTTATAAATTAAGTAATGAATGGTTTTGGGTTATTAGACATGTTTTCCTACACCAATGATAAATATATATGTTTGACTGAAAAACAGATTGTGAGACGAGGACTGAAGCTCCAAATAGTCACCGGGTTCTAGACATGGTGTTCTACACCAATGATAAATATGTATGTACGATTGATAAATGGGTTGTGAGACAAGGAATGATTCTCCAAATACTCATGGGGTGATAGACATGTCATTCAACACCCATCTGTCCTGAAAAATATTCTTTTTTGGGACATGGACTGATGCTCCAAATACACATTAGTTCTGAGAAAAATATTAACACTCCAAATACTCTTTAGGGTGCTAGACATGATGTTTTACACCCATTAATTGACATAGGATTGTGGGTCCAATTGCTTGTACATGAAATGAATTAATGGTTAATGGAAACTGTTGGGACATAATGATATGTGAATTGAATAAGATAAAGGGTCCAAACATATTAATGATTTGGGTGAACCTCTGTTAGCGGACGTACCCAGGAGAAAATCACTATATTTAGTGGAAGGGATTTGTTATAGTATAAGAAATATTAAACTGTATTTCTTTTGAAACGTTATCCAAGACAAAACACATGCTTGGATTCAATCTTTTCATTGATTACATAGATGGTCTTTAAAGACATCTGCGGTCAGTGACTTATATGGGGGATGTCGGGCTTAGGATGATTCTTGAGACTTTCAAAATTTAATGAGGTTTGAATACTTGATAAATGAAAATGGTTGTTTAATTATTGTTTAGTATGAATGAAAAATTTATTATACCAGTTTAGACACTAACTGAGGGCTGAAGAAGGTACATGGGTATTTAGTTACTTTGAACTGGTCACGTTACCTATGCATGCTTTCATACGGATTAAATTATTTATTAAATGTCTAGATTTGGAGTAGACACCAGTGGTCTCGGCCTACTGAGATTTATATATCACACCCTACTTGGGACTCCATTTCAGATTGGGTACCAGAGTAGATTTTATTTTGTTGTAGGATTGTGCTATTTGCATTTTCTTGGGAGGTAGGAGCAGAGGACCGAGCAGAAGCTCAATATACTCAAGGAGACCTCCCTCGAGGATTTGAGTAATTGTTTATTTATTTATATATTGGAATTTAAATCATGTTGTTTTGTTAACTATTTTCTATTTTTTATCATTGGCATGTCATGCATGCATCTACTTTTTAATTGGCGTTGTCTATTTGTTTTGTACAAGATTTATAAAATCTGCCTTCCACTGCATTAACATTTATTTGAATGAATCCTATATTTATTTCTATAATATATTATTGAACTTTGATATGAAGGTATAGCCTACCCATTTACTATCTGTAGACCCTTGCTGCTAGTCGGCAGCCTCTGACACACGAGGAGACGTGCTACATGTCATATGGGAACCGGTATGGCCACCAGTTTAGTAGTGAGCTGTGTCAGGATGTTACATTATATGATGTGTAATTCCCATAAATGGTGATATATTAATAAATGTATATAATATCTCGTGTAAAAATATACATATTCAATTTTAAATGTTTATTTTATGAAAATATTCCCAGAATATCATAATAAAAAATTTATTTAATGTCCCATAAGAAATATTTCAAGATTTTTGAAATAATTTATGAATTGATTATAATTTTAATGATATTGATAGGAAGAGAATTAGATTTAAAATGAACCTAAAAGAGCATGAATGAAATAAATTTTAATATCAATTAAAATTTGGGAAGTAAATAAACAATATAAAGTATAATTGGAATCTGATGAAAAACATGGCTCCATGAATGGGGTTTGGGATAAAATTTTGATACCATATTTCTTCAATTAGTTTATTATAATATGACAAACTACAGTTGAAAAAATAATAATAATATATTTCAGTGCCTAATTTATCCCAATATCACTTATATATTCATAAGATATAATTACTTACTAAATATATTCTATTTTCTTATAGTTTATTTTTATCATTGGGAGTTAATACTTTTAATTGTGTTGGACATGATTTCTAATACTATTGTTTATATTTGATCATTGAAACCAACTACATAATTCCAGGATTACCTATAATTAATTAATATTTATCACATTATTATTTTTAATATTCAAAATTCATTCTAGGATACATTTAATTATGACGGTTTTAGATGATGATGAAGAAAAACTTATTTTCCAATTTTTGAATGAATGAATATGATATATCATTAACATGATTATATATTGATATAATAACTCAAAATAATTTAAAAATAACTAATCAAACATTATAATTTTTCATTAATATTTATTAATATTAAATAATAATATTATATATAATCTTACATCATTTATCATGTATGTAGAAAAATGAAAATAATTATCTTTTGTAAAGATGGAATGAGTAAGAAAGGGATATAAAATGCCATTAATATATTATAAATAATATAATAAAAATTTAATATATATAATATATAACCATAAAATCATATCATATAACAATTAATGAAGGGTTTTCATAAAAAAATAAATTTATAGTTTGTGGAGGTTGTAGTTAACGAGTATGAATGATTAATGAGCCCATTTTAAAAGGAATGAACTGAGTGATAGTATATGAGAATTTGTCAATTTAGATTATTAATAATGATATAAATATAATATTAGTCATTAATAACAATATTAGGCCCATACTTGTTATTTCATTTAGATAAATAAGAAACATTATTCAAGGAGGTGGTATTCCACACAAGTTCTTGATTAAAAATATCATCACCTAACGAATGGATAGAATGAAGGTAAATATAAAAAAGTGATAATTTCAGAATTTTATAAGTTAAATGAATATTTTTTTAATAAGAATAATACTCATTACTGTCCATAATATTAAGTGATATGATAATATAAATGTGTAATAAATGTGGTAGAATGCACACAAGAAAAACTGATTCATTTATTTGACACAACAGATACTATTGAATGAATCATTAATTGTTTTCAAAATAATTAATAAAATTAAACAATATAGATGATACTATAATAATTATTTTAAAAAATTTCTAGAATATAGATAGAGGTATATTATAAAGAAACACTAAGTGGGGATTAATACCCATGTATGGAACCTTAACATTCCATGTATTTATCCTTCAAAATGTATGGTTAGGTTAATAATGTTGAAAAATGTGTTGATTCATGGGTTTGTATTATATAATTAAGAAATTAGAAAAAAATATTCTAGGAAGCTGAATGAATTTTTTTATCATGAATGGGTGTGATATCTCATGATTATAATTGAGAAAGAGTGAAATTTCCATGGAAAATAATATTATGTAAGGGGTATGATTTGAAGGAAATGAATGGTAGAGGAGTTAGGTGATGGTGTGATTTTAAGACATTTAGATGATACATTATATCCTAAAAAACTATATTTATATGTTTCAATATCCATGGAATATTTGGAATAATTGATCAACTATAGATTAATAATTTAAACACTCATTAATTATTTTTCAATATTTATCATGTCCAATAATTTATTAATTAAAAAATATATATAAACATATTATCAAATTATGACATGTTGATTCAATATTATGGCTAAATTTAAAAAATATAATTTCATAAATATTTTCAGTGAATATTTTATATTTGACGCCCTCACTATATAAAAAAATTTTAAATGTGTGTTTTTAAAGATTAAAAATATGTATAAGATAACATTTTTATGGTTACGAGTTTTCATTATAGTAATTGATTTAATAAAAATAAATACATGATTTTGTGACATTAAAACCAAGGCATAAAAAACTAAACTAAAATATTAATTAATATAATGAAATGAAATAGACCAATTTTCATTACTAATGTAATATTGTAAATTGTTTTTAAAATGTTTTCCATAAAATTTAAATGATCAATTAATATTTAAAATTGGATAATTTTTTTCAACATAATTTCATATTTTATCCCTAAAATGGTTATATAATTTTATAGGTAATTCGTATGTAATTATATAATCTTTCAAATTAAAATTTTATTATAAACCAAATTTGTGAATAAAAATCAATATTTTCAGAAATTTCTATAAAATTATTCTAAGAAAAATGTAATATTTTGACATAAAAATTAATGAAACTTTTATCTAATTATAATTAGAAAAATAATATATTTAAACATTAAAAGAAAAAATATGATTGTAAAATTATTTTATTTAAAAAGGCATTTTAAGTATTATGTGTTTTTAATACTATTGCAATCCAATCTTTTAATTTAAGGAATCTTAATATTTTCTATCATATATAAATATATCATAAGTTCTAAAAATTATATTTGAGTGATTATTATTTTTTATTTACTGATTTTTCATGACCATTATTTTATTTCAGTGATTAATGTTATAGAATATAGTATTTTTAAGGAAGAATATATTATTACTTAAATATGAAGATACTACAATCTCTAAAATTAAATATATTATGTCATAAATTTTATAAAAAAATAATCATGGATTTATAAAAGATATACATGGTGTATTATAAATTTTAATATGAAGTTTCCATATTAATATATTCAATATAAAAAGATGAAAAATATTCTTCTACTATCATGTTTCCAGATTGCTTAATTTTCATTCATAATAGAGTTTCATCATTTCCCCTCATTACATAAATATAACAACTTAAAATTCCTATGACACATTCCCTAATTGGTTTATTTATATATATTTTACATTAACGAAATTGTATCTTTTCCCTTCTTCCTTATCATTACATAAATTTTTATCGGACACCATCCTTCACTTTTTTATTGTGTTTTCAACTTCACATATGTTAACATTATTATTTAGATTTCCTAACAGTTTATTTAAAATTATAATTAAATTTATAACACCATATCTTGTCATAATAGATTTTGTGTTAGTAGAATCACCTAATTTTCCATTATATCCAATGTAATATTCCTTCTTTCCTGTTTCTACCCTTACATAAATATAGTTTTTTTGAGAATACTTAAATTTGTAATTTTATAAATGTAAATATAAGATATTTGAAAAAAAATCATAAATGACTTTACAAACATAACTTTTAAGTCTAACTCATAAACCTTGGTTTTCAATGGTTAATTTACTATTTGATTCTATAATCTTTTCAAATTTCATAACATCTTATGTCAAAATCAATCATAGTGTTTTGTAAACAAAATATGAAATAACCATACAATATCCCTAGGGAGTGTTTTTCTTGGTTCACTGTCTCGGTCCATTTATCATGAACTAGAATGATGACATAGATACTTTTGAACTACTCATTTGGGGGTTGAACCCCCTTGATTCATTTATTCCAAAACTATATCAATATTCTTGTATACTAATACTATTTTATTCTCATGGAAAGGACACCATTCTACTTTATGAAAATTTTATGATTTTATCTTATAATTAAACAAATACCAATTGTTATAACTAGTGTTATTTTATCATAATCCATGAAAACCTAACACATTAAACACATCAAACCTAATGTTTTATTGGTACATTTGTAACCAAGATCATTTTAATCTTAAGAACCCATGATTTCATTCATAAATTAGTAATCATCCGCAAACAATATCATCAAAACCCATTATTTTTTTTAATTATGATATGATACTAATAGTATTTCAAATAGAACCACGTTCCTAAGCCTGGTACTAATAAATTCTCCATAAATGAAACTCTTGAAGGTTTAATAGACATAATACGTTTTTCCAAAACCTGGGTAAATCGAAACATAAGATGTAATGGACTCATAAACTCAATAAGGGTAAACATAATAATAAACTGTTACGTGATATATGTGTATAATCACATGATATCAAAATGAGGATGATAATTATCATTTAATCATGGAATAAAGAGATTATATCATAATTTATATTATTAAAAAATGATCATAAAATTATTGAATGACAACATAACAATGTGGATTCAACATATTCATGATAGCACAAGCATAATTCCTATATCATTTCTTTATTATAATAATATAGTTTTATTATATGACTACCAAAACCCATATTTGACTAGGCTAGAATCCCAAAAACTATAACATATCATGGGCTAGAAACATTAAACTATGATTTAATGTGGAATATAATCCATGGTGAACCAATCACACACTAAATAAAGTACATATGTGTTCCACTTGGTTTCAATAAAAATTTTATAAAACTTATAGGAAATATAATGGGATTTATATCCATTAAATGTGGTTCCCTAATGAAGAATTAAAAATTCTATCAACATAAATATCATTATAAAACCTTAGAAAATTAATGGGTGTCTACTGACTTTAAGAATCATACTAGATAAATACCATTGAATAAAGGTTATTATAAATATATTGTTCATGAAAAAAAATTAATCGGATATAAATTTATATAATAATTTTTCATTTTAATTACTTTACTAGGAATCCTAGTTAAAAACATTCATTAAATAAAAAAACACTTATAATTTATAGAATAAATATATTAGATTAAAATAATTCCTATAAAAATCGAAGATTTTATTGAAAAAGTTGTTATGTATCATACCATATATGTAAATGTATTTTTCTAAGGTTTATATATAAATACATTGGATGGTATCATTTTAATGTTATTGTTGATGAAGTATACAATATGGATGATGAGTAATCTTAGAAACATTAAGAAATTATTATGGAATATAAGAAATTACCTTTTCACATTAAGGAAATAAAAATAGGTGATTTTATTAAACAAGGAATAAAATAATTTCCTTTATGAAACAGGATTTTTTAGAGAGTATGTCACTTAAGAAATGATAATGGATGTGGAAAAGAAAATTCCACATATAAATGAGTAAAAAATACGCATTCTTTTGAAAATATACCATGTATAAAGTCATAATGATATTTCATTAGAAAACATTTATATTGAATATCAAGACAAATGAAAATAAGTATAAAATAATCATAATTTCAGATATCTAAATAATTTATTACATTAAATTAAATGAATTATTTTATAAATTTTTAATTTAAAAAATTTAAAAAATATATAAAACCCATTTATAAAACAAATATCATAAAAAGTTTAAAAATATATTAATCTAAAAATATGATAATGTAAACATATAGGAAACTTGTAATGAAATTTGTTTGTGTTTTAGATCACACCATCATTATATAAAATGTGGACATATAATAAAAATAATATTAAAATATATTTTAGTTATTCTTACTAACAACATTATTTTTTTAAGGAATAACTTCATTAAAATTTATGAAATTAATGAAAGAAGTTATATTCATATTGAAAATGTAATTAGACTATTTTTATTTTTAGTCGAAGAAAAATAGACTTGGTTATCATAATCAAGATGTTTTCTTTCAACTCATGGTTAAAAATAAATATGTTGAGATTAAAATTATGAATTTGTTAATAATTTTATCAAAACCATTGGCGGATAATATTTTAGAAAATGAACCGCAAAAACAATGAATAACATTTCCTTTATGAAAACATAACAATTTTCCATCATATAAACCATTAAGAAGTAAAATTGGGTATAAGGTGATAGATGTAACAATAAACGGGGTTGGGATATAAATCCATTAATATATTTCTATTCTTAGTTGATCACACTCTGACTTCATGTAAAAAACCAAAAGTACTGATTCACTCATTTTATCATGAAATGTATAAGTAAAATTTTAATGTTTTTTGGTGGATTTTAATTAATATTCCAATAAGATTTATTATTTATATAATTTATGGTAAATACCATTTAAATAAACTCTATAAATAAAAATTATTAAATTTTTAGGTTTTGAATTACTTGTGAAATTTTACTAAGGATTAAATATTTTTATAAAAAATGGCCCTGCAAATTATAACTATAAATAAGTATTTCTGCAAGAAACTCTTCTATCCCAGAAGGGCCAGTAGGACATGAATTCCCACATGGAAGGCACATTCAAGCAATAGAAGTTTTGGACTAGTCATGCACATTACATTCATATTAGTTGGATCAAGTCCTATGGTCCCATATATATCTTTACAAACCACATGCGTGCATAATTGTGTTGTGATGGATTATCCATATAAAAGAAATATGGGAGATTGATTAAATGTATTTCATAATATTGTAGTGGAATATTAATCTAATTTTAAATGTGTGATTATTTATTTAAATATACTTTTCATATTTTTATATAAACACCGTAGTTTAATTTTTTAATTGAGAAACCAACCTTATATTGGCTTTTCTAGTCCAAAGATAACACGCCATCATTTGAAGACACCTTACCACAGATTTCATCTCCATAAAACACCATAGAAGAATATGAGGAATATTGATCTCATGAAAAATGACCATATCCAAGTTTGGGAATTCTATGGATCATATCCAAATATTATCGACAACACCATGAAACATATTATGTAGGTAAAAAAAATATATGACTTCAATATTATATCAATTTCATTTGGTTCATTTATGGAGAGTTTGTTTTTAGAATAGTTTTGTAGTTTTAAAACAAGAGAAACATTGCTTCAAAGAAGATTTAAGGTCTGCTATGTTCTACATTGTTGTATTTTACACTCCCGATGGAGGTTCTCAACATGTTGTTTGTGTTTTAGTTGTGACATTGAGGTCAAGAAATTTACATTTCAATGTTTTGGAGGTTGAGTAACAGCTATTCCATGGGAGAAGTTGATATGACTTAATATTTTATAAATTTATTCAAATTATAATGTTTCTCGTTCTGTAGATGAAGGTATCTACAATTTCAGTTTCCAAATCAGTATTACTGAGTTTCCATCTACCAAGAGGCTTCACTATTGTTTATACATCATGGAGGGTTACAAATAAGTAGTGGGAAATATTTTAAAAAATATGTATTGAAGAAGCTACAACATGGATTCTTTTTTTATCTTAATCTATGCAGTTCCATGCAATATAGAACAACATTTTTCTATAATTACTCTCTCCACACAAAAATATATATTTTTTGCTAGAATATTACATTTCCCAATTTTATAAGATTTATCAAATGAAAATATTAAAAAATAAAAAAATATAAACATTAACCATATATTTAGAGTTTATGTATATTTACAATTCAAGTGATGATAAAGACTATAATTCTAACTATATAAATAAAGGGTTTTAATATTATTCCATCAATGTGAGGATTAAAAGTAGGCATGTTATTTCTTTTTTGTTTCCATAAATTTTCTGATTCTATATTAATTTAAAATATCATATAAAATTCACTCATTCTATATATTTTATGAATTCCACACTATTTTCATAGAATATTATCTAATTCCCTCCCTTTCCATTTATTCTGTGTTTCTCTTCTTTAAATAGTGTCATTTTAAATATGATAATGAGTAACTGACACAAGGATTTTATTTGGGGGGAATATGGTGTTCCTAAATTCATTTATTCAATTATTTAATTATGTGATATATTTCTAGAGAATGAGGATTACTTTTATGGGTACAATGATTTTATACAATTTCATGAATATTGAATCCACTTTTATTATTTATTTCTTTTCGTTATCCTTTCATCCATAGAATAGATCATTCCACCTGATGGAGCTAAGATCTTCACCTTATTAAATGAAATATTATCTGGAGCGATCATATAATATATCATATTATTCGTTAAGGTTTGTGATCAGACATTATTAAAGGAGGAGGTGGTGTTTCATTTTCAAAATAATTTTCCTATACATTCATGATTCAATAAAAAATAACGTCAAGGATATTAGTACATGCACATGATTTTATAATAGAATTATCAAACTGAATACAAGCAATAAATATTAATATTTATGGAACTCAAGATACAAAACCCTATGTCTATGTAATTTGATTTCATCCTCATTATGTTGCATAAAATGGTATTTTAGATTATTAATATCTATTCAATCCATTTCCTTTTTCATAATAGAATATAAAAAACACATAAATACGTAGGTTCTGAGGAATTTGAATAAGTCTGTTGTGAATAAATATGATGCTCCTCATTTGAGATGCCTTAGGTCTTCTCTAATACACAGTTGGTAAAATATAATTAGTGAAAATTCATGATCCCTTTGATTGGTGCGCTGTAACATCCCATTCTGGGTTCCATGCACCAGTTCCCCAAGTCGGACCACCATATGACATCAAGAGGGCCTCCACATACAGCAGAGGTTATTTACTAGTAGTGGGGGTCTAATTTCGGTCATGGCGAGACTATTTGTAATGGCCTGGTCTTCTCTAGTCCATTCCATTGTGAAAATATGGGTTTTGAGGAGTTTTGAGATGTCAAGGTGACTTATCCCCAACAATTTTCCAAATTTACAATTCAGTGAATAGTTCTAATGGTAGACCCTTGAGAACAGGGCAACAATGACCTTTTGTGAACATTTCCAACGGTAGACCATTGTGAAGAGTGCAACGGTGACCTTCTGTGAAGAGTTCCAATGGTAGACCATTGTGAAAAGTGACATGGTGAAGTTCCAACAGTGAGGTTCATGAATAGTTCTTCTAGAATTGTGAGGTTCCAATGGTGAGATTCATGAACAGTGATTCCAGAATGGTGAGGTTGCAACTGAGAACAGTGTTTCCAGCTTCCAACAGTTCCACACCATTAACATTTCCTTTAATGTAAAATGCATTTAAAGCCTCATTTTAAGGAATCTATGGCTGATTCAAAAGACATAACTCCTATATAAATTATCCCTAAGGATCGGGATGTTTTTACATGGTCAAACCACGTGGTTTAATGCGGTCCGCTTTTAATGGTAAATTAAGCATATCTTAAACCATCGCTCCATTAAATCATCCAAAGGAATGGGATGTCATCCTCCCTAATTCTTTCGCCTTGTTCTCGAGTGAGAGACACTCGGACATCCCATTACTTCTCAAATGAGTTACACAATCAAACTTTCCTCCTTGGATTTGTTCTACTTTGATTTGATGAGACCAAGTTGTATCGATCAATCTTTGATATAAGGTAAGTCTTATCGCCATTCTTTGGGGCTCCATCTTCTCATGTTTCTCCTTTAAATATTATTGAATGTTATTTCTATGCTTCTAATGGAGTTTTCTTGGGTTTCGATGTGTGTGGTTATACTGTGCCATCCTCAGGTGGATGTAGTTGTCATGAGTGGAAGATCATGACCTGTTGTGTGGATTGTTCTCATATAAAGAATGTCAATAATCATTTGAGGTAGGGGATTCATCGCTTCTCTCTTCCTTTACATGAAACTATGTCGTTATCATGTTTCATCCTACTAGATGACAATGGAATTAACATAATAAATATTTTAACTGAATACATAAACTGATATCAATCATATATTATTACCCATTGTTTTTGGTAGATAGTGTGATATTTATGCTTTCTTTGTTTAGTTGATCTTTCTTGATGGAAATTTCTAATGAACATAAAAAACAATTAATTGATAATTGTTTCGTTAAATGATTAAGAGGAATGTAAATGAATCTGGTTCTCCTTGTTGTAATTTGATGTTAATCAAATTGGCACAGAAAGCATGTATAATTTTTTTCATATCATACTGAATTGGTTTACTGAATTTGGAACCTACAAATAATAAATAATTTAATTCAATATGGATTAAAGAACTGATTGTTTGATAATTCCTTGAATAGTTCTGAGTTACCCACTTGTTTGATAAAGGGCCAAGAGCCCAATTGGTGAGATGTTTGTTTTCTAGCTACTTGTGTTGTGATGGGAGCCTGGATGGATTTTGTGGTATGTGGGGGCATGTAGACCTTTGTTTGTGGAAGCACTTGACGCCTAGAGTGGCGAGATGCATCTGTTTATACATATGGGTGTTGGGGAGGACATTAGGGATGATTGAATAGGATGGATGTGATTGTTGGATGCTTTCTCGTTCTTATTGTTTGACTATCTTCTTTACATTTCCCCACTGCTCAAGGAAGCTGGTCTTTCTTACCCTTCTTCCGAAAGAGGCTAATCCGCGCGGGATATTCCATGAGATTTCTGTGTTTAGATTCTCAAGGTAGGATGGGTTTATGCTCTTGCTATGGGCGGAAAAGACTCGACGGGTATTACATCTACTCACCGTGTTGAGTTCTATAGTGTTTAGTATCATATAATGTTTTTCTATAATTCCTGGGAATATGGGAATGTAATTCTGTAATGAATAATTTAATAAATTGTGTTAACCCTTGGGGTTGGAGTTGATGGAACATAATGATGAGGTTGTAATTTTATAGGGACAATAGACTTTGGGTGTGATGCTAACGAAGTTTAATATGGATTTTTATATGGTTAATTGATGTTTAAATAATTAATTTGCCTAAATTAGAACTAATAAAAAGGGAATTAAGTAATTTAATAAAGCTCTTTAAATAGTTGTGTGATTATAGTATACCTACTCTTTTAAGTGACAGCACAGAGTTTGAGAGACGTTAGCTACATTTGAGTCTAGTACTAGGTTATTCCAATAGTGTGGTTGCGAGATATATTAAATTCTATAATTTTTGTGTTTCTATACACTACTCCACCCCTGTCAGAAAGGGACCCTACACCCTGGGGATTCTGAGCCCTATAGGGTGTTTTCCCCAACATTTCGATGGGAGGATGGATGGTTGACTACCACCATTTGCCACACTCTCTTCTCTTGGTAGATACTTGTGCTGGTAGGCACAATGGTTATTTTTTCCCATATATGTGTGTAGAGAGATGTAATGAATTACTATTATTCACACACATATATTCTAGATTTAGAATCCTTTGGACTAATTTTTGTGTAACTTGTAGAGGCTATGATGGTTGGAGGATCCTTACTCGGTGTATGGGTTGTAATATCATGATGTATAATACCTGATGTATGATCCACGTTATCCAAGATGTGGTGGCTCCTAGAAACTACCTGGTTACTTTCTTGCATAGACGTGGTGGTTTTTTTGCATGAGGTACATATTGTGGTGCTTCACCCTGGTGTCTGCGGGCAAGCCTTTTTTAAGAGTGATGCTTAGGACGTGCGACGTAGGGGCAATGTGGCAAACCCATTGGGAAATATTAGTGGGGTACCCTTGATATTCATTATATATTATATACTCATGTATGTGTTACTTGGTGAGAGTAGACATGGTGAGGCTAGGAACATAGTATACATGTTTAGGTGACGAGTTAGTTTCACTTGTTGTTCACAGTTCTTTATCATTCTTCCTTTACTTTTTCACGAGAGGCTTCGGGGAGGGTCCAACTGAGTATACTGTTATACTCACCCTATGTATACATAAACTGTTTTTTTAGGTCACCTGGAGCAGGATGGAGATCAAGCTGGTTTCTACTAACTTGGGGTTGCAGGAGTTGTTTGGGCTTGTGTTTTCCACTTTTTTTACATTCTTTTGGGTACTTTATGTTTTTCCACTTTAAGTTGTAGTAAGTTTTCATGACATTACATATGTGCACTTGGGTTTTATTTTATGTTTCAGTTATGAGTTGGAGTTGGTTGGTTTCTATCTTATCTCTCTCTTCTACATCTGATCTCTTAGAGGGTAATGCCTCCCATTGGTGTGTTTACTATACCCTCAGTGCTAGTTTCCAACCCAAGCTCTACTGGAGGCGGGACTCGGGGGTCATTATCTCCCTTCTAGCACTGTCGGCCAAGGAGGGGTACACATTGTGGGGAGGGGGTCGTGACAGAGTGGTATTAGAGGTCTGGTTGAGGGATAGGATGTATTTGGGAGTTAGTTATAGGTGAGGTTGCATGTTTTGGTAGGGCAATAGTGGCATTCATGTTTAGCAAGTGATTAAACACTAGAGACTGACTGAGACATAGGCATTTAGGGACCCCTATGATATTATGTATGGGCCTTTATGTTTACAATGGCTACTAAACAAGGTGATAATAGTTGCAGGGTAGAGACCTAGGAAAGGATCATTAATCATTCTTCTTTTGTGACTATGTTTGAATGTGAAGACCTTGGGATAGGTTAACCTAGAATCAATGAAAGAAAACAATTCATTAATTAATGTTGAGACTTCCATATTCTAGTTTTAGGAGCTCTAATGGTTTTTTATCTTACAGGTATGGCTCCAGGTCGACGTCCTCATCAAATTTTCAAAGAAAATTTATAGCAGGTTGTTCCAATAGATCGTTGTAGGGAATAGGTTGATGACATCGACACTTGGAGAAAGAAACTCTGATAGTTTTAGTGCTAGAGTTTGTAGAATTATGAGGGATCCGTTTTAGATGCAGTCACGGAAGACTGGTTGGAGGAGGCCAAGATAGGCTTCAGTTCGATCCATGCCCAGAAGGAGAACTGGGTGTCTTTGGATTTGATGATGCATCAAATAGCAGCGAGTAATTGGTGGTACTTATTCCTCGTGGATCGTGAGGAGTCAGTGATCTCATGGGAGGAGTTCCAAGACAAGTTTAGTGTTGAGTTTCTTTCTTCACCTACGAAGGCGTCCAGTCATCAGGAACTTCTTACCCTTCTACAGGGGAGCTCCAGTGTGCGAGTGTTCGGAATATGTTTCAAGAGCCTTTTGCAATATGATTCTGGCCTATTTCCAGATGAAGAGGGTAGGGGGAGGCATTTTGAGGAGGATTTGCATCCAGAGATCCAGCGCCAAGTCATCCCATTAATGTTAAAAACATATCTTGAGGTGTTCGAAACAGTATAGGTGTTAGAGAGGAGTTTTTCCAGGATTTTATAATAATTAGATGTTAATTTTCATGATTCCTCATGAAGTAGAGTTGTGCTCCGGGGTTCCCGGTTTACAGGGCAAAAGAGTTTTCGTTCAACCATGGTTATGTCCCAGCCCTTCATATCTCGTTTCTCCAGAGGCAGAAACTCTCAGGCCTATGCCAAGGGATCAGTTTCTTGTTTTTCTTGTGGTGGTCGGGGTCATCAGCAGTGGAAGTGCCCGAACTTTTAGAGCAGTCATCGTACAACATGTCCTATGCTCTAGGTTCCCCCGTTGAGGCAGTTCCAGCCGAGGCAGCAGCAGTAGGTTTATCCAGCTTTAGACCAGCAGAGGGTAGATGGGGAAGGCATATCACAACCCCATGACGCTCCTTGTCCTCAGTGAGCAGAGCATGACCATGGTGTTGGTCGGTAACAGGGTCAGAGAGGTCGTCGAGGAGGTTGTGGTCAGCTTCATGCAATAGCGTTTCCAGGTCTGGGTGAGCCAGACGTCATTCGAGTTACCCTTAGCTTGTTTTCTCCCTTGGTGTATTCCTTGTTTGATTCAGAAGCAACACACTCCTTCATATCACCTTCCCTTTTCCATGCTTTTGGACATGTGGTAGAGAGGCTTCCAGTGCCCTTGGCGTTGACTACGCCAGTTGGAGGTTGATCTGACCTGTTTGAATTATGTAGAGACTGTGAGCTAGTGTTGGGGCAACACCGCTCTTGGGAAGATTTCCTATGTTTACGAATACAACCATATAAAGTCATCCTTGGCATGGATTGGTTTTATTTAGTGCAGGTTATTGTTGATGGATTTAGGAAGAAGGTCAGTTTGATTGGTTCAGATGGAGATCCGGTGGTGTTTGTTGGCGAGCGAGATCCTCGGATGGGTCATAGGCGCATTCCGTCCTTATCATCCATGATGTATGAGATGATGTTGAGTTCTTCATAAGTTCAGCAGTTTGCTTTTCCTAGGGTCATAGAAGAGTACTCTGATGTATTTCATGAATAGGTCGTAGAATTACCCCATCGACGAGAGATCGAGTTTGGGATTAAACTACAACTATGAGCATATCCTATCTCTATGTCTCCATATAGGATTGACCCTTCTGAGTTACCAGAGCTATGTATACATCTTCATGGTCAGTTATAGTGAAGTTTTGTTCGACCAAGTGTGTCACCATGGGGTGCACCGGTTTTGTTCGTGAAGAAGGCTGATGACAGTCTGCAGTTGTGCGTCGATTATTGTCACATAAACAAAGTGACAACAAAGAATTTCTATCCTATTCTGCATATTGATGATTTATTGGATAAACATAAGGATGAATGTTGGTTCTCAAATATTGACTTACGGTCAGGATATCATCAGATGTGTGTGAAAGATGAGGATATCCTAAAAACTGCTTTCTATTGCCGTCGTGGCCATTATGAGTACATTATAATGCCATTTGTCATGATGAATTCACCAGTTGTGTTCAGGGAATTGATGAAGTTCTGTGAGTTCCGGTATATGTTCTTCATGGTTTTCATTGATGACATCCTTGTGTACTCCACATTTGAGGAGGATCATGAAGAGCATCTACACGGCGTTTTGAGAGTTCTTCGTCAAAATCACCTATTTGGGAAGTTGTCACAGTTAGATTTTTGGGCTTGGGAAGTCCATTTCCTAGGGCATGTTGTTTCCCAGAAAGGAGTTGTTTGGATCCATCTAAGATAGAATCGGTTTTGTCTTGGGCTACCCCCAATGACAGTGTTAGAGATGCAAAGATTCCATGGTCTCGCAGGCTACAAAAGGTGGTTCATATCCAATTTAACACGAGTTGCGACACCTCTAACAACGTGGAATAGGAAGGATAAAGCATTCATATGGACTGATCAATGTCAGGATGATTTCAAGTATCTAAAGGAGAAGTTAGTAAGTGATCCAGTTCATTGTCTTCCAACTGAGGGAGTTCAGTTTGATGTTTTTTGGGAAACTTCGCATCTGGTGTTAGGTTGTGTTCTCATGTAGTAGATGTTAGTTTTTTCTTATAGATCACGGAAGTTGAATACCCTTGAACATAACTATTCCACCCATGATCATGAGTTGGTAGCTGTGATGTTCTCTCTAAAGTTGTGGAGACACTACCTCATTGGTGGGAGCTTTGTGGTTTTCACTGATCATAAGAGTTTGATGTATGTTTTCTCCCATCGTTACTTGAACTTACAACAGCATCGGTGTATGGAGTTCTTACAGGAATACGACTTCAAAATATCTTATACACCTATAAATGGGAATATTATAGTTGATGCACTGAGTCCAAAGTCACGTAGTGATGCTATGCATGAATCTGGTGATTCCTGGAGAGTAATGGAAGAGTTGTCAGCATTACATCTTGATATGGCAGAAGTTGGGGGTAGAGGTTGTCTTTTTCAGATGAAGGTGAAATCCTATCTGATGTAGAAGGTGGACGAGTCCTAGTTGGGGGATCTAGAGGTGGAGTTCTGGAGAGACCGAGTTGTTTGTGGTGAGGCACCAGATGGTTGGTCAGAGGATGAACAACACCGAGTGTTGTATCATGGAAGGATTTTGTATCCTTCTAAGATTCACGAGATAGTCCTCATAGAGTTCCATAGTTCTCCTTTAGCAATGCTTCAGGGTGTGACAAAGATGTACCGGGCCTTGAGGAGTCATTTTTGGTGGCCTAGGCTAAAGCATGCAGTTTCAGAGTTTGTGTCTCGTTGTTTAGTATGCAAGAAGGTCAAGGTTAAGCACCGTGTCCCTGGTGGTTTTCTCCAGCCATTAGAGATTCCTCATTAGAAGTGGGAGGGAATCTCAATGTACTTTGTTATTGGTTTACCTTGAGCTCCAGTAAGACATGATGTTATTCGGGTGGTAGTGGATCCCTTAACAAAATTAGCCCACTTTATACAAATCAAGGATTCGAGCTCAGTGGAAGTTTTTTCGAGGCAGTATATGGAGGAAGTGGTGAGACTTCATGGAGTCCCAAGGATGATCATTTCTGATCGAGATCCCCGTTTAACCTCTAGGGGTGGAGAGGTCTCCAAAATGATTTCGATTCTCAGCTTTGCCTTAGCACTGCTTTTCATCCTCAAACGGATGGTCAGGCATAGAGAACCATCTAGAATCTTGAGTACATGTTACACTCATGTGTTATTGATTTTTTAGGTTCAAGGATGACACACTTACCCTTGGTGGAGTTCACTTACAATATTATTTTTCACTCCAACATCGGTATGGTGCCAGTTGAAGCCTTGTATGGCCAACCTTGTCATTCTCTGTTGTGCTGCACTGGGATCAGAGAGTCGGTAATTCTAAGACCAAAACTAGTGTTGAATACAACAAAGATGGTTTAGGTGATTCATGAGAGGATGAAGACTGCGCAAGATCGTCAGAAACCATATATTGATCAAAGGAGGATACCCATAGAGTATAATGTTGGGGATCACTTGTTTCTAATGGTGACTCCCCATCGTGGGTAGTGAAGGTTTGGTCGGGGGAGTAAACATTCTCCCCGGTATGTTGGGCCTTTCAAGGTGTTAGTTCATGATGAAGCTATGGCGTATTGAGTATCACTTCCCCCGCCAATGAGTCAAAAACATGATGTTTTCCATCTATCACAGCTCCTTCGTTTTCTTCATGATGACTCCCACATCATCGATTGGGGAGAGATTGATGTTGATGACGTTGTGACCTTTGAGGAGATACTTGTGGAGATCCAATACCACAAGGAGAAGGTGTTACATGGGAGTTCTATTTCCCTAGGTTCGTGTCTTGTGCCGACACGGTGGCATAAAAGAGCGTACCTGGGAATGTGAGTCGCAGATACGTGCTCAGTACCCAGAGTTGTTTGATGTATAACGCTTTTCATGTAACTAATTTTTATTTGTGGTTATAAACCATTAATATTTATGATATGGAATTATTTTGATGCTTATTGTGGCTTGCTCTCTTTTGAGAGGTATCTCAATGAGTCGTTGTCTGGATCCCATTTATTTTTCCCTTTAGGAGGGTATTGAATTCTTGAGGATGAGAATGTTTTGAGAGGTATCTGATGTAATGACTCGAACCTCTCTGGTCCATTCCATTGAGGAAATATGGTGTTTGAGGTGTTCCGAGAGGTCAAGGTGACTTATCCCCCACCACTTTCGCAAATTTATAGTTTTGTGAATAGTTCCAATGGCAGACCAATGTGATCAGTACAACGGTTACCTTCTGTGAACAGTTCCAATGGTAGACCATTGTGAACAGTGCAACGGTGACCTTTTGTGAATAGTTCCAATGGTAGATCATTGTGAACATTGAAGTGGTGAAGTTCTAATGATGAGGTTCATGAATCGTGTTTCCAGAATGGTGAGGTTCCAACTGTGATGTTAATGAACAGTTTTTCCAAAATGGTGAGGTTCCAACGGTGAACAGGGTTTCTAGCATCCAACTGTTTTACCCCTTTAACATTTCCATTGATGTAAAATGAATTTAAAGCCACATTTTAAGGACTCTAAGGCCAATTAAATGGACATAAATCCTATATTAATTATCAGTAATGATCGAGATGTTTTTACATGGTCGAACTGCGTGGTTTAATGCGATCCGCTTTTAATGGGAAATTAAGCGTATCTTAAAACGTCACTCCATTAAATCTTCTAAAGGAATGGTATATCTTCCTCCCTAATTCTTTCTCCTTATCTTGAGGGAGAGATGTTCGAACATCCCATTCCATATCATATGAGTTTCATAACCAATCATTCCTCCTCGAATTGGTTCAGATCTATTTTGTTGCAACCAAGCTGTATCGATCAATCTTAGATATAAGGAATGTTTTATCATTGTTCTTTTGGGGTTTATCTTCTCATGTTTCCCCTTTACATAATATATCATGTGATCACCATTCTTCTAAGGGAGTTTTCTTGTGTTTTGGTTGGTGTGGTCATACATGGCATCCTCAGGTGGATGCAGTTGTCGCGAGAGGAGGATTGTGACCCGTTGTCTGGACTATTATCATATAAAGAACATCAATAACTGTTTAAGGTAGGGGATTCATTGCTTTTATCTTCTATTACATACAAGTGTATCGTTAGCATGTTTTATCCCACTGGATGATAATGGAAGTAACATAATAATTATTTGAATCAGATAAATAAATTGATATCGATTGTATGTTATTGCCTCTCTTTTTTCTAGATAGTGTGATATCTATGCTATCTTTGTTTAGTTGTTCATTGATGATGGAAATTGGTAATGAATGTAAACATCAATTAATTGACAATTTTTTGGTTAAAAGATAAAGAGGAATGTAAATGAATTTGGTTCTCCTTGTTGTAATTTTTGGTTAATCAAATTTGGGCAGTAAGCATGTTTAATTTTTTTTCATTGCTTACTGATTAGATTTCTCGAATTTGGATCCTATGAATAACAAATCTATTAATTCACGATGGATTAAAGAACTTATTTTCTGATAATTCCATGAAGGGTTCTTAGTTACCCTCTTTTTTGTTAAAGGGCCAAGAGCCCAATTTTTGTGATGATTGTTTTCCAGCTTCTTGTGTTGTGATGTTAGCCTAGATGGCTTTTGTGGTATGTGGGGGAATGTAGACCTTGGTTTGTGGCTATAGATGATGCCTAGAGTGGCGAGACGCATCATTTTATGCATATGGGTGTCAGGGAGGACACCAGGGATGATGGAACGGGATGGATGTGATTGTTGGATGCTTGATCATTCTTATTGGTTGATTATCCGATTTAATTTTCCCCACTTCTCAAGGAAACTGGTCTTACTTACCCTTCGTCTGAAAGAGGCAATGACACGCGGTGTATGCCACATGATTTACATGTTTATATTCTCAAGGGAGGATGGGTCTACGCTCTTCCTATGTGTGGAAAATACTCAACGGGTAGTACATCTACTAACCATGTTGACCCCCCATGTGTTCAGTAGCATAGAATGTTTTTCTAGAATTCCTAGGAACATGGGAATGTAATTCTATAATGAATAGTTGAATAAATGATGTTATCCCTTGGGGTTGGGGTTTATGGAACATAATGATGAGGTTTTAATTTTAAATCGACACAAGACTTTGGGTGTGATGCTAACAAACATTAATGTGGATTTGTAAATGGTTGATTAATGTTTAAATAATTAATTAACATAAATTGGAATTGATAGAAAGGGAATTAAGTAAAATAATAAAGCTCTTTAAGTGGTTATGTGCTTATATAATACCTAGGCTTGGAAGTGGAATCCCGGAGTCCAAGAGATTTTAGCTGCAGTTGATTCTAAGACTAGGTTATGCCCATAGTGTGGTTGTAGGATATAGTATATTCTATACTTTCTGTGTTTCTATACCCTACTCCACCCAGTCAGTAAGGGAAACAAACATCCCAGGGATTCTAAGACCTGGGGGGTGTTTCCCAAACATTCTGATGGGAGGATGGATGGCTGACTACCCCCCTCTGGACCCACTATATTCTCTTGCTAGATACTTGTGCTAGTAGACACAATGGAATGTTTTCCCCATATATGTGTGTTGTGGGCTATAATGGGTTGTGGTTATTCACACAAATATATTCTGGATATAGTATCCTATGGACAACTATAGGTGTAACATGTATAGGCTATGATGTCTTGAGGATCATTACTCGGTGTATGGGTTGTAATGGCTTGATGAATAATACCCGATGTATGACACACGTTGTGCGAGTAGTGGTGGCTCTCGGAAAGTACCTGGTTACATTCTTGCGTAGACGTGGTGGTTTTGTTGCACGAGGTGCATATTTTGGTGCTTCACCAAAGTGTCTGTGGGCAAGACTTTTTGGAGATAGATGCTTCGGACGTGCGATGTTGGGGAAAAGTGGAAAACTAGTGGGGAAGTAGTAGCAGGTTACCCTTTATATTATCTATATATTTTATACTCTTGTATATGTTACTTGGTGAGAGTAGCCATGGTGAGGCTGGGACCTTAATATACCTTTTTAGGTGCTAAGTTAGTTTCACTTGTTGTTCACAGTTCTTTAGCATGATTCCTTTACTTTTTCATGAGAGGCTTCCGGGAGGATCCTACTGAGTATACTATTATACTCACCCAATGTATATATATACTTTTTTTAGGTCACTTGGAGCAGGTTGGAGATAAATCTGCTTTGTACTAGCTTGGGGTTGTTGGAGCTATTTGGGCTTGTTGTTGCTGTTGTTTTTACTTTATTTTAGGTAATTGAAGTTTTTAACATTCCAATTGTAGTACTTTTTCATGAAATTACATATGTGCACTTGGTTTTTCTTTTATATTTCTGTTCTTAGTTGGAGTTTGTTGGTTTATATCTTATTTCTCTCTTCCGCATGTATTCTCTTAGAGGGTAATGCCTCCCATTTGTGTGTTTACTATACCCTCAATTCTTGTCGCCTACCCATGGCCAACTAGAGGCGGGACTCGGGGTTTCATTATCTCCCATCTCACTTTGTCGGCCCAGGTGGGGTACACTTTGTGGGGAGGGGGTCGTGACACTATACCCTCTTTTTTATTGGTGTATTACACTACACTATACCCAATTTTTTATTCATTTTATCTCTATTTAACCACATATCACCAGGGTTACCGGTGACACCAAAACTCCAATCATATATGATTGCGTCCTTATTATCATTTATAATTCATAATTCATTGATGAATGTGGATGATATTATTCATAAAATTTTTCTGAATTTCCATGTTACCATTGACCATTTAATAAAACTTAATTCAATGAGTATGTTACCATTTATAAAACATGGATGAATATCTATGTTACTGTTAACCATTCAATAATAAAATATTAAATGATAAATGTAACATTCATAATACTTGTCTGAATGTCCATGTTACCACATACCATTTAATAGTACATAATTTAATGCTCCTTCTACAAATCATAATACGTGGATGACTGTCCATGTTCGCATTCACCATTTAATAATACATAATGGAACTAACATGTTTCCATTCGTATTACATGGCTAAATTTCCATGTTACTATTCACTATTAAATAATAGAAAATATCATAATTTCACATATGAATGTACATGATACCATTGATTATCACTATTCACAGATATCACAACAAGATATTAACATATTCACAAATTAATTAATCAAATTCAATAATTGGATATTCACATCATCCCATTCATTAATACAATAATTAAATTAATTTTCTCATTACCATTACTAATTCAAAATTAATTTCATCACATACATCCTCTTATTTTATTTCCTAATTAATTAAGCACAAAAATACCAATAATTAATTTATCAATTAATAAATAAATATTGACAAACTCAATTTTTCTTAATTAATTCAAAAAATAATTATCAATTTCCCAATATCATTATCTCATACTTATTATTAATTAAAAATTAATTATTCAATTCCCAATTCAACATTAAATAATTAATTATACAACTATTTATTACAAAACACGATTCAACATTCAATAATTAATTTAAAAATTAATTATTCCTATTCAAAGGCTAACATTTCAATAATGATTTCTACAATTAATTATTCAATTTGTAATCTTAATATCCCATAATTAATTATAGAAAAAATTATTCAATCTATGATTGTATAAACACAACAATCTTTATTACATAATTCGACAATTAATTGTTCCCATGAATCTCTTTACATAATTACAAAATTAATTTAAACTTTGATTCACTAATTAATTTTTCATGTCAATCCCACTAATAAAATTCACTATTAATGAATCATGTCCAACGCCTTCAATTAATTCATCAAGTAATTATTCACATTGATTCCATTAATTAATTCCATAATTAATTAATCATATTACTTCCTTTAGTTAATTCATTAATTAAATCATCCCATCAAACCCTTAATTTAATTCAATAATAAAATAAACACATCACCCCCATTAATTAATTCACAAATTATTTAATCCTATCAGTACCATTATTTAGTTCATCGATTAATTAGCCACATTACTCATTTTATTAATTCATTAATTAATTAATCCCATTATTTAATTAATTAATTAGATAATCACTCAACATCCATTATTTAATTCATCAATTAATTAATTCCATTATTTAATTTAAAAATTAAAAAATCATATTACTTCCATTAATCAATTCATCAATTAATTAATCCTAGTATTTAATTTGATAATTAATTAATCCTAGTATTTAATTTAATAATTTAATAATCACATTAGATTCAATAATTAATTCATTAATTTGTTATTCCCATATTATAATTTCACACACCAACCATTAAATTCATTATTTTATCTATAAAAACCACATTAATTTAATTAATTTATTATGTAAATACTTAATCTTTTATCGTCCTATAATTAATTCACCAAAGTATAATTAATACATATAATCTCAATCTCTAATAATTAATTCAGTAATTAATTACTTGATTTTCAAAAAATCCATATACCATAATTAATTACCCAATTTATCATCTACCTTCATAACATTATTTCCTTACAATTAATTCAAAAACTAGTAGTTTAATTTAATAACATGAATTTCTCATACTTAATTCCACAATTAATTAATTCAATTAATGACATTAATATCCAATAATTAATTCCATAAATAATTATCTAAATTCCTAACATCAAATTTCCAAATTAATTTCACAATTACTTATCTATGCTCATAACATCAATATCCCATAACTAATTTGAAAATTAATTATCACAATTCATAGCATCAATATTCCATAATTAATTCTAAAATTATTTAATTTGAAAATATATAATATCAATATCCATAATTTCACATATCTCTCAATTAATTGATTTTTTAAATTAATTAATTGAATCCAAGATACTCAATTACTAAATATCTCATACAAATTCTTGAATTAGAAAGACATAATTTCAAAAAAGACTTTAAATTATTAATTATAGATCACCTACATCATGAATGGTGACGAATGGTCACCAATGGATATCCACAATTTGTTCTTGACAATCATGAACTAAACAATGAACATAGTCTATGTCTGAAACCTAATAATATGATCAATAGAATTATCATATCTTAAATCTTGATCAAGATCCAACTAGACTAGATCTAGATTCAATAAATGTATACCTAGATCCAAAAAATATTGGACAACGTCCCTAAAATAAATAGTGAAGAACATGAGAAGAATGAGAAAACAATTGGGATTGGAACCCCATAATGGGAATAGTGCAAGTCTGCAATCCGTGCATTGAATCTCCAATAATGGTGGTCGAGAGCCTTAGGTATTAACCCAGGAGCCTCCAAAATTGAGAGGAATCATTAGGGGAAGATTGAGGGTCAATGTGGGGTTAATATAGGGGTTCGAGTATATTAAAATCTATTTTAAGGATAATTAAAACCACACACATAGTTTTCTACTCATGGTGTATAGTTTCCCCTAACCATGTTCCTTTTCCATGCACCTATTCATTGGGGTGCATAGTTTCTACTTATAGGGTGCCATATTTTTTAAATTATTCCATAACCATTTTAATCCCCTCTTATTGGGTTTTCACTATTAGCTGGACTGGGTCCAATGGTTTGGGAAAACCATATGCCAACCATGGACTTCCCAAATTTCTTTCAAAATTTGAAATTTTTACCCAAATACACCCCATGGAAAAACCCTAAAAATAGTTACTTGATACATTGAAATAATGTAACTATAAACGAGATGAATATATTTCCAAAAACATTCATGTTATTAAAATCACCTCAACTATTAACATCTCATCCTTGAGCTGTACTCCCACATACAACTAATATATAGAGTAAAAAGGATTGGGACACTACGCCAACTTATCTACTTCTCTCTTCTATGTTTCCTCATGAACCAGCCCATTTTTTCAGAATACATAAACTAATCAACATGTCATTTCCCCACAAAACGTTTCTCACTATGATATAACACATGTATCAGATGTTCTACCATAGATTCATCGATTTAAAGATCAACATCATCCACATACAAAAGTTATTTCCCAAATCCACATTGTTGACCAGCCTTGTAATGACCCGGATATTCCCGATTTAATTTTTTTAAAATATATGGAAATATTAAGAGTCTGTAAAAATTGGTGGTGCACGATTCTAAGGCCTGGTGTGCCCGAAATTAATTTTTAAACTTTTTTTAGCTACGTTTAGTAAATTCTTGAGTGGCGTTTTGTAACTTTTGAACCAGTTCTCCGAATTGAAATATGAGGACACTGTCGAACTCGCAACACTAATATTCCCTTTAGTATACCTTTAACTCGACCACAGTATGTTGAGGGTGGAAGTTAGTTTTCTGAATTTTTTTTGGGAGAGTTAATGAATAAAAATAAAATAAAACAACAACGTTTATTTTATTTTCTTCAAACCTCAATTTTAAATACTTGGAGGTCGGGACTACCTGAATTCTCCATTAATGTGAGATAACCATTGTAATTCCCCCAATTCACATGCCAAATTTATTTTAATTAATGTGCCAACTATATTTTAATTAATGGGCCTACTTTAATTGAAATAATAATCCTAACTCAATTAATGTTGGCTCCTCACCCATTTTTGGTAGTGATCATTGGAAAAGGGGAAAGTTTCAGTGAACATGGAAGGACATCCTTCAACAAAGAACAAACCTCCAACGTGGATGATGATTGAGCCCGGATCAGAAGCGTCTTGTGGGAGAAATGAACGCTGACGTCACCATTACCATCTACATCCTCACGACACATCCAACAAATGATCGGGGTAGGGGTGTGTTTGTGATTATTCTTCGTTAATTTTAATTTAAATTGAATCCTTCTCATCGAGCCGCATGCTATCGGTCAAACGCGGAGGGTACATGCCAAACGAACACAGCCGGATCCCTCCGGATATTCATTGTTGATGTGTTCTTCATGGTGGAGGAGGGAGGTGACCAAGGCTGCCAAGGCCCAAGGTGGCGGCGGCGCAACTGCGCCGCTGGAGGAGGCCACTGCCCGTCAGCCGTAGAGGAGGAGAATGGCGGTCGACACGCTGGCCGCCCGCGTGGATGTAGGGCGGCGCACGTCTGCGCCACCGGTTGAGCACAAGGCCACATTGCATCAGTCGCGCTGGAGCATGGTGGTGGCCAACATCCAGGCGGCTGCAGAGCGAAGTGGCGGCGCGCGTCCGCGAGGCCGGAGCTGGAGACCGCGACCACTTGTTCATGGTGGAGGGAGGCCGGCCATGGGGAGGACATCGGTGTCATCGCAATGTTGGGAGGAGAATGGGCCAGGAAACCGGACAGCCGTGTAACACCGTGCGGGACCGCTCCGGCGGGTCCTGCACGCCATCAGGTGCTAGCCAAACAGTCATCAGACCGTTCAGAATACCGGGCGGTGCCCATGGGTAGCAGCTAGGGTTGGTCGTACCACATAGGACCTCACCAGATGAGCGAGCCACTCCCCAGCGGGCCGCACCGAGCAGGTCGCCCCCTATCAAGGTCGGGCTGGTCTACGACCCAGCGGCTCGGGCCCGCCGCTGCCCAGGCCAACTGGGATGGGCCCGGACCAGGTCGGGTGACCCGAATTGGGTCAGGTCAGCCCAGGCTAGGTCGGGCCGGGTCGGACCGGGCCCCAGCCCATCTGGACCAAGTTACACCTTTGTGGCCATATCTTAAGAACCATGAGTCTTTTTTGATGAACCATCTTCAGTACCAGAATCCTTGGATCGAGAAGGTCATTTTGGTATAATATTCTTGAGGTTTGGATATAGTTTGGGTATAGTCAGGTTGGATCAGGCCTAAATCCAACCGTGCCCTCAGAACGGAAACGGTAATAACTTACAGATCGGGCGTCCAATTGACGCGTCTTCAGTTTCATTGCATCCCTTATGATGTGCAGACCTTCTGGATACATCTTCCGGGGACTTCATTGCAGTTGAAGTATCAATCGATGGATTGATGAGAGGAACCTCTATGAATCAAGCATGCATAGTTTGGGAACCCTGTGGGTGGCTATATTTTAGGAATCTTCAGATCCTCTGTGTTTCATCTTTGGATCCAATGTGGGTCAGCACTCAACGATCATGTGTGGGTAAGTCCATACCGATCATGTGTGGGTCATCTCTAAATCCTGTGTGGGTCATATTCAGATCATGTTTGGGTTATCATTGATCCTGTGTGGGTCAACAGCAAAGCTTCTCAACAAATTAATATGATCTGGCAATACAGACAATCATCTATACGTCCACACATAAGTTGTACTTGGTATGAGCTGAGTCATTACCTTTTTGGTATTGTTTTGTGTGGCGTACCATTTTGGTACTTACATTCATGGTGATACCTTTTTGGTATTCTTCAGTGTAGTGTTATCTTTCTGGTACATACATTTGTGGTGTAATCATTGTGGCATTCCTTCCTTCCTGGAACAGTAGTGCTTTTGGATAAAGAGTTGGGAATTATGATTCCTCTTGAATGAGATGGGTATACTTGATAACTTAGGTATATGTATGGGTATATACCTAAGTACGGTTGACTGTTGTTTCTGTGTTTGTGGATTATCCTTTTTGGATTCTGAGAGACCTTATGGGGTCTTGGGGTCCCTATTGAGTATCGTTATACTCACCCCTGCCTAGGCTACGCCTGCTCCTGGTTGTGTCTTATGCAGATGACGGACAACACTGATCGAGGTCGAGGGTACTAGGACTAGAGGCTACTCGGAGGTGGGTATTAGATGAGATGATCTTCATATATGACCTTTCGAGAGTTGTACCTACCCTTCAGTTAGGATACTTGATGGGTGTTCATAGGATCTGTTCTTTCAGTCTTACTTATAATTTCTAGTTGGGCTTATATTCCGTCCCCTTTACCTACTCTACTCACTCTGTTTACTATATATTTTACCTTCTAATTGTATCTTGGTGTGTTCATGGATTATGTGGTTTTTAGGTTAAATAGGTAATTCCTTCCCAGTTCCAGGGATATGCCTTTCCGATGCTAGTCACCAACTCGTGGCCTATGGAGGCGGGTTTGAGGTAGTCACGGAACGGGCCCTGGGGGACGGTTCGTGACATATTGGTATCAGAGGTGTTAGTTCTACCGAAAAACATGGACTCTGATATTTTAATTGGTAATATTGTTTATTGTTATGAGTGTGGTTATCAATTTGGGTAATCATGTGTTTGTGCGGTGACCAACATATCCATAAACCAGGACCCTAACTTCTGATTTTCGACTTAGTACACAAAAACACTGATTGTATGTTTGTTTTTTAAAAGGTTTTATTTGGGATCTCTTGAGTCAACTCAACATGTATAACATAATGACCATGGTGCAACTGTTTCTTTTCAGGATGCCTCCACACAGACAGCCAGCCAGGGTTTTTGGTAGAGTACGCGATGACATCCCATCGAGCGACAAGTCTTCGATGTTGGGCCCCCTTTCAGAAGTTGTACCATCAGTTGGTGTACCAGTAGCACCACTACCCATTGGGAAACTGATGCCACCAGCTCCAGTAGTAGAGGGTTCACACCTCTTGAGCGCATTGCTTGAGTTTCAGTGCCAAATGCCACAGAGGTTCTAGGGAGATATGGATCTACAGGTGGCTGAGGACTGGCTGGAGGCCGTGGTTGGAGTTTTTTGACTGGAAGGGACACCAACTGATCTCATGGTGATTTGTGCTGCTAGTCTCCTTCAAGAAGCAGTGGGTAGATGGTGGAGCTTGATGCTTCATGTTCATGATGAGGTCACTCTAATCTGGGCGGACTTCGAGAGCCTTTTCATGGCAGAGTTTGTCCCAGCGACTTTACGCTTAGTGCATATATAGGAGCTTCTCTACATAAACTAGGGTAGTATGACCATGGCTCAGAATTCAGTGAGGTTCACCGACCTATCATGCTACTCCACTGATATGGTTTGAGACCCTTTCACAAGGCCTAAACCTTCGATCAGGGGCTTAGATGAGAGATTATAGCATCGATGATTTCTCTTAGCATCTCGACGTAGGCGGGGTGTAAGAGTGAGAACTCTTAGTGGGGAGTTTTTTTCTAAGCAGTCACAAGTAGTAAGACCAACCGCTGGACATCACGTAGATGATTCATCTACAGATGTCAGCATAGAGATGATTTAGAGGTCCATGAGGACCATACCTACAGGTGGATGACCACAAGTTACATGTTCGGTTGTGCGAGGCTCTCGAGATAGAGCAGGACAAGTGAAGAGCATGCAGTGTTACTCGTGTTGTGGGTAGGGTCGTATGGCTTGTGACTACCCGACCCTCCATACGGATGAGTAGAAGATGGTCAAAGGACCGCCAGGGGAGAGGCAAAGAATCAATCAGGGAGGTCTGTATGCAGGAGGAAGATGTAGCATGGAGATGGTCATACAGCAGGTGGTGGTCGGTGATTCGAGGTTCTACCACCACCACCTCTAGGTGTTCCACCCCAACCACACGGAGAAGGTGTATTGGGATGAGCTCAGCTTCAGGAAGTCAAGTCCTATGACCATGGTGATTTGGATATGAATCAAGGTACGATCTATGTTAACTCCACCATAGCTTTAGTACTTATAGACACAAGTTTCAGTCACTCTTCATTTCCACAGACCTCATTCAGATCTTGGAGATACCGGTGGAGCCGTTGGATCGATCCTTACTGCTAGAGATTGTTACAGTAGAGTATTTGAAGATTACACATAGGTTCCATCAGTGTGAGCTTACTCTAGGAGGCGAGAGACTCATCTTGGATCTTCTAGTACTAGCGTCAAGGCCTTACGACATCATCTTGTGTATGGATGGTTACCTATTTTTCATGCTCATATTGACTATATTGGGCAAAAATTTTGTGTTTCCACATGGACATGACCAGGTTTTTCTTCATCGATGAGATGAGAACCTTTGCAGCACAAAATGGACTTTCCGAGAGGAGGTTGCAGAAGATCATACATCAGTTGCCTAGCATTACCCTCAGAGTAGTTGATGTTGAGAGTCCGATCAATCATCTATTGTTGGACCAGTACACTGATGTTTTCCCTGATGATGTTCCAGGTTTACCTCACCTTAGTGACGTGGACTTTTGTATCTACTTGTACCCTAGGACATCACCAATATCTACACCATCATATTGGATGGCTCCCGCGGATCTACCAGGGCTCCAAGTACAGGAAGAGGACTTGCAGAGAAAGGGGTTAATTAGGCCTAGTGTTTCTCCTTGGGCATCCCCGATTTTGTTCACCAAGAAGGTGGATGTGAGTTTGAGACTTTGTGTGGACTATTGGTGCCTGAACTAATTAACCATGAAGAACAAGTACCCACTCCAAAGGATTGACGATCTCTTTGATCACCTGAAGGGAGCACAATGGTTTTCTAAGATAGACCTCAGATCAGGCTATCACAAGATCAGGGTATGAGACAAGGATGAGTAAAAGACAACTTTCAGATGTTGGTATGGCCACTATGAGTTCTTAGTTATGTCATTCGACGTCACCAATGCCCAAGAAGTATTCATGGGACTCATGAACTGAATCTTCTATCCATACATTGATCTCTTTGTGGTAGTCTTCATCGATGAAATCTTGATATACTCAACTACAGCGGTGGAGCAGTCCTATCACCTGTAGATAGTTTTGGACACACTCGGAGAGCACCAGATTTATAGTAAGCTCTCGAAATGCCAGTTCTGGATATGAGAGGTCCACTTTCTGGGACATGTTATCTCAGAGGCTAGAGTTGCAGTGGATCCAGTGAAGATTGAGGTTGTGCTTTCCTGGGGGCCACACAGGAGTGTGACGGATGTGCGGAGTTTCCTGGGTTTGGTCAGTTACTACTAGAGGATTTTGCCTATGTTTTTCAGAGTTGCAACACCCTTATCAGCATTGACAAAGAAGGGGAAACCCTTCTTGTGGTCATAGAGATGCAAAAAAAGTTTTCAGAAGCTGAAGTAGAGACTGACGAGTGCCCCGATCTAAAGGCAACCAAAGGAGGGTGTTGGGAACGTAGTTTACTGCGACGCATCAGGGAGGAGACTCAGATGTGTGCTGATTCAGGAGTGAGAAGTAATCACGAATTTTTTTTGAGATCTGAGACAACATGAGCAGAACCATGCTACCCTTGACCTAGAGTTAGCAGTAGTGGTAGTCACCTTGAATATGTGGAGACATTACTTGAGGGGTGAAGGTTTTATGGTCTACTCTGATCAAAAGAGTCTCAGTTATATCTTATCTCAGAAGGACCTAAACCTGAGACAGCAGCATTCGCTTTAGTTCCTACCGGACTAAGACATCGAGATAGTTTATACTCCTTGTAAGGGGAACGTATTAGTAGATGCACTTAGAAGTCGATATGGTATAGAGTATTTGAGTGGGCCAGCATAGTAGTTAGTTGCTTTACAGATATCCTACATGGATCGAGATAGAGCATCCAATCTTTAGTCTTTGACAGTCACTCCCCCACTCCTTCAGCGAGTCAGGAAGGCGCAGATTGAGGAATCTGACTGTGAGGCTCTACGTTCTTAGATATCCAAAGGACATGTACCTAGAAGACTTTCTGAAGTTGGGGAGAAGGTCATCCTCTTAAGAGAGCATATTATGGATCTGGTGGTGCTTAGGGAGGAAGTGTTGAGGGAGTTCCATACATCCCCTCTAGCGGTACATCAAGGAGGGGTGATGTCACGAACCGAATACGGTTGCTGCCAAAACCGACACCAAACCCAGCCCGTGGCAAGGCCCGAAGGGCGTTCCTAATCCCCACGAGCTGGAAAAAGTTCCCGGGTATCATATAATGATAATTGGGAATTATTTACCCAAATTTATAAACATTAAACAACAAACAAACTCAATAAAAAAAATCTGGATTTTTCAACTAAAACCATGTTTTACAAAATTTCAGAACAGAATTAAATAAGTTAAAACTATGTTTAAAGACCATTAAAAAGGTAAAAAAACAAATAAGGACATCCCAAGAACCCTCATGTCAAGGGGCACGACCCTTAAGCCATCTCCACAAGACTTCACCACCATGGAACTGCCAGAAACCCGAACCACTGGAACTAAAAACTGGACCCAACCTGCGACAAAAAAAATAACAAAGTATACTTACACCCAAGGGTGTATGTAGGGTGTGAGCCAAAGCCCAATAGGATAGAACCACTAATAGATTCCATGTGATAAACATTTAATGATGAAAATCATGCATGTTTTCAAAAAAACATGAGATGCTAGTTAAAATTTCAAAAAGATGCAACATTAAATAAAAACAGTTTTCAGGTGGGCTAATTTAAAGAATAAAAAAATTTATAATAAATACCATAACTACTGAATTTTCCAGCCTCTCATGGCATATGCTGATGGTAAGTACCAAATATCCAGTGAGCACAAGCAATGGGAAATAACCACTAGGCACTAGCTAGCTATGGGTCTCAGGTACCTCGTATCTCGGTGAGAGTAACCATCACAAATATCAGTTCTCGTGCACGAGCCACTAGTATGGAACATACCCATAACCTAGTGGTCCCTAATAATCATCATCATAGTTTAGTTAGAGTTGTAAGAATCAATCTTGCTAAGTGAAACTGAGCCCAAACCCCACAGATTCACTAGCATACAAGTACACGTCCACCCACCTAGATACCTGGGTTTTCGATTTGTGCTAAAAAAAGTTCAACAAGTCAAGATATATAATTTTCAAATGAAAATATCATTTCCATATCAAAAATTCACCAAACAGTCCACATGTATACCACACATGTCACAGAAGTACACTTTTCATTCAAATTGATTTTGAAAACTGACTCATACAAAAATAGCCCACAATACTCTTCACATTACATTAAAACTTCCACAAATCCTTTAAAAAAAATTTATAAACCATTCCAATACATTCTAACTCACATAAAAGACCACCCAAATAACATATAATACAACTTTCATCAACAAAATTAAATTTTCACCACACACTCACACAAAACAGCCCACAACCATGTTTTGCAGCTCTCTTTCCATTTTCTAAATTATTTCAGTAATTTATAAAACATTCTAAAAAAATATTTGAAATCATAAATAACCACCATACCTTTAAAAACCCAATATTAGGTGAACACACCCACCAAAAAGTACATATAAACCCTTTTATCCACTTTTTTTAACCAAACAAAACATTCACAATTTTCATAAAACTACTCAAGGGGTGTAACTATGTCTTGCACACCAAACCCATTTCAAAACCCCCTTTTAAGACAAAAAAATACCAATTTCTATCCAAAATAGAATTTTCAGCCCTAGATACATTTATAAAAACACATTCAAGTGTAATAAAATAACAATTAATTATACCATGAAAGATACAAATGAAAACACACATTTTCCTAAAATGACCTCAAGAGGTATAACAATGTCTTACAAATCAAACCTATTCAAAAAGCTTCCTTTTAAGACCACATGATACTAGTAATTTACAAAACCTGAATTGGCAGGCCAAACAAGATTTAATAAACCAATTTCATAAGTTATAAACCAAACCCAAATAAAACCCCATGAGTTACACATGAAAACACACAATTTCATGTTAAAAGGCGACTATAAAATTTAACACATAACCAAATCAATCATAAACAATATTTGCACCACACCCAACATATGAGGAATATGAAATATGGTTAAATATAGCAAGCTAACTCATCAATAATTGTTTACACATTGAACCACCTACTTTTTGAATCAAAACCCTTGAATCTTGGTGCGAAACATCAACCGCACCTCCGCTGCACCATAAGGATGTGAAAACAAACCCTAAACCATAATATTTTATCACAAATACCCCAAATCAAACCCTAAGTATGAACCCTAACTTCTTGACACTATATAAATTTATGAAAGTGTCAGGAAACCCTAAAGATAAGGAAGGAATTGAAGAGAGAAACACAAATACAAAATAATCTTGAAGAAAACGACCCAAAATCCACCACCATCTGAATTTTAATACAACCAACCATTCATGGGAGGTTCGAACAATGATTAGGAGATATTTTAGGAACTGGAATAGGTGAATAAGTTTATAAATAGAAGATGTTATTAAAGGATCAATTTACCTCTTCAAATCTAGATGATTTCTGAAATCCAATGAAGTTTCGACCCGTTTCGCGATTCTATCGAGCTCCAAATTGTGGTATGATGGAATGGGGTCTCGCATTAGGTAAGTGGGCTTGGGTGAGAGATAGAATCCCCGAAAAAACGCAAATAGTTAAGGAGATATTAAAGAATTAAAATTTATTTTTACTGCAGAAAATAGGTTTTCGGGTAGGCACAATCCCTTACATAAAAACCCATATCCACCATGATTATGGATTTCTAAATGGTCCAAATTAAAATGTTGGTGTTAATAGGTCAGGGTATGACAATTAGGAATTGGAATGGATGAAAAACGTTGAAAAAGGATGGAGTTATAAAGGAATAAAAATTTATTTTTAAATCTGGAATTGGGCTCACGGTTTGGCCCAATTCATAAAAACTCCCCCATTCCTCCATAAATGCTTGGGAAACCCTCAAAACAAATAATGAATGGAAATTAAATGGAATTTAAATTTAAAATAAGTCATGTATATGACAATTCTTTCCACCATGGAAACTTTCTTCCTCGGAAAGTAACATCAAGGCCAAAGCAACAACCAAACCCAACTGAGAAACCAAGAGGTACTCCCTTGCCAGGTTTCACACCCAAAGGCCAAAACA
The DNA here is from genome assembly GCA_963277665.1 of Viscum album. Taxonomy (NCBI): domain Eukaryota; kingdom Viridiplantae; phylum Streptophyta; class Magnoliopsida; order Santalales; family Viscaceae; genus Viscum; species Viscum album. The sequence goes on along the minus strand of OY728161.1, from coordinate 1,551,624,798 downwards.
CCTCCAGTGATCAATTAAGTATTAATCTCACAAGAAAAACATACACCACTTTCCTGAAATGATCAATGACATTCATACTTTAACCCAAAAGAAAACTCCTCAAACACTCTCCGAACAAGACTCAAGAAATTCACCCAAACGAACAAAAACATCGAACAAGGTTACACTTACCTTTAACTAAACTATTGGGCACTCTCCAATCCCAATGTTTACTCAAGGAATATGTTGGTAGCTAGATAGTTCTGAATAATACTACCTACTTCCATGCCAAGACCATGGAGAATCTGAGTTATTGGTACGGGGTGGACACAAATAGGCTCCCCACCAAAATAGACAACCTATATTTTTCTGAGACAGAATTAGGACACTAACAGGGGAGTCCTGAATGGACTCCTTAGTATAAGGGGTAGAATTCTATTCAATGTTTGTAAAGGAATGTACATGATAATCATAGTTGGTCTCCCCACAATAACAACTAACCATCTTAACTAACCAGCATGGGCCGACACAGGCTGGCCCAATTTTTTTTAATATTTGGGAAGGGAATAGGGTTAGTCTGCACGATCTGGGAAACTGTGCACTAGCTGTGCAGATCATTCTTTATGCATGGATTCCTGGAACACGATCACTACTAATCTTGAAAAAACTATGTCCTCAGTATTTCTATCCAAATTTCCAACCATTCTCTAATGACTCCATGGAAACCAAAGTGGGAGGGAAAGGCAATACGTGAAGTCATGGGTACAAGGCCCTCCACCTATTTCCACCGAATGGGAACAAAAGAGAAAAGATGATGACACCAGAGGATTAAAATCTTCCTATCTCTAATGATGAGGATAAGAAATTGTACAAGGGTTTAAACATCCCTGGGATTTCCCCTGACTACGAGCCAACTTCTCTCTAAGACCTATGGCTGGAGCTCAAATGATTGATGCATCATCGGCCTCGCAGTTGGGCTTTGGAAACCCCTTGGATGATAATTATTCTTTCGATGCAACCAACAACTACATCGCAATCCCTGATATGCTTTCCATGACATAACACATTCCAAACTCACATTACCCTAACCCAATGTTTCACTGAAACAAGGGTTTATAAAATTCACAAACTACAATCCTTGTTTGTTCGGGTGAGAAACAATAGAAGTAAAGAACACCTAAACTCACATTACTCTAAAATGGAATATTTTGAAGTTTTTCCAATGGAGACATTCGCCTAACATAACAGGGACTCTCGGAGTATTTCATCACATTCACCTATACGGTCAATCGAGCACATGATATCATAAGTCATCACCAAACATGACCAGTGCGACTCATATAAACAAGGCATGGAGAGGGACCTTATACGACAACCCCAAACAACACACAATTCTAGAAAGTGGCTACATTATCCTAACATGGAAATATTTCCCACACCGGTGGTTAACATGAACTCATGCTTTATAGAAACTTTGAAGAACCCAAAGGCCCTCTTAGACACCATCGAGACGCTCATCCACACTAACAACCCTAGACCACATCCACCTTAATCGAATCAGTAAACTTAAGAAACTAATGTCTCTTTCAACCTTCCACAAGCACTCTCCCGTTACAATAGGATCTAAAAATCAATGAAAGGAATGGGTGTAGACTCAATCTATAGATCTCGAGAAAATAAAATTCCTTATATTGATCAACTGGAGGGTTTTGAATGGAAAAACAATCTGGGTTTCACTTCAGTTATGCATTAACCCTTAATGGGGGCATACCTTATCCAACAAGAGATCCTAAAGAACCAAACAAGTTGGAACATTGGTCAAAAAGTTCCACAAACCAGATCCAATAACATGAAGGGATCCACCATAAAGGTGTCTTGAAACATATCTCAGAGAAGACTACTAACAGGTCCTTCTACCCAGCTTACCGACCAAACACAAACTCAAAACACAGTTCGAATATGAGGTGTTCTGGGATTCCAAACATCCCACAAAATCCACATTTTCCAAAAACACATAATATAAATCATCTCAAACAATTCATAAAGACATCGTGTTTCTCTTTAAAAACCTTTCTTTGAAAATAAAATGGTTCAGCGGTTATCGCATCCACCAATGGTACCCCATGGGCCTTACACATGCTTGTTTCTGTGCCACACCATGAACCCTCATCATATCCAACACATCACTCGTCCAGTGATGTCATCAACCATCCATCTTCCAATATACCCCCATTCATGTTTTTGCTCATGAAAATACCAAAGGTTAAAAGAAAAAATTCTTCCCACTTTTCAAAACCAAAATGGTCAACCAACACATCCTTTTTCTCAAAATTTCTAACCACGAGATCAAAATCACAACTCATGTCTTACAAAAATTTTCAGAAAGACACAACCATTTAAAAAATAACTCACTTTCAAGATATTCACATAAATTTTAAAACATCTCATCCCATTAAAACACCATTTGATTGTTTAGAAAACTCTGTTGGAAAAACTTTTCAAAACCGACTTCAAAATAGTTCATTCTTTCAAAAGAGGTGTTAGCACACCATTTTCCATTTCAAAACAATTCTACAAATTCAGTTCCACCATTTCATATATTAAACCATTCCCTCTTAATTTGAAAATCATTTCACAAAAACATTACACTTCTTAAAACCAACTTTCCAAGATTTAAAAACCTAAGAACAAAACTATATGAGAGGAAACTAGTTTCAGTGGGTGATTTGGGCATACGGTTTGCATAAATACTCCAATCACTTCACTATCACATAGAGTGTTCTATGGAATATCCTTGGCTCCACATGGATTTCCAGGACCAACTAGCAGACTAGGACCATTAACCCAACTCCCTTTTCATTTCCCTTAATCATCATTGAACAAAGAAAACCAAAGGACTTAGATAAATACCGAATTCTACTGGAAACTTGAATCTGATTATGAGGTGTGGTGATCAGGAACACTAACCATAACAAGAATTCCATGTCCCAACAAACCTAACTCCAGACTATCCTGACTCTTCCCCAAATAAAATGACTCAAAGAGTTAACCTGAACCTCCTCTAATACCATTTTGTCATGAACCGAATCTGGTCGCCGCCAAAACCGATACCAAACCCAGCACGTGACATGGCCCGAAGGGGGTTCCCAATCCCCACGGGTTGGCACAAGTCCCCGGGTATCATATAATGATAATTTGGAATGATTTACCCGATTTTATAAACATTAAACAACAAACAAACTCAATAAAACAAATCTTGATTTTTCAACTAAAACCATCTTTAAAAAAAATTTAGAACTGAATTACATAAGTTAAAACTATTTTTAAAGACCCTTAAAATGGTAAAAAAAATATACGGACAGCCCAAGAACCCTCGTGGAAAGGGGAACCTCCCTTAAGCCATCTCTACAAGACATCACCACCAATGAACTCCTAGAAACCTAAACCACTTGAACTAAAAACTGTACCCTACCTGCGACAACAAAAAATCCAAGTCTACTTACACCCAAGGGTGAAATTAGGGTGTGAGAAAAAGTCCAATAGGATACCACCACTAATATATTCCATGTGATAAACATTTAATGAGGAAAAGCATGCATGTTTTCAAAAAAACATGAGATGCTAGTTAAAATTTCTAAAAGATGCAACATTAAATAAAAACTGTTTTCAGGTGGGAAATTTTAAAGAATAAAAACATTTAAAATAAATATCATAGATACTGGATTTTCCAGCCTCTCATGCCGTATTCGGACGGTAAGAACCAACTATCCAGTGAGCAAAAGCAGTGGGAAATAACCCCTAGGCACTAGCTAGCTGTGGGTCCCAGGTACCTCGTATCTCGGTGAGAGTAACCATCCCAGATATCTGTTCTCGTGCACGAGCCACTAGTAGGGAACATACCCATAACCTAGTGGTCCCAAATAATCATCATCATAGTTTAGTTAGAGTTTTAAGCATCAATCTTTCTATGTGAAACTGAGGCCAAACCCCACGGATTCACTAGCATACTAGTACATGTCCACCCACCTAGATACTCGAGTTTTCCCTTTGTGCTCAAACAAGTTCAACAAGCCAAGATATATACTTTTCACATGAAAATATCATTTCCATATAAAAAATTCACAAAAAATCCAACATGTATACCACACAAGTCACAAAATTACACTTTTCATTCAAATTGGTTTTGAAATCCGACTCATACAAAAATAGCCCACACCACTCTTCACATTACATTGACACCTCCACAAATCCATTAAACCATTTTTATAAACCATTCCAAGACATTATAACTCACATAATAGCCCACTAAAATAACATATAATACCACTTTCATCAACAAAAATAAATTTTCACAACACACTCACACAAAACAGCCCAAAACTATGTTTTGCAGCTCTCTTTCCATTTTCTAAAACATTTCACCAATTTATAAAACATTCTAAAAAAATATTTGAAATCTTAAATAACCACCATACCTTTCAAAAACCTATATTAGGTGAATACACCCCCCAAACAGTATATATACACCATTTTATTCACTTTTTTAACCAAACAAAACATTCACAATTTTCATAAAACAACTCAAGGGGTGTAACTATGTCTTGCACACAAAACCCATTTCAAAACCCCCATTTAAGACCAAAAACATACCAATTACTATGAAAAATAGAATTTGAAGCCCTAGATACATTTATAAAAACACATTCAAGTGTTATAAAATAATCATTAACAATACCACAAAAGATACAAATGAAAACACACATTTTCCTAAAATGACCTCAAGAGGTATAACAATGTTTTACAAATCAAACCTATTCAAAAACATTCTTTTTAGGACCAGATGACACTATTAAATTACCAAACCATAATTCCCATTCCAAACAAGATTTAATAAACCAATTTCATAAGTTATAAACCACACCCAAATAAAACCCCATGAGTTACACATGAAAACACCCAATTTCATGTTAAAAAACGACTATAAAATTTAACACATAACCAAATCAATCATAAACAGTTTTTGCACCACACCGAACATATGATGAATATGAAAAATGGTTAAATATAGCATGCTAACTCATCAATAATTGTTTACACATGGAACCACCTACCTTTTGAGTCAAAACCCTTGAATCTTAGTGTGAAACCTCAACCGCACCTCTGCCACACCATAAGAATGTGAAAACAAACCCTAAACTATAATATTTCACCACAAATACCCCAAATAAAACCCTAATTATGAACCCTAACTTCTGGACACTATATAAATTTATAAAAGTGGGAGGAAACCCTAAAAAAAGGAAGGAATTGAATGGAGAAAAACAAACCCAAAGTAATCTTGAAGAAAACGACCCAAAATCCACGAGCATATGAATTTGAAAACATCCAACCATTGATGGAACGTTCTAAAAAAGATTAGTAGATCTTTTAGGAACTGGAATGTGTGAAAATAGTAAGAAAAGATGAAGTTATTAAATGATCAATTTACCTTTCCAAATCTGGACGATTTCTGAAATCCAGTGAAGTTTTGACCAGTTTCGTGATTCTATATATCTCTAAATTGTGGTAGGAGGGAATGGGGTCGTGCCTTAGGTAAGTGGGCTCTGGTGAGAGTTGTAATCACCAAAAAAACGCAAATATTTAAGGAGATATTGAATAATTAAAATCTATTTTTAATGTAGAAAATGGGCTTTCAGGAAGGCCCAATCCCTTACATAAAAACTCATATCCACCATGATTATGGATTTCTAAATTTTACAAATTAATATGGTGGTGTTAATAGGTCAGGGGATGACAATTAGGAATTGTAATGGATGAAAAATGTTGAAAGTGAAAGAGTTATAAAGGGATAAAAATTAATTTTAAATCTGGAATTTGGCTCACGGTTTGGCCCAATTCATAAAAACTCCCCCATTACTCCATAAATGCTTGGGAAACCCTCACAACAAAGAATGAATGGAAATTAAATGCAATTTAACTTTATAATATTTCATGTATGTGACAGGTGAAGATGTACTAGGACCATCAGCATCATCATTGGTGGCTGGGAATGGAGAAAGAGGTGGAAAAGTTTGTCTCACTGCACTTCATTTGTTAGTGAGGGAAGGTAGAGCATCAGGTTCCAGCAGTCTTAGTTCAGTCACTAGACATTCCAGATTGGAAGTGGGATAGAATTTCCATGGGCTTCATGACATGACTTCCATGCATGTCCAATGGACATGATTCCATCTAGGTGATCATTGACCGACTCACCAATTCGGCCCACTTCCTACCTATTAGAGAGCATGGTTTAGTAGAGGGATTTGGATGCGTTTATATGCACAAGAATGTATAGATTCATTGAGTTCCATCTAGGATTTTCTCTAATCGTGATACATGTTTTACTTCCTGGCTATGGAAGGGGTTGCAGGAGGCGTTTGAGACGCAGCTCCGGTCTAGCACCGCCTTCCATCCTCAGACGGATGGTCAGACAGAGCAGACCATTCAGACCCTTGAGGTCATGCTGCGTGCTTGCATCCTTGATTTCAGCCAAATATGGGAGGATCAATGCCCTTGGTGGAGTTCGAACACAATAACAATTATCACTCCACCATCAGTATGGAATCATTCAATGCATTGTATGGTCGACCATAAAGATCACCTCTATACTGGACTGACCCAAGGGAGTCAGCACCCATGGGACCAGGGATGGTACAGGCTACCACAGAGAAGATGCGGATCAACCAAGAGAAGATGAAGGCTCCAAATATTAGTCATAAGTCTTATGGTGACATGATACAAAGACCTATAAAGTTCTAGGATGGTGACCATGTTATCTATAGGTCTCACCCCGATGTGGTTTTCATTGATTTGTTTAGGGTGTCAAGTTATCTTCGAGGTTCATCATACCCATATAGGTCGTCAGCAGAGATGGTGAGGTGGAATAATGCTTAGATCTTCCACCTCAGTTTCTCCAGGTGCACAATGTTTTCTATATATCCAAGATGAGGAGATACGTACATGATCATTCACACATCATTGACTAGGGAGAGTTGGGCATCGATAATGGGGGGTTCCAGTGGAGATTGAGGATCGACAGGAGAGGGTCTTTCGTGGGTGGTCAATACCTCTAGTGAAAATTTTTCGGCAGTACGGGAACCTCCGGAAGAGATCATGGTAGAGGGAGGCTCAGATTCATGCACATTACCCCCACTTTTTTCTCTAGTTGTGTTGTAGATTTCAACGATAATAATCCCTAAGGTGGGGAGAATGTAAATACCGGGATGTTTCCCTAGTAATTTTTTTAAGTATAGAAATATTATGTGTCCTCAAAAATTGACGGTGCATGATTCTGAGGCCCGGTGTGCACAAAATGAATTTCTGAACTTTTTTTAGGTACGTTCAGTAAATGTGTGAGAGGCGATTTGTAACTTTTGAACCGGTACTCAGAATTGCAATCTAAGGACCACCCAAACTCTCTTTTAAATACTTGGTGTAGGGGACCACCCGAACTCCCCTATAATGTGAGTTAACCCTTGGAATTCCCCCAATTAATGTGCCAACTTTAATTTCATTAATGTGCCAACATTAATTTAATTAATAATATTAACTCAATTAATGTTGGATCATTACCCCTTTATGGTTGGGATCGTTGGTAAAGGGGAAATCTTGGGATAACTTGGAAGCCATACTCCAATGAAGAACAAACCTTCGATGTGGATGACGCTCGATCCTGGATCGGAAGCATCTTGTAGGAGAATCAAATTCCGACATCACCATCATCATCTTCCTCCTCACGACACCTCCAACAGAAGATCGAGGTAGGGGTGTGTTTATGATTATTCTTTGTTAATTTTTCTTTATGTTGATTCCTTCTCCACGAGTCACATCCTACCGGTCTAACGAGGAGGGTACGGTCCTGTCGAACATGGACCAATCCCTCTGCATATACATTGTTGATGCGCTCTTCATGGTGGAGGAGGACGACGACTGATGTCGGCAATGCATAAGGTGGCGGCTGGCAGTGATAGTAGAGGAGGCTGACATCTGGCTGGTCGTGCGGCGAAGTGGTGGAACGCTTCCGCGCCAATGGAGCTGGAGACCATGACCGCTTGGACGTAGCGGAGGCTGGAGGGTGGTCGACACTCGACTGGCTACGAGGAGGACAACGACATCATCGCACCACTGGGAGGAGAATTGGCCTAGAAACTAGCCAGCCACGTCACACCGAGCGGGACTGAAGGTCGGGTCCTGCATGCCAGCAGGTGCCAGCCAAATGGTCCTTGGACCATTCGGAATACAAGGGGGCACCCCCAGGTAGCGGCAGGGGTGGGCCCTGCTACGGCGGACCGCACCAGCCAAGCGGGCTACACCACAATGGGCTACGCTGAGCGGGTTGTGCCCCTCATGTTGCGCCAATCGGGCCACACCCATCTCGGGTCGGGCCTCCCCCTTTGTGGGTCGGGCCAGGTCGGTCGAACTAGTTCGGACCGGACCCGGGACCTTCTGGACCCAGATATGCCTTTGTGGCCATATCTTGAAAATCGAGCATCCGTTTGGCGAACCGCCTGTGGAACCAAAATCCTTGGATTGAGACAGTCAATTTGGAATACACTAATTGAGTTTTTGAATAATGTTGGGGTACATCTGGGTTGGATCTAACCCGAATCCAACCATGCCCTTGGAACGGAAACTATAATTACTTACAGACTGGGTGTCCTATTAACAAGCTGTTAGTTGTGTTTCATCCCTTATGACATGGTAGACCTTTTTTATACTTCTTAATGGTAATTCTTGGCGGTTGAAGTATCGACTGATGGTTTGAGGAGCGGAACCTCCAAGAATCAAGCATGCTCAGTGCGGGAACCATGTGGTTGGCTGTATTTGTGGAATCTCTAGATCATCTGTCGGTCATCTTCAAATCCTTTGTGGGTCATCACTCAACCATCCGGTGTGGGTCAGAGCATACCGATCCTATGTGGATCATCTTCAGTTCATGTGTGGGTCATTTTTAGATCTGGTGTGGGTCATCTTCGATCCTGTGTGGGTCAATAGGAGAGCTACTTGACGAAGTAATATGATCTAGCAATACATCTAATCATCTATACTTCGATACATATGTTATACTAGGTGTGAGGTGAGTCATTACATTTGTGGTATTATTCTGTGTGGAGTACCTTTGTGGTACTTAACTTCGTGCTGATACCTCGGCGGTATTCTTTTGTGTGGTGTACCTTTGTGGTACTTACCTTCATAGTGACACCTTAGTGGTAATCTTCTGTGTGGCATACCTTTGTGGTACTTACCTTCATGGTGATACCATTGTGGAAATCTTTTGTGTGGAGTTACCTTTGTGGTACATACTGTTGTGGTGTTATTTTTGTGATATTCTTTTTATCATGGAAGTTGTGATTTTGGATAAAGAGTTGAGCCTTGTGTTTCCTCTAGAATGAGATGGGTATACTTCATAACTTTGGTATATGTATGGGAATATTACTAAGTAGGGTTGACTATTATTTTCATTCTTTTTAGATTATCATTTGTGGATTCTAAGAGACCTTAGAGGGTCTCTGGGTCCCTACTAAGTATCGTTATAATCACCCCTGAACGGGATATGGCTACACCTTGTTGTGTCATGTTCAGATGACAGACAACGCTTATCAAGGTTGAGGGTACTAGGATTGGAGTCTGCTCAGAGGTGGGAATTAGAAGAGAGGATACACAGAGACGACCATTCGAGAGTTGTACCTACCCTTCAGGTAGGATCCTTGGTGGGTGTTCGCATGAGTTTTTTTCATTCTCACTTGTAGTTTCAAGTTGAGATTTTATTCCAGCCCCTTTACATACTGTACTCACTCTGTTTAATATATATTTTACCTTTTGATTTTATCTTGTTGTGTGCTTGGACTGTGTGGTTTTCAGGTTAAAAAGTAAATGTCTTCACAGTTTTATGGATATGCCTTTCCGGTGCTAGTCATCAGACCCTAGCCTATGGAAGTCAACCTATGGGTAGTCACGACACGGGCCCCATGGGATGGTTTCCGACAAGCCTTTCCATCAAAAACGTCCTGTAAAGGGAATAGTTCAACAAAATAAAATGATAAAATGGACTTACTTTAAAAAATTTAAACATGAAACTTATAGGTTCCTCATTGTCATTATGATACCACTACTTACAACCCATTGTATTGCTCCACACACCTACTTCTAGCACATTTCTCCCTGGTTTGAGACCTTTTTGTCACTATTTCTAAATGAAACTCACCGGAAATGATATTTATCAACCTCTGGTCCATCATTAGAACCTAATCCAGAAAATTTCAATGTTTTACCTTCCACCATCCATTTTTACATATACTGCTTCATTAGCATAACCTATAAGGGACCCCATATTCTACCAATACACATTCCGATATCTAGGCATAAATCAATATCTTTCTCAGTGTAACTAAGGTGATGTCAAGGTAAGGTAAATAGTTGTCACTAATTAAAATTAAGACAACATGTCATCAGTAAACACCTCCATAATCCTCTGTCGCTGATTTTTCATCCCACTATGGAATCATCTTCACTTACAAAAATCCTCGAGCTTCCCTACCCACTGACAACTCTCTACATAATCTAAAACTATATGGTACCTAACACAACCTACAGTCGAGTTCTCAAACTAGGGAATTCTCCCTACCCAAACCAACTAAATAGAGGAACAAATAAACAAAAAATCATTATCAATTTACAATATTAACTAATTAATCAAGATCAAATTACAAATAAACCATAATCATTCATTCCCCAATTTTTCTAACCACATGGTCAAAACCAAGGAATTATATCTACCATTTACCACCTTTTATATAAGTTATGGCTAACAATGGGTAACCATTTTCCCAATTCATGTTTCTCATTAGACACTCATTTATTCATCCATTGATTCATCTTAAAAAAATTCAATTAACATTAGGCATATTTTTATATCAATTTCACAAGAAAAAATAGTAAAATGTAAAAAACTATCGCAAAACTCATTTTATATGTTTTCATAAAATGATACATGCCACAAAATAATCTTGTGTTTCTAAAATTATTCATGCATACTCACCCCTTCATCCATACTGACCCACGAGTCAATTTTTAGAAAATATCAGAATCCATGATCCCATAACACTACATGGGAGTCACCAAAGGTAAAATAATGTATACTATAATTGAAAAAATAGAAAATACCACCTTGGTTTTGTGCATTCCCACCATAAATTGGTCATCCACTCCCACGCACGATCTGTAACCAAGCCCCAAATCTTCATAGCCTCATGTATACCTTTCCCAAATAGTAATTCAAAAGAAATAGAAAATAAATCTCATATTATACCAATTTCTATCACCTTAGGACAAGTTCCACACACCTGTTCCCTATGCTAGACAGCCACATGAACTAATGCCTACCTCCCCATATGAATAAGGCTACTGACTAGCAGCAAGGGTCTAATATCCGTCATGGGGAGACAATATACGCTTTTTTCTATATATGTTTATTTCACAAGACTATACCCTCTTTTTTCCATTAAGAATGTGCACTTTATTTAACCAAAAATCACTCTCGTTCTCAAGGACACACAAACTCATATCATATACCTGAATATCATTTTTACAATTTATAATTCATTATTAATAATAGAATTATCATGTTACCACTCATTATATTTGGTTGTGTTTCCATGTTACAATTCACCATTTAATAATACACAATTGAATGATCATATTACCATTCATAATACATGTATGAATTTCCATGTTATCATTCACCATTTATTAATACACAATTTAATGACCAAACAACAATTCATAATACCAACCTAAATTTCCATATTTCCATTCACTATGAAATCTTATATAATTGAATGATCATGTTACAATTCATAATACTAGTCTGAATTTATATGTTTCCATTCACAATTTAATAATGTATAATTGAATGATCATTTCTCTAATCATATTACATGGCTGAATCCCCATGTTACCATTCTCTATTTAATAATACATACTTCAATCATAATATTACCATTCTTAATATTTGGACTAATTTCAATGTTACCATTCACCATTTAATAATACAAAATATCACAATATTACATAAGAATGTCCATGTTACAATTCATTATCACAATTCACATATATGACAACAACATATTATTTAATTCACAAAATAATTAATCAAATTAAAAAATTGGATAATTACATCATCTGATTAATTAATTCAACAATTAAATAAAATTGTAATTATCAACACTGACTCAATAATTGGTATACCATGTCAATTCCCTTAATTAATTTCCCTATTAATTAAGAATATCAATCAAATTAATACATTCACTGATTAAAAAATAAATATTAAGAATCTCATTATTTCATAATTTATTCTCTTATTAATTATTCAGTTCTCACCATCATTATCCCATATTTAATTCAAAAATTTATTTTTCAATTCACATATATATATTATATAAATAATTAAATAATAAATTATTCCAAATCACGATTCAACATTCAATAAAAAAATAAAAAATTATTTTTTCATATTCAAAGTTCAACATTTTAATAAATAATTCAACAATTGATTATTTAATTGGTAATCTAAATATCCTATAATTAATTCATCAATTAATTATTCTATAAATGGTTGGGTAAACAAAAAAAATATTAATTGGTTAATTTATAAATAAACCACTCATTTCAATGTCATTAATTAAGTCAAAAATTAATTAATTATGTCAATCCAATCAATTATTTCTCCATTTAATTGCTCATGTATATCCCATCAATTAATTCAAAAATAAAATAATCACATTCAACTCCTTCGACTAATTCACCAATTAATTATTCATATTGGTACCATTAATTAATTTCACAATTAATTAATAACATTATATTCATTAATTAATCAATCAACTAATTAATCAAATCAATCCCATAATTTAATATAGTAAATTAAATTACCACATTAGTCACATTTATTAATTCATTAATTAGTTAATTCAACCAGTTCCATTATTTAATTCATTAATTAGATAATAACATTTCTTTACTAATTAATTAATCATTTAATTATAACATTTATTGAATTTAACAATAACATAATAAAATTACATCAATTAGTTAATTCATTAATTAATTAATCCTATTATTTATTTGAACGTGAAAATAATAAAATTACTTCCATTAATTATTTACTCAATTAATTAATCCTATTACTTAAGTAAAAAAATTTACTAATAACATCAATTTCATTAATTAATTATTCAATTAATAAATCTAACATAAAAAGTTCCCCATATTAATTATTCCAATAATTAATTCATCAATTAATTGACCACAACAACTCCATTGGTTAAATAAATTATTAATTAATCTTCTAACATAACATAATTAATTCACTATTTAATTATTTATAAACATATTCTAAATATCTCATAATTAATTCAACAAATAATTATTCCATTTTCATAACATCCATACCCCAAAATTAATTCCCTAACTAATCATCTCAATTCGTAACATCAATACTCATTAATTACTTCAACAATTAGTTATCTCATTTCATAACATTGGTATCCCATAATTAATTTTTTTATACATTATCTCAATTTGTAACATCAATATCCTATAACTAATTCCACATTTAATTATCAAATCTCATAACATAATATTCCATAATATATTCTATAATAATTTACATATATTCAGAAAATCAGTATCCCATAATTAATTCCACAGTTTATTCTCTCAATTCCTAACATCAATATTCCATAATTAGTTATAAAATTAAATGTATCAAAAAACTATAATCTAAATATCCCGTATTTCACAAATATCTCAATTAATTAATTTACATAATTAATAAATTTAATATAATAAACTGAATTGCTAAATATCTAAAATAAATTATATAATTAAATACACTTATTTTCAATAAAGACTTTGGAATTTGAATTATAGACCACTTAACTAAAGAACGATGATGAATAGTTGCCAATGGATATCCCCTATTAGTGTGGAACAATCAAGAATGCGGCTGCGAACATGATCTATAAATGAAACCAAATTCCATGATAAAACCGAACAAGATCTAAAAATATAGTTATATATCCAAATAACATAGATCTATATTCAAAAAAATCTATATCCAGATACAACTAAACAAGGGATAACATCCATTGATGAAAGAGATAAAAATATTAAAAGAAATGCAAAAAAAATGGAATTTTATCTTTTAACGGGAGAGGTGAAAATAATCATTTAGGACATCAAAATTCCACAAACAGATGTCAAGAGCCTTAGGAATTTATAATGGGTCCTCCAAAATTGAGAGTAATCATTACTTTTTGAGTGGGGCCAATTTGAGGTTAATATATGGGTTTAGGTATTATAAAATCATTTTTTATGGTTAATTTTAACTACTTTCTTGGTTTAATGCTCTAGCTGGACAATTTCCGCTAACTATGTGTGTTAACTGTGTGCCTCTTATTAGGGGGGGTGAAAGATTTTTCTTTATAGGGCTCACGACCTTAAAAACAATTTTCCCTCCATAAAAATTGACTCAACCTGGTTTTACATGATGATATGGGTAGGGCCACATTGTTCCTGAAAACCTTACGCTGACCATGTACCTTTCTGATTTCCTTCAAAATTATCATTTTTCACGCAAACACACCATTTGGTAAACCCAAATGAAATCTACTGAATACAATATAACATATTACTCATAAATGGTCCCAACACATCTCCTGAAAAGATTATGTTCTTATTTGTGGGTTCAAAAAGTGGCATCATTGTTGGGGAGGCAATCTATTGTCTAGATAATAGTTCTATCACATAGTAAATTGATCTTTTTTTATTTTGTAAAATCCCAAAAAATAAATTATTTATCTATGGTGTTTTTTAAACAATATAGTTATTCATGGAAAAATTACTCAAATGTTTATGACCAAAAAAAAATTGTAGAAAGGGTTGAAGAAGAACTCTATTGAATGGTTGATGATATTATTATTTTGGAAAAATAAATAGTGAATACTGACTAGATAGGACTGTCACTCAAAGATGTTACATTTATGGTTAATCAACTCCAACATGATATTCACAGGACAAATGAAAAGTGGTATGTCCATCACCATACTACTATAGATTCTCCATAGGTTGAGGCCATTCATGAGGAATGTATATATCATAATCATCTGAAAATATATATTAAAACAATCCATGAAGATATTTGGTGGATTACTAATGGTGAAACCCTCATTATGAGTAATATGATTTAGGAAAACATGATGTGTTTTTCCCTAATTCAGTAATAAGTACAACATGATATCTCCATACTTAAAAAATTAGAAGAGATAAAACACCTCAACTTTTCTATAGAATTGAGAGACAAAGACACCACCCATGTCGTAGAATTTGAGAAAATGATTGTGTAGTTTATTACCTTCCTCTATCAATCCAAATTAATCTCCAAGGGGATATTTACATTGAATTTTATATTGAAGCTAATCCAATACATTTTTATTATTATTTCATAAAATCATTATCATATAATTTTATTCAATAAAAATAGAGGATTAACTCCCATTATATTGATTGTATTTATTTGGATAACTTTTATTTTGTCTTAGAATCAGGTGATGAAAATGTCCTTGATCTTTTCATGGAACATATAGATCATTCCAAACACATAGAAGTCTTATTAAAGGAATCACATTAATATGTTTATGTTGTTGAGCCAAATGAACACAAGGAAAGGGTTAGTGACATTTATAGTGGAATTTTCACTTTCATTTTACATGATTACATTCTATTCAAATGAAACTAATTTTTAACATTAATTTTGGTTACTAAGTTGATGTATTACACTTTTAGAATTTACTATACAACTAAGATGTGGTTCTACAATTATAAACCTATAATTTTGAATATCCATAATTCATCCTTCCCCTAGAATGCATGTTATAACTTATTATGAAGTGGATGAATTTAGCGTCTTCATTCCAAAGAGTCATCCTCAACAACATATATTAATTGTAGTATGGGAATGATCATGTACTTGTTCTGATATAATAAACATATAACTCTAATAGATTATTGATAAAATCAAGTATTACCCATCTAGAGGTAGTAGGAGTAAAGGGATCCCTTGGGGATTAAAAAAGATATATTTTCTTACAAAATTTCATTCAATTTTATATATTTTTTATTGTTATTATATTAGGATACATCTAAATAGACATCTATTTTTTAGTATTATTTTTCATGAAAAGAAAAATTAAAATTATTTATTATATAATTTCCATTATTGAAAAAGGAAACAACCAAACTGCAATGGAATAAGAAAGAACATTCATTAGATAGTATAAATAATTGTTATAATTATTTAATTTTAATCTCAATTTATTTTATATCGTGTTTTTTTTCATTGAAAATTTCATGTACATACATAAAAATTCATTATTTATGTGACCTATCTATGAAAAATAGATTAAATATGAATGTTATAATTCCAATTTATAAATTTTAATGATAATGTGAATGAATGAGTAAGGTAGACATTTCAATGATGTGAGTAAATAATAGAGGTTGAATTAGTTACTCATGATTTTAATTAGTTGGTTGATTTTGGTTGAAGAAATTTTCCTTCCTTTCATAACACGTTGAATTTATAAAATTAATATATTCTGTAATATTATTGGATTTCAAGTCATGTATTATTGAAAAATTTATCTGTTTATTTACTGAGAGGATTTATATACATAGTTCATTCTATATTATCATGATCATATTTCATGAATTATATTGGGACATATAACCTTCTAGAACATTGATTGGAATTTTCATAAACATCCATTGAAAATAATCAAACGTAATATGACAGATGAATTCTTCTTGATATGAAATTATCCATGAAACCAACTTCTACATTGATCCATGTTTATCCCGTAGAGACCATAATCGAGATTTTTATGTGTTATGTACATTTTAATACACTTATATCTATTTTCACACTTCAATTACTCTTTTTTTAAAATATATTTTATTTTATCCATTGGGTGTTGAGAGATTTCATGCTAGATGAATAAAATAATTTGTAACAAAACAACGTTTGGGGATGTGATCTTGTTTATTAGTAATGGATATTGATTCATTAATTGTAATTCTACTATATTCCATTTTTTAAAATTAAAATTAAAATATAAATTAAATGTTCATGGTTTGTGACTTGGGATAAATAAAATTCACCATTAAAAGATTTTTTTCATTCATTTGTGGTTAGTTGGTGGATGTGAGGTTTCATCTAAAATTGACTTTAGAAAAAGTAAAAGTAATGTCAAAAATAATTTTGAGAAATAAAGAAATGAGAAAAGGTTGAAAATTTTTTAAATAAGGAGAAATTATTTCTCGGATTTTACATTTATCATAAACAACATTTTTGTTTGGGTACAAGGTATTATCTTTTTTATGTGGATATTTTTATTATAGTTTTACATTTGATATCACACACTATAACATAGAAATAAAAGTACTCTTCAAGACTTAATATTTTTTACATCAATAAAAACTAAACAATTACTTTAGAGAATTAGATCCTCAATTTAGAATCCCTCATGAATTACTAATTTTTTCATATATTTAAAGTGCATAAAGTAGAACTATTGGAAGATAATGGAGAAGTTTGTGTATTCATGGTATCTGAATAACTGTATATTAATTTGTTAACATGATTTATGAGTGAAAAGGATTCAATGTAATGTATAAAATTACTTTGAATGTTTAATTATAATTAAGTCATAAGTATTAATAAATTAAAGTAGAATATCCCTTGTTTTTAAATGGGAAAAATTAGAATTAATGGATTTATTATTTTCTTTTTAAACATGTTCAGTTAGTATATATCATTTATAGAACATAAAATTTTGATTTAATATTTAATATAATTTTATTTTCCTTAATAGAATTTTAATTATTGGAATCTTGGTGTTTCAATTAAATTTTAGGATGTTATTCAACTTTAGATGAAAACAATTATTAAATTGTAGTGGAATTTTAAGTAGTCATTTTATCATGATTCATTTTAACAATATCAAATGATATGGTATGGGTTTTAATGAATATTTCAATGATATTATTTGTAATTTTGAATGATAGAAAATAACATTTTTATAATTAATATAAAATAAAATGGATAAATGTGATGAGATATGGATATTTTAAATTTATTGGGAAATGATACAAATGTTAAATATTTTTAGGTTGAAGAATGTCTCGACAAAAATTTCACTAAATTAGTTGGACCACTAGGAAAATGCCTACACAGAAGTGTAATCATTCCGTTGAAGCCCGATGGTAAGACCCACTATAGTAGTAAAATGGAGCATGAATGATCAGGCATAGTGAATGTTCATCGGTTGGTCAGTAGCCTATGGTGGCATATGGGTCGACAGAACCCACATGTGTTAGTCTAATTGTTTATAGGGAGCTCATCCTCATAGCAGGGATATAATTGTTTTATAGAATATATTATAATATATGGGGTTCTAAATAATCTCATTTCCATTATCAGATTGATTATCCCTTGTCACTACTCATCATCGTATAGAAACAACTCTATTTCATACTTCAGTCATACCCACACAACCCATATTGAACCCTAAACAGCACTAATTCTACCCATACTATTCAATGCTCTAGAACACCCTCTACACTGCTATATAATATCTATGAAGACTTAGGGAAGCTTGAGATTGAGATAAATTACCACATAATAGGATGGGATTTATTTAGATCATATCAAGAGTCTAGGGTAACCTCTAGGAAGCCTAATTTTAGGAGAAAAAAGTCATTCATTAAAAATGAGAATTATCTTACAGGACACTATGAAGAGTATTTGTTTTGAGGAGGAATGGATTCATTTCACAGCTATTGTACCATAGTTATTTTTATCATGGAAGGACTACTATGAGATATATCATGGTATTTTATATTAAATTTGGAGGGTTTCAATAAAAAAAAGAGTTTGAGTTGTGGTATTTGACTTTAAACTTTCGGAAGTGACATTTATTTGATTGAAAAAGATAGTTGCTTCATAGGAGAAGAATTTATGTTCTAGGATATTATAAATATATTAAAATATTCATTGGTTTTTGGACATTTATATAGGTATATTCCATTAGGTTTTCCAAATAGTTAGGGTTTTGTTTTTAGCCATTGAGAGGCTTCACTATGGAGATATTCTTTCATAATAGAGGGTTCTATATCGATAGTACAATTTTTTAATGAAATATTAGGTCAATAATCATAATTTTGGGGAATTTTTGACACACCATATCTATAAAATTCCAAGGAAAATTTATAAGCACTATGTAAACATAATAATCTCTAGGCCACATAATGATTATCGGATTTTTTTAAAAAAAATCGAATAGTTTGGAGATAATTTGTTCGATATGAAAAACAATAAATCATCATTGACTACATTTTTTTTGGAAAAATGATACTGAAGTGTGAAATAATGATAAATAGGTTACCCCTA
This sequence comes from Viscum album, assembly GCA_963277665.1. Classification (NCBI taxonomy): domain Eukaryota; kingdom Viridiplantae; phylum Streptophyta; class Magnoliopsida; order Santalales; family Viscaceae; genus Viscum; species Viscum album. The sequence goes on along the minus strand of OY728161.1, from coordinate 1,551,605,270 downwards.
CCTCTTTAAATAATGTGAATGCTTATTCCATTGATTAGTGGTTAAGGAGATGGGGTGATACTACTTTAACAAAAAATCCTTAAACATATCATATTATTGATATCATAAGCTAGAATTCACATTGGTATAATCACAAGGATCATTGTGTTTTACAATTTTAGTTAAAAATAAAATAATAATTAAAACATCAATGTATACATTATGGGTAGACACTACCAAATAATATCAATTTTTTACATTAAAAAATGTCATTAAAATTAACCAAGAATTCTATTCATGAAAAATCTTCACAATTATTACCTTTACCAAATCCTATTCCGTACACATACCCAATCCCTATGAAAAAACATTTTCAAAATTACTGATTATTCCAAAATTCTCAAAAAGTGAAATAAAAATAATAAACCCATTTGTCTAGTGAAAAACATGAAAGACCACTAAATATTTTTATTTATCACAAATATTTTTTAGTAAATGAAATATTTAATTATTACATGAAAATACATATACTTTTAGATTAAATAAAATTATTAAAGTGCATAAAAATAACATTAACACAATTTTTTGAAAACATAGAACATCACATTCATAAATCCATTTCAAATCAATTTAAATTGGAATTTCCATACATCTTTCTTCTAATAAAATCGTTACTGCTGAATTACATCAGAATTTGGGACACCTCGTCATATTTGTTGTAATGGTATAACACATCCCTATCTAGGCCACTCCATCCTTTAAGTTTTGATGTGATCAAATGGTGCTATCGCGGCTACCCCATCATATAAGCTATAACAGTCTCATCTAGTGATATTTGGTCCACCCCATCATATAAGATATAACAATCTCACACTATTTTATAATGGCCACTCTACCTTATAAGTTTTAATGAGCTCACATAATTCTATTTGTGCCACCCCATTATATAAGTTACAATGGGATCACCCATTACTATTTGGTCACACACATTTCACATGTATAATTCTAAAGTACCATATTATGAATAAAATATGATTCTATGCAACCAATTTAAAAAAATAAAATATTTTTAAAAAGTAAAATTACTTTTGGATATACAAATACCTTTATAAATATCATATCATTAAAATGAGAGTTAATAAAATGAATATATTATGTTTATTAGTTTTAATTCCAAGTTAAACAAGTGTAAAAACATATATAATAAAAAGTCATTTCACAAGAAAAAATTTCATGACAGAAACATTGAAGTATAAGTTTATCCCAAAGAATAGAAATTGAGTAAAGAATATATTACCAATTTGTAATCATCCAAACCAAATTTTTAATTATTAAAACCATTAAATGTCATGATAATAGTGAAGTTAGTGATATAATATTTTTATATTGAAATACATACACCTCATAATAGGTATAGGTTCATAAAATCAAAATATACCTCAACAAAAAGAAATCCATGAGAGTCCATTTCTATATTTTGTTTGCATATCTGTAATACTTAATGATTCATAAAGATTTTTAATAAGATAAAAAATAATCTATAATAATATTAAATTCAGAAAGATAGTAATAGGGAAGTGTAAAATTATATTCCATCAATATTAATTGGTAATAGGATATATAAAATAAATAATTTACTATAAAGGAATAGAAGAGAGATGAGGTTAAGGGGTTGATAACAATATTTATAAATGTATCCAAAATATTCTATTAATGTCATGTATAATCATACTATATTAAATAATTAATTAATTGACAACCATTTTCAATTATTTTTTATTTATTATAGTTTTATAAACTAAATTTATGGACATAACAATGAGTTGTAAAGATCAATTTCATTATTCTAAAAGTGTTCATTTTATAGTTATTTGATCGGTTCACTATTGAATAATGAAGGATGTTATTTTAAAATTGGAATAATACTCCATAAATATAGTATGATAGAATAAATGAAATTATAGAAGTGTAAATGGTACCATGTTATTTTTATTTATTATAAAAAGATAATTCATTTTATAAAAATATAAATGACATAAAGTATGTCTAATTTGGCAGTTTTTCCATAACATCAAGAACTAGTGTCATTTTTTTAATATTATGTATATATGTTAGATATAGAACAAAAAACTTATAATTAAATACCTATTACAATCATATTTTTCTATAATAAAAGTTTTATGACCATCCATGATGTAGATAATGGAGAATAAAAAAATTCTATCCATGGAGAAGGTTTACAACCATAATATGGACAATGGACTGATTTCACTAAATAATATAATATAATATAAGGGATGTGTATGATATATTTCATTACCAATATAATATTACATTATAAAATTATACTGTAGTTAATATTTCTTAAGTGATGAAAGAGGTAGGGATAATTTATAATAAGAAAATAAATTTGGAGAGGTGGTTTGGGAAAGTTACCTCTAGAATATCACCATCATGAAGGATACCTTCATTAATATGGAATTAGTCATTTGGTGAGGCTAGTAGAACATGGATATTTGGAGAGTGGGTATGAGATATGTTTTCATAGATTTTATGAGATTAAATTATTGTGAGGTGATAGGGGTTGGTGATGAGTTGTATTTAGACTTTAGGATGGGTGGTTTTAAGTGATTATAAATTATTATTTTATACTTAAAGACAAAAATATTTATTTAGAATTAATTTCTATTAATTGGATTGATAATTAAGGTACGAAATTCTGGTTTAGTTTGAGCAGAATATTAATCATTTAATTTTTAATTTTTTTTACTATTTTTTTTCCTTTTAACTTTAACTTGTTTTATTATTTTACATATAATATGGAAAATATTTTCTTTCCATAGTATTTTATGATTCCTATAAATTAATATGATGATAAAAAATAATTTTTCACTTAAATTAATAAAATTAAGCCAATTTATAAAATTGTAATCATATTATTTCCAAAATTAAATTTATAACAAAACCTGCAAACATGACATAAAATTGGGATTTTACGAAGTGTATTTATTAAAAAATGATTTAATGTTAGCTCTGTCAATAATAATAGTAATTGTATGAATATAAATTAATATTCAACTATATATAGTTTTTAATGTTCCTTATAAACATTCCATATTATGGAATAATTTAATTATTTTAAAAGGAGAAACAATATACACATGAAAATAGTTTTCATGAAAATAATTTTTTAACCTCAAAGATAAACTCATCAGAAAATATAATTTAAAGTTGATTCCAAATAATTTTAGTGAATTTAACATGAATAAATTATAATTATTTCACTATAAATAAAATAAAAAAATAAATGATACTTTTAATTTTCTTAATTTTTTGAAAAGAAATGATATTTTTTCAAAATTCATTATTTTTCACTATCCATTGAAAACCCAATATTTTCTAAATAATCCAAACACTTCACCCAAATTAAAATATTATATTATTATAATAAAATTTACTTTTATTTTATTAAATTTAATTTCTATAATTTTCAAAATTTAATTATATTATTAACTCATAAAATGCAATAAACCTCATTTATAAAATAAAATGTATTATTTGAAAAAATAAAATGCATTTATTGAAATTTAGAGGTATTATATAAAAAATTATAATGTAAAATATTATAAATGATAATTGCCATTATTTATATAATAATTAAATAAATAATATTCAATATTTACAATTAAATTACTAGTATATAACAAAAATATTATAATAAAATGATTTTTCTTAGTTTGTTTAAGATTGGTGTTGTGTATCTTGCACACTATAAAATAAAATCCATCCCTTTTAAAATAATGGGATGTTATTTTTCCCACCATTACCCCTCATTTAAAAATTTTCATCCTATCAATTTGATTTTAGGATCACAAAACATTGTCTTTTACAATTCAAAATAAATTTTATGAAATCACACATCATAAATCGGTTTAATAAAACATACACTTGAAAGGTGAGAAATAAAAAGTAGAAAAGTGAAATGGAATAACACATACAAGGTTTTCATGTCATAAAATGTGGAAATATATGTGAAAATATAACAATCAAGTCACGATAGATGGTGATGTAGAACATGGCCATGATAAAGACAACTATAACCCAGCCGTAAAACCATTATGACATAAAAGCCAATTAATTTCATGGTAAAAGAAGTAAACAAATAAAATTTTAATTTACAAGATCCTTTTACTATAGTTTAGTAATTATTTTATTTCTATAATTAAATATAATTAATTTCCAATTAGAGTTTAATACTATCAGTAATTCCCACCAAAATATCAACTTTTCTCCAAACTATGTGTATTTAAGATGAGAATTTCATACCTAAAGCATCAAAATCCACTTCTACGTTTCAAGAAATCCAAAAAAGTATATTTATGTATGCCTCTGATATTTAGGAATTAATCGTACCAAAAAATGTTTACTATAATAATGTATATTTCCTATAAATTGGTAAACCTTCAGACTATGAAAAACTTGTATTATTGAACATTATTACACAATGTTCAACAAAAGTAAATAAAAAATCCTATGAAAATTATACACTATGATTAAAACTGTAAAATAAAAAGGGTTCAATAACATACTATTACAAGATAAATTTAATATTTTTCTCTTGTTATTATCAATAACTCTACATGTGTTATATCATAATTAAATTTCACTAATCATATATTGTTAAAGATATACAAATCATTTACCTAAATAACGTGAATCTCCATAAATCATATAGGTTTCCAAAAGGTAATTCATCTTTAATTTATCAAATAAAATCCCCAAAAATTATATTTTACTTTAAGAATATAAGACTCCAAAAATATTGATCATCTTACAAAATTATATTAATCTCCAAATAATTTTCCAATACTATGGTTATCTATGTGATAAAACATATTTTCCCAAATTATACATGCTTTTCATCAATAAAATAGTTTAACTAAAAATAAAACTATCATACTAACTGACACTTCATGAAGTTTAGTGGTATTAAATTAACCCTTATCACCCTTCCATTTTAGGATCATTCCTTGAATACTTTATAAACATGACATGTTGTCACACGGTCTGTGAAATTCCCATTTCTATAAATATATAAATTTAGCACATATAAAATTCCAGAAACATGAGAAGCATCAAAAAACATATATTAATATAGTAAAAATTAAATAACTATTTTTATCCTCAATGGTTACCTTATACCTTTTATTTTCCATCCAAATAAATAAAAACCAATAATTATATCATAATATAAGATCATTTAAACCAAAAGACTACTTATAAATTTATCATTATATCAACCTAAATTATTTCTATTATTCCTAAAATATCTAATTTCATATCATAAAATTATGTGTTACATGTACCTTAAAAGATATCCCTTTATTACAACTTCTCTAAGGTATCATTTTTATCTAACATATATTTCCATCTTATGAAAATACTAATATATAAAATTCCTTATGCATTCCCTAATTCTCAAAATATAAATAAAATAAAACTTTTTTATAAAGCTGATAACTCAATACAAAAACACATCATTCATTAAACTTACATATTAAACTCTTAACCATTAAAATTTAAGATAAGGAAACTGAAAAAAAACATACGAATGATATAATTATTTATTTTTACCAAAAAAATAATAATCATGTCATAAGATTCAATAATGTAAAAACACGAGGCAAGAAATAATTTATATCATTCATATGTTTTTTTCAGTTTCCTCATCTTAAATTTTAATGGAATTAGGCATAAATAAATAATTATTTATATGTTCCTCCTGATCTTATTTTTGAGCCTTCATCCAATGAAATTGATTTGTATAATTACTATACTCCCAACAATTAAAACATTCAATTAGTATATTAGGTAGAATATAAAAAAATTTCCATCCTTTTCTGTCATTTTATTATGTGCTTTTTTCAACTCTGTCGACTCATTTTTCATTGAATATATTTACCTATATGATCATTATCACCTAGAAACCCATATTTCTTCATTTTTCTTATATTTTTTTAATGGAGAAACTCACTAAGGATCTTCTGTTTATACATTACTCATGATATCTGGTTTATAATAACCACAAGTGTTAACATTACAACTCCCATCTCATTTAACTTCTCATTCCTAAAACCACCACATTTTCCTTCATATCGATTGTTAATTTGGAGCATACTTGATCCAACCGATTATTAAAACCAAAATTTTTTTTATGATCATATAAATAATATCATAATATTATATCTTATGAGAAAGATAATAACTAAAATATCCTTAATCATGTTATCTCAAAGTCATTAGTTTCATTGAAAATAACTATGAATATCCCTACCATGATAGCCATTTCTATTATATATGATGTGTAACATATAATTAAAGAATATCCTCACCTATAAAGTAATATAACCCAATGATATGATATGATATTTTGGGTAAAAACATTAAACAAATCATATTCTAGTGATTTTAAACATTAATTTACATTGTTACAATCCCAAAGGTCTTTGATGTTTGGAGTTTAGAGAATTTGATAATTCACTGAAAATTTAATCACATACATTAGAAGTTTAAACTACTTTGAAATATCCAAATTTTTCAGAAAAAAAATTTTCTAGAAAATTAAATAATATTTTTTTCATTTTTAACCTTCAAAATTTGCATCATGATCTCATCTTAGTCCCTACACTTCCACAAAACCAATGAAAACATTTTTGAACCATCGGAAGGCTATGAAAAGAGAAATAAAATGAAAAATTAAATAAGTTAGTCGAGTAAAAAAACTAAATTCGGGGAAATATTTATCTTTTTCTTGAATTTTATATGAGAAATATAAATTTATTTTTTTTACATGAAAAATTAGAATATATTACCATTATGAAAATTATTTAAACCCACAAATATCACAATAATTTTTTTGGAAAAATAGATAATCACATGCATTAAATCCTTTTAAACGTATTTTTATTTTAATCTCTATTTGTAATAGTCACAATGTAATCATTTCCCAATGGAGTAGAGGATTATATTGGACACACTATTATCTAAGATGTCAGGGGGTCACCATCACTATTTAAGACACCCCATCGTATAAGCTAAAATGGGGTCACCCTATGCTCTTTGCGCAACCAATCATATAAGATAAAAAGGCTCAGAGAACACTTTCTTGGACACAACCATTTATAAGCTATAATAGATACTCCCAGTTCTTTTTGGGTCACCCTATTATATAATATATAACAAGCTCACTAGATGTTATCCATTCCACCCAATCATATAAGATGTAATATACTTACCTTAAGGATATTTAGAAACAAATGATTCCAATGTATAATTATCATGTACCATATTAATAAAACAATTTTTTTATTCATTCGATTTTTCATCATAATATATTTACTAAAAAACAAATCACTTTTTGATATCAAAATACCCATTGAAAATATCAAATCATCGAAGTGAGAATTAAACAAATGAATTGATTATGTAAATCAACTACAAATAAACATTAAATATATAGATTAAAAACATAAGATAATTAAATTTCATTTCAGACACAATATTATCATGACATAAACAATGAAGTATATGTTTAACCCAAATAATGGAAATTAAGTGTTTAATTTCCATTACCACATTGTAATCAGTCGAATCATATTCTTCAAGAAAAAAAACCTTAAAGTTCGTGGTAATAGAATAATTATTGATATAAAATTTATAAGTGGATTTATATACACTAAATAAAATAATATAGGTGTATAAAATCAAAATATACCTCAATGAAAATAAACTAATTTTTGATCCTTTTCTAAATTTTAGTAGTATTTGAAGAGTACATAAAGATTCATAAAATTTTTTAATGAGAGAAAAATGAGTCTCTCACAATTTGATCATGAAATAAAAATTAATAGGGATTTGTAAAATCATATACCAATAGTTTGTATAGGAAATTAAATTCCTTAAATAAATAAGTCCCATTAATGGAAAATAAGAGATATATGGAATTGGGGTATCTTATGTATTATCTAAAATTGTTCTAAAAATTCTCTCAATTTCCTATATAATAATATTATACTTATTTAATAATTAATTCAAAACTTTATTTTGATATTTATTATTTATTATAATTTTATTAAGTATATTTATCTCGATTAAGATAAGTTATAATTTTCAATTTCATTTTTCCAAGAGTGCTCGTTATATGGTGTTATGATTGGTTCACTTGAGTATAATCGTGGTTGTTCATGTCAAAAGAGAATATGACTCCTAAAGTGGGATTAAATGGTGTTAATCAATATATAGAATTATAAATTTTCCAATATCAATTTTTATTCTTGTACAAGGATGATTCATTTGATAAAAATGTAAATGAAAAATGGTAAGTTTATTTTGGCTATTTTTCTGACCATCATGAAGTAGGTTTGTTTTATATAATTTTATGTCTATATATTGGTTATAGAAAATGAAATAAGTAATTATATACCTAATAAAATCTTATTTTTCCATAATATAGTTTTATGTATATCCTTTAAGGTGTTAATAGAAAATGAAATCTCATTATCCAGGGAAACAGTTAGCCATAATATTTTGGAAAATGGTTTCATTTCATTGAATAAGAGGATATAATATTAGGCATCTATATAAGATATTTCAACAGAAATATAAAATTGAATAATATAAATTATACACTTTTTATAGATATATTTATGAAGAATTTGATAATAAGTTATAATTATTAAAAAAAATTAAGAGAGGTGGTTTGAGAAAGGAACCACTTGAATATCACCTCTTTAAAGGTCACTTAATGGACATGGAATTTGTCTTTGGGTGATGACAGAAGAAGATATATCTATGGATATTTTAGAGGATTTTTTTAATATATTTTATGATCTTAAAGGCTTTTTAAGAGAATGTGGGTGGTGAGGAGTGGTATTTATACTTGTGGAAGAGTGATTTTGAGTGATTAAATAGGCATTATTATATATTTAAATCCAACCAAAAATGGGTTGAATAAATTCAAATGAATTGGACTAATACTTAATGTTTTAAAGATAGATTAAGGAATATAAAACCTTAAAATAACCATTTAATGTTCAAGTTTTTTTGTATTTTAAAATATTACTTTCTAACATTAATAATTTTCATTATTTGACACCTACTATGGTAAATTGTTTTACCAGGGTAAATATAATTATGTAAAAAAAGAAAATAAAAATACTTCATAATTTGTAAATTTTTATTATAAATATATAATCTATTTTAAAAAAATTATTTACATAATCGTAAAAGATATATTTAAAGAAAAACCCTCAGATGCGGCAAAAAATAGGGTATTCAAAAAGAATATTTTCATGAAAAATGATGATTTTATATTAAATTCATGATAAATAATAATCACTGTATGAAACCAAATTACAATTCAATGACTTATAATATTTATATTTCATTTAAAAAATTCCCCATTATGGATAATTTTATTTAATTAAATGAGATATATAATATATACATTAAAGAAGTTTTCAAAAAAACCCATTTTTAACACCAAAAATAATATTATTATAAAATAAAATATATTTTTTATTCCAAATACTTTAATTGGATTATTTACAAATAAAAAGTATTTATATTACTAGAAATAAAATTTCAAACATAATGGCACTTTTAAATTGTTTAGTTTGACGAATAGAAGTGGTATTTTAAAAAAAATAGTATTTTCAATACCCACTATAAACCAACTATTTGCAAACAAAATCAATGATTTTGACCCAACATATAACATTTCATTATGATTTCAAAAATATTGTTATTTTATGAACTTAATACACAAAAGTTCCAAAAGATATTTATAATTTACACTCATAAAATGAAAAAAAACCCCTTTTATGAAGAAATTCAATTTTTTGAAATAATTTATATATTATAAATTTGATTGATTATTTTTGAAAAAAATAATCATTATATTAATAAGGATAATGGCCATTATATATTTCATAATTATATCATTATTATTCATTCGTTCATATTTAGTGTCTATGTCATAATGGTCACATCTAAATAATACATTTTTGTATTTTTATTATGCTTGGTGCTATGTATCGTGCACACTATCAAACAAAACAATTATTTATTAAATTCCCTAGATGTTAGAATGAATAATATAAAGTATTTGTTTTTGGTATTATGTATATTTTTATCTTTCCTCAGTAATTCAAAGAATATGATAAGTTTAAGTGTTCATCCATATTTTTATCAACCATATATCCATTCAATCTCAATACCACTCTTATACATTTCCTTATTCCCCAACATGACCTCTTACACTCAATAATGGATGTCTACGACAATAATTGGTCTTAATAGAGTTATATGGTGTTTTTATATTCTATACATCAATTTGTCAATGTATTAATCAGTTTAGATAATATTGTTGAAGTGTATTGTTGTGTAAATTTTGTACAACAACATGAATATTTCATCCACTTATAATATTTAAATTATATATTTTTCCTCTTAACTATTAAACTAGATCTCCGCACATGATGGTGTCAAGCGTCTCAATAGATGAAATAACATATGATGAATATGATTCCATGAAGATGCCACAATCTCAATTGAAGTGTTTCATTTACCTTGAATATTGTATGATGTAGAGTTTCATTTGAAACAAAAATTCATTGGAATTAATGATTTCAAAGAAAAAAAACGATAGTAGTTCATGAATGAGATTTCATTGTTGAACTATCAATCAGAATTTAAACAATAAATATGAATAAATAATGAACCAAATAGACCAATCCTTAGGCCAAGGTACATTCATTCTATCCCAATTCTATAACAGTTCTTGAGAGTGTAGATTTTCATTTTTTTTCCATATCCTTCAATTTTTAGTCTCAAATATGGAAAACAAAAAAGATATAGTTTTAGTTGAAATTTAATTATTTTTTGAATAATGGTGAAGCTCCTCAACTGAGGTGACCCAAGATAAGAATTATGCTATATAAAGACAATTAAAGTACTCTATTTCTATACACACGAATATAGGTGTGAATTTATTAATAATAATTAATAATTTTGGAATTGTATTCTTCTCTATAACCCTTTCATGTAAAATAATTATAATTATTTACAATTAATATATAATAGTATTATAGTAAATTATTTCATTGGGTGCTGTCACATTTAATTGTCTAACACATAAATTTTAAAGTTAATGTTGATCCATATTAATTAATACCAAGTTAAATAATCAATTATTTTCTGTGGTTATTTAATATTTATCCCATGTGAATTTTAATTAAGAATATTAGAGAAGTTTTTGTATAAAATATTGTATTCATAATTTTTACCAAATAGAGACGATTTATTATTACAATGTTCAGTTATTAATATAGTAAATTTAGAACCATTTAAAAATTTATAACACCTTATTGTTACAAAAAACTATAATCATATAGAATTACATTATTATTTAATATATATACATTTCCACACTGATCATGTAGGAGGTTATAAGGCAAAATAAAAGTATTTCATAATGATTGAATGTTTATGAATTTTATATTAATATTTTTAATATAATATTTACAAAATATAATAGTTATATTATATATATACATAACAATATAATCCATTATTATAACCATAACTGATGTTTGGTGATGAAAAATGATGTTTGTTGTCTATGGATATGGTAGTCCACACATACACACGATTAAAAAACCCATTTTGTATGAATGGATGAAATGACATCATAAGAAAATTTATCATTTTTTTATAATTAAAAATTTATATTCAAAAATTTATTTCAATAATAACACTTTCATACCTTCCATGGTGGTTTTTTTGTTATACAAGACACAAGATTCAAGGAGGCGGTAATCTACACATAAACAGGATTATGGATCTCATTCCATATCTAATTGACAACATTAAATCAATTGTAAAATGTGATAATTTAATATTTTTATATGTTACATAAAAACCATATGTATCCCTAATATCCATACTTTATACAATCCATATGACATGGTGATGAAAATATAACTATATTATGTCAAAGAGGAAATATTTCTCACAAACACTCGATCGATGCCATTGTTTTTGAAAGAGTATTACATGGAATGAATGAATAAATTATTTAAATTAATATATGGAATGCTTTGAATATATATAATACATATTAATTATGTTAAATATATAATGGAATAATATGAATTATAAATTTAAAAATATAGAATATGTGGAGCGTAATGCAGATGTCAGAATCATTAATTTTCATTATAATTAACTAATAAAATAAATGACTTATTCTAAATAAGGATATACAAAATAATAATTAAATGGAAAGGATTTAAGATAAAAAATAATATATTTTCCATAGACTATAATAGATTGTGTATATCATGGTGGGGTGGGAGCTATCATTTACAATAGTGGATGTTTTCATTTTTAATGGAAAATAATGTTATGTTAGGGGTAAGAATAAATTGAAAAAATGTTGGATGAGTTAGGAGATGTTTGATTGGTAAGAAATGTATTTATAAAATTATGTCATATCCACTTATTTATATAAGTAATTCAAGCCTTGTTGTATTATTATTATTTTATCCCATATAGATTAGTCATTTAAATTATTATTACACATAATTTTATATTAATCTTGTAAATTGTTTTTTTACGAAAAAAACAGACCCTTATTCAAAAAATTTACATGAAGAATACTAATTTGGGAACTTTTTTACTAAATTATTTCACAAATATGATAAATTTTTATTTAAATTTAATAGACTGACAACACAAAAATGTAGTTTTTAAATAATAGATCATTATCATAAATAAATCTTTCATTTAAGATAATTCTATTAATATTATACATTTTTAAGATCATAATTCATTTATTATTAAAAAAATTAATATTATATGACATTAATAGAAATCCATAATTTTTTTAAAAAGAATATTTATTCATTTAATGAAATAGATTAAATAGTTTTCATAATTAAAGTTACATTTTAAATTGTTCTGAAAATATTTCCCATGGGGGTTTAAAATTAACATAATATCTAAAATAATAATAATTTTAGTCATCAATTTCATATCTTAAAATATAAATAGTTTTAAAAACTTCTAGAAAATTATTATATATTAATAAATTCAAAAAAATAATAATTTCCATAAAACCACATTTTCTAAAAATATATATATTATTAAAAAAATTCATAAATTTATATCGTAGAAAAAGATTATTATACTAAATTAATAAACAATTTTTTTACATAATATATTTCTAAAAAATATATAGTTTTTTCTAATAAACTATTATAATATTACAAATCATATTTTGAAAAATACTTTAATAAACATTTATTTTTTCTAAAAATATTTCATTCCAAATCTAAAATTTAACAAATTTTATTATTTTATATCATATAAAGATATTTTATATGTCATGATAATAATATATTACTCATTATTATTTTATTTTAATAACGTATCATGATCTATATTATAGTTCTTATATTTAATGTTATCAAACTATATATTATTTAATGGAAAATATCAATATACTGAAATATCGGGATGTTACCAAATAATCATTCATAAACATGAGCATCAAAAAATAATTCTAACCATGTCACTTAATGGTTAAATGTTCATGAAAACTATGGTTTTATTTAAGATTAATAATAATTCCTCTAAAACATTAATCATTTAGAACCTCCCCAATTCGAATATATAAATAAGGATAAGTGATTCAATATAATATTTAAAAATTATAAGAAACCAATAATTAAATGTGAAATATCTAAAAGAAAATCATATTATTATATGTTTTCCAAGAGAACTAGACATCATAGTAGGTTCTATGAATTTCTTTAAATAGTGAATGAAGCACCACATGTATTGGAAAACAGTGGGAGGGAATGGAAAATAACACATAAAAATATGGATTAAGAATATAAATTTCATATTGAAATGTGATATTCAATATATGTGGTATATAATAAGCCACTAATATTTTGGTAGAATCTTTTACAATAAAAATAAAGATGGCCAAAAATAATATGATATTTATATAACATAAGATATTTCTATTATAAAGGATTATTATAACACACATTTCAATAGTGATGAGACATAATTGTTCTACCCCTCTAAGAGTTTCTATGAAGAAAAAAGATTATAGAAACATGTACTTTTCTTATATAAACAATTCCTAATTTTTTTTATTAATACTCAATAAATTTATCAAATACAAGATGTGGGATCATTAATGTATAGATACATTGGATAATTGATACAAAACATTCTATTTTTATGAATGATATTAAAAATATCCCATAAAGATAACTCACCCAAGATCTTTTTTGGACATACTCTACCTAAACTTTTCTTAAAATAATTTGGAATGGAAACAACATAATAGGGTTTCTAAGAATCTAATTGACGATAATTATAGTTGATATAAATTAACGATAATATGAAAGAATAAGATATTAATAATGGTATGATATCATGAACATAACATACAATGTTATTACCCTAATCAATAATGGAAATGAAATTTATAATTTCGGAGACATGATTAAAAATAGTGATAAAACATCATAAATCATAATGAACGGTATGTTCATATCAATGTAATTACCTAAATGTGTGAACAAATTATTGGTATATAGCCCTTTCATATGTCATGGTTAACTTACAGATGATAAAATTATACAACATCGCCTATTAACACATATTTCTTGTTCTATAACATGTCATGAATCTCAATTGTTTACAACTGTGTATAATGAACACATTAGTACTTCCCCTTATGGATCAACAAAACCTACTTTTCTCTATTATAGATAAAACACATTGACTTGTTTCCCATAATTATCACATGATATATAAAATAGTACCCAAATAATTAGTAGTCCATAAATTTCTTTTCCCACCAATCATATAATATTCCCTACACAGATGTGTGACATGAGATCATAAAATTTTCATCATATCTGCATAACATAACCCATGAAACATAAATTTAATTTATAGACATTTCACCATTACCAAATGGAATAATCAATGGGAAATAAATGGATTTAGTAATAATCTAATTATCATAATCATAATCTATCATGGGATATAATGCGGATGGTATCATTAGATAATATCCCTCATAGAAATAGTTGACATCTATTTTTGTTATCATAGATAAAAATACGATTAAATTAATCTTTAGAAACATTATATACAAAAATAATTTTTTTATTTTGAATTGACATAATAAAAATTCATAGATTTATAATATATATATATGAAATAATTATTTTAAAATTGTTTTTTAAAATTTTAATATTGTTTTATTATATTTTAGTGTTCATGATTCTTAAAAAAAATTCATGTTCTATACATAGAAACAAATATTATTTTCACATTTTGTTAAAAAAATGTAATTCATCTTGAAAATAATAATAATATTCCATTGAAATTGTTAATTTAAATTAATAAATGGGTTAAAATATCATAAAAATTAATCGGGTAATAGTAATACGCTCTTGGAAACATTTTTTACAAAACATAAATATTTAAGAGAATGATTCAGGTCAAATGATGAAAAATTCATTTTTATTCTTAAAACAATTTTTTATCATTTATTAGAATAAAAATCTAAAAATTTAAAAATATATAAAAATTTTATGAATTTTAATATGTGATTAAAATTAATGATATTTCTAGATGAGGATCTTGTTTTTGTCAATGGAAAATGAATCATAAATAAGATTTATTACAATAGAGTGAAACCGTAAATATCATACATCAATTCTCAGATTTTTAAAGGAGTTTAGAACTATTATATATCACTTACAGATTTATCATAATCTTCTAATATAATAATAATCTTATATGGAATTCAATTTTATATTTACTTAATACATATTGTTTTTAAAATCATTATATGAGGTTATAACTTATTCATTTCTCATGCATGTTATAGTTAGGAAATCCAAATCCTTATAATTTGATAACAATTAAATTATATCTATATTCAAAACAATCGTATAAATATAATAAATAAATATTATATATATATATATATATATATATATCCATCCATAAAAGGTAAAAAAATAAAAAATATTTACACTATTCATGGAGACGGTTGGTCGTACGTATGCAAGAACATGTTATTCACCGTCTAACAAATGGAATAAAAAATAGAAATAAAATATCACATTTACATAGTCATAATTATATAATATATATTCATCAAATAAATCCTTTTATTTTTAATTAAATTTTTAATTTTTTATAGTATCACATTGCTTCAAAGAGGTGGTAGTCCACCTGTACACACAACTGACATCATCATTTTCCAACAGACTAGTAGAGGATGGACAATACTTGTTACATCATTTTAATAAAAATTAATTATATTTGAGAAAAATTAAGAATTTTTTTTAGAATGGATTCAAAATTTATGGAGATGGTAAAATAAGATATTATATTCAAAAAAATTGGTAAAACGTTATACCTCTTCTCATAGAAATATTCACTAGCTTACACATTATACATTAACATGACGGTTATTTGGAATGACGAAAATCCCAAGTTTATTTTATAATAAGATTGGAATATATTAATTTTGTGATTTTATAAAATATAATTCTAAAAATGTGTGAGGTAGGGGAAGAATTCATACCCTTATATTAGTGAGGAGATGGGAACTACTAGAATTTTTTGATATATTAAAGTAATATAATATTTTTTTAATATAAATACCTCTATGAATTTATAAAATAATATCAAATGATGGGTATGTGTCAAAAATAATTCCATAAAGTGAAAATTTTATTGGTTGTGGTTATCTTTTTAATATTATCTCCCAAATTTATCCCTTCATTTAGATATTTGAATATTACCACAAAATAAATGTCTTCTACACATTTTGGGTTATCAATGATACATTGAAAGGAAAAGTGACTCATAAATGGACCATCATGGATATTATTATCCATATCCCTCTATCTTTTCAAATAATAGTATTTTTATTTATTTTCTATTGTCAAAAAAACAATAATTTATTATACAATATCATTAATTAAAATTTTGTAAATATTCATTTAATTTGACACTAAAAATAATATTATCACACATGAATTCCAATATAAACATTTCTTACTTACTTAATATATTAAAAACATTATATATAATTCATTGAACAAATATAATTCAGTTAATTTATCATAATTTAAATATATTTTAAAATAATCTTTTTCTATTAATTGAATAGTTATTGTGTCCAGGTTGTGTAATCATTTAATGTACTTATTTATACATTAAATATTTTTAAAATATATAATAATAATAATTCTTAAATATTTTTAATTAACATTTAAAATTGAACATATCCTCATATTATCATTACTGATAATGTTTTACATATATTGAAATGAAGAGAGTGAAATTTGGTATATCTTCATTATTATATTGATATAAAGGATTTAATCTAAGAAAAATGGAGAACGCGGGAATATATTAGAGACATGTATGGATATATCCAAACTAAACACATAAAATATTATAATGGAAGGTGTTAAAGGAACTTTAATGAATTTTCAAAAAAAACTAACGCACTTTTACTTGTTTTATCATTACAATATTAGAAATAAATTATGTTTACTATTCATATAGACCAAAATTAAATGGGACTTATTTACCAAATTTGAACCACATAATTAAAAATATTGAATCTATTTTTTTTTATTCAACTTTCAGAAAAGGTTTATTTTTATTAAAATTGAAATATCATAATGAAATGAAATGCATATTTTCCAGAAAAGTATCTTATTACGTATAATAATTTTTTATACAAAATTGAACTATAAAATTTATTCCATTTATCATAATTTTATTATTCAATATATAAGTGAATTAATTCATATTTTACGACAACCTAAAAAATAGTATTCTGTAAATTTTAACATAAAAAATAGTTCAATATAATTTATTATGATTAACGATACACCACAATAAAAATACATTCTGAGTAATCCCAAAAAACAAATAATGATATTTTTTGATATTACTATTTGAAAAATTACATAATATATAATATATAATATTTAGTAATTTTGAATAAATATATATAAAATATTATTGTCAATAAAATATAAAAAATATTTTTGTAGAAAAATAAATTTGACTGAATAAAATTACAGCTAAAAATTGAGAGTTTCTTTCATAAGAAATATGTTTACATTTTTATTATGTGAAAAAGTTATATATATTTTGTAATATGTTTAATACTTATCCCACTAAAGAATTCAGTTTCTAAAAAATAACTGTAAAATTAAACAATAATAACATAATAGTATTATGTGGTGTGTCTAAACTCAATGTTTCATGCAATTTAAGGAATACGAAAATGAAAATTTGTTTATTGGGAGATTGTTTTTAAAATATTAAAGTGTAACATCATATCCCCCTTAAAAATTAATTTTAATGATGAAATACCATCAGTATGAAAACCCAAATTGAGGATTTATTTTTTCATCATTTTCTCTTGTTCTCAAGTATCTTACATGACATTGTCGTTTCACATGAAAACACAGATCTATTGAGTTTTCTTGTTCCTTTAACTTTTTCTCTATTACCCAAAATTTATGAATGTTGTTCCTCATAAGAAAGATATTTTTATAGTAGTTCAACCTTTGAATCCCATACATGTGAATGATCAGATATTTAATTTCTTCTGTCAGATATATGGAACAAATTATAAACTTTAATGAGTTTTTATAAAGGTTAAAATGATAATCTGTCAACCTAGTAAAATCAATAATTTCAAAGGGTCCAATATATATAGCTCAATTTCCATTTGTTTCAAACCTAAAAATATTCTTCCGTGGTGATGTTAAAAGAACTCCTTTTTCACAATCTTTTATCTCATGATATCATTGATGATTCTAAACATAACTATTTTTCGACATTCATTTTAATTTTGGGCTCTCAAATAACTTTATCCTTATATAAAAATTAACCATCTTCATCTAGTCAAAATATATTTTTTAGTAACTTAATCCCACCATATATGTGTTTTTCATTTCCTACCATCAAGATCATATGTAAGGATATTTATAAATGGTAAATTTTAACCTCTATTCCAAAGATAATTGAACCAAATAAAGGTTTTTATACCAAAACCATTGAAATTTATTGATAATGAATTCAACATGTATTATAGAGTTTTGAATTTTCCTCTATTATAGACTATCTATCTTGGGAGAATATATAGTACCGAAACTAAAAACTATATACAAATCCTCTGGAATGCTACTCTATAATATCGAGGTAAACCTCAGATCCCAATCAAATATAGTATATGTGGTACTGTATGAAACCTCAATACATCATTAATTAATAACAAAGAAATATGATCAAGAGATAAGTCTTATGTAATGGAAACGTGGTCTCCTAACATCATAATGTGATATAATACACCAAAATAGAGTTATAACATTAATATTTTCTAGGAGTTCAATAAAAAAAATACATTTTAATGTTTTCAAATATCAATTTAGATGTTGGAAGTTTCTATAACATCCATTTATAAATTTTTCTATCTGACATACCTTTATGGAATATTAGGTATTGAGATACATACACATCCATACCCCTTTTCATGTTTTCCCTATATAAAAATTCTATAAAATCACTATAATTATATTTTTACATCAATGATGTATAGTGAATTTGTAACTATGCAATTCATCCCCTTTATCTTTATTAAAATATTGTATAAATGGATCACATAAATGGTTTCTAAACCTTCTTATTTCATTATAACCAATGTAATCTTAAAAACATTACCCTATTTCTTATGTAGTAATATATATTAACTCTATGAGTCATTAATCCCTATATACATAGATGTTTAAACATTTATGTTAGAATGAAATTATTTATCCCATATCCTCAAGATATAAAATTCCATCATCTATAAACCCATAACATTTAGATGGCATTGAATCTTAATCATAAATAATCTTTCATGATATTTTCAACTTAGAGAATTTTCCACCATTTTCATTTTCCATGATGTAATTGTATTGAGGATACATAATCAATAATCAATTCCAACCATATTATATGGATGATATTCAAATATTTAAATGTGAAGTTACATATAAATATTTTATGGTCTATTTATATCACACTTTCCACTATAAAAAAAATTATGTGATATCTTCAATAAAAATGTATTGCTTCTGAATCTAAATATAGATTTAGGTAAATTCACTCATTTATTTTGAATTACCATGTTGCATATGATATCACTATATCATTCCATATAAAGAAACATCACATTCTCTAAAATGATGAATTAAAATGGATCACAAAGACTTCTCCACTATAAGATACTCTTTTAAAAATTATATTTATCACGATGTAAACATAACAGTAACATCTCAGAATTTCCATGTAAATTTTTTTATTTATATGGAATTTTTTTGAGATCGTGAAATTTGACGACATGTAATTTTGAGGTCCGGAGAGCCTGGAATTAAATTTTGAACTTTTTTTAAGGTAGGTTTAGTAAACGTACAAGCTGGTTTTCCTGTCTTTTTAAACATTTCTCGGATCAAAATTTTGAGGGCATCGTTGAATTTAGAATGTCGGGATTCACCTAGAAATGATTTACCTTTGGCCGACATGGGAAGAGCAGAAATGTTATTTTTATGGACATTTTAAGAAATATAATAAAATAAATTTAAATGAATTATTTTATTTTCTTCCTCACTTCTGAATGGAGGATGGTGACGTAGTGGGGCAGTGACATGACATCGATGATGCACATAAATGAGGCTCATTAATTTCTCATTAAACTCATAGTGTAACAACATTTTAATGATGCATAATAGTGACATGGTTACTTAAATAAAAAATTATAATGGTGTGACGTCACATCATAATGGGAACGATGAAACATTATCCTATTTATAGTTCAACATGCTAGTGAAATATGAATTATAAATTTGGAAGTATCTCTGGAGAACCTCTATGGGACTTCCACCCCAGCAAAGAACGACGAATGTCGGTGGATCTTCACCACCTTCGATGCCTTTCGAAGACTAGATTCAAGAAGAGATATTGACGTCTTAACCCCTCTAGGAAAAACGCCACGACCTCATAAGTCTTGCGAGGTAGGGGTTTTTTATTCTTTGTTATTCCTCATCCATTTTTAAATGACGATTGGGAATTAACCCATGAATAGGATAAGCTATGAACCATGTGTTCTTGCGGGAGGGTGACTTCTTTGGGGTTTCTTTATCCGAGATTTAATTATCTTTGTCGGTCAAATTAAAATCCCCAAAACATTATTGTTTTATAAACTTCTAACATGGGGGGGCCTGACCCGACAAGAATAAGGCCTAAGGCCCTCCATCGTGGGTGTTATTTCTGACCACGTTTATAATATATGGAAATGAAATTTTGAGACTCACATGGGGTAGAGGATGACCACATGAAAACACAGTTGTAAGGGGCACGAGGAACGGACAACCGATGCAGACCCGGTCGAGCATAGAGGAATCTGTCAGCACCAGTAGTGGACCCATAGATTGCCACAGTTGGCCTGGGGTGGTGGCCATAGGTTGTAGGTGGCACACCATAACGGTGCTCGGGATGAAAGGCCGCGACCGGACTAAGACGCGGCACAACAAGAGAAGTTATAGGCCGAGCTGATGGCTGGAGGCGGCAGATGAGGTGGCATGACCATGTCAGAGGGAAGAGGACGTGACACAGATCCACATACTATGTGACAGTTCTCAATCTCCTGATGGTGGTGGAGGAAGAGCCCCATAGCAACCTGTGGGGCAATGGCGGGGAATGGACGCGGCTACCAACTACTTACAGCGAGGTGGACTGGTATGCCTCTTGTGGACTAGACAGGGTGCGAACCCCAAGGATCTAGATCTGCACTGCGGGCCAGACCACACCAGTGGGCTAGATATGCACGTAGCGGGTTGGACCTGCATTGGTGGGCTGGACCTGCACCCTCTTCGGGTCGGGCCGGACTAGGACGGGTCACCAAGGAACACGACAGGCTGGACCCTCGTCCAACCAGGCTGGGTCCGTTGATGCTTATTGGGAATGGCCCCTTGGCCAAATCTTACCCAAAACTATCTAGCTAGACCCAATCCCTCTCCGGGTTGGGCTAGACTAGGCCGGGTCATCGGGTGACTCGGCAGACTGAACCCTCGGCTAACCAGGCTGGGTTGGTGACACCTATTGTGCCTGGTCCACTGGCCAGGCTCAACCAGACCATAATCTTCCCACACCAGGAAAGGTTTGGTCAATTAGAATGATGTGGGGTATGTGGAACCCCTGATCTAGGTTGGTCAGGTCCGTCGGACCAGGTCGGAACAGGCCCCATCGCAACCGGTCCCCTAGTTACAAGAACCCATGTAACATACAAATATTGAGTTTGATTGATGGGCCATTTGCGGCGTTGGGATCCTCCTGAGTTGGTGGATCATTCGGCATGCTTTGGGGTGACATCCTTGGACACCGAGAAGCGAATAATGGCTTGACGAGTGGTTCTACCAAGCGCGCTATGTATGGAACCATGCAGTTGGATGAGACCTGAAGAATGCTCGAGGATGCCTCAGTGGGAAGAGGCTATGTGTGACCCAAATTACCCATGGTACTTATTAGGGATGAATACCAAAACAGTCCAAGGTTAGTGGGAAGCGGTTCTGTGTGACCCGGTATGCCCACTATACTCGATAGAGGAGGAGTTCTCTAGTGGTCGAGGAGTTTGATGTTTTTGACTGATGATGCTACTGTTACTTCTCAATAATATACCTTGAGTGAGTTGCCTTGTGTTTCATTCTTTGCTATAATAACTTCATATGTGTTCTTTATTTTTTGGGGGGGTCCCTATTGAGTACTATATCACTCACCCCTGCACAGGCTTCACTCGCACATGTTGTGTCTGGTGAAGACGACCGACGTTTCGATAGGGAAGCTCAGAGAGACGGGACGGACGGACACAATGACGGTGGACTTGGTATCCCAGGACCAGGTAGGGCCTAGTAGGATCGGGAGGACAGAATTTAATACATGTACTTTTAGTAGATTCAATACTTTCACGATCAGGTGGGGTTTATTGCAGATGTCAATCAGATCACTTTTCGTACTACACAGTTTTCATTACTTTTTCTTGGGATTGTATTCTGGCCCACTTTCGTTATTTTGTACTTCCACTTAGTTTATTCATTGTCAGGTTGTTTCCCATTTAGGAGTTAGGACATTTTTGCGTGTGGGTGTGTATATAGGTATCCAAGATAATACCTCTCATTTGCAGGTTAACGCTTTCGGCACTAGTCACCAACCCCTGGGCTTCGAGAGGTTGGCTTGGGGTAGTCACGACACAGGCCCCGGGGGAAGGGACATGACAAAGTGGTATCAGGGGGAGGTTAGTTACCCCTCAATGGCAAGGAGTCTTAAGACTTGTTTTTGGGAAACAATGTTACGTGTTGCGAGCTCAACTATCATATAAAGGGATCCTAGTGTTTGTTCATCAGCCGATATATCCATACACCAGGACCTTGAATTATTTTTCTGCTGAATACATGAAAACACTAGTTTCATAAGTGTCTCCTTATTTTTGAACAAAATTCATATCACAAGATATGGCCTTATAAATGAGGTACATCTTAATATATCTCAAGATGCATCTAAATAGACGACCATCCAGAATCCTGATACGAGGTCGAGAGGACATAACGCCCAGCGACGAGACGTCCATTCAGGGACTAGTGCTTGAAATAACCCCACCATGTGGTTCACCTATGATACTACCACCCGAAAGTTAGAATATAATTCTATTGGTTTCAGAAGAGGATATTTGTGGGCTTAGTTGCCTACATGATTTCCAGAGACAGAGTCCCACAGGTTCATGGAAGATACATATCCTTAGGTCACTAAGGACTGGATGGAGGCTGTGACGTGGGTATTTATCATAGTGAGGACACTGCCTGATGAGATGGAGATATTGGAAACAAACCTACTTTAGGGAAGAGTAGAGATATGGTGGAGTTATTCCATCTAGACTCATGATGAGGTGACCCTCACTTGGGTTGACATAGAGAGGCTTTTCTGGGAGGAGTTTCCCCCCCGACCTTGTGCTTTGTGCGCATCCAGGAGCATCTTCACCTATAATACAACAACATAATGTTGAATGAGTACTCAGAATGGTTTAAAGATCTTTCCCGATACTCTATATATATGATGTGAGAACCTTTCATCAGGGATCTAACCTTTAATCAGGGGCTCGGGCAGGAGATTAGGGATTCAGTGGTGTCTCTCAACATCAATACATAGGTTGGGGTGACGTAATGATCCCTTATAATGGAGAGATTCATGGTAGAGAAGGCACCATGGATAGATATACCAGTAGACCCCAAGCAGTAGAGTCTTCGATAGAAAACATACATCAGACGCATGGCCCCAAGTAGGCTAGGTCATTCAGAGGATAACCCCAGGACTTTGGGTCGGTAGTGTTGGGATCCCATTCCTGAGGGAGCCAGAAGGGATCTAGGTTGTGTTACGAATGTGGAAGGTAGGGACACATGGAACATTACTAACCGACCCACTGTACAGATGACCAGTAGATGGTCGAGGGGTCGTCGATGCAGTGATATTGGTTTGAGCGAGTAGGTCTGTAGGGCGGAGGATGTGGTAGGGTAGTTGGGTGAGTGGTAAGAAGTAGACAATATTTTTTGATGTTACTGCCACCACCCCAAGTATTCCACCGCAACCCTAGGGAGGAGGCTGATAGGGGTGAGCTCAACTCTAGCCTGAATAGACTTATCACCATAGTACTCTAGAGATGATCTGAGATATAAATTTTGTCTTCTTCACCCCCTCTATTGTAATTATAGACACATTTTTTAGTCACTCATCCCTTTCCATGGCTCTCATTCAAAGATCGATGATTCCGGTGGAGCCATTGGCTCGATCCTTACAGCTAGAGACTATAATGGGAAGGGATTAGACGATTACACGCTGGATTCAGCAGTGTGAGCTTACCCTAGCAGTCGATATATTTGGCCGAGATCTCTTAGTAGGAGCGTCAAGGCCTTATGATTTCATCTTGTGTATGGACTGGTTGTCCACGTTCCATGCTCATAATTATTGTTTTAGGTGTACATTGTGGTGTGTCCATGAATATGTGACTAGGTTTTCCTTCACTGGGGAGAAGGAAACCCTTGTAGCGCAGGATAGACTCTCTCAAAGGAGGGTACAACATATCACTCACTAGTTGGCTACACTCAACCTTTGTGCAGTAGAGTATAAGAGTCCAAGCATTACTGTAGAGGTGGAAGAGTATGAGGATGTTTTTCCTGATGATGTTCCAAGGCTACTGCTTCATAGATAATTATACTTCTATATTGAAATGTACCCAAGGATGACACCGATATCAATAGTAGCATATCGAATAGCTTATTCATAGCTTCACATGATATGGGTAAAACTGAGGGGTTCGTAAAGCCCAGCGTTTCACCATGGGCAGCCCTGTTTCTTTTTTCCAATAGGGAATATGGGAGTTTGAGGTTTTTCATGGACTTCGAGTGCCTGAACTAGGAATTTGGGAAGAACATGTACCCACTTTTGAGATTTGATTACCTCTTCGACCAACAGAATGGAGCAAAGTGGTTCTCAAAGATAGACCTCAGGTCAGGCTATCACCAACTTCGGGTACGGGATGAGGATGTACTAAAGATAGCCTTCAGGTTCTGTTATAGACACTATGAGTTCCTGTTGATTCCTTTTGGTGTGACCAATGACCCAAATGTGTTCATGATCCAGATAAACAGGACCTTCCTACCCTACCTCGACAGATTCATCGTGGTCTTAATCGATGACATCTTGGCGCATTTAGCGTCGGATGAGCAGCACACTACACATCTACAGATAATCATGGATACACTCTTAGGGAACCGGCTTTATGGTAATCTCTCAAAGTGTCATCCCAGGATATAGGAGGTCCAATTTCTGGGACACTTCATCTCAGAGGCTCGAGCTGTAGTAGATATGGAGAATATAGAGTCAGTTCATTCTTGGGAGATGCGCTTGATCATGGCTGAGGTGCATAGCTTCTTGGGACTGGCTAGTTACTATCATATGTTCATGCTCGACTTCTCCAGAGTGGCATCACCTTTTTTAGCTTTTTCATGGAAGGGAATCCCTTCATATGGATAGAGAAATGACAACAGTATTTCTTAGAGATGAGGCATAGACTGACTAGT
The DNA here is from genome assembly GCA_963277665.1 of Viscum album. Taxonomy (NCBI): domain Eukaryota; kingdom Viridiplantae; phylum Streptophyta; class Magnoliopsida; order Santalales; family Viscaceae; genus Viscum; species Viscum album. The sequence goes on along the minus strand of OY728161.1, from coordinate 1,551,578,988 downwards.
GCCCCCATTTTGAGATGATGTGAGGAGGGCATGGCGTATGTAGTTTACTACAATGCATCAGGGACCAGACTGGGTTATGTCATGATGCATGAGAGAGTGGTGATCATGTACAGATCATGATTGTTGAGGAATCATGAGAATAAATACGAGACCCATGACCTGGAGTTGGCAGTAGTGGTCTTTTTGTGGAATATGTGGCAACACTACATGATGGGAGAGCAATTTATAGTTTACTCCGACTACAAGAGTCTCAGGTATAACTTATCCCAGAATGGCCTCTACCTGAGATATTGGTGATGGCTAAAGTTACTCTATGACAATTATTTTGAGATATTCTATACTCCTAGAATGGGGAAGGTGGTGGCAGATGTGCTCAGTAGGACAACTGGGTTGCAGGTGCTGAGTGAGAGGACATAGCAGTTAGCCGCAATATAGGTATCCCTTGTGGATGATGGTGAAAGAGTTTACCTATTGTATATGGATGTTACTCCCCCACTTGTACAACGAGTCAGGGAGTCATAACTGGGGTATGTTGATTGTTTGTCCCTATGTGCTCTGATATCCTCAAGAAATACTCCTGATGGATTTTCGATTGGGGGGGAGCACATCATTTTTTTAGAGGGTGCACCTTAGTACCAATGTTGTTGCAGGGGGAGATATTGAGTGAGTTCCATAAATCACCTATGGCGGTACATATTGAAGTGGAAAAGATGTACCAGGATCTCCTGCATTAGTACTGGTGGCCAGTGATGAAGAAAGCATTGGTTGTGTTCGTTTCACAATGCCTCACCTGTCAGCAAGTGAAGTATGAACACTAGGTTTTAGGAGTCTTGACTCAGCCACTCGAGGTACCATATTGGAAATGGTACGGTACCTTTATGGACTTCGTGATGTGTTTACCATGTATATCCAGAGGTCATGAGTCTATTTGATTGATCATTGTCTGACCCACCTTGTCGGCTCACTTCTTACCCATCCTGGAGAAGGGAATAGTAAAGGGGTCGGGATTCCTCTACGTCTATGAGATAATGTGGCTTCATGGGGTGCCTTCGACTATCATCTCGAATTTCGACACCATCTTTACATCCAAATTGTGTAAGGGATTATATGAGGTGTTTGAGACATAGTTACACATGAGAACATCTTTTCATTCCCAGAGGGATGGTCAAAAGGATCAGACCATACAGACATTGGAGATAAGCTTCGTGCTTGAATCCTTTACTTTGGTCATGGTTAGGAGGAACAACTTCCACTTGTGGAGTTTTCATATAGCAAAAACTATCACTCCTCCATTATCATGGAACCATTTGAGGCCTTGTATGGGTGTCCATGAAGATCATTCATATGATAGACAGACCTAGGGGAGTCATCCCTCATGGGTCCAGAGTTGGTATGGGATACCACCGAGAAGATATAGATAATCCAGTTGTAGATGAGGAATTCACAGAGCATACAGAAGTCTTATGCTGATAGGAGATGGAGACCTGTGGTGTTCGAGGAGGGAGATCATTTGTTCCTTCGGGTCTCAACCTGATGAGGATTTCAGAGGTTTGGCTGGAGCAGTGATCTATCTCCGATGATCCTCGGTCTTTTTAGATCCTGAGCAGAGTTGGCAATGTGGTGTACCGCCTAGCTCTTCCCCCACAGATGCACCGGGAGAATGATGTTTTCCATGTGTCACAGCTGAGGAGGTACATGCACAATCCATCACACTTCATCAACTAGGTGACCTAGACAATGAAGATTGGGAGACATTTGCAGAGTTCCCAGTAAAGATAGAGGATTGATAGAAGATAACCCTATAAGGATGGTCGATTCCTCTTATTCGCGTCCAATGGATGCACATGAATCTCCAAGAGAACGCACGGGAGTAGGAGGCTCATATTCGTGCTCAGTACCCCCATTTTTTTTAGTTGTTATTTGGGATTTCGGGGACGTAAAACCCTAAGGTGGGGAGAATGTAACATCTCAGAATTTATGCGTAATTTTTTTTATTTATATGAAATTTTTTTTGAGACCGCAAAATTTGAAAGTACACAATTTCAAGGACCAGAGAGCCCGAAATGGAATTTTGGATTTTTTTTATTTTGAATTTAGTTAATGTGTGATCAGGGATTTCTATAATTTGAACAGTTTCCCATATCAAAAATCTGAGGGCACCATTGAATTCAAAACGTTGGGATTCACCTAGAAATGACACAACTTCGACCGGCAGGGACCGAGCAGAAAAGTTATTTTTTCTTAATTTTCAAGAAAAATAATAAAATAATTTAAATGAATTATTTTATTATCTTCTTCACTATTGAGTGGCAGATGACAATGTAGTGAAATGGAAGACATGATGTAAATCAATGTGTCTCGTTAATGGATCATTAAACTCACAGAATAACGGTGAATTAATTGTGTGTAATAGAGACATTTCTTCTTAAATAAAATAGTGTAACGACACGACGTCTCATCATAATGGGAACTCTGCAATATGCATCTATTTATAGTTTGACATGCTAGGAAAATATGGATTAGAAATTTGGAGGATTCTCTAGAGATCCATTTACAGATATCTACACCAGCGAAGAATGATGAGCGTCGGCGGATCTTCACAACCTTTGAAGCCTTTCAAAGACCAGATATGGGAAGCCTCATTGACATCATAACCCCTCAAGGATGAATTCTATGACATTGAACGTTATAAGAGGTAGGTGTTTTTGATTCATTGATCATCCCGATCTATTTTTAAACAATGAAAGTGTATTAACCCATGAACAGGTTAATCCCCGGACCGTGCATTCTAGAAGGAGGGTGATTTATTTGGGGTTTCTTTATCTAGGATTTAATTATCTTTTTTGTTCAAATTAAAATCTCCAGACCTCCATTGTTTTGTAAACTTCTAATGCCGAGGGCTAGGTTGACACGAACAAGGCTCGAGGCCCCCCGATGTGGGTGTTCATTGTGGCAATATATTTTAATAGAAATCAAGGTATTTTTGAGACTATAATGGTGCAGAGGAAGACCCCAAGAAAATATAGGCACAAGAAGCTTGAAAAATAGTCCACCAGTGCAGACCTGGTGGTCTATGGAAGAATCTATCGGCATTCTGACACTAGTGGTCACACTGGTGACTGCCAGCAGTAGCCCACAAAAGTGGCCGCAGGTGGAAGGTAGCACACCATGATGGCTCATGGGATGATACGCTGTAGTCGTATCGGGCCGCAACGCCACATGATAAGTTGTCGGCTGAGTTGGTGGCTGCAGGCAGTAGACGTGGTCGTTTGACCACGTTAGAGAGAAGCGAATGTGGCACCGAGCCATGTCCCATGCGATGGGCTATGGTCGCTTGACCACGGTAGTGGAGGTTCCATGTGAAGACCTATATAGCGATGGTGGGGCATGGACATGTCCCCCGTCCGCATCCAGAGAGGTTGACCGGTGTGCCTCTTGAGAACCAGACGGGGGGCGAATCCCCAGCGGGCTGGAACTTCAATTCATGCCGAACCCGCGACACATCATGTTGGACCAACCCCACTAACTTGAAGGTTGGAATGAATTGTCGGGCTGGACCCGGACCGTCTTTGGGTCGGGATCGACAAGGTTGGGTCATCGGTGACTCGACAAACTAGACCCTCGACCAACTAGGCCTGGTCCAGCGATGCCTGTTAGGCCTGGCCCACTGGCCATGCCATACCAGACTGACCCCAACCCACACAAAGTTAGGTTGGGTTTGTCGGAGTGAACTAGGGTATGTGGAACCCCCAAGCCGGGTTGGTCGGGTAGGTCCGACCGAGATGGACTGGGCCCCATCGCAACTGGTCCCCTATTTACTAAAATGCTTATGTCTTGCAAACCAAACATCTGATTGATGGGCCATTTGTGGTGTTGGGACCCTTTAGGGGAGGAAAATCTTTCAGCATGATTTTTGGTGACATTTGTGGATTTTAAGAAGTGATGAATTTCTTGAAGAGTGGTTCTCCCAAGTGTACAATGTACAGAACTCTATGATAGGATAAGACCTAAAGACTTCTCGATGATGACCCAGTGGGAAGAGACACTATGTGACCCAACTGGCCCATGGTAGGAAGCAGCTTTGTGTGACCCAGTATACCCATGGTACTGATCATGGATGTGTATCATTGTAGTCCTAGGTTAGTGGGAAGCAGCTATGTGTGACCTAGTAGGCCCACTATACTTTATAGAGGAGGAGTTCTCCAGTGGCTGAGGAGTTCAACCTTTACAACTGATGATGCTACTGTTACAACCCTATAATATACCTGGTGTGAGGTACCTTGTGCTTCGGGCTTTACGTTGAGGAATTTCTGTGTGTTATTTCTTTTTGTTTTGGGGTCCCTACTCTGTACTATGTTACTCAGCCTGGAACGGGCTTCACCCGCACACGTTTTGTCTTATGCAGACGACCATCGTTTCGATAGGGGTGCTCAGGGAGACAGGAAAAACCGACTCTACAATGATGGACTTGGTGGACTTGGGATCGGCAGGTCCCAGTAGGATTGAGCGGACATGACATACTACTTTGACTTCCAGTAGCTTCACTACTCTCACGATCATGTGGGGTTACTACATATGGCCATCCAAGCACTTTTCGTACTACAGAGTTTTCAGTACATTTTCTTGGGTTTGTATTCAGGACAACATTATTTCAACTCTACTAAGAATCAATTTATTTAGTTGTATGTTTTTTACATTTTCTAATTTGGGACTTGGTTGGTCATGGGGGTGAATACACTTATCCAGGATTATGCCTCTAACTAGCACGTTGATGAATTCAGAGCAAGTCTCCAGGCCCAAGCCTTCAAAAGGTGGGCTAGGGATAGTCACGACACGGGCCCTAGGGGACGGGGCGTGACAAAGTGGTATCATAGGGTGGTCAGTTCCCCCTCAAAGGCTCAGAGTCTAATGTATTGTTTTGCGGAAACATTGTTAAGTGTTTCGAGTTCGACTTTTATTTTTTGGGAGACCATTATAGGTGAGGAGGTTGACATATCCATACATGAGGACCTTGAATTCTGTTTTCAACTCAATACATGAAAACACTGGTTGCATATGTGTCTCCTTATTTTTGAATAAGGTTCATCTCACCATGTATAACCTTCTACCTATGGTACATCTTGACCTATCTTAGGATGATTTCATATAGATGACCATCCATGATCCCAATATAAGGTCGAGAAGACAGCCTACCCAGCGTCGAGGCATCCGTTTAGGGACCAATGATTGATATGGCCCCACCATGTGGTGCGCCAGTGCAACCACCACCCGATAGTTATCATCTACTACTCGTGGTTCTAGAAGATGATGTTCATAGGATTAGTTCCCTATATGAGTTCCAGAGATAGAGACCCCCCAGATTTAGGGTAGAGATAGCTCCTCAGGTCGCTGAGGACTGGCTGGAGGTTGTGACGTAGGTCTTCCTCTTATTGGGGACACCACTTGACCATATAGTGATATTGGAAGTGAGAATTATTTATATATCATCATGGAGATGGTGGAGTTGGACCATCCAGACTCACAATGAGGCACCCCTCACTTGGGACGAATTCAAGAGGCCTTTTTGGGAAGAATTTTTCCCTACGACCTTGTGCTATGTGCATATCCAAGATCTGATTCACCTACAATAGGATATCATGATGGTGGTCGAGTACTCAGCAAGGATCACAAAGGATTACCACTACTCCATAGATACGCTACTAGACCATTTCTTAAAAGCTAGAGCATTTGAGTAGGGTCTCAGGCGGGAGATCAGGGCTTCAGCTATGTCTCTCAGCATCCCTACCCAGGTCGGGGGTGCTAGAGATAGCCCTTATAATGGAGAGATTCATGGCATAGAAGGAACCTAAAACTAGAGCTACTAGCAAACCCCAGGTAGCAGAGTCATCGGAAGGCAGTAGACAATAGACGCATTGGACCATGATGGGTAAGTCCTTCAGAGGAAGACCCCAGGACTCAGGGCCGGCGGTGTAGAGCTCCCAGTCCAGAGGGACTTCGCAGGGATCCAGGCATGCATCACATGTAGTGGGTAGGGATAGGTGGCATGTGACTGCCTGAACTGCTATACAGATGACTGACAGACTGTCGAGGGGCCGCCGAAGAAGCGATAACAGTTTGAGTGAGGAGGTCCATAGGGTGGTAGACGTGGGAGGGGAGATGGCCGAGCAGCAGGAGGTAGGAGACAGTTTGAGATGTTACCACCACCATCCCCATGTGGTCCACCCACACCCTAGGGTGTAAGCAGACAAGGGAGAGCTCAACCTCGGGTAGCAGAGGCTTATGACCATGGTACTCAAAAGATGATCTGAGGTATGATATATGTCTTATCCACCATTGTTTTATTACTTATAGACATAGGATCTAGTCACTCGTTCCTTTCCACATCACTCATTCGGAGATCAGAGATTATGGTCGATCCATTGGCTCGATTCTTATTTCTAGAGACTCTTATGGGAGAGGATTCCATGATTACACATTGGTGTTGGTAGTGTGAGTTTACCCTAGAAGTAGAGTGCTTTGGTTGGGATCTCCTAATAGCAGCGTCGAGGCCTAACGACTTCATCTTGGGTATCGACTGGTTTTCCACATTCCATGCTCAGATCAACTATTTTAGGCATACAGTGCGGTGTTTCCATGAAGATGGGACCAGGCTTTCATCCACCGGCGAGAAGAATACCCTGGCAGTGTAGAACATACTCTCTCGGAGGAGGGTGGATTTGATCACTCACATGTCAGCTACCCTCACCCTCAGTGCAGGGGTGGAGAGGATAAAAATCTTCCCTATAGTGGTGGATGAGTATGAGTATGTTTTTCCTAATGAGGATATAGGGCCACCTCCTCGTAGAGAGGAAGAAATTTGTATCAACTTGTACACCAAGACGACACTGATATCCACATCGTCATAGAGAGTGGCTTCCGTATAGATATGTGAGCTGAAGGTATAACTAGAGGACATGTTGAAGAAGGGGTTTATAAGGCCTACTGTTTCACCATGGGCAGCCCTGATGCTTTTTTAAAAGAAGGAAGACGGGGGTCCGAGGTTTTTCATGGACTTCAAGTGCCTAAACCAAGTGATTATGAAGAAAAATTACCCACTACCAAGAATTAATGACCTCTTCGAACAGCTGAAGGGTGAAAAGTTATTCTCAAAGATAGACCTCAGATCAGGCTATAACCAGCTTCAGGTACGAGATGATGATGTATCAAAAATAGCCTTCAGGTGCTTGTATGGCCACTCTGAGTTCCTGGTGATGCCTTTCAGTGTGACCAATAACCTAGTAGTGTTCATGGGCCTTATGAAAGGGATCATCTAACCCTTCCTCGATTAATTATTCTTGGACTTCATTGATGACATCCTGGTGTATTCAGCATTAGAGGAGCAGCACGCTACACACCTACAAATAGTCCTGGATACACTATGGGAGCACCAACATTATGGAAAGCTATTGAGGTGTCAGTTCGGGATATAGGAGGTCCACTTTCTGGGACACATCATCTTAGAGGCTGGTGTTGTAGTAGATCCTCTGAAGATTGAGGCGGTGCTTGTAACGCCCTGACCCCAGAAGCCTAGAGTCGGTGAATTATTACATATCGTTGTCATGATCAGAAAATATCAAGTCTCAAAAGACCGATTAGTTTTGTAGACTTGTAGTTACTAGATACATTCATATGGTTTACATTACATCATAAAATGGAAAAATACAACAACATTGTATCCATAGACAACACTAAGATCCCATAGATTATCCCTATGGGTCAGTAATAATATACTTCTTCACATCCTGGTAAAAATAAAACATAGATTTTTGTGAGCTCAAATGCTCGGTAAGGACAAAAATATAGCGGAAACTTTCATAAATAGGAATAAACAATTAAGGAAATGTATAAGACTAAAACAAAAGCCTTTTAAACTTTAACATTCACATAATATGGAAAAGTTAAAGACAAATAAATCCATTTACTTATTCACATGGATATTCTACTAGTCGAATAATCACATGAAATATCAATATCCACTTTCATAATGATGGAAAGAAAAATTTCAGACTTTCATAACCACATTGTCAAGGCCTTGTGCCCAGACTACAAATAATATTTTTTCAAGGCCTTGTTCCAAGAAACTAGTTTATCACTTGAGACCTACCGATGAATCAAGGAGCTATATCGGGCTCCACCCATCACCTACTAAGTCCAATTCATTCCTTATATGAAAATTTTGAAACATAACAAAAACATTCATATTAAAACTAGCATATGAAATGTCAATAAATTATCCACAAACCAGATATGGTATAAAAATAGCACATCCACAGTCAAACATAACTCATTCCATACAATATGGAAGATTGTATTATAAAAAATTAACCTCCATCAAGAATAATGAAGGATATTTACATAGATGAAAATAATCATCAAAACTATTTGACAGAAATATCCCCTTTTTCATGAAATCATTTAAAAGTCACGCTATTTTCTAAGAAGCCGTTTAAAAATTGATTTTTGAATCAAAGTGTCCCATATAACTTTGAAACATTTAAAAGTAATTTTAATTTTAAAACATTAATGTACATATAAATAAATCCTTAAAACCATTTTTAAAACATGTACATTAATGAGAAATATTTAGAAGATTAAAATTTAAAAATATGTAAAAAGAAATTTTAGTTAGAGTTCCAAACCAAACGAGAGACTCTTGAATAAAAATAATTGTGGTAATAAAAACATTATAATATCTTCATAATAAAGGATTTCGTGATATAATATGTCAAAGGCTAGTATATCCACCATATGAAAGTGAATTGGTGCATAATAACAAAAAACTATCAAAGGAAGGTAAATTGAGATGAAATCCCTTATAAAGATAGTATCCTTAGGTATAAGATAAATAAATGACATAATTATGGGTGATAAATATAAATACACTCAATATGATAGAATATTCATTGTAAATAAATCTGAGGGCATTCACACACATTCTTGTTAAAAAAACCCGGATGACATGGATGTTTAACTCAATGAATGGAAATTTAGTTAAGATCAAGTTTATATCAATGACACGAGAAATTATCAAGGGAGTTATTATGTATATCAAATGTATATCAAAAAAAAATAGACTGTAAATTACTACATGAATAATAAATAGTTATTCCACACATAATCTTGGAGTAAAATAATCAATGAAGTTTACGTAAAGCCCATTGAGTGGAATTTTAAATGTGAAATTCCCTTACCGATTTGGAAACTTATCAAACATACAACCCATGTAAGAAGTATCATACAATGAAGATATAAATACCCATAAATTAAATTATATTAAACCAATAATACAATCATGGAAAATACATTCACCACACAAAAGAAAATAGTGGAAAATATATAGCATGAATGTCACAGAAATAAAAAAGTGAGATGAAAAACTCTTACTTCGTTGTAATAAATCGTGTCGTATGACCAAAAGTTAACAACCACCAAATTAATTACATAATTCCATGAATATAAATATAATCATGATAATATATATCAAATTTTAGTATACAATACACCACATCCAATAATTAAGTGGTGAACAGTGGAAATCTCATAGAATTAAAAGTGAGATAAGAAACCCCTTACCTTGAACTTTTCCTTGGTCGAGGGTAGGTTAACCTCTTATATAATGGTGAAATAATTGATATTAAATTATGAAAGAATCATATATGTTAATATGATTGTTTCTGATGCTTTCTGTCAGGGTGCGCACATCTGTCATGCAGAGGAGGATGCACGGCTTGTTGCCTCGCATTCCCGCTTTCCAAAGGCGGGCGACATCCGTTTTTTATTCAGGGACGTCTACTACTTGATCAAAACCGGGATGATGGGATGCCGGGTCTTTCTTCTGTGGATTCCTCCTCAGAGCTCTTCACCTAGTCCGGGTCTCCCTCATAGATTTAAGACGTATTTGTGAATCTCGTTCCCAGTGGCATATCTTCATGGACACCAATTAATTACGCTGCTTCCGTCAAGACGCTCCAAGGGGTCTGGTCGGGGTATCAACCTTCGGTGAGGAGAATGGTCATGCTGAGGTGTCATTAGCATGTCTCGACACTGGGGGATTGGAATGTCTGTCTTTTATCCCTTATTATAGTTCTTCTTGAGGGCGCGGAAACCCGAGGCATCCAACATCGAACACGGTGAATTGTACGCCATGGGCATGTATCTGAGGTTTTCCTCAGATTCCCAAGTTGAACACGAGGTATACCCAGAGTTTAACATCTATCGGGGATATATCGGACTGATCGGAACAGTGAGAGTGGATCAGATAAAAGGCCCCCCCTAAAGGGAACTCTGATATTGGGGCCATCACGTGGGCGGCTCCCCAGATACTGTGGAGTGGAATGAGGTGTCATGATCCCACCGGGATGTGGCGGCCCAGGTAAGAATCAGAATGGATGAAAAAGTGAAGGGGGATTGAACCACATGGAGGCTTCCTACGTACCATGCCTTGACCAGGATCAAAGTCCTCGTAGTTCAGCTATACAGTTTAACGTCATGTGAGACGGGGGCATTTGGGGCTTACGCTCTGAGGTGGTCCACAATGATGGATATGGGGCTTATGCTCTAAGGTGGACCACAGTAGATGGATAAGGGGCCTACGCTCTGAGGTGGTCCATATAGTCGGTGAACCGACGTGGAGGGGTCGGAACAACTGAGTGGTGGGCTTGAACCTTGTGGAGGCTTCCTACATACCATGCATTGACATGGATCAAAGTCCCCATAGTTCGGGTATACAGTTTAATGTCATGCAGGACGAGGCAGATAGTTTAACGTCATGCTAGACGCCATACAGTTTAACATCATGAGTGATGAGGGAATAAATTTTAACATCATGTGGGACGAGGCATTCGGGGCATACACTCTGAGGCGGCCCAAGGAATTGGTGAACCGATGTGAAGGGGTCAGAACAACCGGGTGGTGGGCTTGAACCTCGTAGAGGCTTCCTACGTACCATACCTTGACATGGATCAAAGTCCTCATAGTTCGCTGGGATGGGGCATACACTTTGAGGTGCCCCATAAGAGGATGTCATGGTCGATTCTCACTCTAAGACCACATGAGTCATGCTCGGTGTGAGAAACAAGAGGCAGTAGGGACCAGATGATCACGTCGTAAAGGGTGCGTTTGTGAGAAGCAAAAAGGGGCTTACGTGTTGAGCGGCCCTTGGTTCTGGGACTTACTCCAGGATGGAGGCCCGAAGTGTAAAAAATCACAGAGCGAGAGGGATTTGGGACCAAAAAAAGGATATGTCACCTTCCCTATCCCGTCCTCCACTGGCCTTGGGCGTGGGGAAGTACAGAGGTGCATGGGTGCTACCTTCCGAAGGAGAGGCTAGGGGCTTACGCTCTGAGGGAGCCCTTCCCTCGTGAAAAAATGCCACTCCAAGAGGGAGGATATAATTCCATGTGAGGAAGATTCCATTACCGTGGAGACGAGTGGTGTAAATAATGTTCGAGCTGGGGGGGACCCTATGTAACACCCCGAGATTTTATGAAAAATATTATTTTAATTTCATTAATGTCTTATGTTTTATTCTACACCAAGATTACCTTGCGCTATACGCAACACCGTATTAGCTTGCAGTATACGCAACCCTATTCTTGGACCGTGTTACACACAATTTTGATAATAGTTATTCTACGCAACATTGAGTATATATATATATATATTAAATGTATAAATGAAATATGGTTGGATTCTGTTATACGAAACAACGAAGGATTCTTTCACAACACGCAACCCTGACTTGGCTTGCATTACACGCAATCACGACCTTCCTCGATAGCGTGTGTTGTACGCAATACCGGGTTTTAATAAACAATGTTATATTATTATAATATTGTCATGAACTAGCTGTTATGAATAGTATTAACTAAATTTTGAATTTTATAACATTATTATTCATCTTACACATTTCTAGAACATGGTATAAGAACAAAATAAATTTTTCGGGTAAAATAAGTATTTTTCAAAAAATGCAGTTTTGCCGCCTTTTGATGGCGCACCCACTTTAAATCTGGTTTTTGACATGTTTATAAGTTCAATTTGACAAAATAAAATTCTTCTTTGGAATCAAGAAATAAAAATTTACTTTGGATAAATTTTTCATATTATTCTGGTAACTTTCACATTTTAATGAATAGTAAAAACACGCTATATTTTAATTAAAAACAACTTTTTTCATCATAATATCTTATGTGGTTAAATTATAATATTGAATGGTTTTAAAGTATAAATAGAATATATTTTTACCATTTAATATAATGTATGTCATTAGCATTGATTTTACCTTGAATTCGTAGGTTAAATCAATTCAATCTTTTGGAATGTTTTAAAAAAAACCCGTTTTTATTCGACAACGGGATTAATTTTAATTTAATTTCTGCAACTTCTGTGTATTGAATTTTAAAAAATGGATTCCATATTTGGAATCAGTGGGTCCAAATTATGTTAATATGCTACTTTTTATTTTTGGGAATTATGAATAGTAACTACGGTAAATTTTATTTACCATAGTTAAAGGTAAATCGGGTAATTAAGGGTAAATATAATATTTTAAAATTACCCTAACAAATGTCAAAATCCTATTGGATGACTAAAAGTCGACCCATATCACCTAAGGGTCGGATTAGAATCATTTAATGGACATTTGTCCATGAAAATAACTTAATTATTATTAAAACTAAAGAAAGTGACAACATGTCACTCTCTTAAAGTTTATAAGTATATTAATTTTAATTTAGTGATAAACTTCATGAAACTTCGAACATGAATAGTCTACAGAAATCTAATGAAATTATCTACATCATATAAATTTATTTATAGTTTTTAGGCATTAAATAATTATCATTAATTATGACACAATAGTGATGCAGAAATTGTTTATCTAGTGAAAAATAAAGAATATTGTTTTGTTTTTAACTACTAGTGACCATAAAATGCACAAATACCTAACCAAAACTTATTTTCCATGTAAATGTAAACCGTAAGCATCCAATGGTCGAATATTTGACCATTTGGAGCCTTATAAAAGCGATTATGACACTTATATTATTTTATTTTAAATGATGCCAAAGTTGTCACCTTCATAATTTAATAATATAACAATTTAAATATTGTGATTTTAAGATGATAAATTCGAGTAAAAGTATTATTGTGAAAGGTAATATATTTATCTTCATCATATAATTTTATTTTAAATTTTTATACAACAAATAAGTATATTAAATAATTATACAAAAATGATGTAGTAATTATTTTATTAAGAGATAAACCAAATAAATGGTTTTAAAAATAATAAAAGAAATATTATATGAACTATTTAATGTGATACAGTAATTTTATAGATACATATGACCTTTTATTAATATATTAAAGCTTTTAGTTTGAACATATCTTCTGTATATATTTTATTTAAATTCAAATAAATGAATAGTGTCAAAATTGAAACTATTGTTATTTTACAAAAATAACATATTATAAAATTGTTTAAAAATCACAAAAATATTTAAAAATTATAAATTTATATTTATATGGTCTATAATGTTATAAAGTAAACAATTATGGAAAATTCACAACAAATAAGTAATTATTTGTTATAATTTAAAATTTAGAATTTTATTACCACAAATAAACTTAAATAGATTAAATAAGGATAAATCAAAATGATAAGGTTTAAAATAAGATCCAAACATGTCTAAATTTGATTGGTTGATGAGATTACAACCCTATCTCATCTAATATTCGAATATGAGTCATTTTTGGAGGTTTTTAAGTGGGGTTAGATTTATTATAAATTAATATTTTTAAGAATTCCTAAGGTGCCCCTCTCCTCCCTTATAAAAGGGTACCTCCTCCCCCTTCTCCTCACACCAATTTGAGCACTCAAGCTCGACCAACCTCTGCCAAAATCCCTTCTCCACTTCCCTAAAATAATCCTAGAGGTTCTGGTCTTCCTCAAAGACCAATTTTAGTGCCCTAAGAGGAGGTCTCAAAGAGGCGCTTCAAAGAAGAGGTAATTACCGTTACCAATTCTTTCATCTTTATTTCTTCTTCCACTTCTTCTTCTTAGGTTTTTTCATTATGAAGTAATAACATCAGTATCAATAATATACTGATATGTTATTATAAGTATGAAACAACCCTATTTCACCATCTATCCATCCTACGGAAAAAAGGAAATCACCGCGCGTGCGTACGTACAGAATACCGTCTCCACACCGTGGTGTAATCTATTTTCCGCCACCACATTAATTGGATGGGTATAATGGTTTAATGAGTAACTATATATGATTATTATAAAGTGATATTGATACTGAAATAGTATACATACACTTCAACACAATTCCACGACCATGGGAACGATATCATCGCTCGTGCGTACGTACGGACTACCATCTCCACGACGCGATGAGATTCATTCTCAATGATTAACCATTCATGAATGATTATAAAGTATATATAATAAGTTCTAATGAAATATATGACATAATAATGATACTGGAATTATTTATATTTATATGTATGTCATCTACTTAATTCCATTCAATTCAATAAGGAAACGAAAACAGCATTCATGCGTACGTACGGACTACCGTCTCCATGAACGGTGTATTTCTTTCCATTTACTGATTTATTATATATGTATATTCTGAATATATATATATAAATCATGTTTTATATTCTGTAATTAAGTAATAATGATCTAAGTAATCATATTAAAAATTACAAGTTAAAAACACGAACGACAAATGAGACGATTTTACCCAAAACGCTTCTTTAACATAAATTTACAAAAGAACGGGTAATATAAAGTCATAAGTGGACCATATATGATATAATAACAATAAATATGATTCTGGAATAAGTCAATAACATGATTTAAATCATTATACAGGAGGTTCGGACACTTACAAAGCAAGTCGGACCTAAGGTAAGGGAAATATCACAATCTCATTTTTATCCGAGATTGTTTATACTTTGGTATTTACTGGGGTGTATTTTATCATCCACATCCATGTTTCCTCAATATTTAATATTATTTCCATCCACCTACAATTTTTTAAATCCAATTTTACCCTTCGGTGAGTTTTTATTAAAAGATATGAAAGGAATCTTTTGTCGTTTTTCGTACGAGGTACTTTTTTGACTTTTCTGACAAAAGTACGAGAAGAATGTTTTTTTAACTTATACGGCATGAATGGATTTTTAAAACATTATTTCCAAGAAGCTTCCTTTACAAATTTTCAAGTTTATTTTTAATCAACTTCTTTTATTTTAAAGTTGTATGGCATGTTATGAAAGGAAAAATGTTTTTGAAGAAGAAATAATATTTTCCTCAAGAATGGAGTTCAAGTGTTTTATCAAAATTATTTTCCATCTAAGATAATAAAGGGTTCTGTTTTTATCCCTATTATTAAATTGATTTGATCATGTTGTGATGGAATTATTTTTATGAATTCCTTTATCTTATATGCGTTGTTTTATGATGTCATGTCGTTTAAGAATCCCATTTTTATTACATGGGTTATGCTATGATGTATGTTTTATGATTGTGTGGCACACATAAGAAAGGATTCATTATAAGATGGGTGGGACCTATATCTCCCTCCAATGCATTGGGTAAAGATTTTATATCTCATGAGATAGACAGGGCTGGAATGGTAGGTTATACCGGTTCAGTGAAACAGGACTGAAACGAGGGTTACTCGATTCAGAAAGGGACTTTGTCCACTAAGATAGTCTTGGCAATGAGTCATGACTAACAAGAAATGATTTTCCATGATTATGTGTGCATGCCACAAAGTTTAAAGTTTCATGTTATGATTATGGGGATCTCATTTTCACTTCTATGATTTATTCCATGTTAAGATATTATGATCTCTTTTGCAGGTTATGATTTTCAAAAAGATATGATATGATTTTTATTTCTTTTGTTTACCCTTACTGAGCATTTGAGCTCACCCTTTTATGTTTTCTTTTCCCCAGGATATAAAGAAAGGTTTTAGGTAAAAAAAAATGGAAGATCTTTATGGGAGATATTGGAGATCTTTCACCACGATTAGAAGATTACGTTCCGAGTTTCCAAAGACACTAAACTATTACGATCCTTGTGTGTGTGTTTTTGTTATGTACTAAGTATTCCGCAAAAGTAATGTAATGTCCATGTACGTCAAGATACGGGTCTCTACAGTTGGTATCAGAGGAAAGGTTTAGTCAACCTTTGGAAACTAGGATGCGAGAACTTTAGTGAGATCCCTAGAGATATTTCTAAGGTATGTCTAGGGATGTCCCTAAGGTTAAGTATACGTATAGGTTATAGTACTAGAATTGCGCTAACGATATTAGAATTTAACCTAAGATGATAGATATTGAGGGTACTCCCCCTTTACTATGGTGTTTTCTCTAGCATGATTTTTGCCTCTCATATAATTCTTTTTGTGTTTTAGTTAATAGAGGGAACCAGATAGAATTTGGTTAACATTGAATCCAATGGACAAATTTGTGACTATCAGAAACAAAATTATGTAATGCCTATAGAGAAAGATATTGTGATTATGCCGAATCAGTCATCGCGATATATGATTAACAAGGTGAAATTTAGTGGTATACCGAATTCATCAAAGAAGAGGAAGATAAACTATTATTCATGTTCTCATGTTGAGGAGCATAAAGAAAGGATGATTGAGATTTCTAAAGAAGGGAAGAAGAACCTTGAGGAATACCTCAAATGGAGGGACCGATGTTATCTGTGTGGAGAAAAGGGTCATAGAGTGACAGACTGTTATGGAGTTCAATGTCTTATTTGCGGAGAACATAGGCATTACCCAACTCAATTCCCTGACCTAAAAAGTTACTTCTAAATCAAGGAAGGACTTATTCCAGGACAATCATTGAAGTGGATGGACTGAAGTATTTATGTATTGGTATTCAAGAATAATGTTGTTGAGGTACTTTTATGGTGTATTGAAATATTTATGTATTGGTCTATTGTGGTTTTCAATAATTTTAAGGTACCGGTAACCTTGAAAAGTGATTAAAATATTTTGGAAAGTAGATAATATTCCCATAATGAAGGGATAAGGAGAAAATGAAATGTTTGACAGTATTCATGAGCTCATGATTGATATAAGGACTAAGTGATATCATGGTTTGAGTATATAGAATTTTGAGGATTTTGGTATGTGGGAAGTGTTAACTTTTAACTGCATTCATGCTTTCACTATGGTTCAATGGGTATTCATTTTTCAAGAGAATACAAGATTAAGGTATTCACATGATTGGAATGTGACCAACAAAACATATCTTATTATATATGGGGATCAACGATGGTATTAAATCTCTGTAAATCGTTTTCACTATATTATGAGAGTGGACTGCAGTATTATGGATAAGCCTAAAGATTACAATGGATTATGTTGGACATAAGTTAGTATTGTTTAAGGATAGAAGTTCTTTTTTCGATATTATTGATGGGATGTTATAGTAATATAGTTTTAGAAAAAAGGACAACCTGCAGGACGGACGACAGCCCATCGCGTCGGACAAGGCTATGGGAATCGAACCCACAGCCGAAGTGCGACTGGCCTTTATCGCCTACCACTGGCCTATAGGAAGTCCCTGTTTAGTAGAAACTAGTTTTATTATTTTAAGCAGTATGATATATGAAGTATAAGTCCATTTTAGGAACCATATGTGATTAATCTCACTATAGATCGACTTATGTATATAATTTTTGCTAACCTTTTGTTTGAGACAGATGGAATGACCCGTCATTCTATCACATGCTCTGCTAACACTTCACGAATAACAAATTCAACTTCATTTATTTAAGAGATGAAGTGGAAATTGTTCAAGGCATGAACAACAGTGAGATTGTACCAAAATAAAGAAAGTATTTATTCTAATTCAAATTTTCAACCAAAAATGTTGTCCTAGTGATCTTATACCTGATGAATCAGATGGTACCTTAGATCGTCACAAATTTATGGATTTGTGATTACTGGCTTTTCCATAGCCATGTCCTCTACCACTCTCCATCAGAACATGATGGTTAGATTTCTATTCCATATCCATATTTTCACCTATGTGGAAACCCAGTGATTAGTTTATTTGGGTAACCGTTACGTTTCATACATTTTTTTTTAAAGATAAGTTTTGGTATTCCTTTTTACGATGTGGGTTTCTATCAAAGAAACTTTCAAATAGTAAACCATTTATAACCCCGACGAATTTCGAGGGCGAAATTCATTTTAAGGGGGGTAGAATGTAACACCCCGAGATTTTATGAAAAATATTATTTTAATTTCATTAATGTCTTATGTTTTATTCTACACCAAGATTACCTTGCGCTATACGAAACACTGTATTAGCATGCAGTATACGCAACCCTATTCTTGGACCGTGTTACACACAATTTTGATAATAGTTATTCTACGCAACATTGAGTATATATATATATATATATATATATTAAATTTATAAATGAAATATGGTTGGATTCTGTTATACGAAACAACGAAGGATTCTTTCACAACACGCAACCCTGACTTGGCTTGCATTACACGCAATCACGACCTTCCTCGATAGCGTGTGTTGTACGCAATACCGGGTTTTAATAAACAATGTTATATTATTATAATATTGTCATGAACTAGCCGTTATGAATAGTATTAACTAAATTTTGAATTTTATAACATTATTATTCATCTTACACATTTCTAGAACATGGTATAAGAACAAAATAAATTTTTCGGGTAAAATAAGTATTTTTCAAAAAATGCAGTTTTGCCGCCTTTTGATGGCGCACCCACTTTAAATCTGGTTTTTGACATGTTTATAAGTTCAATTTGACAAAATAAAATTCTTCTTTGGAATCAAGAAATAAAAATTTACTTTGGATAAATTTTTCATATTATTCTGGTAACTTTCACATTTTAATGAATAGAAAAACACGCTATATTTTAATTAAAAACAACTTTTTTCATCATAATATCTTATGTGGTTAAATTATAATGTTGAATGGTTTTAAAGTATAAATAGATTATATTTTTACCATTTAATATAATGTATGTCATTAGCATTGATTTTACCTTGAATTCGTAGGTTAAATCAATTCAATCTTTTGCAATGTTTTAAACAAAAACCCGTTTTTATTCGACAACGGGATTAATTTTAATTTAATTTCTGCAACTTCTGTGTATTGAATTTTAAAAAATGGATTCCATATTTGGAATCAGTGGGTCCAAATTATGTTAATAGGCTACTTTTTATTTTTGGGAATTATGAATAGTAACTACGGTAAATTTTATTTACCATAGTTAAAGGTAAATCGGGTAATTAAGGGTAAATATAATATTTTAAAATTACCCTAACAAATGTCAAAATCCTATTGGATGACTAAAAGTCGACCCATATCACCTAAGGGTCGGATTAGAAACATTTAATGGACATTTGTCCATGAAAATAACTTAATTATTATTAAAACTAAAGAAAGTGACAACATGTCACTCTCTTAAAGTTTATAAGTATATTAATTTTAATTTAGTGATAAACTTCATGAAACATCGAACATGAATAGTCTCCAGAAATCTAATGAAATTATCTACATCATATAAATTTATTTATAATTTTTAGGCATTAAATAATTATCATTAATTATGACACAATAGTGATGCAGAAATTGTTTATCTAGTGAAAAATAAAGAATATTGTTTTGTTTTTAACTACTAGTGACCATAAAATGCACAAATACCTAACCAAAACTTATTGTCCATGTAAATGTAAACCATAAGCATCCAATGGTCGAATATTTGACCATTTGGAGCCTTATAAAAGCGATTATGACACTTATATTATTTTATATTAAATGATGCAAAAGTTGTCACCTTCATAATTTAATAATATAACAATTTAAATATTGTGATTTTAAGATGATAAATTCGAGTAAAAGTATTATTGTGAAAGTTAATATATTTATCTTCATCATATAATTTTATTTTAAATTTTTATACAAAAAATAAGTATATTAAATAATTATACAAAAATGATGTAGTAATTATTTTATTAAGAGATAAACCAAATAAATGGTTTTAAAAATAATAAAATAAATATTATATGAACTATTTAATGTGATACAGTAATTTTATAGATACATATGACCTTTTATTAATATATTAAAGCTTTTAGTTCGAACATATCTTCTTTATATATTTTATTTAAATTCAAATAAATGAATAGTGTCAAAATTGACACTATTGTTATTTTACAAAAATAACATATTATAAAATTGTTTAAAAATCACAAAAATATTTAAAAATTATAAATTTATATTTATATGGTCTATAATGTTATAAAGTAAACAATTATGGAAAATTCACAACAAATAAGTAATTATTTGTTATAATTTAAAATTTAGAATTTTATTACCACAAATAAACTTAAATAGATTAAATAAGGATAAATCAAAATGATAAGGTTTAAAATAATATCCAAACATGTCTAAATTTGATTGGTTGATGAGATTACAACCCTATCTCATCTAATCTTCGAATATGAGTAATTTTTGGAGGTTTTTAAGTGGGGTTAGATTTATTATAAATTAATATTTTTAAGAATTCCTAAGGTGCCCCTATCCTCCCTTATAAAAGGGTACCTCCTCCCCCTTCTCCTCACACCAATTTCAGCACTCAAGCTCGGCCAACCTCTGCCAAAATCCCTTCTCCACTTCCCTAGAATAATCCTAGAGGTTCTGGTCTTCCTCAAAGACCAATTTTAGTGCCCTAAGAGGAGGTCTCAAAGAGGCGCTTCAAAGAAGAGGTAATTACCGTTACCAATTCTTTCATCTTTATTTCATCTTCCACTTCTTCTTCTTAGGTTGTTTCATTATGAAGTAATAACATCAGTATCAATAATATACTGATATGTTATTATAAGTATGAAACAACCCTATTTCACCATCTATCCATCCTACGGAAAAAAGGAAATCACCGCACGTGCGTACGTACGGAATACCGTCTCCACGCCGTGGTGTAATCTATTTTCCGCCACCACATTAATTGGATGGGTATAATGTTTTAATGAGTAACTATATATGATTATTATAAAGTGATATTGATACTGAAATAGTATACATACACTTCAACACAATTCCACGACCATGGGAACGATATCATCGCTCGTGCGTACGTACGGACTACCGTCTCCACGACGCGATGAGATTCATTCTCAATGATTAACCATTCATGAATGATTATAAAGTATATATAATAAGTTCTAATGAAATATATGACATAATAATGATACTGGAATTATTTATATTTATATGTATGTCATCTACTTAATTCCATTCAATTCAATAAGGAAACGAAAACAGCGTTCATGCGTACGTACGGACTACCGTCTCCATGAACGGTGTATTTCTTTCCATTTACTGATTTATTATATATGTATATTCTGAATATATATATATAAATCATGTTTTATATTCTGTAATTAAGTAATAATGATCTAAGTAATCATATGAAAAATTACAAGTTAAAAACACGAACGACAAATGAGACGATTTTACCCAAAACGCTTCTTTAACATAAATTTACAAAAGAACGGGTAATATAAAGTCATACGTGGACCATATATGATATAATAACAATAAATATGATTCTGGAATAAGTCAATAACATGATTTAAATCATTATACATGAGGTTCGGACACTTACAAAGCAAGTCGGACCTAAGGTAATGGAAATATCACAATCTCATTTTTATCCGAGATTGTTTATACATTGGTATTTACTGGGGTGTATTTTATCATCCACATCCATGTTTCCTCAATATTTAATATTATTTCCATCCACCTACAATTGTTTAAATCCAATTTTACCCTTCGGTGAGTTTTTATTAAAAGATATGAAAGGAATCTTTTGTCGTTTTTCGTACGAGGTACTTTTTTGACTTTTCTGACAAAAGTACGAGAAGAATGTTTTTTTAACTTATACGGCATGAATGGATTTTTAAAACATTATTTCCAAGAAGCTTCCTTTACAATTTTTCAAGTTTATTTTTAATCAACTTCTTTTATTTTAAAGTTGTATGGCATGTTATGAAAGGAAAAATGTTTTTGAAGAAGAAAGGATATTTTCCTCAAGAATGGAGTTCAAGTGTTTTATCAAAATTATTTTCCATCTAAGATAATAAAGGGTTCTGTTTTTATCCCTATTATTAAATTGATTTGATCATGTTGTGATGGAATTATTTTTATGAATTCCTTTATCTTATATGAGTTGTTTTATGATGTCATGTCGTTTAAGAATCCCATTTTTATTACATGGGTTATGCTATGATGTATGTTTTATGATTGTGTGGCACACATAAGAAAGGATTCGTTATAAGATGGGTGGGACCTATATCTCCCTCCAATTCATTGGGTAAAGATTTTATATCTCATGAGATAGACAGGGCTGGAACGGTAGGTTATACCAGTTCAGTGAAACAGGACTGAAACGAGGGTTACTCGATTCAGAAAGGGACTTTGTCCACTAAGATAGTCTTGGCAATGAGTCATGACTAACAAGAAATTATTTTCCATGATTATGTGTGCATGCCAAAAAGTTTCAAGTTTCATGTTATGATTATGGGGATCTCATTTTCACTTCTATGATTTATTCCATGTTAAGATATTATGATCTCTTTTGCAGGTTATGATTTTCAAAAAGATATGATATGATTTTTATTTCTTTTGTTTACCCTTACTGAGCATTTGAGCTCACCCTTTTATGTTTTCTTTTCCCCAGGATATAAAGAAAGGTTTTAGGTAAAAAAAATGGAAGATCTTTATGGGAGATATTGGAGATCTTTCACCACGATTAGAAGATTACGTTCCGAGTTTCCAAAGACACTAAACTATTACGATCCTTGTGTGTGTGTTTTTGTTATGTACTAAGTATTCCGCAAAAGTAATGTAATGTCCATGTACGTCAAGATACGGGTCTCTACACCCTACGTGCAAGGCACGGGGTCGGATCACAGTTTAACGTCATGTGTTGAGGACGAGGTACTTGGCAGTTTAACGTCATGTAGCCCAGACGAGGTGGATTCTCTCCACACCCATAGGACTTACATAACTAGAACCCTCTACCCCTTGTGGGGGGGAAGGCATCAACAAGGCCGTAGTGAAGGGGGGTCGTAGGGCGAACCATCGAGGGGACCACGTTAGCATGTCTATGTGGAGAAGCAATAGCCGTTAGCGTGCCTATGCGAAGGAGCATGAGGCAAAGAAACGCAATGGGAAACACCACCCAAGGGACCTTGAGGTTACTTCATACAAGTTTGGAAGGTTTTACAGGACACCACCACATGGCGTGTATGCCCGGTATGGAGGACATTGGGCGCTGACGTAGGGAGGCACCCGAGTGGCGTCAAGGTGAGGGGTCCTCGCGATTGCGCTCAAAAGGGAAGGTTTGCGCGAAAAACACCAGGATGGAACATAATTGGGGCAGATGGATTGTGTGTAGCTAGGAGGATCACGCACAAAGGAGGTGAATAGTGCGAGAGTGGCAACATCCGAATCCTAAGAAAGGGCCACACTCTGCGAAGGGATTGCGTGCAATTGGACTGTTTTGCACGCAATGGGAGATATTGCGCGCAGCAGAGGAACCCTGATGGGTTTGAAATTTTATCTAAGCCAGTTGGATTGCACGAAAAGGTGGATCCGGGGGCAAGGTTGCACGAAATTTGTTAATACCTGAATGTCAAATTACGTGCGCGGGAGTCATATTTTGCTTAAGAGATTTAACGACCCGAAATTTTGAATTAATCTTGTTTCCTAATTTTGTGTGTTATTTTATTTTTCATACTCAACAAAACTATTTCACTTGATAACATGAGGATAATTAAAATGAGACTGTTGGGTTTTGACTATTATATGACTGTTATTCAGTGTGACCGTAAGAAAATGAATGTTGCGACTATTGTCTCTAAATACAATTGATTTTGGTTAATTAATATAGAAAGAAGATTTGATGGTCTCATCAAATAGTCTTGGACCGATCGAATCCCATCTAACAGAACTTGGGAAGGTGGTAGCACCACTGGGCTTTGCTCTGGACCAAACCCAAGCTGAACTTCATCATGTGAATCTAGTATGGAATCGCCTTTGCACGAAGTTCAAAATGATAGAAATTACTACTCAAGCGATGTTGGTCGATCCGCCCTCAGATTCTCTCACCTTAGCACACCTTACACTTAGGTCCTATGTTGGGGTTATAAGGAGCTATGTAAGGAGACCATAATTCTTTGTTATAAATAACATTGTGTTTTCTTCTTATGGTGAAGTTTGAGAGATTTAAAATGTTCGAATGAATATAGGATGTATTTTATTGATGTATTTTGAAAAAGGATATTTTAAAATATTTATGTAAACCTTAAATAATTAATGATGTGTAATGATTTTCAAAAAATGTTCATCTTCAAATGTGTCTAGTAAGAAATTTAGAGTCTCGTAAGATCAACATATTTTTTTATGAATAGTAAATTATGAATAGAGATTTTATGCTTAAGATTAGTAATGTGGCCAAATGGATTAGTAATCTCAAATAATGAAAGTATTTATATAATTTATGCACCTTGATTAAGTAGTGTGATTCAATAAAATAGGTAAATAATTGTTTCATTAATTATTAGTCAAGTATTAGTTTTTTTGGGTGAATAGTGTTTTTTAATTAAAAATTAAATTAAAAATATTTAGAAAATTATTTTTTTAAAATGGACTTTATTTTTGAACTTATAGCATCGATATTATGTTACGGTAATTTTTGGGGTATTTTCTGAAAAAAAATATGAATTTTTGGTGAATAGTGTTTTTAATTAAAAATTAAATTAAAAATATTTAGAAAATTTTTGTTATAAAATGGAGTTTATTTTTGAATTCAGATCATTGATATTATGTTAAAATAAATTTTTGGGAGTTTTTGGAAAAAGTTGAATTTTCAGTGAATAGTAAAAATACAGTTTTAGGGTTTCGGTATGTTTAATGACATCAAGACTGCATCATGATGATTTCATGAGATATTTTAAGTGATGGTCGATCAAAGGGGATTAATTATTGTATGAGGGGTCCCATGTGGCCAAAATCATGGGCATATACCATGGACAAGACCATGGTATTGCCAAAACCACTAGTGAGGTATCCCTTCAAATTATTAAAGTATCACCTCCATTTCCTTATATATACCCACCCTTTACTCCTTTAGTTTTTACTCCCAACTCACCCCCAACGAATATATGGTCTCATTTTCTCACAAAGAGTCCTCCCAAGGTGCCCCCAATCCCTCAAGGTAACAACCTTTGAGTTTTAAGAGTTACGTTTTAATGTAAGGGATCCTACCTCTCTCTTTCGTTCCAAGTACTCACTTTTATGTCATATCTTTTATACTCCCTGTTATTTTGTTATAGGATGTTATTTTATATTCATACTACTATCATTTTCATGTTAATATGATGAGATACCCCCTCTTTTTCTCATCAATTCATTTTAATAATGTTTATGCGGCGCCGTTAGGCTGCTGAATATTTAAGGGATTCTTTCACCCTTCTCATTTTCAAGATCTATTTTTATGTCAAGTCTTTCATGTTCCTTTTTATTATGTTGGGGTATGATATATATATATTTAATATTTAAATATTATTTTAATATGATGAGAGACCATATTTT
This sequence comes from Viscum album, assembly GCA_963277665.1. Taxonomy (NCBI): domain Eukaryota; kingdom Viridiplantae; phylum Streptophyta; class Magnoliopsida; order Santalales; family Viscaceae; genus Viscum; species Viscum album. Next base: position 1,551,553,247 of record OY728161.1, on the reverse strand, counting down.
ATCTATTCAATTCAGTATTTTGATGTTTTAAGTGGTGCCGTTAGGCTGCGGAATGTTTAAGGGATTCTTTCACCCTTCACGTTTTCAAGATCTATTTTCATGTCAAGTCTTTCATTTTGCATTTTATTTTGTTGGGGTATGATCTATATATCTATCATATTTATCTTTTATGTTCCTATATTGAGTTACCCTATTTGATCTCTTCAAGTCATTATTTTGAAGTTTTAAGTGGCGCCGTTAGGCTGCCGAATTTTTAAGGGATTCCTTCACCCTTCTCGTTTTCAAGATCTATTTTCAAGTAAAGTCTTTAATGTTCCTTTTTATTATGTTGGGGTATGATATCTATATCTATCATACTGATATTTTATTTTCATATGATGAGAGGCCCTATTTTATCTCATCAATTCATTTTTTGATGTTTTAAGTGACGTTGTTAGACTACCGAATTTTCATAACAAAAATATTATTTTTGTCTTCCTTCAATGTTTTTCATTTAATATGATATGTCTTTAAAATTTCATTAAAATGTTTTTATATCCATTATATTATGTCCCTCTACTACTTTATGGATCATTTATCAGTGGGTGACCCATGTCCCCTCTCTTTTCAATATTTTCTAAAACCATGCAACATAGCTGTTATGCTTGAGAATTTTCGTCTCAAAATGCCTCTCTCTTTTTCTCAAATCCTTTTATTTTATTAAGTGGATACTCAAAGATATTTCTTCTATAGGTTTATTCACATATATATCAAAATTTTATATATATGTTCTGGGATTTTAATACATGAAACCCACTTTCCATTTTCCATGAGTTTAAAGTGACATAAAGATCATGTCTTTAAAGTAGTTTTTAAAACTTAATGATTATGAAAGGAAACACATTTACTTTATGCTATATGGGTTATTTATGAAATTTTTGATGAAGATATATGTGGATCACAAAATAATAAAGGAAAATTTAAGGGTGTGCCCTGATAGCCCTCCAATGCATTGGGTAAAGACTTAATCTCAAGAGATGATAATTTTTAATGATGCCTCGGTGAATAACCTTCGTAATTTTTAATGACACATTGGGGATGGACCTTTTTAAAACGGAAATGATTGTCTAAGTTAACTTTTGTATCCATATCTTCATGTTATGAAATACGTTATTTTTATTATGATATGCCTCATGATTTCTTTCTCATGCTTTAAAGTTCTTTTTCATGACTTTATTGATGTATCTCAACTTCACATGTTAAATGTTTCCCTTATTTCCCTTAATGGGCCTTCTTCTCACCCTTTCTTTTGATGTATGTCCCCAGGTAATGAGATGCAGTAATGAACCTAGGTTGAACATTAATAGAATCCTTTCAAGTGTTTATGATGAATGTTTTATATTTTCATGTTTTGAGTTCCTGGTTTCCAAGACACTAAACCATAAACATCCTTGGTTTTGTATAATGTAATGACTGTTTATGTGATAGAAAAGGTAGGATGTTATAGTTGGTATCAAATGATGGTTTAGTTATTTTTGGAAATTAGAATATGAAAACTTTAGGAAAAAACCTATAGAAAAGATTAAATATAGGAAATATTCCTAGTATTTTGGTGAGTATTGAGTAAGTGGTTTATCAAGGAAATACATTCCTCTCTGGATACGAGCAGGTAGTGGTGTATTTGGCACATATGCACATAGGGGTAAACCCAAAAACACCGCTTTGTGCTAGAGTCGAACGGGAACTGGTACACGGAAAATATCCTTGCTGCATTCTTAGTTACGACACTCCCAGGGGATATGCTTTGGTAAATTCATAAGCTTAGTATGAACCATTATTAAAGGAACAAAGACAAAATAAAATAAAGATTCACATAAGAATATAAGATCATGGATAACCTAGATTGGAACATAGGGGATCACAAGTTAGGGTATACTTTTCTTCTACAAGTTTATCCTTCTATCCTTTAAGATTCCTTTTCATGATTATTGGCTAAGTATTTAAGCCCCCTAATTATACTTTCTTTTCTTAGTTAATGGCGGGAAATGGAAGAACATGTCCCAACAACCAATGTGATAGGAAATGTGAAGATTACCATATTAATGTGATAGAGATGATGAGATATCAAGCTGAACATATTGTGATTATGCCAAACCAGCTATCAAAAATCACAATTAATAATTGGTACCTAGTTGAATGCCCAAATTCATCAAGGAAGAAGAATCTGAAGCCTCAAGGATGTTCATCTGATAAAGGTGATAAGGTAAAGAAGACCCAATTTCCTTTATGAAAAAAGTGTGGAAAGAGGCACTAAGGGGAATGTCACAAAGGAACCGAGAGATGTTTTAAGTGTGGGGTGATAGGGCATAAAGTAGCTAATCGCTTTAAAAAAATGGATAATGTGATGAATAGAGATAAGGTTCGATCTAATGTGCCTTATAATTTTCTATTTCATAAATGTGGGGAAGTTAGAAATTATCTAAATCAATGCTCTCTTGGAAGGGATGAGAAGCATGATGAGCATCAACAATCTTCAAAAACAAGGGAACAATGCAAGTCCTATGCTGAGATGGATCTTGATGACTAAATTACATGTGACTTCTTCGCAATAATTGTATATGTCATGTTGTTGTTGATTGTTCATTCCCTATGAGCATTTCTTTAAAGTTTTCTAAGAACATCGAGTCACTACCTAAGATGGATTTATATCATTAATGAAAATATCTATTGTTATGTACCACATGTTGATGTTGTGAAGCTGTTCTTATTGAAAAAAAAGATGATTAGGGTATTAAAAGATGATTATTATTTTGGAATACGTTCACTATTTTGGGAACACTATATGATCGAGGTAAGTATATTACTATGGTATTTTCTTTGAGGTTTAATGGTTGACTTATATGTTGAATAATCGACGAAATTAAGGTGAACTTATAGTAATTTGGGTTACTTATGGAAATGATTAACCTATATTGGGGAAAATAGTTTTACTTAGTTACTTTTTCTATAAGATATTACGAGTGGTTGATGTTGTTTGGAGATGAACGATGAATTTTATTTTGGAAGACTATGTTATCGAATCCTTCTTGTATTTGGGTTTCAATCTTAGTTTGGTTTATTTTGAGAAATTTTAAGGACAGTTATTTATGGAATGGTCTATGATGAACTTTGGGTAGTACCGTGGAATTTTGAATATTTAAAAGTAGTTTCCCTTCCTATGGGGTTATTTATTTTGGAAGAGTTGTTTATCTTACCCTTTCTATTTCTGGAATAATGTTTAAAGATAGAATAAATAGATATTTAATTTTTGGTGGATTATGTGATTCTATAGAATATGATTCTTGTGATTTTGAGGATACCAAGTGTTTTTTAATGCTCGTCGTTTGGAGAAAAGATTAGTTTTAGTAGAAACTTATTACGGGATGAAACTCTACTTGAAGGTAAATATATTTCCTTGTGTTTTTATTCTATGTAGTAAATGAATTCCTCAAAACTATGAAAAGGAATGTAAAACAAAAATGTTTTTTATTAATGTTTCTTACTAGGAAATAAAATACCGTTTAACAAATCATAAGTTTGTGATTTTCTTGTTGTTAACTTTATCCTAATCATGTTTTTTATCACTCTCCCTCAGAACATGACCCTTTGTTTTCTCTTCCATGTCCATTTTTTCCTACATGGAATCCTAGTATGGGTTAACTCAGGTGGCCTTTGTACTTCCTTTTCTTTCTTTTAAATTAATATTGTTACTGACTCTTTTTCTGATGTGGGATTTTCAATGAAATTTCCAAGCCCAATTTTAAAAATTGTGAGGACGCAATTTCTTAAAGGGGGAAGAATGTAATGACCCGAAATTTTGAATAAATCTTGTTTCCTAATTTTTTGTGTTATTTTATTTTTTATACTCAACAAAATTGTTTCATTTGATAACATGAGTATAACTAAAATGATACTGTTGGGTTTTGACTATTATATGATCGTTTGTCAGTATGACCATTGGAAACTGAATGTTGAGACTATTGTCTCTAAATACAAGTGATCTTGGTTAATTAATATAGAAAGAAGATTTGATGGCCTCATCTAGTAGTCTTGGACCAATCGAATCCCATCTAACAAAACTTGGGAAGGAGGTAGAACCACTGGGCTTTGCTCTGGACCATCCCAATCAAAACTTCATCATGTGAAGCTAGAACGGAATTGCCTTCGTGAGAAGTTCAAACTGATAGAAATTATTACTCGTTCGATGTTGGTCGATCCGCCCTCAGATTCTCTCACCTTAGAAAACCTTACACTTAGGTCCTATGATGGGGTTATAAGGGGATATGTAAGGAGGCCATACTCAATTGTTATAAATAAAATTGTGATTTCTTCTTATGGTGAAGTTTGGGAGTTTTCAAATGTTCGAATGAATATAGGATGTATTTTATTGATGTATATTCAAAAAAAGTCATTTTAAAATATTTATGTAAACATTAAATAATTAATGATGTGTAATGATTTTCAAAAACTGGTTTTCTGCAAATGTGTTCAGTATGAAATTTAGAGTCTAATAAGATCAACGTAATTTTTCATGAATAGTAAATTATGAATAGTGATTTTATGTTTAGGATTAGTAATGTGACCAAATGGATTAGTAATCTCACTTAATGAAAGTATTAATATAATTTAGGCACCTTGATTAAGTAGTGTGATTCAATAAAAAAGGTAAATAATTGTTTCATTAATTATTAGTCAAGTATTAGTTTTTTAGGGTGAATAGTGTTTTTAATTAAAAATTTAACTAAAAATTTAATTAAAATTATTTAGGAAATTATTTTTACAAAATGGACATTATTTTTGAACTTATAACATCAATATTATGTTAAGGTAATTTTTGGGGTTTCTTTGTGAAAAAAATGAATTTTCGGTGAATAGTGTGTTTATTTAAAAATTAAATTAAAAATATTTAGAAAATTATTTTTATAAAATGGAGTTTATTTTTGAATTCAAAGCATTGATATTATGTTAACATAAATTTTTTGGAGTTTTCGGAAAAGGTTGACCTTTCAGTGAATAGTAAAAATACAATTTTAGGGTTTCGATATGTTTAATGACTTCATGACTACATCATGATGATGTCATGAGATATTTTAATGGATGGTTGACTAAAGGGGACGAATTATTGTATGAGGGATCCCATGTGGCCAAAAACATGGGAAAATACCATGGAAAAGCCCATGGTTTTTCCAAAACCACTAGTGAGGTGTCCCATGAAATTATTAAAGTATCACCTCCCTTTCCCTATAAATACCCACCCTTTACTCCTTTAGTTTTTACTCCCAACTCCCCCCCCCCACAACGATGCTTTGGTCTCATTACCTCCCAAATAGTCCTCTCAAGGTTCCCTCAATCCCTCAAGGTCTCAACCTTTCATTTTTAAGAGTTACTTTTTAAGGTAAGGGATCCTACCTCTCTCTTTCTTTCCAAATACTCTCTTTTATATCATATCGTTTATGCTCCATGTTCTTATGTTGGAGGATGTTATTTTATATTCATCATAAATTCCTTTTCATTTTCATATGATGAGATACCCCCTATTTCTCTCATCAATTCATTTTAGAATGCTTATGTGGCGCCGTTAGGCTACCGAATATTTAAGGGAATATTTCACCCTTCTCGTTTTCAGGATCTATTTTCTTGTCAAATATATAATTTTACTTTTTATTATGTTGGGGTATGATCTTTATATCTATCATATTTATCTTTTATGTTCATATTATGGGAGACCCTATTTTATCTCTTCAATTCAGTATTTTGATGTTTTTAGTGGCACCGTTAGGCTGCCGAATGTTTAAGGGATTCTTTCACCCTTCTCGTTTTCAAGATATATTTTCATGTCAAGTCTTTCATGTTACTTTTTATCATGTTGGGTTGTGATATATATATCTATCATACTGATCTTTTATTTTCATATGATGAGAGACCCTATTTGATCCCTTCAATTTAGTATTTTGAAGTTTTATGTGGCGTCGTTAGGCTGCCGAATTTTTAAGGGATTCTTTCACCCTTCTCGTTTTCAAGATATATTTTCATGTCAAGTCTTTCAAGTTCTTTTTTATTATGTTGGGGTATTATCTCTATATATATAATACTGATATTTTATGTTCATATGTTGATAGACCCTATTTGATCTCATTAAATCATTTTTTTGAAGTTTTAAGTGACGTCGTTTGGCTGCAGAATTTTCATAAGAGAAATCTTATTTTTGTCTTCCATCAATGTTTTTCATTTCATATGGAATGTATTTAAAATTTCATTACCATGTTCTTATATCCATTATATTATTTCCCTCTACTGTTTTATGTATGATTTATGAGTGGGTGACCCATTTCCCCTCTCTTTTCAATATTTTCTACGACCATATAACATAGTCGTTATGCTGCAGAATTCTCATCGAAAAATGACTCTCTCTTTTTCTCAAATTATTTTATTTTATTAAGTGTATAATCAAATATATTTCTTCTATATGGGATTTCAAATATATATCAAATGTTATATTTTAAATTCTAGGATTCTAATACATGAAACCCACTTTCCATTTTCTGTGGGTTTAAAGTGACATAAAGATCATGTCTTTAAAGCAGTTTTTAAAACGTTATGATTATGAAAGGAAACCCATTTATTTTATGCTATAATGGTTATTTATGAAATCTTTGATGATGATATTTGTGGTTCACATGATAATAAAGTCAAATTTAAGGGTGCGCCCTGATAGCACTCTAATGCATTGGTTAACGTCTTAATCTCTAGAGATGACCATTTTTAACGACGCCTAGGTGAATAAACATGGAAATTTTTAATGACACTTTGGGGATGGAACTTGTTGAAAAAGAAATTATTATCTAAGTTAAATGTTGTAGGAACATCTTCAAGATATGAAATATGTTATTTTTATTATGATATGCCACATGATTTCTTTCTCATTCCTTAAAGTTCTTTTTCATGACTTTATTGATGTATCTCAAGTTCACATGTTAAATGTTTCCATTGTTTCCCTTACTGGGCCTTCTGCTCACCCTTTCTTTTGATGTATGTCCCCAGGTTATGATATGTGTTAATGAACCTAGAATTAACATAAGGATAAGCCTTTCAAGTGTTTATGAAGAATTTTTTATGTTTTCATGTTTTGAGCTCTTGGTTTCAAAGACACTAAACCTTAATGATCCTCGGTTTGGTATAATGTAATGAAAGTTTATGTGATAAAAGGTGGGATGTTATACAAGAGCTGGTTGAAATTCCGCAAACCAGAAATGGAAGGGGTCTCCTTCTATTTATAGGCTCCTGGAATCTCATAATCCTATTTTCGTGCGAAATATTGCACGCTAGAGATGGAGGAGCGGAAACGAGCACCGCGTGGGGTGGGTGCGCAAAATTGAGCACCAGAGCTCGGCACCTTTTGTGAATCCCAGACTCCTTCCGCGTGGACAACCTTTTTTCGCGCACATCCTCCTTTATTTCACACGGCACTTCCGGGCCCTCCGGACCGAGCCTATGGGTCTGAATATGACTCCGCTTCGTCATTTCGAAACATATTTTTGGAGTTACGGACTTTTTCAGTGTCTACAAATGCCCCCTGGAATTGGATCAGTGAGAGGTCACAACGATCGAATTCTGAGGGAAATGCCGAAACACCAAAGTGTTGTATTTCAAGGGTACTTTGCGTGCAAAACCCAACGCAGCACGCCAAACAATGGATGGGCACGAAATTCACTTTCTGCATAGCGCGGAACCATGGCCTCACCTATAAAAAGGGGCGTTGGGTCCCCTTCTCCATACGCAAGCTTTTCCACATGATAGGCTCCGAGCTCTCGTGTCTAAAATTGCCTTTGCGACTGTGCAGAAAACACGCTGTGTTAGCGCGTAATTCCTTCTGTGTTCCAACCGCTTTTACATGCAACCTGGTATATTTCGCACCGACAGTTCTGATTTCGCGCTTTACTCCGGAATTGATTGCCACTGTTCCAGATTTCGCACAGCTCTTCCCCATTTCGCGCAACCCATCCAAATTTTTCACAACTTCCAAAGAACTCAAGATGGTCGCGAACCAAGTCGGTGAGGGGGAATCCCCTGCTCGTAGAGCAGAAATGGAGGAAAATGAAGAGGTTTATGGCACCAAGGTGGTTGTTTCTGACAACCTTAACTTGTTCAACCTGTTGAACCCTGCCCAGAAAGAGAATCCTCTACCCAACAACCTCCCGCTCTGGAACTTCGGCATCCTGGAGGAGGTTCCATTACCGGTCTTTGAGGTGGACGCATCGCGCTCATGGGTGACCCAGGAGGACAACCTTCCCCATCACAACATCACCAACAATGTCATCCTACCAGAGAGACCGGACATATGGATGTGTATGTCCTGAACCTGAGGACCAAAACCATTGATGGGGGTGACCCTATTGTGGAGAGCTCTCCGACCCTCTATGCAAACCCGTTTCGTCAGAGCATCACAGACGACACTAAGGTCTGGCATCAAGATTGAGACCTGCTGTCTAGAGGTAACATCACCAATGAGTGGGCCTGGTCCTACTGGGTTCTCCATACATGCAACCAATTCGGGGCCAGCTGCGACACATTTGTCTATTCGAGGCGGTGTGGACGTTGCAATTCCACTACTAACGTCAACCTGGACTCATGCTGGAGCTGTTTACCTGATGGTCCCCTGACACCAACACATTCCATATTCACCAGGGCGAAGCTGGAATCAGCCTCTTGGACATTCACTACATCAGAGATATCCCACTGGAGGACTACCAATACGACGAGTTCATTCCTCAAATGAACACCTGGGAAGATAGGTCACGGACCCCCATGCTAACGTGGAATCTGCTGGACCTCTCTAAGGAGATTCTGTAGGTCAAAGATTTCCTGAAGGACATTTCCTACAAGGACTAGTTTAGCCAGTTCCTGGAGAAGAACCTGGAGGTCAAGATGCCATGATAAGGAAAATGGTGCCCAACTGTGGCTTAGAGAAGCAATAATGGATCGTACTAGAGGACCCTGGAGGTAGGGCAATACCAATCGTGGGGTTACCATGTTATCGCGGCTCGGGGCCTAAACGTCTGATATGGCGGGTTCTTTACCACCTTTCGGAGTGGGAGGCTCCTACCAGTGCAGGACATGGGGATGGGCGTCCTTCCAGCAACACTGGTGATGGCGGTCACCATGCCAGCCAAAAAAAGGTTCCAGCTAGGGGTCCCTATGCTGGCTAGGCTATATGTCATCCTGGAATGCATCTCATAAGGGGGGTCGCCTCGGATGGTATGTGTCCCCTTCCAGATCATTCATGGCTGGGTGGCAGCTCATTTTGGTGGATACACCTTCCTAAACACCATTAGTCCTCCGGGAAATGGCATACGGATATCTATCCTTAATATTACCAGGGTTTTACTGATGACGCTCAGCGAGGAGGGCGTAAGGATCTGAATCGGTAACCACGCTAATTTCAACTTCATCATGTTCCCCATCCTGTTCAGCCAGATGGTGGACAATGGGCAAGGCTCACTGGAGCAGTAAGAGTACTTCCAGAGTATCCGGGGTGGGGTGCTCATGGCTCGGATCGATGGGAAGATCATATTTGAGCCTTACATTCTGTCCCGATTCGCCAGGTAGTTTGGGTGCCTCTAGCGAATGCCGAAGAATGTATTCATGGATATCCGGGAGGAGAATAATCTCTGCATCCTTCGCCAGATGTGGTTAATGTTCACCACTTATGGCTCTAGTGACGTCATTACCCTTCCTCCCACTGGGGTTGACGATGGCCTATCAACCGAGTATGCGGAGGACTGGACTATTGTGTACCCTGAGGGTATTTTACGCAAGCGAGTTCGGCAACATGATACTACCCATGTGGAAACTGGGCGATGGGGGAGCAAGAAAGGTTATTCTAGGAGGTGGGAACTAGGGGCATTTCAGGAAGTGAGGCCTGCGCAAGAAGGGACCTCAGTAGCGGGGATATCGCATGGTGTTGATACGACCTCGTTGCCCGGAGTGGGTCACAAGAGGTGGCCAGAGAATTTACCTAGAATCAGATAAGATACCTACTTGAACCTTCCCATGATGCAATCTTCCCAGCATTTTGGTCAGCCTGGATGACTCTTCGGCATTCAATGAGCGTTGAATCCATCTGGAAGAAGATAATGCAGGATGAGATCCAGCTTCTAGAGGTTGGGATCATTCGATTTATTGAGAGAATAAACTACAATCGGTGACATGCATATCTAACGACCATGGACAAATACGTGCTCCAAAGGGGTCGGCGCGTGGAGCCACCTTTCCTGGTGAAAGTGATGCTTGTCCAGGAGCATGATCAGGAAGTGATGCTGCTAGGAGAAGATGACAGTGATGACGAGTCAGAGGGAGAGGAGAAAATCGGATAAGAAGAAGGCGACATAGAGGATGAAGGATCTTAGTGAGGGTCCCACCAAGGGAGCATGCATGAGAGTGGTGATATCTTTGGCTCTGACATGGAGATAACTGAGCTACTCGAGGTCCATCTCTATCCTTATTCACCCTCCTTCCTTGGCCATTCTCTTCTACAATTTCTGGCCCATTTCTCTATCTCACTCTGGAGCACATAGGCACTGATCAAGCATCCCCAATAGAAGAAGAAGGGGAGGTTCCGCTAGGACAGGGTCGGATTCTGATTCCCATCATCGAACTGACAAGCGCTGAGGGGTCTCCTGCCATGATAGCTCCTGCAGCGGCCAAAACACCAAAGGCTGATGCTCTGGGTTCCCGTAAGTCCCATGTTTCGCTACTGGTGATTATTGTCGTAAAACCCAACTAATCAGGATGCTCCTTGTACAGTTATCTCGGCGTTTGAGTTTCGTCGGGCTGGTGACCCCGGGCCGTCCGTGAGTGGACCAACGATGGATGTACCACCTCCTCCAGAATATACTACCCAAACTGAGTCGGCCCTGACAATCGGTGAGCAGGGGGCGACAGATATCAGCAGTGCTATCATTAGAGCAATGCTGGAAGCTGACGAAGGTACCGTCATAGTCAAGGCGAGAGAGGAAGGTCGCCCGGATGTCGAGGATCCTATTTTTCATGAATACATCCCTGAGGAAGTCCCTACTGCCGACCTGCTGGCAAGATTTCCTACATACCAACCAGATGATCCCGAGAAGATAGATGATTCAGACTCAGAAGCGGTTGAGGAGTGTCGGATGACACGACGCAAAGGGTGGAAGTGTATCCAGCGCTATCTCAGCCAGCCTCAGGTAGATTGGCTGAGGCAGATGGGATCACCCCATAGCTAGCTGCATTTTCTATGTGCTGGAGGGGCTGACACTCAATGCCTTCATCTGACAGTCTGTGATTACATGGCCAAGAAGATACGTGAGAACAGTCGGTGCACCGACATTTCCCAGTGTTTGGAAAGATCAGCAAGCACCCAAGCGTTCATGAGGGCGGAGCAGGAAGTCTGATGCCTCTAAGGACAGGTGGAAGAGAAGGAGACCTTCATTGCTACATGTTCTGAGCTCGTGGAGCAACTGAAATACCAGTTGGCTGAATCCCAGGAACAATTGATGGAGGGGAGTCACCAGATGACTATAATTCAAACCGAACGTGCGCAGGCACAAGCTAGGATTAGCGCACTGCATTCTGTGGCTGCTGATGAAGAGAGAGTCTTCAGGGAGCGAGAAGTAGTCCTGGAGGCTACCAGCCAAAGGGTAGTAGTGTTGTAAAAATCAATCCTACACGCTGATCCTTAAGGGCTCTGTTTTTTCCATCTCATGAACTTTTTGCATTCACTACTTAATATTTCAATCCAATATATGGACCAATCTATTTATCTGTACCTTTGTTTTAATATGCTCAACCATAATCTTAAAATGAATAACAACTCACCACTAAGCTCATGTGTGTCGCACCCAATGTGAGAAACAAAGGATGTACGTGTTATCATTTCGTCCAACTGTGGGGCGTCAACCAAACTTCAGGCATCCAAAATCGGGCTCGGATTTCTGAGGAGGAGATGGAGGTCCAGCCGAAGGGAGGGGACCTCATACCATTCGATATATAATCTCTTCAATGTAATCTAACACAAGAGAGGGGAAATGCATGGGGCATTGAAATCAATCCGAACATAGGGAGATGAAAAAGTTGAATCACGTTACCCAAATTTGGGACAATATGGGTGGGCGTGATAATGGAGGATAACTGTTAACCATGGTGGAAACACAGCATCCATATCGCGTTGGCTTGAAATGGGGACAACAAATGAGGCCTGACCGCTAACCATGTTCACAACATGGGGCCTATCTCAAATATCATTGATCAGTCTTCCATAACTTTGGCCCAGGACAGTAGGTGGACCGTATGTCAATCATCCATACTGTTAAAATAGATGGACCAAAGTTCTATCATCCATATTGTTACAATAGGCAGACCACAGGTCGAGAATCTATACTATTAGGGGTCCCATAAAACATGACCAGTCTTCCAGAACGTTGGCCCAGGACAGCAGGCAGACCGTAGATCAATCATCCATACTGTTTCAATAGGCGGACCAAAGGTCTATCATCCATATTGCTACAGCAGGCAGACCACATGTTGAGCATCCATACTGTTATAAGGTCCCATCAAACATGAAAGAGGATGAGGATCCGAATAAAGGGTCATGCGAAGCATGGAATGTGGAGTGGTGGTTTGTTCAAACAGAATCCAACACTCCCAAAATTGTTCCACCGTGGTGGAGGCACATTGGGTAGAGTCATTAATCTGGTCACAGATCATCCCAATTTTTAGATAGGACCTCCCTGGCGAGAGAACTATCACTTCCCAACCCCACTATGGGGAATCATGAACTTATTCGGGGTAGATGATGCAGTTACAAGACTCCCCAAAAAGTCAAGCCAAGGGGCCGATAGTGAGGAGGGACAGGATTTGGTAATCCCTAGGGCTGGACCCAAGATGAAATGTCTGGTCTTTCTTACGTACCTCATAAGGATGAGAATCAATCCACACATAGTTCTGGAAAGGATCTTAGTTTATGTTCTTATAGCTTGGACCAAAGAGTAAGGGGATTGGGAGACACATGGTAAAGTGGGTGTAGAACCCGACGTGAATGTGGACAAGGTCCTACATACCATGTGCTCCTAAGAGAAGTGTTTGGGCCAAGGAACTGGACACAAAAGTTAGGCTGGGCCTGTGGGGAAGTGCCTAGGCACTCCTACGTATCCCATAAGAATGGGAATCAAGCCATACGTAGTTCTTGGGGGTGCCTTTTAACGTCGTGAATGACAATAAATAGGAGTGATAATTCTTATAACAGGGTGTATGCGGGGTTGCTATTGAAAACCCGTTGTGAATGAGGATGAGGTTCTTCTCACCACACCACGGAGTCCTGCATTCAAGGTCCCAAAGGCAAGACAGAAACGATGAATTAGCACACCCAAGCTGGACCCAAAGACCAGAGGTCTGGGCGTTCCTACGTACCCCATGAGAATGGGGATCATGATGCACGTAGTTCTTGAAGGGTGGCAAAACACGACATGGTACCTGTTCAAAGGATGAAAGAGGTGTGTGGGTCTATCCCTCGCACCAAATGAAGTAGAATTTGATATATCTTGTTTTTTCAGGAAGGTGAATGGTTTTTCTTTCATGGAACGACTGGTCTAGGCTAGAAATTCATAGCATTGCCAAAATAATCAAGCCATAACAGGAATTGAAAAATGGCATGGTATGCCCAACATGATTCCCCCTATAGAGAGGACACCATAATGCAGTGTCGTTTTTCGTCGTGCGGCTGGGACGATATCATCACAGTTTATGGTCATGTGGTGGGACCAACCATCACAGTTTAAGGTCGCATGGCTTGGACCTAGGGGAACACGTACAATGCGATAAGGCTTACACAATCTATATGAGGACATAACCTCATACCATCACTGTGCGTGATTTTGGGAGAGGAGCCTCAGGCTAAGGAGCCGTCGAGGGTCCAAAAATCAGGAGACAGGAGACACTATCTTCCAGCTGAGCTAGGCCCGAAACACAATGTATGGGCAACTCCTCATTTCCCATGGGGATGAGGGTCAAGATATGCATGGTCCTTAGAGAAAACCCAACAACATAATCTTAGTGCTCAGATCCCAGGATCCCAGAGAGATGCCATCATGCAGCCTTATTCGCCCGACGTGTGGAGGTGCATTGAGGGTTTGTGCAAGGAGTGTCGAGATTCCACCATGACATGATGGGGTGGAACACAATGAAAATAAAGCAACGAAAATTCAGGGCCTAGAGGAGTTGGTGTGAGGACGAAGGACTATTGCTGACCATGTTCGCAATGTGGGATTTGAATCAATTTATTGTCTAAAACCCTCGGGGGCATTGGCCCGTGACAGTAGGAGAGCCCTTAGGCGTTGTATCCAAGCCGTTCTTGGGGGTCCCTCCGGGTGTGAAAGATATTGGGGGATATAATGAAGGGGAAAATGAAGCTTGGTAAGTGGACGAAACTTGCCTAAGTTTAATCTGACACTCCAAGTCGTAGACTAGAGTACTCTGAACACATTAGCGGACCACTGGACTGGGTCGAAGGGCTCAGTATGAGAGCGGAAAAAAGATGGAGGATTCCTAAGAAAAGGGGGGTATGGTGCCAAAAAACCACTACCACACCTATATATCCCCCCATGGGGAGGGACAAGCCAAGAGACCGAGGTGACCGGGAGATCATGGGATCTCCTAAGAGATGGGGCTAGACCTGAAACCTAGATGTTCAGGCCATCCTATGTATCCCTTAAGGATTGGAATCAAGCTGCACGTAGTTCCTAGAAGCACATTTTAACATCATGTAGGACGATGAGAGGAATTTCATCCAGTAATGTGTACGGTGCGGCGGGTAACCCATCGTGATTGAGGACATAATCCTACTCCACACCGTGCACTCTGGGGAAAGTCTGGGGTTAAGGGGCCTGATAAGGCAAAAGGGCATGAGGTTGGGCCTTAGTTAGGAAGGCCTAACCAGCTTGTAGTTTAATGTCTTGCAGTGGGGACGAGCATGCAGTTTAAGGTCATGTTGGACCACAAGGATCTTAGTTTAGGTCTTAGAACTTGGACCAAAGGGTTCCAGATGTATTCCCAAATGCAGTTTAAGTTCGTGCTGGACCAAATGTAGTTTAGGGTCATGCAGGACCACAAATCTCAAGCAAAGTACTGCTTGAGGAAGTTGGCATTGGTGGGAGGAGTGACACGCTCACCATCCATGGTCACGAGGGAGTACGCACCATTGGGATAGACATTATGGATGATGAAAGGACCCTCCCATTTGGGGCCCAACATGGGTGGTTTCCTGCCAGAAATCATTGGCGCTCTGAGAGCTATTACCAGGTCACCTTGCAGGAAATAGCGGAGGTGAACCTTCTTGTTGAAAGCTCAAGCCATCCTACTCTGATTCCTTTTCAGGTTGTGCAATGCGCGGAGCCTATTCTCATCCAACGCTTTCAATTCAGATAGATGGATTTTAGAAACTCTATCCAGCGCTTTCTGGTTGTAGACCGCCGTGCGCAATGAGGGAAACTGAATCTCGATGGGAAGGACGGCCTCAGCTCCATACACCAAGGAATACGGGGTCACCATGGTGGAATTACGAGTTGTCATACGATAATCCCAGAGTGCATTGGGGGGATTTTCTGGTCAAATTTTCTTATTATGACCAACCATCTTTTTCAAAATGTTATATAGGGTTTTGTTAAATGCCTCGATCTTCCCTTTTTCATGCACATGATAGCGGGAGGTATCGATAGAGATAATGTTGTACTTGGCATACAATTTCTTCATCTAGGTTGCTCTGAATTTGGTGTCGTTATCTGTGAGGACAGTGTGAGGTACTCCAAATCGATAGATGATGTTAGAACTCCCGAATTCAGTGATAGAACGGGCTATGACTTCCTTTAGAGGAATTGCCTCTGCCCACTTGGAAAAGAAATCTGTAGCCGTCAAAATGAACCGGAATTGGTGGACGGTTGCTAGTGGGTAAGGTCCTACAACATCCAACCCCTAGACTACAAAGGGACAAGAATAATTGGTAGTGTGGAGAGGCTCTGGTGGACGATGCACAAAGTTAGCATGAACTTGGCATGCATGGAACCTCTTGGAAAACCCGATGCAATCATAGATCATGGAGGGCCATAAGTACCCCAGCCTCCGAATCTGGTGAGACAACTTTGACCCGGCCTGATGGGCGCCACAAGAACCAGCATGAAACTCTTCCATGACCTGTGGGATCTTGACTCCTTGAAGGAAACAGAGGAGAAAACCATCAAATCCATGTCTGTAAAGGATCCGCTCAAGGCTGGGACCTCTCTTAAGGGTAAACTAGAGCGTGCGGCGCCGGACTCGCTCATGTTATGCCCGGTCTGACGGAAGATTAATGCATTGGAGGTATTCAACCAAGGGTGTACTCCAATCAAGAACTATTTTTATCACCGCGTATAAAGTACTCGGGGCTCCGGACATAGGGGCACCAGTGGTAAGATGGTTCACACGCGGTCAGTGATCATTCTCCATGGTAACAGAAGTAATGACTCTTCGGTGCGCCATGTGGATAATCAGGTCATCTTGTTCGGGCTCTGCAAGAGACACGGCCAGGCTGGCCAAAGCATCTACTCGACCGTTCTGTGATTGGGGAATTTGAATGACCTCTGGCCGAGAAGGGAACTGAGCCATTAAATGCAGGGTGCAATCCAACAATAGAACAAGTTCTGGATTTCTGAAAACATAGACACCATTGACCTGCTCGATGACCATCTCAGAGTCCCCTTTCACATGCAGATGGGGCACGTCAATCTCGAGGGCCAGCTCGAGGCCAGTGATGAGGGCCTGATACTCTACCTCATTGTTGGTGCAGCCCTCTGACAACAGGAACAAATATAGCCGGACGGCTTGCTCCGGGGTGATGAAGATGATACCCAGGCCCACCCTGTTGAGCCTAGGATCATTGAGTCTCCTGCTAGTGGGGCTCTAGGAGGCACCATCAAAGTGCATCTGCCAGCATAGGACGACATTATCGACTGAGAGGATTACCTAATCAGGAAAACCTAAGTCTAGCGGTTGATCCAAAGAGGATGGGTGGGAAGCAAGAAAATATTCCAATGCATGTCCTTTGATAGCCTTCTGAGGCATGAACCTGATGTTGAACTACTGAAGGATCACCACCCACTATGCTAGTCAGCCAGTCAACATAGGTCGGTTCAGAATGTACTTCAATCTTTCTACCCTAGAGACCAACTGTACCTCGTGGTACTGCAAGTAGTGCATAAATTAATGTAAGGAAAATACGATCTCCAGGAATCTCTTCTCTATATGAGAATATCTAATTTCTATATCGAGTAGCATGCAGTTGAGGTAGTAGAGGTTGTTCTCTGTCCTATCGTTGTTCTTATGCGCGATAAGGGTGTCGAAGGACCGTTCCAAGGCTGTCACGTAAAGGACCACTGACTTCTAGGAGACGGGTGGCATCAAGACTGGAGGTTGGAGCAGGTAGTTCTTCATTTCCTCAAAGTCAGTCTCACACTCCTCATCCCATTCATAGGTGGTGCCTTTCTTCCTGAGCCGGTAAAAAGGCTTACACTTTCCAGCCATATCCTCAATGAATCAGCGTATGTAGGCTAAGTGGTCTTGGAGACTTCAATGTTCCTGAATATTACTCGGGGGAGGCATTTGGCTGATGGCCTTGATCTTCTCCAGGTCGATCTTGATGCCTCAATATCTGACAACAAATCCCAGGAACTTACTGGAGGTGACCCCGAAGGCACACTTCAACGGGTTCATCTTTAGGTGGAGGGAACAGAGGAAACCAAACACCTACTCACGGTCCTTGAGATGGTCCTGGCGCTAGCGAGACTTGAATACCAGGTCTTCCACGTATCACTCCACCAACATCCCAAAAATCGTCTTGAATATGCGATGCATATCACATTGATAGGTGGCACTCGCATTCTTTAGGCTGAAGGGAATAACCTGATAACAAAAAGTACCTTGGGTGCTCCTGAAGGCAGTGAACTCTTCTTCCTCGAGGGCCATCCAGATCTGGTTGTACCCGGAATACCCATCCATGAATAATAGGGATTGGAACCCAGTCGTGGAATCTATCAGCAATTCTGTCACTAGAAGAAGAAAATCATCCTTCGTACAGTGGCCAATGAGATCGAGAAAGTCGATACAGACCCTGATCTGTCCGTTTTTCTTCTTGAGTGGCACAATATTGGCCAGCCACCGGGGGTACTAAACTTCCTTGATGAAGTTGGCTTTGATAAGCTTGTCAACTTCGGCCTCAACCATTGCACCGTGAGAAGGGTGCGTCTTTATGGGAGGCTTCTTGAACCCATGATGGTTTACCGGAAGTCCAAGGAGGTGGATGACTACCTGAGGATCTAGTCCTGGCATCTCATAATAACTCTAGGCAAACACGTCACGGTGCAGTTTAAGAAAGTCTACATACTGCTGCTGATCCTCGGGGGGCATAACAGCACTGACCAATGTGGGTATTGGGTTCGCCTCACTACCGAGGTTCACTTGTACCAACTCGTCGACCGTGGTGGAGACACCCTCCTCAAAGGTGGGGCGCACATCTTCCATGTCCTCTTCTCCACTTGTGGGGGGATCATCCCCGGGGAGAGTTTTTTCTGAGCTATCGAACTCTGATGGGTGGCTGGTGCCGGCTTCGGCGGTAGTGGTCATCATATCAGGAGACTCATGCGCCACTGAGAGCATAGCAATGTAGGCGGTCGATCCAATCCCATATGGTCTTCAACCCAAAGGGCCACTCTTGATGACATCAAAGAAGTAGTGGCGCGTTGGCTTGAGCTAATTAATTCCAGCCCAATGGAAGAGACATGTATGGGGTACCGCCTTTTCCATGACCCTAATGTCCCGATACCGTAAAGGGTATAAGGTTTTGGAATCACCTGATCTTGGTTGGTGTAGGAGTATGGGGTAATTTTATACCATCTCTTGGACCCAGAAATATGCCTTCCTATTTTACCCGAAACTACAAAATATTACCCCATGTCAGGGGTTGTGGCCACCAACAGATGGATTGGGAAGATGTAATCATCATCCAAACTTGCCGAGGTATCACTTGTGACAACAACGGGCTTAACCTCACCTGCCAAAATCTACTTATTCTGGCTCTTGTAATATTCGGTATCTAGAAAATGGACTTCACAAGAGGCAAAAGGAGACGCATCTCCCTGGACCACTCCCACTTGATCATTAAGGGAGTATTTGAGGCATTGGTGATACGATGAGGGGAATGTTGCGTGAAAGTGGAGCCATGGACTTCCCATCAATGCATTGTAGGTGGTGTCCTGGGAGACAACCATGAATTCAGTGCTGGAAATTAGCCCACTGAACTGGGTCTTCAAGTGGATCTTGCTGAATGGAGTTTTCTCAGTCATGTCATACCATTAGATACTGAGGTCGGAGGGAGTTAAATCATCCTCTGACAGACCCAGCTTCCGCAGCATCCGATTTGGGATTAGGTTAATCCCAGAACCCATGTCGATAAGACCACGTTAGACTTCCATGCCATTGAACTGGCCAATTATGTAAAGTGGGAGAATGTGCCCCTATATGGGAGGGTCTTTGTCTTCACTGGAAAATGAGAAAACTATATGGAATTCGGCATTCTCAATTGCCTCAGTGTGGAAGGTTTCTACAGCCTCTACCTCCGTCTCAAATTGGAGGGCGCTCCTTAGGGCCTCGAAGAGCACCTCATGCATTTCAGATGATAGGAGAAGAGCCTCATGGATAGAAAGCCTTGCTGGAATTCCAGCCTGGTGTTTCAGAACATCATATATTCAGTCCAAACACGATCTTCTACTTACAGAACCCCGCTCTTCGATTGGAGGCATGACGGGCCCTGCTGGCTGGACCGGTGGCTGATAGGTACTAGGAACATCTCGTTGTTCACTAGTCGAGGCCCGAAGAGTGGCTCTCGGATTTGGACCGGAAGGTTGGGGTCGGCTGGTGGCAGGGTAGAGCTGGTCGCAGCATGGCTGAGGTGGTTCTGCCTGATCCAGCAACACAAACAGAGGTAGAGGCGAACCTGTCAACACCGGATGATGGGGCCGCGTGTGCTGATCTCGGTACTTGGCCTGCTTTCTAGTCTCAGTGGCGTGCATGGCCTGGTGGTATGTGCCAACTATCATGCCACGGTGATTCATTTATCCCTGGCTCTGCCGACGTTGGTGATGGCTGGGGACATTGGGAAGGTCCACCTGGAGTTCCTCTTCATCGAGGGTCAAAAAGGGAGTTACCAACTCTACGGTGTTAATCGAAGCATACCCCTGACTGTCACTTGAAGAGTCATCCACTACCGAGTGGAGTCTCGGAGGGATCCCCACTTCGGGGGGCATGAAATCGCCAAGTGTGTGGGATGGAAATGGCATTGGTAGGGTGTGTTCTTTCTTCTTGAGCTGTTACCGCTTGCTCTTATGGAAAAGGGATGGCTAGGATGATGGTGTAGAGGTAGCAACTGCAACTTCTGAGGGCTCTGGATGATTTAGGTGTGCACAGATGACGCCATGGGCACGGGCGACTATCTTGAGGGACATCCAATTGCTATAATTTTGGGACCCACTGTCAGAAACATGATGCCACTCATTCCCGTCACCACTACTGCAACCTGATCTAACAACAACAACTGCCACTTGTGTCGGGGTTGGGCCCAACCTGACTATATTATTGTCAATTTGGTTATGTAGCTAGTCCTAGAACACATCGAATCGCTGGATGGTGTGCCCCAGGGTCCATTGATAAGGGTGGTAGTTTGGGTGATCAGTGAGATGCGCCTCTTCTGGCTTCCGACACTCAGGCAGCCACATGATTCTCTTAT
This sequence comes from Viscum album, assembly GCA_963277665.1. Lineage (NCBI taxonomy): Eukaryota > Viridiplantae > Streptophyta > Magnoliopsida > Santalales > Viscaceae > Viscum > Viscum album. The sequence continues at coordinate 1,551,532,393 of OY728161.1, read as the reverse complement.
CTATGACACTACGGATGTAACCGGGGACCTATGCCTTGTCAAACGAGTAGGTCCAATTCCTTCTTTATGGAAAGGGGGCTCTTAGAGGTTGGCCCTGATGGGGTGCCGGAGGAGTATGCCAAGGAGGCGGAACCTGATTATCTCACCTAGGCGGTGGCAGTGCGTTTCATGGAGGTGCTTGCTGATTTTGAGGCAGTCGCTGCTGGGCTGGAAGTTGTGCTCGTGGAGGTGGACCCCTATGGGGTTGCTGAGCTGGCCTCACTGGTAGAAACTCTAGCTTCCTGGGGGCCTCTATCTAGGCCACAATAGTGGGCTCGGCTCTGGCCGCTCTCCATGCAGGGATTACAGGAGGTAGCGGGCGTGCCTGGCTAGCCTGTTGCAGGGCTTCTTCGAGGCGTTGAGCCTTGTCTGAGAAGTCCCTGAACCCTCTGGGGTAATTCTGAGTGATCAGATAAGGAAATAGCTCTGCCTTGATTTTCCCTATGCACATCATCAGTAATTTCTCTTGAGTTAGTGGCATGTCAAGGGATTATGTGAGCCCCTTCCACCGGGCGACGAATTCCATGACCCGCTCATCAGGCCTTTGATTTCACCTGAAGATGTCTTTGATGTTCGTCTTTCAGGTTGCGGAACTAAATTAGTAGAGTAATTTCCTGCAAAGGTCCTCCCAACAGTCACACATCCGATAGGGAGCTGGCTGTACCAGACGTATGCTAGCCCTTCTCATGTCTAAACAAAGCAACGGAGCTTGGTGGCCTCCTACTGCGCCAGATTCCTTAACATGGGCCCACACCTCGATTTGAAGTGGATAGGTGCTATGGCGGGTATCATGTCTCGCTAAAGGGGGAGAAAGTGGGGTTTCCAAATCCCGAAGGTGCCAGCATATCATCCACCCATGCTGGGCATGGATTTCCGTCCGGTGGGATTTCCACCTTCCAAGTTTCCAAAGCCTCTAAGCGGGCGATGAGTGCTGCCGTCGGATCGTCTGGATGTGGGTTCCTATCCTGATTGGGATCCCTAACCATAAGCGCATTACTAGGATCTTCAATCTGGTAGTCAAGCTCAGTAGCTCATGGGGTGGCTGGTGGAGCGACCCCTGGGGCAGCTAGAGGAACCCGAGTAGGGTCTCTTGGGTGATCACGCCACTCAAGAGGGTTTGGTGAAACATATCGCGCCCTCTTTCCATGAGCTCCGGCCTCTCCTATGTCAGCAAACATGGTATGATCGCGGTTGCCTAGGAAAATCTTGTCTAGGATTAGCTGCTCCTGCCCCTGCTATCCTGGCCTAGGATCACCGTAGTCAGGCCGCCACTATGTAATGCGTTCAACCAGATGCTCATCGACCAGCCTCTTCTGCTCAGCAACCTTTTGGCATAGTGTGGCCTTCTCAAGATCTTCTTCTGCCATCTACACTGAGGCAGATGGGTTGGCAATCTTGACAGCCGCGACGTGTTCTTTACCCTTACCGATGTTTCGGCTCAGTGTCAATGCCTCAGTGGGTGCAGGGAGACCTAGGAGGTTCCTCTGCTGATGAGTAATCGTTCCAGATGGGTCCAGTAATGTCCTATCCTTGGGGAGTGAGTACCCTTCGAGAAGTTCCAGACCATTCCACTCTCCCGATAGATCGGCCATGCTGACCTCTACTGCCCTTGGGGGCCTCATTGCCACCCAGTAAGTAAGGTTGTCGGCGAATTACACTGAAGTGAAGGGAAACATATTGCCCCCATCCACGGACACGCACGTGGGGGGTGGCCTCCTCGATAACCTTGTGGAGTACTTGAAAACTCTGAACACATTGTTATTGGAGGGTCTTATGGTGGCCAAGTGACTTGGGGTGCCAAATCGTGGGGAGCATGGCCAGGTCGACCCGACGACATTTCTCGCCGATATCCTTGAGGTGTGCTTGTCTCCTAGTGTAGGGCACTTGCTGATGGTGAATATGTGAGTGAGTCACTAGAAGGGTATGGAAGAAACTTTCAAACTCTCCTAGGGTGAGTGATTCTAGTGTATCAAAATCCGATCATGTGTCCGACCAAAACTTCTCCGGGAAGTGGCCTGCTGTGAGGATGGTCTAGAAGCTCCACGGCTGAGGTTCAGGATCTGGCCCTTGATTGCCCCGCTCAACGACTGGGAGTGATTGGGGAACTGGAAGTGGTGCCGAGGCAGGCCATTGGGACAGTGGGCTGGCCGGCGACGAATATGGCGAGCAGGCCAATTGGCCGCCGAATCCTAAGTCGTCCTCCAAGGGTTGTAGCGTCCTGGCTACCACATCATGATAGGATGGGCCGACATACGGGCCTCCTGTCCCAGTGTTGTTGCCTGCCGAGAGTGGGATATGTCGCGACTCTTCCATCGGTCCCCATAAAATTTCACTGTCTTCTTTGACTGAGGTGGAAGGTGCTTCAGGAGAGTCCAATGGTGGCTGCAAGTGTGATCCCTGGGGGTACTCTAGGTCATCGTCTTCCAGGATATACCTTTGGAGGGAGGTAAGGATCATATGGATCTCACATTCGGGGAGTAAGAGGCTAACAAAATATGTCCCTATCTCTTCCCTTGACTCATAGGACTGGGGGGAGGGTGCCATCCCCGAGTCTTACTCTGCCTCAGAGTCCAAGAAATAGACTGGTCCGATTTTCATTCGGCCTTCCCTATCATTTCTCTTTCAGCGACAACGTCCCTCCTTCTTGCCCCTAGGTATCTCCTCGAGGTAGGGCTGATTTCTATCATAGAGTCCTCTGGCCACAACGGTGCTAGGGCAGAGTGGATCGAAGGCCGGCGTGTGAGGAGCACAGGGGTAGATGTCCAAAGGGACATGGGGAAGACCTCCATGTGGGTGAGTGACTGAATATGCAATGGCTCCATGCTCGCGGTTGGTGGTAGGGGATGTGACCCCGTACCCCATGCAGTGAGCACTAGAAAGAGCCCCACCCGAAGCGTAGTTGTCACGAGGAAGGCTTTTACTTTCCATAATGGTGGCACAGAGTTGGCCTTCACGCTGGATGGCACTACATCGAATTGGTCCACGAAGGCCATTGCCTGTGCCAGTGACCAGGAGAGTCAACCCAACCTACCTGTGGGGCGGTCGGGGCCTCGATCCGGGCCAGGTATGTAACTGCCCCTACTTAACATGTGTAGGGGTTTGATGATAAGAGTCAGTAGTGGCTCGGGCCAAAGTGGTTGCTGACATTGATGCCCCAGGGTGGGCATCCTCTTCCGCTCGTGCCTGACGCTGGTGTCGGGTCAGATAGGTTGGAGCCAGTGGTGCGGGCACATGGATTGCTTGCTCCTCAGCTCAAGGAGTCGGGAGGCAGTGACGACACGGCCTAGCGGGGGGACATACCGTGAACCCTTGAAGCATGTCTCTGATCGGGCGAAACGGGACATCCCCTACCTAATCGGTGTACTGAAGGGAGGTGTTGAGGCGTTCTGGGGATAATCTCCTGAAACGGTTGAATGTCGGGGTGGGGAGCAGTGGCTCCCTACATGGCCCTCGGGGTGGGGAAAGTGGTGAGGCCCAACTGCCTCGAGATCCAAACGGGCCATGTCCCTGGTGGGGATGACCCCTTCTTCGTCGTACCAATGCACAAGGTTGTCGATCACCCTCCGTTGGATAATCTCTGACAGGGAGAGGGGGTGTGAGTGCCCGATAGTCGTGGTGGTCGGATCAGCTGTGGAAAAGGTGGGACCATGCGGGCTGGTCGCGTCAGTACTTCCCCTGCCCCTGCACAGGTGGGCAGGTGGCTATCGAGCTCTGGATGCAGCAATCTGATTCTTGAAAGCAGGGAGATGAACCCATTAACCCGAATAGGAAAATGAATCGACTACCAATAGTCCAGTGCCATTCCATCTTCCATGGTCAGTAAGAGGGATCCATGCTGACAATGTCATAGAACAGACTGCTCAATGTCCTGACTAACCCAACCCCTTGTGGGTTTCATGTCCTGTTGGTGGGTATCCGGACCTGGTGACATGCTAATCCTCTGACAACCCAAATGCTATCGATCTCTGTATTGAGCAGAAGAGATTCACGTCGGGTGCACCATTTTCTATTTATGATGCTTTCTGCCGGGGTGCGTGCATTCATCACATAGAGGAGGACACACGGCTTGTTTCCCCGCATTCCCGCTTTCCAATGGCAGGCGACATGCATTCCATATTCAGGGGCGTCTGCTCCTTGATCGAAACCGGGATGATGGGATGTCGTTTCTTCCTTCCATGGATTCCTCCTCAGAGCTTGTCACCTAGTCAGGAATTCCCTCTTAGATTTAAGACGTATTCGTGAATCTCATTCCTGGTGCCATATCTTCACGGACACCAGTTAATTACGCTGCTTCTGTCAAGATGCTCCAAGGGGTCTGGTCGGCGCAGCAACCTTCAGTGGGTAAAATGGTCATGCTGAGGCATCGTTGGCATGTCTCGACGCTGGGGGATTGGCATGTTTATCTTATGTACCTTATTATAGGGATTCTCAAGGGTGGGGAACCCTGAGGCATCCCACATCGAACGCGAGGAATTGTATTCCATAGGCATGTATCTAAGGTTTTCCTTGGCTACCCACGTTGAACACGAGGTAAGCCATGAGTGTAACATCCAACGGGGAAGGATCGGACTGATAGTAACACTGAGAGTGGATCAGATAAAAGGAACCCCCTGAAGGGAACTCCGATATTGGGGCCAGCACATTGGCGGCTCCCCAGATACTGTGGAGTGGAATGAGGTGGCATGATCCCACTGGGATGTGGCGGCCCGGGTAAGAATCAGGATGGATGATGAAGTGAAGGGGTCTTGAACCTCATTGAGGATTCTTACGTACCATGCCTTGACATGGATCAAAGTCCATATAGTTCGGGTATACAGTTTAATGTCATGCGGGATGGGGGCATTTGGGGATTACGCTCTGAGGTGGCCCACAATGATGGATATGGGGCTTACGCTCAGAGGCGGCCCACAGTGGATGGATATAGGGCCTACACTCTGAGGCTGCCCATAGAGTTGGAGAACTGACGCGAAGGGGTCGGAAAAACTGAGTGGTGGGATTGAACCTCATGGAGGCTTCCTACGTACCATGCCTTAACATGGATCAAAGTCCCCATAGTTAGGGTATACAGTTTAACTTCATGCGGGACGAGGCAGATAGTTTAACGTCATGTTGGATTCCATACAGTTTAATGTCATGCGGGACGAGGGCATACAGTTTAGCGTCATGGGGGATGAGGAATTCAAGGCTTACACTCTGAGGTAGACCAAGGAATTGGTAAACCGACACGAATGGGTCGGAACAACTGGGTGGTGGGATTGAACCCCGTGGAGGCTTCCTATGTACCATTCCCTATCATGGATCATAGTCCTCGTAGTTCACTGGGATGGGGATTACGCTCTGAGGTGGCCCATAAGAGGATTTCATGGTCGATTCTCACTCTAAGCCCACGTGAGTCATGCTCGGTGTGAGAAACAAGAGGCATTACGGACCAGACGATCACGTCACGACGGGTGCGTCAGTGAGAAGCAAAAAGGGGCTTACACGTTGAGCGGCCCTTGGTGCCGAAACTTACTCCAAGATGGAGGCCCGAACTGTGACAAAGAGAAGATGGAGAGGGATTTGCGACCAAACAGATGAGATACCTCGTTCCCTATCCCATCCTCCACTGGCCTTGGTAGTGGGGAAGTATACAAGTGCATGGGTGCTACCTTCCGCAGGAGAGGCTAGGGGCTTACGCTCTGAGGCGGCCCTTCTCCTATTGACAAACTCCACTCTGAGAGGGAGGATATCATTCAATGTGAGGAAGATTCCATTCCTGTTTATACAAGTGGTGTAAACAATGTCCGATCTGAGGGGACCCTGCGTGCGAGGCACGAGGTAGGATCACATTCTAATGTCATGTGTTGAGGATGAGGTGCTTGGAAGTTTAACGTCTTGCAGCTCGGATGAAGTGGGTTCACTCCACACCCCTATGACATACATAACCGGCACCCTCTACCCCTAGTGGGAGGGAAGGCATCATCAAGGCTATAGTGAAGGGGGGCCGTAGAGCGAACCATCGAGGGGTCCACATTAGCGTGGCTATGCGAAGAAGCAATAGCCGTTAGTGTGCCTATGCGAAGGAGCATGAGGCAAAGAAACACAATGGGAAAAACCATCCAAGGGACCTTGAGGTTACATCATACGAGCCTGGAAGGCTGTACGAGAAAACACCGCATGGAGTGTGTGCCCGATATGGAGGACATCGGGTGCCTATGCAGGGAGGCACCCGAGGGGTGTCAAGGTGAGGGGTCCTGGGGATTGCGGGTAAAACAGAAGTTTTGCACGTAAAACACAAAGATGGAATGAAATTAGAGCAGATGGATTGTGCGGGGATAGGAGGATCACGTGAAAAGGTGGTGAATTGTGCATGAGTGGAAATGTTCGAATCCTAAGCAAAGCCCACACTCCATGAAGGGATTGCACGCAATTGGACCATTTTGCGCGCAATGGGAGATATTGCGCGCAGCAGAGGAACCCTGAGGGGTTTGAAATTTTATCTAAGACTGTGGGATTGCACACAAAGGCAGATCTCAGGGCAAGGTTGTGCGAAAAGGGTCTATACATGAATGTCATATTGCGTGCATGGGAGTCCTATTTCGCGCACGAGAGCCGGTTGAAATTCTGCAACCCAGAAATAGAAGGAGTCTCCTTCAATTTACAGGATCCCGGAGTCGAGGAATCCAGGTGGCGCATGAAATATTTCATGAAAAAGATGGTGACATGGAAATGGGCACCACGTAGGGCGGGCGCAGAAAATTGCATATTGGAGCCGGGGAAATTTTGTGAATCCCAAACTCCTTCCGGGCGGCCAACCTTTTTTTGTGCACATCCTCCATTATTTCGCGCGGCACTTCCAGGACCTCCGGACAGAGCCTCCGGGTCCGAATATGACATTGTTTCACCATTTTGAAACTTCCTTTAGGAGTTATGGAATTTTTCAGTATCTACAATGATATCATTTATGATCTTTTAATATTGCTTTGTTAATAATATTTTAGTATTATTGTCGTTAAAGGTGTTTACTGATTCTTTTTCGTTTATATGATTTGTTACATAGGTAATGTTTGTTATGGATAGGATGTATCTTATTCATATTCAGAATGATATTAAGTCTTTAAACATTATTTTTAATCATCTAATGAGAATTAATCTTGAATGGGTACGATGGGGAAAGGATCTCATCGTGTTTACGGAGACGGTAATCCGTACGTACACATGAGCGACAATATCATTATTTTGATATTAAAATAATATATAATTGGATGGTATATCATATGTACAAATTAATTATCATGTTATATTTATTATTTTCATCGATAATACATCATTATTATACCCATCCAAATAATAATGTATTGAATAACAATTACACCACAACGTGGAGACGGTAAGCCGTACATACGCACGTATGGTGACATGTCCTTCAAATGATAGATAGAATTGTGAATATGGTTGTACCATATTTAAAATAACATCCTTGTATATATAACATACTAGAGTTATTATTTTATAATGGAAAAAACAAAGAAATAGGAAGTGGAAGAAGAAAGGAACTTGAAAGAGGTGATGAAATATTTACCTTTTCTTCAGGTTCTTCCTTTTGATTTGATCAAAGGGGCTCCATAGACAGGAATTTTGAATAAAGGAAGGTGTGTAGGATGAAGGGAGGATAGTTTAGAGGGTATTTGGTCTGGTTTAGGATGAGCCAAATTAATTTTAAGGTTTTAATTAGAGATAAGTGGAAGTGGCCTTTTATAAGAGGGGGTGAGGGGCACCTTTGGAAAAACCAGAAATATTATTTTATAATAAAATAATTTTAGGTTTCTAATGGCTCCAAAAAGAATTATTTAAAGGATAAGGTGGTGATGGGTCAAAAACCACTCAACCAATAGGTTTTAGATAGGTTTGGGGTACTGTATTAACTTTATCTTTTATATTTAACTCTTAGTTAAATAGTTTGACATTTACCTTGTCTCTTTGTTTTTTATATTATATGGTTAATAAACATACTATAAACTTCCAAAAAAACCTCAAGTGGTATATTAATGTCATATATAATATTATATAATACATTCGGCCTAACCAGAGATTTTTAGAAATAGAATATCAATAAATAATATATAATTTGTTTTAAAAACTCTTTTACGTCAATTTTGACAGCATTTGGTATTTTGTTATTGCTAAATTCATAACAGCATTATTACTTAGAAAATTTTGTATCTAACTATCCATAACATGTCATTTAAACCTATAAAATTAGTTGAATTCATGAAAAGTCTAAAATTGCATTTATTTGGATATTTATAATATCGATTATTTTAATATTTCATTAATTAGGTAATTACTCGATCAGAATTGTGTCATAAATAAATTAATTTATTTATTATCTAAAAAAATATAAATAAAATATGATTATGTAGGAAATATTTTTATATTTCTAATGAATATGTATAGTCGAATTTATCTTATATATAACCCTATATTAAAAATGTTTGATTTATTAAATTTTGATTTTAACTCTTTTAACACTTCTTTAAATAAAATAATAATTAATGTCTTAATCTAATCCAAGTGGACCTAAAGGATCATATTTAATTCCTAAGGTTTTTTGGTCGAATTACACTTATCCGATAGAATTAGGACATGTGTTAGGGTAATAATAATATCATTTTTTTCCTTAATCACCCTATTTACTTTAAACTGTGGTAAATAAAAGTAAAAAGTTACTATTCACCAAAAAATTTATTTTCAACTTATTGAATTTTTTTTTACGGATATCAACCATGTCTCTGGGATTTTTCAAATTCAACTCACAGAAGCGGTAATATTATGTTTTATATAAATTTGCAAATGCTCCTAGGAGGTGGGTAAAAGACGGTAAAAAGTTCAGTAAAATTTTATACATCTAAATTTATTATAAAATGACACAAATGAATTAAATTGAACATATATAGGTATTATACATATATTTTGACTAAAAATAAATTTAAATAAAATTACTAATTATTTAAATAAAATTTCTGTTTTAAACAAAATCGTAGTGTTTATCACAATTCATCAAAAATTGAATGTTTTCAGAAAAAATACCAAAAATTTACCCTAAACTAATTTTGATATCCCGATTTCAAAAATTATTTCTATTTTACCAAATTAAAAAAATAGAAGTTGCATTAATTAATTTAAAATTAATTCCCGTTGTCAAAACTAAAAAGTGCGTTTTTAATAAGTAAAAACTATCAAAAGATTGACTTGTGTTTATGTCAAATTAAAATGTGAAATTACTTATAATCACTTACATTGTATTAAATGATAAAAATAAAATCTAATTATACTTCAAAACCATTAAAATACATAATTTAACACTATAAATTATTTTGATTAAAAAAGTTGTTTACAAATAAAATTTAGTATTTTTTTAGTATTCATCAAAATATAAAAGTTATTAGAAAAGTACCAAAAATATATCCAAAATAAATTTTTGTGTCCTGATTTAAAGAATAATTTAATTTCATTAAATTGATTATATTAAAGTGTCAATTATTGGTTTTAAAAAAGATTTTCCATTAAAATTTGGTAAAATTGATTTTTTTTAAAAATACTTCTTTTATCTGAAAAAATGAATTTGTTCTAATATTATGTCTATGAAACACATAATATGGATTCTAAAATTATATGGAGTACATAAAATTCAATATTTAGTTCATACATTCATAACCACTTTTGAATGGCTAGTTTGGTAAGTCGTGGTGCACTCGAACTCGGTGTTGCACTAACTCAAGCTATTGAATTATTTTAAAGAAAATTACTTACTATAAAATATTGGGGTGTTAAATTCTTCCCCCATTATGGAAATTGCATCCTAGAAATTTTAAAATTGGGCATAGGAACTTCATTGAAAGTCCCACATTGCGAAAAAAAGTCAATAAAAGTATCTCTTTAAAAGAAAGAAACAGAAGTATAAAGGTCACCTGAGATAACCCACACTACGATTCCATGTTGGAAAACATGGATATCGAAGATAAAATAAGTATCATGTTCTGGTGGAGAGTGATAGAAAACATGATTAAGAGAAAAGTTATCATCTAGAAAACCACAAACTTGTGATGAGATAAATGTTCATTAGTTTACTTGTTCTAAAAGTAAACGGATAACATTTTTTTATTTCATGTTCTATTTCAAAAAGTTGAGTAATTTATTTATGAGATTGACTAAGAACATAAAGAGATATACATACTTTTTAAGTAGAGTTTCATCTCTTAATAAATTTCTACCACTAACAAATCTTTTTTTTTTCAAACGATGAGTATTTAATATGACTTGGTTACACCTGAAGTGATAGAATAAACTTCTACAGAATCACATAATCCACGAAGGATAAACTATATATATTTAACTTATCTTTAGAGATTAACCAAAACCAAAATGGTTAGTACAAGATTAGATGATCCCCTAAAAGGATAATCCTTTAGAGAAATAAATACTTATATTAATTTCTAATATTAATCCAAAAATACCTAAAGAAAAATAAATACCAATCAATTAAAAATTGTCCTTAAAATAAACCAATATAATCCAAACAAATATTGAAACCCAAAACATAAAATAATTTGATTACACAGTCTTCCATGTTAAATTGTATTTAAAAATGACATCAACTACTCTTAAAGGCACATACTTAAAAGAAATTAAGATAATCACATCTTCTCCAAGATAGGTTAATAATTTCAATAAATAACCCAAATAAATATAAATCCACAATAAAAACATAGATAAAAATCCACCATTAATCCTCAAAATAAATTCCATACTATTCTATTTTTCGTAGGCAAATAGTCTTCCCAACAGAGCAACAACTTCCAAAATAACATTTATCAATTAATCCCAAACTAATTTTCCTATAACAAGGATATCCATTTGATAAGACATAAGATCACAAGTCAACTTATTATTGATCAATAAAATCATCTAACTAAAAAAATTAGTCACACTAACCATGGACTTCACATAGTCCAGTGGTAGGTGATAAATCCCAATCGAACTATGGTTGTGGGTTTGATTCATGCATCTTTGTCTAACAATAGGGGTTGTCACACGGTCTATGTGTTGTCCTTTTTCAAAAACTATATTTCATAACATTATCAAAATGAGATAAATTCCTCAAAATAACTATAACATAATTTCTCCACAAATGTAAACTCATACCTCGCACTTTCATCCAAAAATTTAATAACATGTAATCGCCACAAATTCCAGGATCATATAATCCCAAATGGTTGTTTATAACTATATCAACAATATAAAACACAATTCTTCCTAAAATAGCATTTTCACATAATAAACTGCAGGGTTACACATAATATAAAAGTCTTCCAAAGTAATCCCATCAACAAAGAGCACTAATACTTTTAAACATTTCACCATCCATTTAATTCCACATAGGTTATTCCATGACCAAGGGGTTATCCTATAGAATAGGTCATTCACTCGAGTAATGCTAAGGTCCCCTGGATTTACAGTAAATGACTGTAAATGGATTATTAGGATCATTTTTATTTTCTTCCATAATACTCTTCATTTTTCCTCGATAATTCTTTACATTTTTCCTTCTTTCCCACACATAAAGAATTTATTTTTTCCAATGAGACACTTCCCTAGGTCTCTCCTTCCACATTTACTGCGTGATGGAAATTCATATTTCTATTCTCTATGGTCTCCACTACTGGATCTCTTATCATTCACAACCTTTTCTCTTTTATATTGATTCTGGGATTTGGTTAATATATATGTTGTTGATCATATTTTTGTAAAATTGATTTTATATGAACACAATATATTTTACACCTATAAAAATTTCATTTCGTTGCTCATTTCCTCTGTCATTCCCTCATTGTACATCATGTTCAATGTTATTATGACTTCCTTGGAATCCAACCATTGACTAACATAAGAAAACATAGTGTGAGTCATAAAATCATTTATAGAATCTCATAACACCTTATTTTAAATCTAAACCATTTTAGGATTAATGAAGGATATTTATTCTCATCTTATATTAAAATCCTTCAAATAGTTTTCTAATGAAAAATTGAATTATCCAAAGCATATCCCCTGAGAGTGTCGTAACCAAGAGTCCAGCAAGGCTCATTGTCATGAACCGGTTCTCGTTTGAGTATAGCTCAAAGTGGTGTTTTCAGGTTTTACCCCTAGGTACATCTGTGCCAGTGTCTGCTCTATCTACTCATATCCAGATAGGGATGTATTTCTTGGAAAACTCACAAAATCTCTACAATACCAAAATTCTAGGAAGTTCTTATATACTAATCCTAATATTCTATCTTAGGGATATGTGATATAATCAGAGTTTCACTAAATCTAGTTTCCAAGGTCTATACTAATCTTCCTCTGATACCAACTATAACGCCCCGACCCCAGAAGTCTAGATTATGTGCATTATTATGTATCATCAACATGATCACAAAAGATCAAGTATCGAAAGACCAATTAGATTGGTAGCCTTGTAAGTACTAGATACATTCATAAGGTCTACATTATATCATAAAATGGAAAACTACAATAACATTGTTTCCATAGACAACACTGAGATCCCATAGACTGCCCCTGAAAGTCAATCATAATATGCATCTTCACATCCTTGGAAAAATAAAACATATAAAGGGTGAGCTCAGATGCCCGGTAAGGATAATAATATAGAGGAAACTTCCATAAATAAGCACAAACATTTAATGAAATGTATAAGACTAAAACAAAACCCTTTTAAACATTATCTTCAGCATAATATTGAAAAGATAAAATCAAATAATTCCATTTACTTATTCACATAGATATTCTACTAGTCTAATAATCACATGCAATATCAATAGCCAATTTCATAATGATGTAATTAATAATTTGAGACTTTCATAACCACACAGTCAAGGTCTTGTTCCAAGACTACAAATAAGATTTTGTCAAGGACTTGTGACATGACACTATTTTGTCTCATGAGATATACTGATACATAGAGGAGCTATACTGGTCTACACCCATCACTTACTGAGTCTAATTCCTTCCTCATACGAAATGTTTGAAACATAACATGAACATTCATATTAAAAATAGCATAAGAAATTCCAATACTTTATCCCCAATCTATGAATGATATAATAATAGAACATCCATAGTCAAACAAAACTCATTCAATACAATATGGAAGACTGTATTGTAACAGATTAACCTCAATCGATAATAATGAAGGATATTGACATAGATGAAAATAATCATCAAAACTAATTGAGATAAATATCTCCCATTTTTCTTGAAATCATTGAAAAGTCATTATATTTTTCAATAAACCATTTAAAAAAAATACAATCAAAGTGTCCCATACCACTTTGAAACATTTAAAATGAATTTAAGTTTTAAAACATTATTTTTGATATAAATAAATCCTTAAAACCATTTCTAAAACATGGAAATTAATGAGAAAGATTTAGAATAATAAATTTTTAAAACATTTAAAATGATATTTTAGTTAGATTTCCTAACCAAATGAGAGACGCTCGAATAAAAATAAATGTTGTACTAAAAAATTATAGTATCTCGAGAATAAAGGATTTCATGTTATACTATGTCAAAGTACAGTATATACACTATATAAAAGTGAATTGGTGCATAACAATAAAGAAGTCTCAAAGGAATAAAAATTGAGATAAAATCTCTTATAAAGATTGCATCCATAGTTAAAGGATAAATCAATGACATCATTATGTGTGAAAAATATAAATACACTCAATATGATTGGATATTCAGTGTAAATAAATCAGAGGACATTCACACATATTCTTGTAAAAACAACACTAATGACTTGGATGTTTAACTCAATGAATGTAAATTGAGTTAAGATCAAGTTTATATCGGTGTCTTGAGAAATTATCAATGGAGTGATTATGTGTATCAAAAGTATATCCACACTAAGGGGGGTGTAAATTACTACATGAATAATAAATAGTGATTCCACACATAATCGTAGAGTAAAATAATCAATGAAGCATGCGTAAATCCCACTGAGTGGAAATTGAAATCTGAAATTCCCTTACCGATTTGGTAACTTATGAAACATAAAACCCATGAATGAAGGTTCACAAAATGTAGATGTAAATATCCACAAACTAATGTATATTACACCAAGAATACAATCATGGAAAATACATACTCCACAAAAAAGTAAATAGTGGCCAATATAGCATGAATCTCACGGGAATAAAAAGTGAGATGAAAAACCCTTACTTTGTTGTAATCAATCGAGTCATATGAAAAAACGTTAATAACCACCAAATGAATCATAGAATACCATGAATATAAAGAAAATAATGATAATATATATCAAATTTCAGTACACAATACACCACATCTAATAAATAAGTGGAGAAAAATGGAAATCTCACAGAATTAAAAGTTAGATAAGAAACACCTTACGTTTTACTTTTACTTGATTGATGGTAGGTTAACCTCATGTATATTGGTGAAATAATTTTTATTAAATTGTAAAATAATTATATACATTAATATTATATCATATTTTATCTTTTAATATATCTATGTTAAGAAACTTTTGGTATTATCATTGTTTCAGGTGTTAACTGATTCGTTTTCCTTTATATGATTTGTTACGTAAGTAATGTTTGTTACAGATAGGATGTATCATATTAATATTTAGAATTATATTAAGTATTTAAACATTATTTTTAATCTTATAATGAAAATTAGTCTAGAATCTGTACGATGGGGAATGAATCTCATCGCATCCACGTAAACGGTAATCCGTACGTACGCACAAGCGACAATATCATTATTTTGATATTAAAATAATATATAAATTGATGGTATATCATATATACAGAATAATTATCATGTTATGTTTATTATTTAAATCAATTATACATCATTATTATACCCATCCAAATAATAATGTGTTGAATAACAATTACACCACAACATGGAGACAGTAAGTCGTAGATACGCACGTATTGTGACATGTCATCCAAAGGATGGATAGAATAATGAATATGGTTATACCAAATTTATAATAACATCATAGTATATATAATTTACTGGATTTATTATTTTAGAATGGAAACAAAAAATAAATAGGAAGTGGAATAAGAAATGAACTTGAAAGAGGTGAGGAAATATTTACCTGTTCTTCGGGTTCTTCTTTTTGATTTGATCAAAAGGGCTCCATAGGTTTGATTTTGGACTAAAGGAAGGACTCTAAGATGAATCTAGTATAGTTTTTTGGGTATTTTGGCTGGGTTTCGCCAATCCAAATGCCTTTTAAGGAGTGAATTAGAGAGAAGAGGAAGTTCACTTTTATAAGAGGGGTGAGGGGCACCTTAGGAAAAGCTAGAAATATTATTTTTTAATAAACCCATTTTCCGTTTCTAATGGCTCCAAAAGGAATTATTTAATGTATAAGGTGGGGAAGGTTAGAAAACCACTCAAAAAATAGGTTTTAGACAGGTTTGGGTAACTATATTAACTTTATCTTTTAGATTTAACTCTTAGTTAAATAGTTTGACATTTATCATGTCTCTTTGTATTTTTATATTATATGGTTAATAAACATACAATAAACGTCAAATAGAACATAAAGTGGTTCATTAATGACATTTATAATATTATTTAAGACCATTTTCCAAACATTTGTTTTTTACGAATAGAATATCAATAAACAATATAACATTTTTTTAAAAACTCTTTTATGTCAATTTGACAATATTTGATATTTTGTATTTTCTAAATTCATAGCTGCATTATTACATCTAAAAACATTTATATAACCAACCTCAACATGTCATATTTACCTAGAAAAATATTTTAATTTGTAAAAAGTCTAAAATTACATTTATTTGGATATTTATAGTATCAATTATTTTAATATTTGATTAATTAGGTCATTACGACATCTTCATTATGTCATAAATAAATTAACATATTTAATGTTGAAAAAAATATGAATAATATACCATTATGTAGGAAATATTTTTATCTTTTTAATTAATATTTATAGATGAATTTATCTAATGTATGACCCTATATTAAAAATGTTTTAGTTATTAAACATTGATTTTAACTCTTTTAACTCTTCATTAAATAAAATAATAATAAATGTCCAAATATAATCATAGTGGACCTAAAGGATCATATATAATTCCTAAGGTTTTTTTTGGTCTAATTAAACTTATCCAATAGAATTAGGACATCTGATAAGGTAATAATAATACCATTTTTACCCTTGATTACACTATTTACTTTTAAGTGTAGTAAATAAAAGTAAAAAGTAATTATTCCCCAAAAATTATTTTCTTCTTATTGAACCACATTTTACTTACTTGATATCAACATTATATCTAGTATTCTTTAAAATCAACTCACATAAGTGGTAAAATTATGTTTTATGTAAATTTATGATTGCAGATAGGAGGTGGGTAAAAGATGTTAAAAAGTTCAATAAAATTTTGTACATCTAATTTTATTATAAAATGACTCTAATTAATTAAATTGAACTTATATATGTATTATACATATATTTTTACTTAAAATAAAATTAAATAAATTAAATAATTATTTAAATAAAAAGTCTGTTTTAAACTATAACGCAGTGTTTTTCACTATTCCTCAAAAATTGAATGTTTTCAGAAAAATACCAAAAAGTTTACCCTAAGATAATTTTGATATTATGAATTCAAAAATGAATTCTATTTTACAAAATTCAAAACATAGAAGTTTAATTAATAAATTTAAAATTAATTCCCTTTGTCAACACCGAAAAGTGGGTTTTTATAAAGTAAAAACTATCAAAATATTGACATGTGTTTATGTCAAATTTAAATGTGAAATTACTTGTAATAACCTAAATTGTATTAAATGATAAAAATATAATATAATTATACTTCCAATACATTCAAATACATAATTTAACACTATATATTATTTCGATTAAAAAAGTTCTTTTCAATTAAAATTTAGTATTTTT
This sequence comes from Viscum album, assembly GCA_963277665.1. Taxonomy (NCBI): domain Eukaryota; kingdom Viridiplantae; phylum Streptophyta; class Magnoliopsida; order Santalales; family Viscaceae; genus Viscum; species Viscum album. The sequence goes on along the minus strand of OY728161.1, from coordinate 1,551,515,337 downwards.
CAGTATTCTTCAAAATAAAAAAGTTATTAGAAAAGTACCAAATATTTAACCAAAATAAATTTTTATGACCCAATTATATATAGGAATTTAATTTCGTTAAATTGAATATATAAAAGTGTCAAATAATAGTTTTAAAAAGGGTTTTTCATTAAAAGGTTGTAAAATTTCATTTTTTTAAATACTTATTTTATCTGAAAAGAATGAATTTGTTCTAATATTATGTCTAAGAAACACATAATATGGATTCTAAAATTATATGGAGTCTATAAAAATCATAATTTGGTTAATATTATTCCCAACCACTTTTGAATGGCTAGTTTGGTATGTCGTGGTGTGCTCAAATTGGGTGAGGCATGTAGCGCAAGCAATTTAATTAATTTAAAGAAAATTACTTACTATGAAATTTTGGGGTGTTACAGTGCTTTCTTGGTAGACACCAAGGAGCATTACTAAGGTTCAAAGCATCTTGGGGCTGACTGGTTAATATCAGAGGTTCGTTTCCATCTTCTCCATATTATCATCACCCTTATTATCCTTGACAAGGAAGGGAAAACCCTTCATGTGGATTGAGAAATTCAAGCAGGGTTTCTAGAAGATGGGGTAGAGACTGACTAGGGCCCCCATTTTGAAACTACTTGAGGATGGTGTGGGGTATATAGTTTTCTGCGACACATTAGGAACCATACTGTGTTGTGTCTTGATATAGGAGCGAGTGGTGATTGCCCACAGCTTACGATAGTTGAGGAAGCTTGAACAAAACTATGTGACCCACGACCTTGAGATTGAAGTAGTGGTCTTTGTGTTGATGATCTGGCATCACTACTTGATGGGTGAGTAATTTATAGTTTACTCCAACCATAATAGTCTCAGGTATTTCTTCTCTCAGAAGGACCTAATCTGAGATAACATCGATGAATAGAGTTCCTCCAGGGCTATGATTTTGAGATAGTATCTACTAGTGGAAATGGGAACCTGTCAGCCTACGTGCTTAGCAGGAGGACTGGGTTAGAGCTACTAAGTGAGGAGACATAGCATTTAGTCGTGATTCAGGTATCCATAATGGATTAAGGTGAAGCTTTTTTTACCTCTAGTCAATGGTTGTTACTCCCCCACTCGTACAATGAGTCAGGGAGGCACATCTGGGGGGATGTTGACTGTGAGGCATGATATGCTCAGATATCTTTACAATTGGATCTTGATAAATTATTGATATGTGGGAAGTTGATCAACCTTTTTATCGGGAAACACTCTGTACCAATGGCGTTGTGGGAGGAGGTGTTGAGGGAGTTCCACGCATCCCCTATGGTGATACATCCTTGAGTGGAAATGATGTACCAATACCTCATGCATCAGTACTTGTGGATAGGGATAAAGAAAGCAATGGCTGAATTTGTTTCATGAGGCCTCACTTGTTAGCAAGTGAAGGTCAAGCACCAGGTTCTAGATGGCTTGACTCAGTCACTCGAGGCACCATAGTGGAAATGGGACGATGCCTTGATGGACTTCATCATGTGGTTAGCACGTAAGTCTAGAGGTAATTACTCTATTTGGGTGATTGTTGACCGACTCACCTATTCGGATCACTTCTTACCCATCCGGGAGCGGGTAATGGTAGAGGGTTTGGGATGCCTATAAGTCCAGGAGATAGTGCGTCCTAATGGGGTGCTTTTTAATATCGTCAGAGATCGTGACAGACTCTTTACATCCTAATTATGGAAGGGATTATATGATAAATTTGGGACATATCTACACTTGATAATAGCTTTTTATCCCCATATGGATGCTTAGATGGAGCATACCATACAGACCTTGGAGGACATGCTTCGTGCTTGCGTCCAAAACATTGGTCATGGTTGGGAGGACCACCTCCCACTATAGGAGTTTACATACAACAAAAACTATAACTACACCATTAGAATGGAACCATTGTAGGCCATGTACGGGTGGCCTTGCAGATCACGCATATGCTGTATAAACCTAGGGGAGTTGGCACTCATCACTCCAGAGATGGTACGGGATAACACTGAGAAGGCTCATATAAACCAGGAGTGGATGAGGACTCTACATAGTAGGCAAAAGTCTGATGATGAAAGGAGAAAAAGACCCTTGGAGATTGAGGAGGGAGATCATGTGCCCCTTTGGGTATTACCTATATGAGGATTTAGGATATTTGGCTGGGGCGGTAAGCTATCTCCATGATTCATCAGTTCTTTTCCGATCCTGAGTAGAGTTGGTGATGTAGAATACTACCTAGATCTCCCTCCATAGATGCATCGAGTGCATGATGTGTTCCATGTTACATATATGAGAAGGTATGTTCATGATCCATCACACTTCATCGACTTGGGAGAGCTGGACATTAACGATCGAATGATGTGTGCAGAGTTCCCAATGAAGATAGAGGATCAACAGGACTGAGTCCTATTCAGATGTTGATTCCTCCAGTGTGCATCTTATGGTAGCACAAGAATCTCTAGAAGAGAACATGGGAGTGGGAGGCTCAAATTCGTGCACATTACCCCCATATTTTTGTTTATTGATTTTTTCAGATTTTCAGGATATAAATCCGTAAGGCGGGAAGAATGTAATATCTCTGAATTTCCATGTAATTTTCTTTATTTAGATGAAATAGTTTGGAGATCGGGAAATTCAATGACACATAATTTCATGGTCTGGAGATCTCGAAATGAAATTTTAAACTATTTTAAGGTATGTTCAGTAAATGTGCGAGCAGTTTTTTCAATCTATTGAACCGTCACTCAAAAAAAAATCTAATGGCACCGTTGAAATCTGAACGTCGGGATTCTCTTAGAAATGACTTAACTTTGGCCGGAAAGGGCTGAGAAGAAATGTTTTTTCTTGGTAATTTTTATGAAAAATAATAATATAATTTAAATGAATTATTTTATTTTCTTCCTCAGTTTTGAGTGGCAGATGATGACGCGCTGGGGAAGAAACATGGCGGTGATGATGCACATCAATGTGTCTCATTAATGGCTTGTTAAACTCGCTGTGTAACAATGCTTTAATGATGCATAACAACGACATTGTTTCTTAAATAAAATAGTGTAATGAGGTAGCACTGCATCATAATGGGAATGCTGCAACATGATCCTATTTATATTTTGACACGCTGGGGAAATATGGGTTAGAAAATTTGGAGGATTATTTAGTGAACTTTTGATGGACGTCCACCCCAGCGAAGAATGACGAACTCTGGCAGATCTTTACCACCTTTGACGCCTTTCGAAGACCGGAGTAGGGAAGTGACATCAATGTCTTAACCCCTCAATGATGAACGTTGTGACATTAGATGTCATAAGAGGTAGTTCTTTTTAATTTGTTGTTCTTCCCTATCCATTTCCAAACGATGAATGTGGATTAACCCATGAACATGTTAATCTGTAGACCATGCATTCTTAATGGAGGGTGACTTATTTGGGGTTTCTATATTGGGGATTTAATTATATTTATTATTAAAATTGAAATCCCTAGACCACCCTTGTTTTGTAAACTTTTAACACGGAGGGCCTGGGCCAACACGAACATGGACGGAGCCCCTCCACCATGGGTGTACTTTGTGACCAAAATTTTGAATCGAAAGAAAGGTTGTTTTGAGACCGTCCTAGTGGAGAGGATGGCCACTGAAAAATGTAGGGGCGAGCATCACAAAGAATGGACCACCGGTGCAGACTCGGTGGTCTGCGGAAGAATCTTTCGGCGTGCCGGTGCCAGAAGGGGCACCAGCAACTACATGTAGTGGCCTATGACGGTGGCCGTGGGTGGAAGGCAGGGAGCCACGATGCCACACTGGACAAAATTTCATGGCCGAACTGGGTCATGGCACTGTAAGAGAAGTCGTCGGTCGAGCCGCCAACTAGAGGCAGCAGACGCGATCACTTCACTCCTTTGAAGTGCAGGGCACACAACACCAAGATGCGTACTTCACAAAGGTATGTGGTTACTTAACCATAGTTGTAATGCCTTTAAAATTCCAGTCATTATTTTAATATATGGAAATTTTATGAGGCCGTGAAAATTGACGGCGTGTGATTCTGAGGCCCGATGTGCCCAGAATAAAATTTTGAACTTTTTTCCCTTATGATCAGAAAACGTGTGATCAGGGTTTTGTAACTTTTTAACCGGTGCTAGAAATTGAAATCTGAGGACACCTTTGAACTCACAGCACTGGTATTTTCTTAAGGAGACCATGACCTCGACTGCAGTTGGTCGATGCTGAAAGTTAGTTTTCATGTCTTTTACAGAATAAAAATAAAATATAGAATAACTTTTATTTTCTTTTTTTCCTCCCATTTTAATGGTCGGTGGTTGGGTCCACTGGAGTGAGAAAAACTCCCAATTCAAATCCATGGTTTTGGGGACCACCCAAACCATTCTTAATGGGGGAAAACCTCTAAACTCCCTAATAACATCTCATTTAATTGGGTTAATTAATTGAGACAATTAATTATGCCAACTCCATTTGTGCCAAAAAAATGATATTTTATATTGGAACCTCTTTTCCTTGGGAGAATTGGTTTGAAAAGGAGAAGGGGTGAACTTGTGGAAGATCTTCTCCAATGAAGAACGCTTCTCCATTGAAGAATGCTTCTCCAATGAAGAATTCTTCTTCAACGAAGAATGCTTCTCCAAAAAAGAATTCTTCCTCAATGAAGAACGTCGGCATTCTCCAATCTGTTCGAATTCTTCCTCGGGACATTCTCCAATGTGGGACGTCTTCAATGACAACAAAAAAAATTCCATCCTTCCCTCCTCATGATGTCAACAATCCCATGAGGTAGGGGTTTTTGTTATGTTTGGTGGTTTGAGTTGAATTAATCCTCTTAATCTGCCTACTACCGAACTAATGTGGTGGGTACAGGCCAAACAAACAAAGCCCAATCCCTCTGGTATTGTTCATGGTTGTTGTATTCTTCACGTTATAGAAAGGTGGAAACTGCCTCCCGGGCACACCACACCAAACCGTGGTGGCACACACCCACACCACCGGTAGAGGAAGAGAGCGCGCGAAGGGCGGAGGGAGGCTGGCTATTGCCAGCCGTGGCGGTGCACAAAGGGAGGCCAACATTTGGCCAGCCACAAAGGGGCAGTGCAAAACATGCTACCATTAGAGCAATGGGTTTCAGAGGATGGCGGAAGCCGACTGACGTTCAACCGGCCAAGGAGGGGCACTGCACGACGTGCTGCCGGGAGGACATAGGGCCGACTGTTACGACCAGCCGAGTAAGACCGATTGGGACCGGCAATGGGTGTACGACTCCCCCCACATGTAGCTAGTCTAGGCTACCAGCCTGGGCCACCCTGTCCGGGCCGGACCCAGCGGGCCGAGTCCGTCTGACCAGGTCAGACCAGACCTAGACAAGTAACGATCCTATACATTCTTTCATCCATAATGTGAGCTTCAGGCATTCGTTTGACGAACCATCTATGAAAACAGAAACCAAGGAGTGAGACGGTCCTTTTGGTACACCCCACTTAAAATTTGGATAAAGTTGGTGTATAGTCGCGTTGGATCAAGCATGAATCCAACCAGGCCCTCGGGACTAGAAGGCTAATAACTTACAGACCGGGCGTCTGTTTGATACACCGTCTGTTGCGTTGAGACCTATTTTACATGTTGTTCCTTTGGGATAAATCTTCATGGTAATTCATGTCAGTGAGAGTATCATCCAATGTCTTGAGAATAATACCCTCCCGGAGACAAACAAACTAAGTGTGGGACCCTGTAGCTGGCTGCAACAGGAGAAAAGAATCCTCTGTGGGTCTGACGATGTACTAGGATCCTGTGTGGGTCTGAAAATGTACTAGGATCATGTGTGGATCTGACAATGTACTTGGATTCTGTGTGGGGATAACGATGTACTAGAATCATGTGTGTGTCTGAAGATGTACTAGAATCATGTGTGGGTCTAACGATGTACTATGATCTTGTGTTGGTTTGACGATGTACTAGGATCCTGCGTGGGTCTGGCGATATACTAGGATCCTTTGTGGTTTTGAGGATTTACTAGGATCCTATCTATGTCTGACGATGTACATGGATCTTGTGTGGTTCTGACGATGTTCTATAATCATGTGTGGGTCTGATGATGTACTAGTATCCAGTGTGGGTCTGATGATATACTAGGATCCTGTGTGGGTCTGATGATGTACTTGGATCCTGTGTGTGTCCGATGTTGTACTAGGATCATGTGTGGTTCTATCTATGTAATAGGATCCTCTGTGGGTCTGTAATTTGGGATCCTTCATGGTTCATCCTCTTAATAGAGTAATATGATTCAGTAGATACATCTAGTCAACTCTACTTTTGCACCTAAGATATACCTAGTGTGATCTGAGTATGTACATGTGTGGTACTTACTTCGTGGAAATACCTTGATGGTATTCTTCTATGTAGTGTTCCTATGTGGTACTTACCTTCATGGTATTCATTCTTTTGTGGAAAAGTTGAGATTTGGTCTTTTGGGTTGGACCCTGTTTTTCTTCATGATTGAGATGGGTATGCATAATAACTTAGGTATATGTATGGGAAAATACCTACGTAGGGTTTTCAGTTGATTTCATGCTTTGAGGATTTTCCTTTGTGGATTTTTTGAGGCCTTGAGGGTCTCGGGGTCCCTATTGAGTATCATTATACTCAACCCTACATGGGATTTGCCTACACTTTATTGTGTTTGGTCGAGACGACAGACAGCTATGATCGAGGCTGAGGGTACCAGGATGGGACGGTTCCCGGAGGTGGACCATACGACGTGTCGGTTCGCAGAGGATACATGAAAAAGTGGAGTGCTGAAGTGGAAATTTGTACCTTCACTTTAGGTAGGAACCTCAGAGGATGACCTAGTAGCTATCTTTCTCTTTTTTAGTTGTATTGTATTTCAGTTGTACGTGTACCTTTACTATTGGGCTTGTATTCTGGCCCCTCTAACATTCAGCACTCTTTTTGCTATACAGTTTACTTGTGTTTTTATCTCACAGTTTTCTTTGATGAGTTTGTTTTAAGGATATAAAGGCATTTCCTTCCCAGTTTTAAGGGATATGCCTTTCGGTGCTAACCCCCAGCCACTGGCTTATGGATGGCGGGCTTGGGGTAGTCATGTAATGGGCCCTAGGGGACGGGCCGTGAAAAATTAGTATCAGAGGAGTTGGTTCTACCATATAATATAGGAATCTAAACGTTTTAAAGGAAATATTGTTAAGGGGAATGAGTGTGGATATTAGTTTAGGGAATTCAGTGTTGGTGTGGCGTATGACTTATCCATTCACCAGGACTCTAACATCTGATTTCCAACTCAGTGCACGAAAACACTGATTGCGTGTGAGTTTACACGATTTTTCTTTGTGATCTATTTGAGTCATCTCCCCGAGTATAACTTATTAACCATGGATCACCTGTTTATTTTTAGTATTCCTTCATGCAAAGAACCAGCTAGGGGTCCGAGTATAGTATGCACTAATATCCCACCGAGGGACGAGGCCTCAGTGCAAGACCATATGCCAGTAGCAGCACCAACTGAGGCACTAGTGGTCCCATTACCTATTGTGCCACTGATGACACTAGCCCAGCAGTAGAGGGTGCATGCCGCTTGAGCGTGTTTCACATGTTCTAGTTCAAGAGGCCACCCTATTTCAGGGGAGAGACGAATCCACATGCATCTGAGGATTGGTTGGAGGCTGTGGTGAGAGTCTTCCGACTGGTAGGGACACCAACTGATCTTATGGTGATCCTTGTCGCCAGTCTTCTATAGGCAGCAGTAGGCAGATGGTGGAGCATGATGCGCCAGGTTCACGACGACGTGGCGCTTCTCTGGGCAGACTACGAGAGCCTATTTCTGGTAGAGTTTGTCCCAGAAAGTCATCACGTAGTGCACATACAAGTGCTTCTTCATCTACAACAGGGCAGTATGAATGTGGCTCAGTACTCAGTGAGGTTCACCGACCTCTCATGTTACACTACTAATATGGTGTGGGGCCCATTCTTCAAGGCTCGGACCTTCGATCAGGGAATCAGGTGGGATATTAGGGCTTCGATGATTTCTCTTAGTATCCCAATGCATGTGGGGTGTATAGTGAGCCCTCTTAGTGGAGAGTTTTCTTGCTGAGCAGTCACCAGCAGTGAGAACCCCCACCAGTCGTCACCTAGTGGAGTTTTCTGAAGCTGGTAGTAGATAGATGTCACCAAGGACCAAGAGTATTAGACCTACAGGTGGACGACTCGAAGACTCAGGAACGTTTGTGCGGGGGTACCAGAGACAGAGCCAGTCATGCGAGGAACAAGAAGTGTTTCCCAATCGGCGGTCAGGGACACATTGCTCATGACTGCCCGACACGCCATATGGATGGTTAGCAGATGGTTGAGGGACTGCCTAGGCAGAGACAAAGGTTCGAATAAGGAGTTCCTTAGGGAGCAGGTGGATGTGGTGGAGGAGCTGGTCATGTAGCTGGCGGTGGGAAATGATTCAAGGTGTTACCGCCACCACCACTATGTGGTCCACCCCAACCATAGGGAGTAGGTGGATAGGGGTGAGCATAGCTCCAGAAAAGTGAGGCCAATGACCATGGCACTCTAAAGATGATATGAGGAATGATATATGTATACTCCACCTTAGATATTGTACTTATAGACATAGGTACCTGTCATTATTTTATTGCCCATACACTCATTCAGAGTTCAGAGATTCCGACGAAGCCATTCGATCGATCCTTATGGATAGAGACTCCTACGGGAGAGGATTCAATGATTAAATACTTGTGCCGATAGTGTGAGCCTAAACAAGGAGGTGAGAGATTCATATGGTATCTCCTAGTAGCAGCGTTGAGGCCTTACGACGTATTCATGGGTATAGAAAGGTTTTCTACGGTCCGTGCTCAGATTAACGGTATTAGGCACAATGTGTGGTGTGTACTCATGGATATGACCAGGTTTACCTTCACTAGAGAGAAGGAAGACTTTACATCATATTATAGACTTACCCTTAGGAGAGTGCAGCCGATCACTCATCAGTTGGCTTTCCTTACCCTTGGAGGTGTTGATGTGGAGAGTCCGAGCTATCCTGTAGTGGTGGACCAGTACAGGGATGTCTTCCCTGATGATGTTCCGGGTCTACCTCCTTATAGAAAGATGGAATTTTACATTGAATTGTACCCCAAGAAGACACCGATAACCACACCATCATATCGGATGGCCTCCATGGAGCTTCATGAGCTGTGGGTACAAAAAGATGACTTACAGGGGAAGAGAATCATTCAACCCAGTGTTTCTCCTTCGGTAGCCCAAATTTTGTTCCCCAAGAAGGCGGATGGGAGCTTGAGGATTTGTGTTGACTATTAGTGCATGAACCAAGAGACCTTGAAGAAATAGTACACACTCCCGAGGATTGACAACCTCTTTGATCAGCTGAAGCGAGCATGGTGGTTTTTGAAGATAGACCGCGTATCAGGCTATCACCATCTCAGAGTAAGAGACGAGGATATGCAGAAGACATCTTTCAGATGTTGGTACGACCATTATCAGTTCATGGTTATGCCAATATGCATGACCAATGCTCTAGTATTGTTCATGGGACTCATGAACAGGATCTTTCAGACATATCTTGATCACAATGTGGTGGTCTTCTTTGAGGAAATCCCGATATACTTAGCAACAGAGGAAGAGCATGCTTGTCATTTACAGATAGTTTAGGAAAAACACTGAAATCACCAGCTTTATGGTAAAATATTCATGTTCCAGTTTTGGATCTGAGAGGTTCACTTTCTGGGACATGTCATCTCGGAGGTAGTAGTTGCGGTGGATCCATTGAAGATTGAGGCGGTACTTTCTTGGGAGCCACCCAAAAGTGTGACAGAGGTATAAAGTTTCCTGGGTTTTGCCGGATACTAATGGAGGTTTGTGCTATATTTCTCCAAATTTGGAGCACCTTTATCAGGGTTGATGAAGAAGGGGAATCCCTTTGTGTGGTCGAAAAGATGCCAGCAGAGTTTTCAGAAGCTAAGGCAGTGGCTGAATAATGCCCCCATCTTGAGGCTACCACGAAGAAGGTTTAGATCATCTAGGGCAGATGAAGACTGCACAGAGAAGGCAGAAGTCTTACGATGATAGGTGACAGAGACCTCTAGAGTTCAAGGATAGTGACCATGTCTTCCTATGGGTCTCACGCTGATGAGGATTGTGGAGGTTTTTCTAGGGCAGCAAGTGATCTCAGAGGTCCATATGACCCTTTCAAGGCCACGACAGAGTTGGTGAGGTGGCTTACGACCTATCACTTCCCCCTCAGTTTCACCGGGTGCACGGTGTCTTCCATTTATCCCAACTGACGAGATATGTGCATGATCCAACCCACGTCATCGATCAAGGTGAGATAGACATCAATGATGGAGTGACTTTTACAAATGTTTCAGTTGAAATTGAGGATCGACAGGAGTAGGTCTTCGAGTGTGGTCGATACATCTGGAGCACGTTCGCTGGCATGACGGGAACTTCAAGGAGAGCACATAGGAATGGGAGGCCCAGATACATGCTCAGTACCTCCGCTTGTTCCCTTAGTTTGAGTTGTGGATTATGGGGATGTAATTCCCTGAGGTGGTGAGAATATAAAGACCCAGAATTTCCAGAATTTTTTTTAATATATGGGAATTTTACGAGACTGCAAAAATTAACCGCTTGTGATTCTGAGACCCGGTGTTCCCGGAATTAATTTTTGAACTTTCGTTCGGGTAATATCTGTATACATGCGAATAGGTTTCTGCAACTTATGAACAGTTACTTGAAATTGAAATCCATGAAAACCATTGAACTCGCAGCTCCAATATTCTCTTAAGGAGACCTTCACCTCGAAGGATGTTGGTCGATGGTGAATGTTATTTTTCTTTTTTTTTTCATGGACGAAAAATAAAATATATAATAATTTTTATTTTATTTTTATTCTCCCATTTTAATGCTCAGTGGTGGGGACCACCCGAGCTAAAAAACCCCCAATTCAAATACATGGTGGTGGGGACCACCCAAACCCCTCTTAATGGGGGAAAACCTCTCAACTCCCCAAAAACCTCCGATTTAATGGAGTCAATTAGTTATGCCAACTCCATTTGTGAAAAAAAGATATTTTATATTGGAAACACTTTTCGTTGGGAGTATTGGTGGGAAAAGTATAATGGGAGAACTTGTGGAAGATCTTCTCCAACGAAGAATGTTTCTCCAACAAAGAACGCTTCTCAAACAAAGAATGCTTCTCCACGGAAGAATTCTTCTTCAACGAAGAACACCTACATTCTCCAATGTCTTCGAATTATTCCTTGTGAAATTCTCCATTGTGGGAAGTATTAAAAAATGATAAATGGACGTCCCTTCTTCTCTCTTCACGATGTCAACAAAAATTCGAGGTAGGGGTTTTTTAAATATTTTGTGGTTTGAGTTGAATTAATCCTCTTAATCTGCATACTATTGAACTAATGTGGTGGGTATTGTCCAAATGAACCCATCATGATCCCTCTTCTATTCACAATGGTGGTTTTATTCTTTGCAGTAGAGAAAGGTGGTGACTATCTCCTGGGCTAGCTGTACGGAACCGGGGCGGCGCATTCCCACTCCTCCGGTAGAGGAAAATTGCACGTGGAGATCCGGAGTGTGGTAGGCTATTATCATCTGTGGTGGTGGACAAAGGGCGGTCGGTGTTTGACCAACCATAGAGGGGCGGTGCATGATGTGCCACCATCGGAGAAAGGGGCCATACCCGCCTGGCCGTGACCCCCCTGTCTGCAACGGATGGCGGAAGGCGGCCGATGTTCGGCCGGCCACCGAGGGGCCGCGCATGACGTTCCTCCTGAAGGACCAATGGCCATCCATTATGGATGGCTGAGCATGAATGAGCGGGACACACGGTGGGTCCTACGTGCAGTGGGAAACTGAATGGCTTCGGTTGTTCGGTGTTCGAGGGCAGGGGGCACGTGACCCCCCCCCCCCCCCCAATTTTTGCGGCCAGACCGGCCACCCAGTGCGGGAAGACCCAGCGATCCAGGTCGACCCGAACTGGGACGGGACAGCCCTGGCGGGGTCAGGTTGGGTCGGTCTGATCGGGTCGTACCGGACCTAGGACCTTTTTCGACCATATTCATTCATTCGCACATAACCTATGTTTTGGGCATCTGTTTGAAGAACCATCTACGAAACTGGATTCCTTGGAGCGAGACGGTCCTTTTGGTATACACCATTTGATATTTGGATAGAGTTGGGGTATGATGGGATTGGATCAAGCAAGAATCTATCTGGGCCCTCAAGACTAAAAGGTTAATAAGGTACAACCGAGTGCCTGTTTGATGCACCGTCTGTTGCATTGAGACCCCTTTTACAAGATGGTCCTTTGATATACTTCTTCCTGGGACTTTGGGGTAGTTGGAGTATCAACCAGTGGCATGATGAGTGGACCGTCGTGGAGACAAGCGAGCTTAGTGCAGTAACCCTATAGCTGGTAATGACATGAGAATTGGATCTTTCATGGGTCTGACGATGTAATAGGATCCTATGTGGGTTTGAAGATGTACTAGGATCCTATGTTGGTCTGACAATGTTCTAGGATCCTATACAGGTCTGACGAGGTACTAGGATCTTGTGTGGGTCTGACAATGTACTTGGATCTTGTGTGGGTCTGACTATGTACTAGGATCCTTTGTGGTTCTGACAATGTACTAGGATCATGTGTCGGTCTAACAATGTACTAGGATTCTATGTGGATTTGATGATGTACTTGTATCCTGTGTGGGTATGACGATGTACTAGTATCTTGTGTGGGTCTGACGGTGTACTTGGATCCTGTGTGGGTTTGATGATGTACTAGGATACTGTGTGGGTCTGACGATGTACTTGGATCCAGTGTGGGTCTGACATTGTACTTGGATCCTGTGTGGGTCTGAATATGTACTTGGATCCTGCGTGGGTCTGTAATTTGGGATCCTTCATGGGTATTCCTCTTAAAATAGTGTGATGATTCAGTAGTTACATCTAATCATCTATACTTCTGTACCTAAGATACACCTGGTGTGAGCTGAGTCTGTACCTGTGCGGTACTTCCATCATGGTAATACCTTGGTGGTATTATTCTGTGTAGCATACCTGTTTGGTACTTACCTTCGTGGTATTCCTTCCTTTGTGGAAAAGTTGAGCTTCAGGATTTTGGGTTTGACCCTGTGTTTCCTCATGATTGTGATTGGTAGGGTTGATTACTTAGGTATATGTATGGGAATATACCTAAGTGGGGTTGTCAGTTGATTTCATGATTTGAGGTTTATCCATTGTGGATTTTGTGATACATTGAAAGTCTCAGGATCCCAACTAAGTATCGTTATACTAACCCCTGCACGGGCTTCGCCCACACCATGATGTTTCTGGTGCAGACGACGGACATCGCTGATCTAGGATAAGGTTAACAGAACGGTATGGTGCCCAGAGGTGGACCATACGACATGTCGGTATGTATAGAAGATTAGAGGACATGGAGTGCTAAGGTGGAGATTTATACCTACCCTTCAGGTAAGAATCACTGAGGACAACCCAGTAGTTTTATTTATCTTTCTTCAGTTGTATTGTATTTCATTTGTACTTGTACCTTTATTGTTGGGATTTTATTTCGACCCCTTTAACTTTCAGAACTCTTTTGTATATAACATCTACTTTTATTTGTATCTCGTTGTGTGTTTTGTTGAGTGTGTTTACATGAAATAAAGGAAATGTCATCCCAGTTTAAGGGGATACGCCTTTCGGTGCTAGTCGCTAGCCCCTGGCCTAGGGGAGGTGGGCTTGGGGTAGTCACGGTACGGGCCCTGAGGGATGGGTCTTGATAATGGTGGAGAAGGCGCCCCTCAGTGACAAGTGGGGCAATGTTGGGGCACATACGCGGCTCTAGGACACGTCCAGCGAGGCGGACCGGTCCGTCACTTGTGGATCCAATGAGGCGCGGACCACAAGTGGGCCAGACCCCCACTACAATCTGGAACCGTGCCTCATTGGGCCGGGCAAGACCTCAACAGCAGGCCAGGCCCACTCCCACTTCGGGCCGCTCTGGACTTGGTCAGGTCGTCGGGCGACTCGGCAGGCTGGACCCTCTGCCAACCGGGCCGGGTCTAGCTAAGCCTATTGGGCCTCTCTCACTATCTAGGCTGGAAAAGACCAAACTCGGAGCACACCTGGTCTGGTTGGGTCCATAATTATGAACTAGGGTATGTGTAACCCCAGAGTTAGGTTGGTCGGGTCTATCCGACCAGGTCTGACAGGGCCCCATCGCAACTGGCCCCTGGGTACTAAACCAACAGTATCTTGCAAATTGTGCGTCTAATTGATGGGCCGTTTGTGGTATTGGGATCCTCTCGAGGAAGATGGTATTTTAGACTGATTTTTGGTGACTTAAATAGTTGATTAGAAGTAAATAATTTCTTTAGAAGTGGTTCTCGCAAGCATGCTAGGTACAAAATTTTGAAGTTGTCTAAGACTTGAAGACTGCTCGAGGATGGCCATGTGGGAAGCGGCTCTGTGTGACCCAGCTGGACCACAGTGGGGATCAGCTATGTGTGACCCATCATACCCATGGTACTAATCATGGATGAGTACCACTAAAGTCCATGGTTAGTGGGATGTGGTTCTGTGTGACCCAGAAGACCCACTATACTCGATAGAGGAGGATTTCTCCAGAGACCAAGGATTTTGACATTTGTGGATGGTGATTCTACTGTTACTATCCTAGAATATACCTAGTGTGAGATGCCTTGTATTTTTTTCTTTACTCTGAGGAATTGATGTGTGTAATTTCTTTTTTTGGGGGTCCCTACTGAGTTCTGTGTTACTCACCCCGGTACGCGCTTCACCCGCACATGTTGTTTCAGGTGCAGACAACCAAAATTTTGATAGGGGTGATCAGGGAGATGGGACGGACAAACACTATGAACTTGGACATGGTGGATAAGGACCTGGAATTTCCTATTAAGTCCCGGCAGACAAGACGTACTACTTTATCATCCAGTAGCTTCACAACTCTCATGATCAGGTGAGCTTTACTCTAGATAGCCATAAGATCACTTTTCGTACTACACAGTTTTGCAATACTTTTTCTGGGGTTTGTATTCTAGACCACTTTCTTTTAGTTGTTATTATAGTCAGTATATTCAGTGGTATGTTTTTCCCTTTTGTGAGTTGGGACATCGATTGGAGTGGCTGTGCGTATAGGTATCCAGACTAATGCCTCCCACATGTAGGTTGAAACCTTCGACGCTAGTGTCCAACCCCTGACCTTCGAGAGGCGGGATTGGGGTAGTCACGGCACGGGCCTCGGTGGATGGGTTGTGACATTAACGATGGTGATTTATAACCGACATGAAAAAAAATTAATTTCAATTATATAATATATGACCCAATATTCACAGTAGGTTTATTGTCTATCTCATTTATCTATAAATTGACATTAATAATTATGTTTATCAAATTAGTTTCTAAATAATTGATGTTCAAAATCATTATTCACATCGATTATTTTGTTACCAATGTGATATTCATAGTGAAATTTTTATCTATATTTTTTAAATAGAAACTAAAATTGAAAATTAGGTCTCCCAGATCATGTTTCAAATAAACGATTTTGAAATTTAGTTCATAACATTAGTCATGATTTACGAAGATAAGAAAAAATATATAGCATCAGTTATTAATTTATTGTCATGATATACCATTAAACATTTAATTACCACACACTCATTAAAATCTCCCTACATTTTCACTAATCTGATGCACCTCCAAACTAGCACATCCCTCATGTTCATCCGCTTATCTCCATACCTCCTCATCTCTTTTTATGCCTCCGAATCAAAACCTCGATCTCCTAGCATCTAGCCTTCCAAATTCTAACTTTTACCTCCATCATAGGGTTTCCTTACCAATCCTTCATCTTTACCACCTTCATTATAGGGTTTCATTTGTGGCCTCTCATCTATTGTTTCCTTAATTCCACGCTCTCTAATAGATTCTTCTTCAACACTAAAACAGGATGATGCCTCCCATAAATTTCCAATGGTACATTTTATTATTAACAATATCACATCCATCTCTAAATTGTCCAAATAGAAATTTATTTTTTTCTATATTTTTTTAATTTGAAATGATTAATCCGGTTATATTTTCTTCAATTTTCCCACTTTAACTACTTCCATTTAATTATTAAATTTATTTACCTCCATTCTCATGTTTCATTGCCCCTAACCAGTATCACATTTCATATCATGTGTTATAGTGATAAGCATGTTCTAATAAATTTTGACTTCTTGATGTATTACATGTATCATTTTCAATAATCTAATAACTATTCTTGGATAATATTTTTAATTTTGTTAGTAGGTTTGTTTGTAAATTTTTAACTCAAATTTAATAATTAATTTGTAAAAAAATTTTCCTATAAAAATATTTCAATTCTAATGATTCAATTATCATGGGTAACTTATCTGTATATTTCATTATCTAATATGTGAATGGTTTTTTCATTTTTTAATCTATATAACATAAATATTGAATTAAATATTCCTAGTTTTTTCATAACATCTACTATAAAATATCACTACAAAATAGATTCATTATACATTTTAAAGTATAATATCTATTATTGTTTTGTACTCTTGATAAGCATGATTATTTATATTTATTTTTCCTCCACTAAGCAATTATATTTTTCCCTTAATTTTTAATTTTATTAACCTTCAATTTCATCTATTTATTTTACTATTACAAACACTTCTACATTTACTCATTTCCACTATTCTATATTTTCTTCTAGTATTCTTTTTGAATGGAATTAATTATTATGGTATATCTTATTTTTTTCCATGATTATATTAAAATTTAAATAGACCATTATATTTCAATTTATATAGATGTTTTATTTCACTAAATGTTTAGGAATTGTAATTCAAATTTGGTATTAGAAAATAGTTTAAACTACAAGAAACTTTTGATTTGTTCTCTTACCATGTTTAGTGATCACACATATAAATATTCTCATTGATTCATATAACATTTATTTATTTATTTCAAATTAAAATTATTTTTAATAATAAATCTATGATCTTAATATTTAATTATTTAAATTATTTATTTATAAATAGTTTCATTAAATTTAAAATTCTTCTTATATAATCTTTTATTTTGTTTCATGTATCTTTTCATTTTTATACACTAGAAAATTTTGTTAATTGAATTACTTAATTTTTAATTCCACATTTTATTAAACACAGAAGTGAGTAGTCTTGGTTGATACATGAGCCAAATACTACTTTTATCCAAATATTGGTGGACCCAGTTCTAGGTAATTATTTCTCACAATATTTGTCTCGTTTCCCTCACAATAAATACCTAAATCATTTTTTTCACTCTAGGGGAATCTAATCTTTCATTTCCATCATCATCCAAACTCATCTATCATCATCTACCATGTTCATTCTCTTTTTTCTATATTTCCATTGGAATCATCTCTATATTCATCCCATTGAACATTTATATTTTTAGGTGGGGTTTATATTTTATATTTTCCATGCAATAAGGAATATATTAATTGATTAATGTTGATTTTATATTGTTGCAGGAATCATCCCCTCCACAACTATTGTTTTTTCTTTGATTTTCTATTTTTTATTTCTAATTATTCATGAATGTGTTGTATTTGTTAATTGATGCATATTTTTTTGTGTTTGATCATATAATTCTTTGATAAAATCTTGTTATAAATAAATTTAATTTAAGGATTAATAAGAATCTATTTTATACTTTTTTCTTTATAGGAATGAGATCTTGGTTGTATAAAGGATTAGGAAGTTTGAATATCATATGTGACCTATATAATTTCATGATATGTTTTTATTTTTTATGGAATTAATGATAATTAAATATTTTTAAGTGATATGTTTTTATAGAAGATGTTCTATTATTATTATTCGTGAAAAATGTTATGATATTTTTTTATTATTAATATTAAATTGAAAATTATAATAATTTTTTTTGTTTTTATTATTTCTTATAATTGATAATTAGTCGATGTTGGATTACATAACATTGAGAATGTATTGAATATGAGAAAGGTGTAGATGATTTTCTTGAATTTTATAAACAGAATATTGATTCACGCTAAAATTTACCCAAAAATAGAAGGTAGGATGGTCCTTGTAGTCTAGTTTGGGTTGCCGAATCCTTAGAGACCTAAGAAAAAACCTATAGACACGTACATTCTATGGACTATTTTTTGGTACAAAGTGGCCAAAATGGGTTGGTTTTAGATGGGTTTAAAGGAACTATAAGATAATTAATTGAATTCAATTTAAAAGAATGAGTTTCTCTTAGGTTATCACTTGCGGTGGATTGGATGTATTTTCTTTTCAATGATTTGAATTTCTTATATTTGAGATGGATTCATTTAAGAAGATAAAACAACATCATCACTTACTGGTTTAATACCTACACCCTTTAATACTAATAACCTATACACTTGAAGGATCAATGTTTTGATAACTTCAAGGTAAAGGATCATATTATCAAATGAAGTGCGTGGCTTTAAATTCAACAAGAACGATGGAGTTTAAAAATCAACAAATAAAAATCTCAATTATAGAAGTGATTATACATTAATGGGGTGATAAATAACATCCAATATAGACCCTTGATACTCCCTTTGATCAACCCATAAGTGGGTTATCCCTCCATTGATCCCATGGTTTCAATGGAAGCAGAAAGTAGAATCATGAGGGAGGAAATGGAGAAGTAAAGAAAACAATAAAAATAAAATGATCACTCTACCATTGTGTGAATAATTTCACAAGTTTTAGGGTGAATAAATTCACACCTTGAACCAACGGTATCAAAGCGATATTAAGAACAATAGAATAATAGGAAAATAAGGGATATTATTAAGAATCTAAAGTGAATTGAACAACTTACATGTGAAAGAAAAAATCGAGACAACAAATCGTAGCATAACATTACAATTGAACAAAGCATCCAAGATTAAAGAATACTTTACCACCACTACCTTAAATAGGCATTTTGGGAGCCTTGGGTTGATCCTCCAACAGTACAAAAGACCCCACTTTGGTATGGTAGGCCTAGGGTGGTGGAAAGTCAGGGAGAGGAGACTTTTTCACCCTTGACACGAGGTGGAATCCAGCTTGCTTCCATCGAATAGACGCGCTTGTAAGTCCTTCTAGATGGCCAAATAAGAGTTGGAAATAGAAGAATAAAATTTATCCACTTATGTTTCCTAACCTCCTATAAAATTTGGGCCTATTTGGAGTTTTTTATTTGGAGATATGGTTAGATTAGTGGACTGTTTTTCTAGGCCGCATAATCTTACCCGGAATTTTATCTATAACTTGGGCCACCTAAATGGACACCATGGAGTCCGAATTAGAATTTGATCATATAACATTATTTGTCACTATACATGTATTATAGTATCCCACGAAATTTGGGATTCATTGTGCCTGTATGTTGGGGACCACACTCTCATCAGTGGGCTGGTGTCCAATCTGACTTCTCCTGAATTGTTTCCTTTCATCACAAAATATCCCCATCTTCTTCTATGAATTATCCATTGATACTTTAATGAAAAGTGTTCATATTGATGTGAATATCAAGTTCAAAAGAATATAAAATTAAAATATTTATAATTATATTCCTTAAAATTTGATGAATCATTGGGTACTTCAAATGATGTTCAAAAATGTACCACATAATAGAGCATTTTAAGAAGGTATTACAATCATAATCTGAAATGACGTTCATAGTGTAAAATTCACTAAAATGGTGTTAATAAATAATAAAAAACATGAATATTTTGTATATTAGAAATGAATATTAGCCTCATTTAGTGGCTAATCACACCCCCCAACTTGAGTTTTGCTAGTCCCGAGAAAAATATATCTCGACAATATGAAATCTGAATTCCCTTTTCCAAAAACATTTTAATACACAATTATCACCAGAAACCATTATAACAAACAATCATGAAACCCATCAAAATATTTTAATGCAAGATATTTTCATAAGAAGATCCCAATCCCAAGTTCATTCCTTTTTTCAAATTCATTGCCATATTTCATCCAATATCAATTAAGTATGAGGATGTGTTGTGCATCACAATTGACATGGGGGTTCATTTTTATTCAAGGGGGGATGATGGAAGTTCTAGGTGGAATCACATTTCAATATTAAGATGAGTATACAATTTTTTATTGTATTTTTTTTTTGCAATTTTTTCATGGTAGTTGAAGTTTCACTCTAAATAGTCAACCCCTGTAGCGAGACTTTGCTGATGACTCCTAGGCTCAAAGACCTTAGGGAACCAAGTGAAGACCACATACTCGGACATCATATCAAGTTAACTCAATCAAAAACAAATTCAAATTACCATAAATATAGATAAAATTACTCACTCTAGGCCAGACAACTATGGAGTCACGATCCCCAAGTGCCGAAAGGCACACATTAGGTAATTTCATTGCTCTACGAGCAATTTTTTTTTAATTTTTTTGAATACTCATATTAAAATAAAATGACCACCGAAAATATGATATTTATTTGGGGGACCCATGAACTCAAACTAATACCCCACTATCCAAAGGACGTTCATTGTGATCTTTTTTTTATTTGGATGAAAATATAAACGATGAAATATCACATTGGATAGCCACACTTTCCAAAATCTATGCTCATGAAATTATTAAAGGATTAAAATTAAAATCAGGGCATGCTAAATTATTTGATATTCAGTTTCAAAGTATTCAATGTGTATTACAATGTTCAAAGTTAAAGGAATTTTCCTTCCATTTACACTTTTTTTTCAAATCATTCATTGTTTTTTTTGACACAAAAGCATTTTTTATTTTACCTCCCCCCAACAAAAAATAACACTGTCCCCAGTGTTAAAAGAAAATAAAATTTAGATGGGGGTAGAGGTAGAGAATGAAAGTTCAAAATGGAAATTGAAAATGAGGATCATGGAATGAAGTCACCTGGTGGTTGAAGTTGAAATTCTTACTACTCCAAATTAGTCCTTTGATCTCTTAGGGGATGTAGGTACCTCCTTGATTTAACATGTATCACCCAAAATAGTACTTGAACCATACAAAGAAGAACAATCCAGAAAAAACAAACAACACAATGACTAATTGATTTCCAAGTATCGTCATTTTTATGGTTTTCCTTGTTTTTTTTTGTTTTCTTAAATCAAACTAATGATACATTGTCTTGTTTTAAATTTTCAGGTAATGTATTACTCAGGGATCACACCGCGTGACATAGATTAATACGTTGCTCCCCTTTCATACCAATCTATACTCATAAAATAAGAACAGGTCAATAGTCTAATTTTTTTTATTAACTATCAAAATGATTAATTAATCCTATTTTAAATATAAAGTTTATTAAAACAACTTAATGATAGGAAACTTTAAAACCATGGGTTTACTCCCATGTAGTGCTTTGTTTAACATCTCTAGCCTAACGTGGACCCCCTAACTTACCCAATTCCAATTTTCAACATTTTAAGGACCACGTGTTTCACCAATTCAACTAGGTTGAGATTGATTCTATGTTTAGAATTTGTTTCATTAACAAACCTATGTTCTAAAATGAGTGGGTAAATCCAAGGAATATTAGAAATGATGGATCTAGTTGCTTCTCTAGTCTTTCCTGAGACATCAATAATCATTCCTACATTTTCTTTTCCAATAGAAGCATGAATTCCAACTGAAAGGTCATAGATATACCCTATGACGGGATAATTGAGTGGGTAAGGAGGTATAATAATTTTGAGCTTGGTTTGGATATGACATTCAAACACAGGTTGAGATTTTAAATCCAACTCAGTTTCTTTTTCCAAATTTATCAAAAAAAAATTGTTCCTTTTTAATAGAAGATTCAACCACAAAATTGGAAAGATCAATGTTAGGAATGGGAATAGACTCAAAATTTGTGATTTCTCTCAATGGTTCAGTAATTTTTTATTATGAAGAGTAAATGGAGTGGTATTCAGGACACTCAATCCATGATGTCAAATTCTCATATTTTGAATCCAAAAAAATCAATATCTTATTGATTTAAAGACCCTTCAATAATTCCATTATCTTCTCCATCTATCCCAAATCCAAAGGTTAATTCTTCAATAAATTTATGAGAGGTTTTTGGGAGAAAAGTGTTTTCTATCAGTGATGAGGAAGGGATATCATGAGTGGGAATGTGTTGCATAACCATATCAAAGTTTTTTAGTTCTAATCTCAAGGATGAAACCTAAAAATTCATTATCTCCATTTGTTGACAAAGTTTTTCAAGTAATGGATGTGGATCAGGATGGATAAGGGGTTGATCCAAATGTTCAATTCCAGGTGGATAATTAAGTTGTTGGAATTGGGTAGGAGGATATTCTGATTGTCCTTGTTGGGATTGGAACTCATAATAGTTAGAATTTTTTATTTAGAATATGAGTTAAAACATCGTGTCTCATTCTTTTTTAGGTTATCCCCCCAGTAGAAACTATGATGATCATTGTTAATTACACGTGGGGTTGGGTGATCAAAGTATGAATAGGTTCCCCATGTTTGGATTTGATCAAAATTGCCTTCCATAGGAGTGAGAGAGTGAGAAAAGAGAGGTGAGATGAAAAAAAAAGAATGATAATGTCTAAGATAACTTAATTAGGTCCCCAAAAACAGTGCCAAAATTTGATTAATTCTCAAATTTACCCAAAAGAAGAAAGTAGGACAGTCCTTGTAGTCTAGTTTGGGTTGTCGAATCCTCAGAGACCTAAGAAGAAATATATAGAAACGTACATTCTATGGACTATTTTTGGATATGAAGTGGCCAACATGGGTTGGTTTTAGATGAGTTTAAAGAAACTATAAGAGACTTAAGTTAATTTAATTTAAAAGAAGGAGTTGATCCTAGGTTATCACTTGGGGTGGATTGGACGTATTTTCTTTTCAAAGATTTCAATTTCTTATATTTGATATGGATTCATTTAAGAAGATAAAACAACATCATCACTTATGAGTTTAATACCTACACCCTTTAATACTAATAACTTATACACTTGAAGGATAAAAGTTTTGAGAACTTGAAGGTAAATGTTCGTATTATCACATGACGTGTGTGGCCTTAAATTCAACAAGGATGATGGAGTTTAAAAATCATCAAATAAAAATCTAAATTAAAGAAGTTATTATACATTAATGGGGTGATAAATAACATCCCATTCAGCCCCTTGATACTCCCTTGGAACAACCCATAAGTGGGTTAGCCCTCCATTGATCCCATGGATTCAATGGAAGCAGAAAGTAGACTCACGAGGGAGGAAATGGAGAAGTAAATAAAACAATAAAAATGAAATGATCACTCCATCGTTGTGTGAATAATATCACAAGGTTTAGTGTGAATAAATTAAAACCTTGAACCAATGGTATCAAATTGATATTAGGAACAACATAATAATATGAAAATAAGGAATTTTATTAAGAAACTAAAGTGATTTTAACAACCAACATGTTAAACACAAACTTGAGACAACAAAATCGCAGCATAACATTACAATTGAACAAAGCATCCATGATTAAAGAATCCATTACCACCACTCCCTTAAATAGGAATTTTAGGAGCCTTGGGTCGAGCCTCCAACTGTAAAAAAGATCCCACTTGAGTATGGTAGGCCTCGGGTGGTGGAAAGTAAGAGAGAGGAGACTTTTTCACCCTTGACCCGAGGTGGCAGCCAGCTTGCTTCCATCGAACAGATGCACTTGTAGGTCCTTCTAGATGGCTGAATCAGAGTGGGACATAGTAGGATAAAATGGATCCCTGGATGTTTCCTAATCTCCTATAAAAGTTGGGCCAATTTAGAGTTGTTTATTCGTAGATATGATTAGATTAGTGGACTGTTTTAATGGGTCGCAGAATCTGACCCAGAATTTTATCTCTAACTTGGGCCGCCTAAATGAACACCGTGTAGGCTGAATTAGCATTTTATCATGAAGAGTTATCTATTCCTATACATGTCGTCTAGCATCACAAGAAATTTGGGATTCATTGGGCTGTATAGTGGGCCCCACAGTCTCATCAGTGGGCTAGTGTCCAACCTGACTTCTCCAGAATTGGTTCCTTTCATCACAAAATATCCCCATCTTCTTCTATGAATTCTCCATTGATCCTTTAATAAAAAATGTTCATATAAAAGTGAATATACAGTTAAAAGGAATATCAAATTAAAATATTTATAATTAGATTCCTTAAAATTTGATGAATCATTGGGTACTTAAAATGATGTTAAAAAATATACCACATAATAGTGCATTTTAAGAAGGTATTACAATCATAATGTGAAATGATGTTCAAAGTGTAAAATGCACTAAAATGGTGTTTATAAATAATAAAGAACATGAATATTATGTATATTAACAATGAATATTAGCCTCATTTAGTGGCTAATAAAATATTCCCAATAATGTCTTGTTGTCTTATCAATTTTTGAAATTTTAAAATACGACGACGGTTAAAAGAAGGGAGATCGATGATCATTTAATTTTTTAGGGATTTAATCTATGTTACATCCCTTTGATTTGTAATTGTTAAATAGGGAAGAATTTCATATTTATTTGTGGTGATTCATTGGATGATGATAAGTATTATAAAATTGAATGAATGATTATTCAAATTGAAGTAGGTTCAATTGAGAATAAAAAAAAAATTTATCATTTATATAGGGATGATGGTAAAAAAATATCTCTTTATGTATGAAACTTATGGTTATATCTAAGTGTTATAATTCATTAACTTAAAGGTGAAAAATTGATAAAGTGAAAAGTGTTTAATGAAGTCCTTAAATTTTTTGAAATTCATTCTTCCCAAAGAAAACAATCTTCCATATTCAAATTATTTATATGAAAAAATATTATACCCAATTGGATTGGCATAAAAGTCAATACATTATTTCCTAAATGACATTGTCCTATATATAAAGGAATACAGATTTCTATTAATGTGTCTTAAATGTGTGACATCACTGTATATTGTATATAATAATCAAAAAAAAAAGATTAACCATTTATAGATACCCCTTCTGGTGAATTTTGGAACCTTCATATAATTAATTATTTGAAACATTTATTTTTTAGTTATAATGGTAACAAATGATAATAATGGATGAAAATGAGAAAATATATGATGGAAATTTATGACATCCAACTGATTTCCCACAATAGGTAAAAGTTGATGAAAGGTTTCCAACATTCAAAAATAAATCCTGAAATTTCAATGATGGATAGTGCTTGGATGGAATAAATCCATATAAAATCATTAGTAAAAAATATTGATCAAGGACTATTTTATTTTTAAAACATATATGTTGATTTTTTTACAATCAAAAAGTATTCCATGATTAGTTAAATTATATCAAGACTAAAAAAACACAATATGATATTGATGTTTTCTTATCATTGTTGATATATTATTTGAAAATTTTATGGAAGGAAGGTATTAGGATGTATGATTGTTATAAAATGGAATATTTCCAACATAATGAAATTATTATGTTCACTATAAATGGAATCATAAAAAATGGTTGTTTTTTAGATATAGTGTTATGGGAAATAAAGCTTGTTCTATTTGTGAAAAGCAGTGTTAATTTTGTCAACAAATCTCTGGAGAAAATTATTATACATGGATCATTGTTGTATTTTTTTATATGGTTCAATCATAAATATTATAAAAAAATTCCAATTATCGACTCTAAAAAATTGATATTTATCTAAAAAAAATTTCAGTGATCAATATTTTTAAAGGGTAAAAAAATTTGATGTGTCATTTGTAAAGAATAAAAAAAATTATTTATTTAAATATTTAGATGAAATGGAAAATATTTTTTGAGGTTCCATATTTAAGATATCATGACTTCAAGCATAATATTTATTTCATGCATGTGGTAAAGAATATCTATGAAGGATTGATTGGGATATTTTACGATATTAATGGATAAACTATATAAGGGTTGAATGAAACATTAGACATAATCTTAATGAAGATATGTTTTGAGTTATCTACCACTATTTATGGAAGTAGAACATTAAATACCCTCACATGTCATACATTATCAAATAGGGAGAAATTATCTTCATTCAGTTTCTTAATTATATAACAGTGTCACAGTTTTATTCTTCAAATGTAAAAAAAATTTGTTTTTAAAGGATTTAATGTTGAAATGTATGAAATATCATGATTACACATCATGGGAAACATATACTACCATTTCTATTGTGTGGAAAACGAATTATCCATGTAATAATTACTATCATGAAGGTTTGTATTTTTTTAAATTCAATTTATAATAATGTTCTTGATATAAATTCACTCTAAAATTTGAGTAAGGATTGTTTTCTATAATTTTTCAATATTAAATGTATTTTCCTCAAAAAATTCATGTCATTGTCTATTTAATAGTTGCTTTGGTGTCTGAAATAAATCTTTACAAACATTGATGTCTATTTTGGATGTAACCTTTTAAATAATATCTCATAATTTTGATGGGGAATGTGATGAATCCATATTGGCCTGAAGCCTCCATTGGTGAGAAGTGTATTTCAATAGAGGTTGCAGAGTTTTATATAAGACAATTTTCTATTGTGTAGCACCAATGATTCCCTAATTCTTTCTAGTAACGATTTAATTATGGTTGAAATGGGATCCTTTTCCAAAATCTAAAATTATTGATATATAAATAGATAAATTATGCATATTTAAAAAATATTTTTTACATTTATAATGATTAGTTGTATATGAAATTTTATATTAATGTGGTTAAAAAATGATTCCAAATAAGAACTATATATTCATTTTGAATGATAATAAAAATATTTTTTCAATATTTTAAAGATAACATACATTTTAAATCATTCACATCCGAAACATTTAGTTGGTTAGTGGAAGGACCATGATTAAATTTGATAACATGGTTCTAGATTGAAATAAATGGGGATACATTTTATATTAATGAGTGAGAAAATCTATGTGTAGTTTAGAATTTTAGTGTATTAGTGTTCTAAAAAAGAAATGCATTTTTTCTGTTCCAAACACAAAAACCAAATCTTCGCATCAAGTGCATATTATGAAGTAATTGAATAAATATGTGACGATGATTAAATTAAAATTCATGTTCTAATAATTAATTGAAAATTGTTAATGGACTACACTAGTGTTTAACAAGATGAATTTTGAATGTGAGTCATTATTTTTAATTTTCTAGAATACACATGTGATCCATATATAATTAAAAAAACATGGGAAATAAAATTATTATGTTCTTGATCAATCTAATATATATTGGTTTATTGTTCAAAAAGGAAAAAACTGTAATTTAATGATGATATACTTGTCAAAGATTCTAGTTTAGATGACATCCCAACCTCCATTGAAAAATTACCAGATATTATTTTTTGGAATATTGTAGACATGTTTTGTTTCATTCAAAATGATCGTGTATAATTTTTTTAGAAGAATAAATTTGTATATTCTTAATATTACATGTAATATATTTATATTTCTAGATTACTTTTTAAAATTTTATAAAATGTTTGATATTTTATTTTTATATTATTTATTAAAGTTTATATAATAACAAATATTTTAAGTTGTTTGTATATAAAAATATACATTTTCAAGGATACCATAAATAACATACATATTTATTCATTTTGATTGAAAAAAATTATTATAATTATAATATATTAAATAAAATCTAAAATATTGTATAAATTTTTATATTAAAAAAGTATTATATTTTTAAATAAGAAATTATTTCTTTTGATGAACCATTATTTCAATTTACACAGATTTTTTGAATTTATTTAATATTTTATTTCTTTTAATATCCAAATTTATGTGGAATGTTAACTATAAATTTTAAATCATTTTTATTTGTTATATGAATTTTAGTTTTTGTAAAAAGTCTTATTGTACATAAAATAGTTTTTACAATTCACACACCATTTCTAGATTTGTTTTTATTCTTTTATATAATTTAATATCTAATTAATGTAGTTATAATTTATTAATATATTTAAAACCTTATTTTTTGACATCATATTACTTTATGTTTGTCAAAATTTCATTTTAAATATATATAATTTTGTTATTATAGGATTTTTATATTTCTGTACTAATTTCTTTTTCATCAATTAATAGAATAATGGGATATCAAATATATAATCCTGCAAATACTTCATGATATTATAACACACATAAATATGGAGAAAAACTAATACATGATTCAGTTCATGGACCTCCTCATAATTATTTGATATAGAAATCTACTTCCTTGTGGGACATGTGTTCTGGGTTTGGTAAACATCATGTCACATATTTACCAAAATTATCTATTGTGTGGATCCATGACCAGAGTATCTAAGTATAATTTGATGATAATGATATTCCAGTAGGTTCTTATTCAACAAAATGAATACTTTAATTAAATTGAAAGATGAAATAACTGTCTTTATTAGAAGTGATGATTGGAGAAGTGTCAAAAAAATAAAAATATCACAATTGTGGGAGATATTTTTGGTAAAATAATTTATTATTAATAATTTCATCAAGAAGTGTTTATAATAATATTTGTTTCCAAATTTTTGAATGATTTATCATATAAATGATATTGGGGAATTCAAGGGGAAATTTATTTCATTGGGTGCTTGGAGATGGAGGGATTTTAAATAAACCATCTCATTATTTTTCATTTTTTAAAATATATAATGTCATAGTCCATATGATATATATCCATTTCATAATGAAGATACATAAAATATATATATTGAAAGTATAAGATAAAATAATTTTTTTAAATGATAGATTTTAATTTTTAATTTTTTTAATGTAATGATCATATTAATGATTTTATAAAACATAATTTACTTAAATATAGAATATATCATCAGAAGATCCAATATAAAAACATATACCAAAATACATTATCTTGGGTAGGGTATATATTATTAAAAGAAGAAATGATGTCTGAAAATTTTATAAAATAAATTTTTTATTATTTTGTATTAACAAATGTATACCATCCTCCCCCCTCCCTAACAGGAATGCCAAATGGAAAAGGGAACAAATGAGGAAAAAAAATAATAACTTATTGAAGATTCTAGGGTTGTAGTTGAGAGGATTCTAAGCTTGTTAATATATTTATTTAAATAAGTTAATCAAATAAATTATACATTTGTATTCATTAATATTTTTCCAAAATATTCTATAGTGGAATATTTTAAGGATCATAGCCTAAATAGGGCCCTTTTAACTGAGGGTTGAAAAGATATTTCATCTACAACATCGGGAAAGCCTGAACAGCTGATTCGTGTGCAAGGATACCTGAAATCTTTATATTTAAAAAAAGAATTTATATATTTTGAAGCTTCTTTAGTGGTAGATATTCATAAAAATTTGACCATATTGAAGCTACAGTTTGAGATAATCAATTTATTATATAACACAAAATCCAATCAATAGTGTGGTTTATGTTTTCACACATGAAAATATTGTTTCTGGTTGATGATCCCAGTCCTCCACCTCCCACTTCTAATTGAAGTCCTACTAATTATCCTACCCCACCTTCACATTTATTCTCAACTCCAAATACTTGACCTACTCCGACCCCCCCCCCCTCTTCAATATTCTAATTATTCTAGGTTGTATGTTGAAGATTCCCAATAACATAGTTTTTCATATGACATGATATATTTTATTAGAGATACTATTATTCAATAAAATATAGATATATAGAATCATATGGTAATTATAGATGATATTATATATATATATAATCTTGAATATTGTTTCTTATATATGAAGCCATTGCAGTTGGACAATGAATCGAGCATTTTTTTAATTTTACCATCTAGAATAGTTTCAAATATAACCATAGAGGTATGTGTATATTATATCCCTTATTTTGTTAGTATGTTATCTTTTATTCATATTTTAATTATTATATATTTAAATATTTTTTTCGGAATACTTTAAAGATAAATAAATGTTGTATAAAGAAAAAAAATAAAAATTATTATGATATTATATCCAACTTATAAAATTCTTGATAGACTGTCAACCTATTAAAATTTCTCATTATTTGGTTATAAGATTCTAATGGAATCATGACTTTTTTGGTTGGAAATGAATGTGATTATTTTTTATAAATATATCATAGATCATGTTAATAAATATTCATTGGAAATCAACACATTAGAAGTATTTTCAATGTATGTTATTTAACCAAAAAATTTCTATTATTTTTCTTTATTGAAAATTTATATTTATATTTATATTTTTTAGGTATACATATACAATTTATATGCATCATGACAAGAAAATAGTATATGGTTTCTTGGACCAACATTTTACTTCACCTATTGGGATGAAAATAAATAATTTAGAAAGAATGGTTTATATTTCCAAAATTTATTAGTAGAATAAAATTATTCAGTGTTGGATGCATCCTTATCCTCAATATCATGAAACACATATCTCATAAATTTTTATATATCTCTTAAAAAATAACCAATCACATTAAATATTATTTTATATTAGTTTCCATTGTATGTTTCATTTTTTTTCATGGGATAAGTCTTTATACTGGTTATTCTCTATCAATAGTGAATGGATAAATAAATATTATGAATTTATTGAACACGTAAGATTAAATATTTTAATACATGTTTACATTATAAAGAAGTTAAAATTTATTTTATTCAAATTAAATTCAAACATGGCATGGAAATTCTTTACAGATACATCAAGAAAGAAGACCACCAAGATCAAATATGAAAAATAAATAGTGACTTATCATTTACATGTAATAAATTATTGATGTGTTACATAATAATGTTATTTTAAATAGAAAGATTACTTTATAAATTAGACTTATAATCAAGGTGTACCAGATTGTGGATAAATTTTTTTAATATTTAGTTATGAAATAACATCAAAAGGGATAGTTAAGAAGTTACAAAATGCTATAATTTTTTAAAAACACTTCCTTTAATTTTTTAATCATTTATTTGGAATACATTATAAATTATTTCATTTAAAATTTTAGGTTTTTGATACCCATCACCGTTTTATAGGAAATTATGTAAAAGACTTATAAATTGAATGGATGAATTATTTAATTGGTTTGATTGGATTTTAGATCATCTGTAATATACATTATACACATGAAAATTGTTGTTTATATGTTTGTTTAGTTGATTAGTTTTTCTTCTATTTAATGTTATTCCATTTTTTCAATATTGTTATAATAATTTAATGATTAGATTATAAGAAAAAAAATTGTAAACCGTATTTATTTTTCATTTTGGTTGTTTTTTTAATGACTTGAAAAAGAATTACAAATTTTATTTTTCTAAGCAGTTATATGAAAAGTGTCTTGAATAATCCAATATATATGACTCTTTCATGAATTTTATTAATAAATTGACATTGAATGACATTTTTCATTAGGTTTGAATCATAAATAAAATTAAAAAATTAACAATATTTAGATTTTTAATGTTGTTTATGAATTAACAGTAATGAAAAATTGTTTTCCATGCCAGTTAATAAAAAAATTAACATGGTAAATGATTATTAATGTCATCTATTTTATAACAAATGTGAAAAAATAAAAAAAATTTATAACATCCATTTTCATTAACTAATGTTAAAAAAATATTTATATTTTATCATTAAATATTTTTTTCTATGAACTGATGTTAGAAACCAAAAAAACATTTGTTAAAAATCATATTTTCCACTTGTGGTAGAGTGAGAACATGTGGGATTACCAAATTTCTCTTCAGTTCCATGAAATTATCTTTATA
The DNA here is from genome assembly GCA_963277665.1 of Viscum album. NCBI lineage: Eukaryota > Viridiplantae > Streptophyta > Magnoliopsida > Santalales > Viscaceae > Viscum > Viscum album. The sequence continues at coordinate 1,551,483,417 of OY728161.1, read as the reverse complement.
TTAGAAAATATAGGATAACCTACCACCTTAATATACGATATATTACTTAATTATAATATATTATAAATTGTATACAAAAATCATATTATTATAATTGATGATCCATGTGAACGCTATTTCATTTATAATTCTTGTTATACTTTATTAGTGTTGATCAATACAGATTGATCATAGTTAGATAATATAATGATTTTTAATAATTATATAAGCACCATATTGTTTCATTATATCTAAATTTAGATTCATCCATAAATTATAGTTACAAACAAATGAATGTCACTATTTAATGAGATGTTTGGTTGTACATATGGATGAATGCTTCATTAAATATCCTAAACACTAAATGAATTACTTGTATATAATAATCCCCTAAAATAATCATTATTATATCAAATATATCATATATATAAACCAACTAAATATTATTTATCTTAAAAATATTAAACTATAATCAAGAGAATGAATTAGTAATTTTATACAGTAATGATTTTTTAAGGAATATTACGAAATATAATTGAGAACTCTCGGTTAAGAGTTAAAAATCTATTGGGAATACAACTTTGGTATACACATTAATCCTGGAAAGGATAAACTTATGGAAAACCCACATGATCTAGGAAGTAGTATAATATTTTTCGATGGTAATATGATTTTGATTTTACGAGAAATAATGCTCAAAATGTGTGGGGAGAAGAGGAGTTGATGTTACCTTTTATTAGAGAGGAGAGGTGGACCCTTGGTATTTTTTCAATTATTAAATTAGTTTTCATTTATTTTCATATTAAAAATCTCTAAATTGATATAATTTAATGATAAGATGACTATGTGTCAATATAATATCATCTAATAAAATTGGGACATGTTTTTTTTGTTTTAACCCTTATCCTTTACTCTTAACCCCTCATTAAACCTATATATAGTTACCGTAAATTCAATTATTGTACTCATTAATGGTTAAAAATCCTTCCATAAAGTATATTTGAAAAATAAAGGTTCCATGAACGATATTTGGAATAATATCCCACCCATTTCATCTATTATATTATTCATATGTATTATAAATCATAAAATTAATTAATATTTATTATTTATTATCATTAATGTCATTTAGGAAACTATAAATTTAATTTTTCATTCAAAAAAATACAAAATAAGAAAATTAATATAAAATTTAAAACATCCTTAACATGTTTTATTTAACAATATTATTGTTATTTACACAATAATTCACTAACGATGTATTATTTTTAATATTTGTAGGATGTTTTTTTCTATTAATTTAATAAATTCTCTATTGGGGTTCGATAATCATTTAATATAATTATTCAATAAATAAAATTTAGAAAAATAAAATGTTAATTCATGTTAATAAATATTTTACACGATCATTTAGAAATAAAAATATCCTTTTTAAATCATTCTGTAATAACATTAGTGTTATGAAATTCCATATAGTTAATTTATTTATTTATTAAATTAATTTAATATTTTTAACCCAATAAACAGTGATCCAAGTGGGAATATATTGGATAATTTTATGTTAATGGATGAAATTCAAAAATTATTTGTTATAAATGAATGTTTATTAGAAATTTCACATCCTTATGAAAATGTTTTTATGATGTTTTTCATTTTTATCGTTACTATGTTAAAAATATTTATTATATTTCTTATTTATATTGACCAAAAATTAAGGTTTCTTATTTACCAAATATGGAACCCCTGATTCAAAATATAGAATCCTATTTTTCATGAATAAATTTATATATGTTCCATAAATTAATACATTAGAAAAACCAAAGATGTACCAAAAATAGTTTTTAACCACAAAACTGAATGAAATTTACACAATTTGATTATTAATATCATTATATATTTAATTTAACATTTAAATAATATTAATGAATAATTTAAAACACATTATCCATGAAACAAAGAAAACTATTTTCAATATAAATCATTATATTTTAGATTTAATATAAAATCCACCATTTTGAAAATTTTAATAAATTCAACCAATAATAATTATGATACATTGAATTAAAAAATATTTACATTTTTTTCAAGTATAATATATAAAAATTAAGATATATAATTATAATATTCACTAAAAAAATCATTTTTGAATAAAAAGTTATTTTGAATAATAAAATGACTTTACTAAAAAATGAATTCTTGTTTCTAAAAAATTATTTATTAAATTTTTACTAAGTTCAACCATTATATATAAATTTATTTCATAATGTTGTTAAAACTATTAATAAATTTCTATTAAATTACAAGGTGATAACTTTCAAAAATTGAAATAATATTATAATAGTACAATGTTGTTTCTCTGAGCATTATGTTTCATAAAAAGAGTCATTTCAAAGAAATAATTTCAATTTCTAGAAAAATACATCTTAAAATAATATAGTGTTAAAAATAAGTGTTTTTTGATACATCCCCATGATTACATAGACTCAGATAGCCTCATGTATCCTTTACTATATCTCACTATTCATATCCTATGAAAGTGGGAGATTTTGACCTCCTTAATAATTATATATAAGTATTCCTTAACATTAACCATCTCTGCCTCAACATCTTTATAGGAGAATAAACCAAAATCCAACACCCCAAAGAAAATAATATGATATTGGATTCATAATTAATATATATCATTCAATGAATTATCCACTAATGACTCTAGAAGATTAGTGAATAAATAAATGAAATGGATATTAGACACTAAGATCGGTCACTCACCCACTTTATAAAAATTAAAATACATATCATTTTTTACCCTCATCGCCTTATAAAAATATTTTTTAATGAATAATTCCTTAAAAAATTACAATTAACTATCATTTCTAAGATTATTATAATATAAATAGTTTCACCACATTCAATGGGGACTATAAAGTACAACATTAAAGAACACGATATTAAGGGACATTGACTACTCAAAAGGGATAGGTCCCTATAATGAATCTATAGTAATTACTTAAATTTAATAGGATTTGATAGAATATAATTTAAAATAGGATTTATATAATAAAAAAAGAGTGAAATATATTGGTTGATTAACTAAAAGGATCACTAATAGAGATTCATAAATATATTCTCCTTGTGAATCGATTGAGTATCTATAGAATAAAATTCTAAAAGATTAAAAACAGAAATCCGATTTATAAATAATCATCAATGATACAAAAAAATGAAATATCTGGGACCAACAATTCAACAAAAAAATCATAAAATAAAAAATAAATTAAATTACAAAAATTTGAATGAATTTATATACTAAAAATTAGGATTTAACAAACACCTATAAAAAATTATTTTATTCAAAATGATCCGTGATTTTCATCAAGATAATACCCATTGTTATACATCAGTTATACCTTTCAAATTTAACCTTTTTAAATAAGAATTTAAAATAACAGAAGCCATCATGAAATTTTTTTGAATATAATATTAAAAAAATTCATAAAAATTACATTGAAGCCATATTATTGGAAAAAATATACCCCATATTTTTAATTAAATTTATTTTCTAAAAAACATATATAGATTTTTTAACCCAAAATATTTAATTTTTATATAATGTTATAATTCTTAAAAATAATTTCAACCTAAATAATATTGACATTTAATTAATACAAAGTCCATAAAGATTATAAGTGGTTATTCACAAATAATGACTTGGTCGCATTGTCTAACAAACCATGTGAAATCAAAATTCTTTCACATAGAGTTTTTTGATACCATACAAATGGAATCCTTAATTATTTTTAGACACATTTATCTTTTTATGTCCCATAGAATCAACCCCCATTTTAACTCTATACATGAATTTTTTTATATATCGTTGATATCATTAATGAAATATAAAACATTATATAATTAAATAAAGACATATTTGAAGGAAAAGAAGATATATCAAAACTCATTACTTTCAAGAAACAAGTAAAATAATATTTAATTACACCAAAGTTAATGCCATCATAATTCACGATATAATAATAAAAAATGATGAAAACTAAAAAATCAAGAAACACTGTTGTAAATACAATGAAAAACCAAATCTCCATAATAAATGTGTCATCCAAACAATTATTCTTACCTATACATTAATTAATGACATTCCTATCTTGAAAATCCATCACATAAAAAATATAAAATACGGATTTAATACTATTAGTCCATGAAGTATTTTGGGACCCCCCAAAATTGGGGATTGGAGTAGGCCTACAAGGTTACCGTAAGGGTGATCCTAAACATCGACTTATAGTGGGAGACATGAGTGAATAAAATATACATAATAGGGAATGGTTTATCACAATATATATTATTAAATATGTTGTGGAATTATTCTACAAATTCACGTGTGACCTATACATATATTGGGTGACCAATATAATTCAAAAAATTATTTTAATAAATTACTAGAATCTAAAGAGATAATTAATATAATGTATGAATCGTAAAATGGTTAAAATCCCCACTAAACAAGACTAATACACTTATAATGTAACAGGTTTGGAAAAAAGTATGATAAACCCATGAACCAAAATAAAACTAAAATATAAATTAGGTCTCCATTTCATCCTGATGACCCCATCCATTTTCATTCCCACCCTAGATCCCTAGTGGTAAAAATAAAACAGAGTTATGAATCTAACATTTTTTATATTTGTGAGCCTAATTCCCATTTTATAATTCAATAAACCACACCCAATTTATGATAATTAAATAAAAGGTCCAATTCATTATATTTTTAATTACAACTAAATTTTTAAAGATTCTATTTGAAAACTATTCATGGGTCATCAACACATTTGATTAATTTCATTAAAAACATGGATTAGATAATGTTCATGTAAAAAGGTCTATTTATAATACTAAATAACGAATAAAGGTTTCAGTAAAAAGGGAATATAACTTTGAATAAGGATAAGAACAAAATTTTCATAAATTATTTAAAATATGAAAATGGTGAATATAAATTAACAAAAATAATAATAAAATGGTAATAATAATAGAATAAGGAAATTAAATAAAAAATAATTAGTAATACAATGATGATTTTTCCATGATTGGTCCCCCCTGTTGATTCTCAATCATAGTTGGTACTTTACAATAGTGGATCAATTCTCAATGTCCAACTTGCCCCAATCAAGAATGTTTGTGGGGTCTTGAACATATCTCATCATTTGAGACACATAGAAGACATTGTGAACCCTTTTTATCTATGGGGTAGGGAGAGGCTGTATGAAACATCTATAACCCTATTATTAACCTCATATGGACCAATGAACCTCTAGGATATCTTCCCTCCTCGGACTATCTTCCAAAATCTTCATAATAGAGACATACTAAAGAGGATGTGGTCTCACTACATGAAATCTAAGAGCTGATGATAGTGATATATTTACAATCTTTTTCTCCTTTATTCCATCCACATATGCTAAGGGATGGCTTGGAGATTCTCCATCATCAACTTCACTATCTCTGGGCACATAAGAGATGTCTCCCTGATCTTTGTCCTGTAGAAGTTTGAACTTCAGGGTCCACCTTATAGGGCCTCAAAATGATCCATGCAGATGGTAGAGTGGTAGATGTTTTTTGGGAAAACTCTACAATGTGTAGGTGATCCTCCAAACTATTGCCAAAGTCTAAAACACAAGCCCTTAACATATCTTCCAACACCTGGATAATGCACATGGTCTTCCCATTGTTCTAAGGGTGAAAGTTTTTAATCGTAATAATTTTTTATTGAATACCACATACATGCCTCACTAAAATTGTGATGTTATTTTCATTTTAGGATCATAGAAAATTGTTGAGAGCCCACCATGAAGGAGAAAGATATCCCACTTTTATAACAACACCAAACTATCAACCATAATATTCTCCTAGATAGCAAGGAAGTGTTCCAAAATTTTAATTCGGATGACTATCACACAGATGGAATCGTGGATATTTACTATTCCTATATTACCTATCGAAATGTACATGTATATATATTAGAATTTCTAAGGGGGTATCTCAAGGGGATGCAACAAACCTTCCAAAAAAAATTTCTCATCATTAACCTTCTGACAAGTGAGGAACCGAGATAAAGACTCATATATTTTCCATCTCATTACAAACCACCTAAACAAAAACTGAAGGTCTTTTTACACCTTTTTAACATCAGGATGTAAGTCTTGGGGACAACTATGGAACTCTAGAATCACTTCCTACCATATCATGAATGGGACCACTGTCTGCCCCTAGAAAATAAAGACATGATTACCTCCCTTAGAATATTTATATTGTATGGTTCCTATGGATATTTGATCATGTAATAACAAATAGTCAATGTATAAAAGATGGGACTCACCCACATGCTCATGAATTAAGGATTCAACATTATTGATTGTAGAAATTTTGTACCGTCAAGCTCTATAAGGGTCTACTGCAAGGAGGCCAACTGCTCTAAAACCACCTAAACTGAGTGATCCTGGGACTTCCTATTAAGAATAACTTCTAATAGGTTCCCCTTTCAGGGATTATATAATATATCAAATTCATATTATGGTAGTACCTTAAACCACTAACAATGAATCCTTTTCAAGTCACTCTGTGTGATGATGTACCTGAGACTTGGATTGTCTGTGTAAACCAAAAAACACTATCCTAGAAGTTAAGACATCCACAAACATAGTGTAAAGACTACCTATTCTAGTTATGGGACATGAGTTTTGTATTTCTTACCATGGGGTCTAAACATCCCCAACCATTATGTGATAAATTCATGCAACAAAATAAACACACAGCCTATCCCAGCTCCCGTGGAATCACAAAACATAATGAACACCATTCCTTCCTATGGTAGTCTTCAAAATTTAGAAATCACTATCCTCCTCATCAACTAATAAAATCCCTATGGCACAACTCGGGCCAGGTAAATGGATCCCCCTTACCCATAAAAAGGGTAAAAGTCCCCATGATTCTAGAAAATTATATCACAACCCTCATGTAGTTCCTCGCCAATCCATGAAAGGACCACACATCTTTTTTTATATTAGGTGGATCTCAAGAAATTACTTCATGGGCCTTCATTGGATGCATGGTTAAACCATTATCATAATTCAAATTCATGATAAATTGATTCTCATAATACCATAACTAACACTTCAAGAGATCTCCATAAAGTGGGTGCTATTGATGTTTATCTCTAACCATCCTTAAGTGATCTACATGTTACTCCTCTAATGAATAGTATAAAAGTATTCCATTGTTGAATATGACCAAAAAATTGTTCATGTATGACTATAATGCCTTGTTCATAAAAGCTATAAAATAGAGGTGGTGTTAGTTACACTAAAGTGAATCACTATGAACACATAGTTTTAGTCATGACATCAAAATGAAAACATTGGAATATCAACCTCGTGAACCATCAACTAGTGATCGATGGACCTACAATCTATCATCAAGAACCACCTCTCACTTCTCAACTAGTCATATTGGTCCTCAATCCTCAACAAGGGGTACTTATTCTATAATATTTCTTGGTTTAGGATAGGATAATCTATACAAAATTGAAAGCTCCCATCTATTTTTTTCATGAATTACATTGGAGATTCCTAGAAAGGCACACAATGATTGATTTAACCGTACTATAGAAGGTACTCCAACTACAACTACAGCTCCAAAATATTTGTATGAGATATATGATATATCGTAGAAGATATCAGAGTTGTCCTCAGATGCAATTTAATAAAGAATTATAGATTCTTAGAGATCCTACTACACAAAGGGCTACACTAACTAACCAATGGGTGGTGGAAAACATCATACTTCTTGGATAAAACCCTTTACCATCCATGGTAGATCACTTTCTAGAAAATTAGAACCTAATACCATCTGTTTATAGGTATATGGATTGTCTATGGTAATAGTAAATCTAGGTTTGGATAATAGAAATCCAATCCATACCCAATATGATGTCACATGTTTCCATAATGGTGAAAAAAATAGTCCCACGTCAACCACATTCAATCAAGAGATTTCTCGAACTATAGGAAAGAAAAAAGATATAAAATAAATCAATCCCTATTGGATCTTCATGATGAGGCCATTTGGGATAATGCATGAAGTGGGTTCACTAGCTATCACATGATAATTATTGAAAAAATGAATGACAGGATCATATTTCTACTCATATTCATCCATGAGAATAAAATATAGAGGCCATACATATAATCATATCATGCATTGTGAGATCATAAAATCCAAAGACTGTATTTTTCCAAGACCTCAACTGCCAGATCTATAAGCCAAACAATGTCTACCTAGTGGTGGTAGTTTATGTATCCCATAATGTTTTCCACCGCCAATATCTCCTCTTTCTCCACCTTCAGCTCTGCCTCACAAGGGACCACCCTACCATTTATTAGGAAAAAATAGATATTGGGGGTGCCTCTAACTTGGTGTTCCTTCATGTATATACCATTTGTTCTCAGCACACATGCTCTGACATTCTCACACTATGTGATCTCTCCCATCATTAGTAAACAGCTGACCCACTATTTTCTTCCTTGTTGCTTTGTGGTTCCTCTAATTGTATTATTGAGTATGATATTAAGGATTTCTCATGCCCTGAGTTTCAGATGTCTTCCATCATCTAGATAAAATATATCACTCATCTCTAGAGTTACCAACTTCAAATATATTTATCTATCCTCTCTCTGATAGAAATTTCTCTTTCACAACGGCTAGTCCCAACACCTTTTCATAGGTGTGAATACACAAGGACACCAATTATAGATCTGGTCTCTCTATAGAGTCCATGTTCATTCTTATATGATAAAATGTTTCCATCCACGATTATGTCAAGAGAGAACCACATAAGGTTTGTAAACCTCATTGCATATGTATCCACCGTAATCCCTTCTTATTGAAGCACTAGATATGCCATGATACCAACTGAGTGAAAGTATGAGGGTGTAGTACTCCTCATTGAATATCTTCTAGAATTCACTCAACAATAGTTTCAACTCATCATGAATTTGGTGAAAAAGGCTCTAAAAATTCTAAACTTCTCGGTGGAAAAGGCTAGCAGGTAGTGCAATAACCCAATATATTGTTTTTAGATGAACATGAAGACACATACCACCAACTTTATACAGTCCACTAATTCATGAAGATATAGCTCTTCACTGAACCTCAGCATATTATGGTGATGAAGCTAATGTAGTGAAATAATCCTATGTACATAATAAACGGGCTTGGATGGAATGATATGCAACTCGATATGTGGTGGTACTGCTACCTATCCAACTAGAGGAATGGGCTCATGGGATGGACCCCAAACTAAGGCCTTATTGCTCATCATGTTTCTGTTATGATCCAGAACTAGTTTCCTAGTAGATTGTTAACATTATGTAATGTCGAGATTTATAATCATGTACCATAGTTAAATGAGCATATATATATATATATATATATATATATCAAAAAGGGGATCTAACTATAGAAGTAAAGTAAATATTAAATCCTATATAATTAACATTCTGTTGATATGAACAAAATATTTCTTGGAATGATGAGTCAATAAGTAAGTTTTTAGGTTCTATATAAACGATTATATTAAATTCTCACACCATCACTAGATTACCTAGCATGAGATCCTCATTGAGGGAACTTTTACAATATTTCCATAAAACTAAAAAAATCCTCTTAAGGGGACCTGTTGGAACAATGTCCCAAATAATGAACTTTCCATGGTAACAATCTATCACAACCTTGCCCAAGATGAGGCTTGAGGCATTAATACCCCAATACCACCTCCATAGGCTAATTGGTGGAGATCACCATCGATGTTTTATATAACCTCGAGGAGGCCTTTTCCTACGTACCTATATGAACACCCATAGCCCTATGGATGAAAAAGTGCATAGGGGAAAAGATTAAAAGATGAAAAATATCTATAAAGTAAACCATGCATGCATGACCATGAATGTTTATAAGATTATGAAAGTGAAACTAAAAATTAATGGGGAAAAATACACACCCAACTAGAAATATGTCACAACCTGAAAAAACTGGAAAATTAAGCTATTGAGAAAGACATGCATAAGATCTTCATACTGTTAACATCGTATGAAATCCCATGCACCTAGTATCCCTAACTTATCTGAACTCACCACCAACTTACCTATTGTCTTTATGAGACACGATACATTTTGGTACTTCTCATCCAAGGTTGAGTATATACATACTCCTTATGCTAGATCAAAATTTGATTGTGGATAGATAAGATATGCAATGGGAATGGAAAGATTGTTAATGCAATGTATAGTCATGGAGAACATGTGAACCCAAATGAATAGTAAAAGTAACCTTTTCTAAATACTATGGGACAAACACTTTGAATATATGAATTATATGTTCAGTATTCTCCACCTATAGCAGCTGAGTAGACTCATCCAACTATGTGAAGATAAACATGTAATGATTGTGGAACACCCCATGCGTCGTCACATCTCATGGTGGAAGAGTAAACAAATCCATTGTTTGGAGATATGAAGATATATATTAATGTACTCAGTCCAATGAAACCCAAAAGAGAGAGTAATGGGATCACCAACTAGAAGATCATGCCAAGAATAAGATTATCCAGTGTTTATAAAAGTTCATATTCGATGTCCAGTATCTCACACTTCTTATAAGAAGTAACCTTCCATGTAAAACCTCTCCTTGTCAATATGTCGCATAGTCGAGGATCAAAAACATGAAGTAGTGGACTCTATCCATAGTACATCAAATGGGTCCCACTCTGATAGTAACCTTAGTGAACCCAATCCCATGAAATTGGGGGTGTTCAACTCTAGTTTTCATGCGGTCATTAACCCTATTTGATAGGGAATTCCACCAAGATGATAGAATAACCATGAACAAGTTGGGGGGGAGGGGGTTCACTCTATAGCTTTAGGAACCACACTCTGGTACAATATTCGAGGTTCTAAAATTTTCATCGATGACACGAACCCTATCTAGTATGTATTTTCACTCAGATGTCGAGGATCTTTACCCAAGAACATCATGGGGTATCTAATGTGGTCATTGAAGACCATGTACTACCCAGTAGGGGGTTCAATTATGAATTGTATGACACATTTACTAGTACAATAGGGGGTTATATAATAACCTGACCTGGATTACCATAAAACTGGTAGCCAAACTGGTGGGTCACATGACCTCATACACATCTAGACATATAAATTAGAGGTGGCCGACTAGCAACAAAGATCTTGGGAGGTGATTTTTGAGAGAATATACCCTCATATAAAATATACACAATGGTAATAAAATATAAATAAAAGACCATAATGGAAATAGTAAGAAAATGAAATAAATTGGAAGATGTATTCTCATATAACTGTTGAATTCCTAACATGGTGATGATACATAATGAATGGAATTAAACAATAAACACTGATTTTTAGTATATTAGAAATAATGAAAATAACTAAGATATCCTAAGGAAAATCTATTCGAGCATCATGAGCTCCAGTTCACTCCTTTTACCATAACTCCATGTACGAGGTTACATCAACAATCATGGTCCATGGTCCACTGTCTTGTGAACAAGAAAGGTCTACTTGGGTACCCCAATGTTATGGTAGCTTGAGAAGGGTGTGAGATATAAAAATCCGTAGGCTGGAACCACTAGTATCTAGTGTTATCCAGAAAGTGTCATATAAATTTATAAGTGTGCATGTATAAAGTTTAAAAATGAAAACTAACCATGTAAACAACATTCTATATAGGTTTATAGGGGACACCATACAACAATACCTGCTTCAGCTCATAGCTAGAAAGTCTGTCTAAACATGCCACAATATATGTATATAATTAATAATATATATATATATATATTATAACTATGTATATATTTATTTAGGTTGGTTTCGACTATGATGTAACTCAAATGCATCCAATACCTGGGAAAATCTCTAACGGTCGATCCCCCAACCCATCTCCAAGAGATCTCATAGTCTCTTCGGATTCACACATTGGTAGTACTGGGGAGTAACTCACAGACATCCATCACTAAGGGATGCACACATGGTCTAACCACTGGGCCAACACCAAGAGCTCTCACATTCTCTTGGAAATACACAAGGGATCTCTCATGGTCTTCTCTACCTTAAGGCTCCTAAGGTACTTGGGTCCAAAGCTAAAATCTCACATAGTCTTCCCTCTCAAGGGATCTAACACTCCCTTGGCTTCGCAACCTATATATTACATAATAATTCACAACATATAATGCATGAGACACTAACCTATCATGTATCTCATTTGACCATTTCATTTTTAATCATTATCATGGTTAACATATAATTAATAAGTTAGTACCAAGTATGAAATTCACATAGACATACCATAATCATAATTTATACAGAATGCAATACCAAAAAAAACCAACACATAAGGAATAAAATCCTATATGTTTCGTATTAGAACATTTTATTCCATTTAATCCATTAAAAAAAATACATTTCATTAGGTGATCGATTCTCTCTGAGGTCAACAAACTCAATTATCCTAAATTGGAAAATTGATCTAAGGTATAACTGATAAAGGAAAGGGGGTCTTGTTAATTTCCCTCAAGGAATAATACTACCTTTAATAAACCACCCTACCCTTTACATTTAGTTTATCAATACCCATTTAAGTTATTTAAACGAGGAAACTATGTTTTGAGGATGAAGTGTAAAGAATATGGGTCATGAAAACATAGAAAATGCGCACTTGGGAAATTTAAAAATGGGTCCAAGAACCTCAACACATAATTTATCAACATTAAATCAAGAATAAATAAATTATAAAAACAATATGGATGGAAAGAATAAATTTCTATCACTATATTTTTATCTTGAAGAGTCAGCAGCTCTATTAGAGGGGTTTTATTAAATAATCATGACATTATTATCACAAAATCAACATGTCATTTAACATTTCATTAGCATTGACAAAAGGATGCATTTAATCTAAAAATAAAAATTACTTAAATTCTGGTGGAAATGCAATAATTAATACATTAATGAATTACATAAAATAAAAGGGCATTGAAAAGGACCCTACCTTAGGGTGGAACCTAGAAATCCACATCCAATCTTGGAGCATTCTAAATAAAAGATACTTCTTCCCCACTAATCATATGAATCTCCACACATATCTGATGACACCTATCCCTTATGAAAATATTTTCCTGGCCCATGAACATGTTTAAGGGGATCCGTACATTTTTGCTTATATACATACAACCATATCCACTCAAAAATTTATGCATTAATATATATATATATATATATACATGGTTATACATAGTCCCATACGTGTAAAATCATTTCCATTGATTATTATACACATAAATCTGGAACCCACATATATATATTTACTTACCTATGAACACGAAGGTGACTCGACATTGAGTTGGTGACTCGAAACCAAAATGCAGAGACCAACACACTATACAAAATATGCAAGGAACCTTAAAAGAAAAAATGAACATTATTTAGATGTTTTGAAACCAATAAAAATCGAAAGAAGTCACCTTGGATATCAGAGACCAACTAAAATGAGTGGATCCAAATCACCATCAATGGTTATTGTCAGAACATGCATCAAAGTGTCCCAAGAGTCCTTCCGTACCAACCTATAACAAAAGAGAACTAAAAAACTGGGTTTCCCAAAGACCTAGGGCTCAGACAATTCTTACTGAGCAATTATTTTGCTGAAAAATATCTGAAAACAATGAGGATAATGGAGCGATACACATTCCATGGGGATTTGATGAAGAAACAGAATAAATATATTGAGATTCGAAGGGAGGAGAGGAGGTCGTATGGAGGAGGTCATACGATTAAGGGGGAACCCCATTGGGGTGCTAGGGCATTGCGAATGAGGGGGTGAGGTAGATTAGATTTAGGTTTTTTTATATTTTAATTTACTTTAAAATAATAAAAAAATTATAAAACATGATGTCGTACACGGTTTGGAAAACCATGCGCTAACTATTCATCCACCACTAGACATCAGGAGCACCTCACATGAGCTTTATGTATGGTCTGTAAAACTGTGTGCTCACAATGAATCCACCACTGGACATCTAGAGAACCCTGCATGGGATAGGTGCATGGTTTGGGAAACTGTACATAGCCCATCAGAAACTTCCTTACCCCCTTAAATTAGGTTCTCACCATTACATGCAGTCAGCCGCATTGTTTAGAAGACCATGTGCCAAACGTGAACCATCTAATATTATTAAAAACGTTAGGTTTATTCAGGACCATCACTCCCGATACATCTTGAGCCACCCATAGAGACATAAATGGGATTAAACCATGACCAAAAATATCACATTCATGTGACCCAACTCTTATAATTACACTCTAAGGAATGCTTATAAAAACTCCCCATTCCATAACATAAAAAGATAAAAAACATTAGCTTTTTTATCATAGTTCAAAATGGTGATCATTAAAACCTTACCACCTTATAACTTCTCATCCTCGAGAATCTTTAGAGAATTATACACACCTCACCCGACCAACTAAGGTTGTGAAGCGACATTCAAATGTTCATGTTACATTTCCACATATCCCACACACCTTAATGTATTTCATAAGAAAGAGGTACTTAGGACCTTTAAAACCCCAAGTCAACACTACATTTCCAACCAAAACACTGAGAAAACTCTTAATCAGTCCCATTTACCCCAAGACACGAGCACATCATCATCTCTTCAGGCGTCCAACAACGATACTTCCCAATGTTCCCTTTAATGTTATTCTACAAAAATTAATAACATGACTCAACCAGCATTGGAATTTCTTTATGAGAAAACCAAAAATAATTTTAACAACACTTATAGAATGATTTGAAACGAAACAAACAATTGATTCTCCATCGATCTCAAATCCCAAAACAAACTGACATTTCATGAAAAGAAACTACTGACACCAACCACACTTATCTTTTCATGACGAAATACCTTAAAACGGTTCTTCACCAACCATAAATATAAAACAAGAATGGAAATATTTGATCCTTTTGTCCAACCATTCATGATTATGTCAGTCTTAGAAAACTGGTGTTTTATAAGATGAACTATGATTCCTTCTCCCATGGCACCTCATATTCAAGGAGAATATATGCACTGAAATATATAATCAACCCTTAGTGATGATTCTAAGATCATTCCACAAATAAAACAACACATACCACATGCACCCCTTAAGAGATCATTACAAACAATCCAAACAGTTTTAAAGCGTTAGTGTGGTGTAAGAACAATGCTATATTAGTACATAT
Source organism: Viscum album (assembly GCA_963277665.1). Classification (NCBI taxonomy): domain Eukaryota; kingdom Viridiplantae; phylum Streptophyta; class Magnoliopsida; order Santalales; family Viscaceae; genus Viscum; species Viscum album. The sequence goes on along the minus strand of OY728161.1, from coordinate 1,551,468,060 downwards.
AGGATGAAGACAAGATTTGGGACATGATCGTAGCTTAGCAGACTACACTAAGTGGATTGAAATATATTATAGATAATCATAACTAGATACTGGAAGGAAAAAAGGTTGAACCACTACTCTTCGACTTCAAAGAAGAAAATTGGCTTCTCTGCTGGTGTGGGATAAACTGAACACATGCCTTTATCACCATAAGTCATTCGTTGTCTATTCAAAAATTACCACTGAAACTAATCCCAAACCAACTATGACTCTCTGGGGGTTCATACACTGCAAAAAATAATAATTTCGTGATTCCAAGAAATAATATACACATATTTAAAACTATCAAACCTCAATGTCATTCAAGCATAAACTTACCATTATTCAATGGTCCTCTTTGGCATTCCTTCTACATGGAAGTAAACATAACTACAAGAACTTACACAACACTCCCCACCCTATGAGTGTCATATTCATCAAAGTAATGAAGGTAAGCTACCATATCAAAAGAGTTCTAGTACAAAAACTCTATAAACGAACATGTGGCGCGCCTTAGAGACATGACCAAGACATCAAAAAATTTAATGAAAACAAAACCAATGATAACAGAGTGTCAAAACAATCATGTATTTAGAAACTCGACACAAGAATTGGGATGAGATGATTCTAAAATGCTCAGGTGACTCTACTTCGAGACAACCTGAGATCATACTCAATGGAAAAAAACAAAATGATTTAACCAAACACATTCAGTTTGTTATTTTGTATAACACATGATGGCAGTTCATATATCAACGTATACTACCCGAGGAAATAAGAAGCGGTAAAAATACCAAAGAAACAACCGACCATTCCTGAAGCATGTATAACTAGCTGAAAATGAAAACTACCCATTTCGCAAGCCTGTAACAAGGTCATGAAAGCATGACAACCCATCCTAACACGGGTTTCCTTAGAATTCAAAATACATAAAAGGGACGAAGACACCCGAATGACACAAATGACTGAAAAATAAGTTGAGAAAGACATTTCCATTAAATGGGTACTATCTACAATAGGATAGTCCCTCATGTAAAACAAATTTAGAGCCTAACACCTGGTCACGTTAATCAAAAGTCACATGCTCAAAATCTTAAAAACCTATGGATAATGCTAACGTTTCTATTCTAGGGAACCTTAAGAGAAATCATCCACCCTTACTAGAGGGTCTAAATAAAGAACACCGCTATAGGTTCTGTTTTCTAAACCATTTTTTATATTTAATAACATTTAATTTAAAATAACTAAAATATTTAATTTATGAATCATGTACCATGTTTCAAAACAAGACACAAAATACTTGATTATGCTGACGCCCTAAGGTAAAAATGTTCATGTTTCATTAAAATTATGCTTTAAACAATTAATAGCATTTCATATCCAATATTGATAGGAAATTTATCATGAAAATTATTTTTAACAATTATGGCATCTTAAAGGGTCCAATTAAGCCACAATACCTCAGATCAAAATTGAACATCTTAAACATAAATATAAATTTGTGAAAGAATCATGTCATTAAATTTAACATGGGATGCCATTTCCCAATTCATAAAGCACCCATATAGTTCATGGATTGAGAATTTACTCTTATTAATTGAAACCAAACTCTTTATTAGATTATTGTAGGCTCCAGAACATAATAGAACAACCTAATGGGTGGCCATACACCAACAAATAAAGTGCTCATACATATTTTAGTTTGTCATTTGGATCTAATTTATTTAAAACCAACCCCTTTCAAATTTAATCATTTTGAATATTTTTCCATTTTATCGATGGCTCGATTTTACGAGTTGACTTTTACCAATTTTTATGTGCCCATAGACCTTAAAATTAAAAACTATATCTCGTTATAACCACAACAAGTTTACATATATCAAATAGTACAAGCATGTTATCACAAAAAAAATAGAGAAACATGAAATATTATTACAAAATCATTTCACTCTATCTGGAAAGCATGATTTAGAATTACATATGAAGCTACAAACTAGACATGTTACTTTGATACATAATATTGAATATAACAACATGCTACTAAAAGCAAAGGCATGGAATAATATCTATGAGGCATACGAACAAAACAAGAGCATGACATGTCACACCAATAAAGTCTACATGATTCCTAAAAATTCAACTACATGGTGTTTCACTATGCATGGAATGTTAATTCCTATGTTCCTAATAATGACACATGCTATAAAGATCCCTTGTCGTATCAGATCAATGGTAAATTTTCAAAATGTTAAAAAATCAAAAGAAGCAGAAATATGTCAACCACTATATGTGAAATCATATCAACTGTAATAGAAAACAACATGAAAATCAATACCATCCTTGTCCACATGGTCATTTCCCATATGTGGAGTGATCAGTACCTAGAACGGCTGTTAACTAAGTGCTGACACATTCCCAATATCCTATCTACCAACCAAAAATAGTAAGAAAAAGGTAATTGTACATATTTTAATACTACTTTTTAACATACCATCCCAGATTACCATCGAACTGGTAGCTTAACTGATTGGTCACATGACCTCAAGGGTTTTCCTCATTTTCCAAGGGCTACTGAATAGGAGCGACAATCTCGAGAGGTCATAGTGGGAAGACAAAACCCGTATATCATAGATACGAGATGGTATTAGAATATAAATAGTATACAATAATATAAATAGTAAGCTAATGTATAATAGAGGAAGGTATATTATCACATAACTGCTGAATTTTTGACATGGTAATGATACATGATGAATAGTACTAAACAATAAGACTTTCATTTTAGTATAATAAAAATAAAGAAAATATCTAAACTTTACTAACAAAAATATCGATGAGCATCCTGATCTCCATATCGTTCCTTTTCTCCTAACTCCATCTAAGAACATACGATAATAAGAATGGTCCAAAGTCTATTGTCCTGCAAATAAAAATTGTCTACTCAGGTACCCTTGTGCAATGGAAGCCGAAGTAAGGTGTGAGAAATAAATCGCAATAGCATGGCACCAATGGTGCCTATCCCTATCCATACAGTGTAATAAAAATTTAATAGTGTGCTTGTATAAAGTATCGAAAAATAAAACCGATCATGTAAACAACCTCCCATCAAGGTTCTTATGGGACACCTGACAGTAATTCCTGCTTTGACACATATCCAGAAAGTCAATATGAACATCCCACTATATATGTATATATATAATATGATATATATAGTATAACTATGTATATATTTATATAGATTAGGATTTTATGGGATGAAACTCACAGGCATCCAATACCATGGAAAAACTCTCATGGTGTAATCCCCAACCAAACTCGAAGAGCTCTCATGATCTCTTGGGATTCAAGGGTTGGAAGGACTGGAACGTAACTCACAAACATCCATCACTAGGGGAAGCACACACAGTTTTACCCCTAACCCAACTCAAAGAGCTCTCACATTCTCTTGTAAATATATGACGCTGATCTCATGGTCTTCCCTACCTCAAGGCTCTCACGGTCCTTGGGTCCATAACTAGAAGCTCCCATAGTGTTTATTCCCAAGGGATCTCACGATCCCTTTGATTCCCAGCCTATATAAGTTGTAATAAATCAAAACATATAATCCATGAGACACTAAGCTCTCATTAATCTCATTTGACCATTTCCTTTTTAATCATTATCATGATTAAAATATAATGCATAAGGAAATCAGTCTTATGAAATTCACATAGACATACTATAATCAGAATTTATACACAAGGAAATACCATTAAAACTAACACAAAAGGTATAACCTCTTATATGTATGTAATTCACACATATTATTCCATTTAATCCTTTCCAAATAAATTATTTCATTAGGTGAGCCATCCCTTATATTGTCAAGCTACTCAATTTTCCTAAAATGAAAAATTTATCTATGGTATAATTGAAAAAGGAAAGGGGGTATTGTTCATTTCCCTTAATGAATACTACTCCCTTTCATAATCCACTAACCCTTTCCATTTAGTTTAACAAAATCCACTTAACTCTTTTAAATTTGGAAACAGTATTTCAAATACCAGGTGTAAAGGAGATGGGTTATGACGAAAAATAATATTACCACATGAGAAATTTGAAAAAAAGTGTCCAAGAACCTCAATATATCATTTATCAACTATACCTCAAGAATAATGAAATCATAAAATAAATATATAAGGAAATCATAAATATCAATCACTATATTTTTAGCTTGAAGAAAAAACACCTCCATTGGAGGGATTTTATTACAGAATCATGACATTCTTATCACACAATCAACATATCCTTTAACATTTAATTAGATTTTTCAAATGATGGATTTAATAGAATATTTGATTATAAATTAAATGATTCGGGAAGTGCAATAAATAATTAATAAATTTGTTATATATTATAAAAGGGATGAGAAAAGGACCCTACCTTAAGGTGGAAGTTAACTGCCCACTTCGAATCTTGGAGCATTCAAACTAAAATCTGATGCTCCCCTACTAAGAATATTCATATTCACATACATTCAAGTAAACCTAGCCCCTATACACATATTCTCATGGCCCATGAACATGTGAATGGGTATCCTTATATATATTCCTATATGCATACACCTTTCTACACTAACATAAGTTTTCACTTATATATATATATAGACATGGGAACACCTATCCTGATAAAATTATAATCATTTCAATGGATGATTATACACATAACAGGGGAATCCATATATATATTTACTTACCTATGCCCATGCTAGTGAGTCGCCTTTGACTTGGAGAATCGAAACAAACAATCAGGGACCAACACACAACACATATCATACTAGGAACCTTAAAACAAATAACAAACCAAATTTAGCAGGTGGGAAACCAAGAAACAGGATAAAATACTCACCTAGGATATTGGAGACCAACATAAATGAGCTCAAATACCTCACCTTCAGCAGTGGTTTTCATAGCATGCATTAAAGTGTTCCAATGGACCTCCCTCACCAAACTAGAATAAGAGAGAACTAAAAAAATCAGGTTACCCAGAGACACAAGGTTTCGCCAATTCCCACCAGTAGATGATTAGGCCGAAAAAATGGCCAAACATGGAGGATAAGAGAGAGAAAGATATATATACAATTGTTATTTGATGAAGAAATGGAAATTATCTGTTGATAATCAATGGAAGGAGAGGAGGTCATAGGAAGGTAGTTGTTCAATGAAGGGGAAACCCCTTTGGGGTGATGGTGAATTTTGAGTATGATGGGTAAGGGAGATAGATTTTTTTTTAATTTAATTTAATTGAAAATAATTAAAATTTTATAAAATCGGGTGTCATGAATAGGTGGAAAATTGTGTTCTAACCATGCATCCACCACTTAAAATCTAGAGCACCCCACATGGGAAAGGTGCACGGTTTGGGAAACCATTCAAAACCAATGTGAAATGTCTATTCTATTATAAAATTAAGCCACAATGTTACCTACAATGGGCCACACGATTTAGAATACTGTGAGCCAACTATGTTCCCTCTACTGTACTATAATACCTGATGTTATTTCATTTATGGTGCTCCTAAAACATCTCATTCCACCCGATTATACTTATTGGGACTTTACCCAAGTCCAAAAATATCACATTGATGTGACCCAACTCTAGGAATTCCACTTCTAGGATTTCTTATGAAAAATACCCATTCAAAAACTGAAAATGTTCAAAATCATTCTTTTTGTAGCTAGGTTCAAAACATGGATAATTATTGGATCAACTTTGATCCTCGAGAACCTTATTTCTACACCGTATAGGGATTCCACACAAATTTAGAGGACAAGTGCCTTGTTACACGATGGTGGTTCCACCCTATTCAACAAAGACCCACACCCTACCCAGTAGTGGGGTTCCACTCTCAAGTGAGTTGAAGAGGTACCATGAGCATACTGAAGGGTGTATCCTCTATATAGGTCAAGTACTCTACTACCCACCTCTACTATAAGGGACAACATAGTAGTATGTGGTGATTCTTCATGATCACAATCATTTTTGAGTGATGCTGAAATAATAGATCTTCCTGGTACATTTCACATCATATCATGAAGGACACTACTGAGATAACCATAACTTTCAACGTGGAAAAACACTCATGATAGGCCACTCATCTCTAAAATATAAGTTCAAACAAAGGAGATACATAACCTTAATGGTTTCACAAAAGAGGTCAAGGGGAGCATAGTGTTTGAGGGGACCCACACTATGTGTGGTCCCACTCAATCACTGGGCCGTGACCCTAGCCAGCACATTGATCGCATCCCATGTACTAGAACCTGAAATGTTGGTGGACTACATGGTGTGTCCAAGATAACTAGGACCAAGCTATATAATTCTTGTTGTTTCTATTTACACACCTCAGGTAATTCTACTCAATACATGGCTTATTGCCTCAAACAGGGTGCCACTCATGTGACCTGGAAAAGACTGTGTACATGGGTACACCACCATATAGGTGGACATGTACGTCCACAAGGGTTACAACCCATGTGATCCTCCCCATGGGTGTTTATCGGGGGAATGGGTACACAATGGGTAGAAGTTCTACACACTTTGTTATCTTTACCTTTTCCCAAAACACTAGAAATCACCGCTAAGGGGATAATTACCATGTATTCATCCTTATAAAGAATGTTAGTAGGGGATTTTAATGTTTTCTTATATCCTATATTTATTCTTGAATTTGTTCTTATGACTTTAGATCTATCACTTTCTATATTTGAAAATTCCAAATTTTTCCATGGATCATGTTTTTAGCCATTGTTTACCAAAAATCAGATGTTATGTTTCTTCAAGAGGTGTTCACACGAACCACATGTTTCTATGGATTTCACTCTTGATGCCTTGATCTAAAATAAGAAAAATGATCATCGAACTCTCACAATGATCCCAAATCTAACATCATTTCTTTGATCCATGATTTTCACATCAATCCTTCATGATCTTGAGGGTTTGATCGAGATCAGTATCACCCGGTAATTTCGAACAGGGACCATGTGATCCTACTGAGGATGAATGTGATGAATATTTGGGATCAAATAACCATAAAATGTTTTTAAATAATTTTCTTCCAAGAATTTTTTTCCAATAATATGGAATGGTGGTACGTATTTTGAAAAAAAAAATATTATAAAAAAATATTTCAATATAGAGGAGTGTGAAATTGGCCACAATTGGCACTGACCCAAAACCATTGGTGGGTTTTCCCAATAAACTAAATCAAATATATAAAATAACCAATTAATTATCATTACATATAGAATGGTTTGTTAGTTTTTGAATAACATGATTGCTAATTATTGTAAGACAGAGTTCTGTTTGTTGCATACACCTATGCTCTGATCTGGCATTTCATTGTCATCCGATATGACATGCAAACAAGAGGGGTAATGAGAGAACCATTTTTTATTCTAGGAGTATGAGGATTACTAGAGGATTTTATCAATGATTTTATATTTATAGAATTTTTTATGGTCAAATGATTTTAACTAATTAATTTCATAAATTAATTAAACCTACTGAATATACCTCCAACTGGAAATAGAATTCAACCCCCACAATAATGAAATTTTTGTCACTCAAAAGATAAACACCATGTCATGGAATAAAATGCAGTATCTGATTTATAATTCAATACTTCATGTAATATATATCCCTTTAAATTTAAAAGTTATGAATACACAATATAAAATATATTTAATATTTTTATAAAATTAATTCTGGTAAAACCGGGTCTCAGTATCGCACACTGTCTCAGCACCTAGATATGAATATATATTTTGAAATATTTAAAAGTATTACAAGGAAAAATTCTAGTTTGGAAAATATATAACATGGTTTTAGAATTTCAAGGTACCATAATAAATGTTAATGTATTGGAAAAGGCCACGTAATCATTAGTTATGGATAACATCCTATAAAAAAAGTACAGGGATGATAATGTCCTCTATTGAATTAGGGGGTGAAAATAAGATATATCAATAAAAATCATAATCGATAATAAGATGAGAACAGGTGTATGAGAAAAAAATTTTGGTTGATGGTCATAACATTATCATAACACATCTAGTTAAAATTTGATAATAAAACACAAATATTGCATAATAAATTTGGAATAAAATAATAAACGAGTCTCCAAAGTGTGGTAGAAACAACCAATAAACATAAGACATATGAAAAAAACAGAGACACATTGAACAACATAAAATTATGGAAAAATAGTTTAAAATAAAAAAACAGAAATACTAACATATTTTAATACTAGCCACCAATAATTTCACTACATAATGATCTAGGATAACCACATTCCCATAACATAATATAATGTTTCAAACCACCCATATTATATAACATTTAACAGTGGGGAAACAAAAAATATTTCATCTTGATATTATTAGATATTAAATGTTACCTAATATGTTAGAGGTCTATCACATACCCCCTAATATCATAATGTTAATACATATAAATGTTTTCTATAAGAACATGAAACCAATCAAAATCCCATTTTAGATTAAGTATTTGATTATAAAGAAAAGTTTTTCATGAAACCATCATTATAAAATTATCATAATATATCTAGATAAAGTATTTGGATTTTATTATTTGTGTTTTCCATTAGTAAATCAAAATAAAATTTATAGCATATTGGCATAGATGAAAAAAGCTTTATAAAATTTCTATAAAGTCACTTAAAAATTCAACCATTAAATTTTGAAAAGTAATATTTAGAAGTAATGTTTTCCACAAAAAAAATAGGGAATAAGAATTAGTTTTTATAAACCATCAATACATCTGTTGAATATTTTTTCTGAAAAAAATATTGAAAAGATAAAATTGATTTAAAATGAAAGAGTTCAAAATTATTACATTTTTCAAATATATTTATTGAAAATAAAGGTGGCCTATAAGGAAAATGTGAAAAATAATTCCTCTAAAACATCTTAATTAAATTCAAGGATAATATAAAATTATGTTATAAAATAATTATTGTTCATAAAAATAAAAGTGATAAAACATATAAAGAATATGGTCATTGAAAATAATGAATTCTATATAAAATTAAGATATTAGTTTGGTTCCACTTGATTTAAATGTTTTTTAATATGTAAAAAAAATTGTCCTGAAATTATAAGATGATATATAAAGCTAATATATATCAATTTGGGTATAAAATAGATGTTACCTGGAGATAAATCACATAAAATTTTCATTTTTATAAATTTCTATATAAAAAACATGAATTCAATTACATATTGAAAAATAAACCATTTAATTTAGTGTGGATATTATCATATGTTTATACCACCATAAATAAAAACTTTATACAAAATATTATTATAAATTATAAAATTACTCATAGTTACATTTATTTTTGATACTCATTTATAACTCCTTATTAATAATATATTAACTATTTATTATTAAAATTATTATTTTTGTGTCAACATTTATATTTTTCATGAATGCTTCAATGTGGTTGTTTCGATTCATACCCCTTGTTAATGGACTCAATAGATATAAAATTTTAATTCTGTTGTATGTTTTCAAGTGTTCTAGGATCATTTCAGTAAAAATAATATAATGGATTTTAATGAATGAAAAAAAATTATGTGGAAATTTAAAATCATTTAAAGGTATGGATTTTATTAATGAATTTACACATTTATATTAACATTAGATAATTCTGAATAAATAATTAATAAATAATTTAAAAAAATATTATAGTAATCTATTGTTTATTTTTCATTTATGATTCATACATATTTGTATAATTCATGTTGGTGGTTGTATTTTCTAATACATGAAAATGATATAGTGATACAATAAATATCAATATCATATTATATAGTAATAATTAAAATTTTAGAGAATAATAATGTATTTTAAATAATGTTAATAATTTTAAAAAATAATATATATTAAGAGGTGGAGAATGAATATTTTTTTGAATGTTGAAGGATAATATTTTAATACTTGAGACCTTACTATAGAACATAAACACTATATCATGGTTTATCATACTCTAAAGATAATTTATTAAAGAATTAAACTTAGAGTTAAACTTTGTAATTATAATTTTACTAATATATCATCATTTTTCAACACATTATATCTAAATTATCTGAGTTTGAATTTTGGTGCAATACATAAAAAAGTTTAGTTTTTAGTCTAGAAATATGGTTTTACAAACAATATATAATATATATGACTTTATAAATATAATGTAATTAAATATTAGACTAAAAAACCATTTTATGTATTCTAATATCAATTAAGAAAATAAAAATATACATTTTTTAATTCTCTTTCAAAATATAGAACATTTTTCAATTGTATTTATAACTGATTAAAATTTTCCTTTAATAAAAAACATCCAATATTCCCTTGATCCTAATATTTTCAAGGGAGTTTCTGTTTTCAATTTCATTTAAAGACTCAAATAAATTATTTTATTTAGAATAAATAATTTTTTTATTCGAAAATAGCATTGAAAATAATTTTAAATTATATATTTTAAATTATTAAAAAATGATATACCTCTGAAATGTGTTTTTACACAGTTAACTATATTTATTTTTAAATTATGATTTAGAATAACTAAAAATTATATTGGGTAAAATGATTTTAAATTATATATTATAAAAAATTAAATAGATAAAATATTAAATCATAATCCATTATCAATAAAATTAATTATTAAAGGTAGAAATTAATTTCCAATGTAAATGTAAATTGGGGTAAACAATAAAAGTAATAAATTACATAAAACAATCAATGTTTTTTGACAAATGAGTGGTACTGTTGGGATAATGAACACACTAATTTTAATCCTAGACCTTTTGATTTAGGTTTTTACATGAATGGAGACCTTAAATAATTTTAAATGATAGGGGTACTCTGAAAACATCCTTATACTTCACATATAAAAGGGAATCATATTCAAAACATGAAGACTAGATTATCATTTTAATACCCAATAAAAAATTTTAAATTATTCTCATAATAGAATAAAATATCACTTATAATTTCATCCAATCACCATTAATAACCATAATGTCTACTTTTTAAATGATACTTACAAGGAAAATTCAAGTCCCTTGTGTAAGAATTAGAAAACACATAGATATTCTCCTTCAACATATCCTTTGAAATTTATTCTCTCCATAAAAATATAATTATATTAATATCAATTATATTCTTTAATGGAAATATATTTTTTGAATTATCATTTTTTATTTTTATACCACGTCCAATATGAAAAACAAAATTGTGCTTTGTGCTTTGTGAGGACTACCACTGCCATGACACAACATGTTTCAATTTCCATCACTGCCATAAATGGATGTATATTAGGATTTCAATAAATGATAAATATGATATTTATTATATCGTTAAGGTTCTGGTATGATATACTAGAGATATTATAAATGATATCACCAATAAATAATCATTATTTATTTTATAATTTAAAATAAGTGTATTGAAAGTATAACCTTTTATTCAAATTGTGAAATATTTTAATAACTAGGAATAATTATTTTAAAATCCTTCTTGTTCTGATATATTACACTAATATAAACTAAATAATATCATTACTCTTATTCTATAATCATATTTTAAAAACTCCACATAATAATTTATTAAATCTATGTTTGAACATGTTTAGGTTGATTTAATAATATAATTGAACACAACATAAATTTTACATTATTGTTGGTTATGAAATATTATTTACTAGTATAATATTATATAAACATGAAATTAATAATTTGTTTCTCCATATATATAAAATAAATATTTTTTATCGATTCAAACCCACTCTTGAGTGGTTATAAATACACAATACATATTTATTGTTGGTTTCATATTTAAGGATAATAGTTGAAAATGAAATGAATGGAATTTTAAAGAGAATATATTATTATAAATAATCACTAATAATTACATTAATGAAATTTTAAAAATGCAAATTTAAAGATTAGTGATTAAAAACATTGCTATTATGAAACTAGTAGAACTATAAAAAAATATAAACAGAAATGTAGAAATCATATAAATTCATAAAGATAGTGAATATTTATGAATATTTTTGGAGAAAATGTATATGGTTATGATTTTGAATTAATATATTATGATTGATATTTTATGATATATAGTTTAATTTATTTTCATAAATTCCATGATAGAGGGTATGTGTTTTCTATTAAAAAAATTCACTATTTGAAACATATTTTTTTATGATAGACTAATTTACATTATGGGGTGTATATATAATACATATTTGAGTTATTATTTCATTAAATTGCGTTATTCATTTAATTAAATTTCCATTCTGATATATGATTTTCCAAGTTTATATGATGGAATTTTTAACAAATACATATGATGGGTTTTCATTCATGTTTTGCATTCTTATTGAAACATGTTGTATCTACCAAAAAATTACATTTCAGTGGGAAACACATAAACATGAAATTTAATAAACATATAAATCATGTAATTTAAGGGATTTTAATGTTCAAATTATTGTCCATTACTCATTTAAGGTTGGCTCATGTGTTAAAAAATCATTTTAAGTTACAGTATTTTCAATAGTAAAAAATCATCATATGTTTAGAAACATTTAAACTATATGTAGTTTGATATAAAATACATCACTAAATATATAAAATAATTCTGAATTTATAATGTTATAGATACAACTATGTGTAATAATAATAAAAAATTTATCATTAACTTGACCATTAAAATGATGCATTATGAATGGGCCTAAAACTATTCACTCAGATAGACACTCACAAGTTATATTAGTTTATTATATTATATAATTTTTTGAACTAGAATATATATTTTCCTTTAAATTTAATCAGTCTTATTCTAATGAAAATAATTAGACTCAACTTCTGTCATCCATATATAATATTTAACATTCGCAATACCATCCGCACATCGATTCATTGATAAAGATACTTCTTAATAATTTTATGATACAGTAAAATTTTTATGTTGAGTAACTTATTTTTATAATATAAAAAAAATTAATATATTGAATAGTAAAGTATTTTTTTTATATTATTATACAAAAATTTATATTTTATTAGAAATAAGATCCTCAGGGAATGATTTGAATGGTCTTGATGTATTTTATTGTGAATGCATAAAACTTATCTAAGTGATGGGTGGGTCCAAGAATTATATTTCCCTATGACACATCTAAATGTATCATGAGATATACCATGGTGTGTTTTAGTGTGTACATTTTCCCATGACGGTAAATAAAAGTGAAATATTTTATTGACAACTTTTTTTAATTTATAACTTTATGAATTCCATTAGTATTAAATAATGATTATTTTTATGCTGGTTTTAATTTATTATCGTGGATGTAACATGAGTTAAATTTATATTGATTAATTATTCATTTTTTAAACTTATATATAGAATATATCTTATTTCATATTTATATTATGTATTCATCTATTTTATGCTACATCTTACTGAGAATCTCAGGTTACCCCTTTTTTGTGTTCATCTAACCTGCAAACATAGAGGTGGATTATGAGTCAATTTCGAATATATGATGGAAGATATAATATTTTCATACTATAATTTCTGCTTATATATTATTTTTGGAATGTATATTTTGTATTTAATTGGTCTTATAACAATACTAAACCATTCAATCCATTGGGATCTATTGGATCCCATAAAATATTATAATATAAGAAATAACTCTTGGATTTGGGAGTGTGGGATGTCATTGTTGATATTATTAGAATGACTTGTATAATACAGTGTTATTATTTTTAGTTAATCTATGTGAGATAGAATATGCATAATTAAAACCTCTAATAATTTCTAGTTATGTTTTCAAAAAACATAATATGAATTTTTTTCACAATTTGATATCAGGAACCAATTATGTGTATTACTTTGTAAAAAGGAAAAGAAGAATATGAGAATGTGAAATTTATTAACTCCAATATTTTATTTATAAAAATTACACTTCACAATGTTATTGAATAAATAATGGATTCTAAATAATTCATAAAAATATTATAGTAGTTGATTGAGGTTATAAAATTTAATATTTCTCGAATAGAGTGACCTGATAAACTAAAATATGATTTAACTATATTAGATAACAAGATTCCATATTGTTCTCCATCATTTACTAGCACAACTAGTCCATTGGTATCTAAACAATGTTTCATTTTCCTAGTAAATATCCTTTATGAAATGTGATATAGTGAAATGTAAAAAAATACTTTATAAATTTCTATCATATGATTGGGTATATGGAGTAATGGTGGTTAAAACTTCCAAATACTATAGAGATATATGAGTTCTAATAAACCTATATGAAAATTTCAAGGAATTATTGTACGAGAAAATACATCTATCATGAGATAAAAATGTAAATATAACGAAAATTACTCAATCATAGAAAAAATGTATATGGAAGAATTGATTACTATAAGGAAAACCTTACAATGTTTTCTAGGAATGTTGTGGACTATGTACATAAACAATAAATAATGATTTATCATTTCATTATTGGGTTAATTTCAATTTTATGATGGGATGTGGAACTATAGAATTTTTATCATATGATTTAATATTCTCGTGTGTAATTTTATGTGAAATGGAGCTCTCAATAATTTATTTAGTCATGAAAAAAATAGAAAAAGAGTTTTGATGTGAATTAAAATAAATAATACAAAAAGTGGGAATTATATATGGATAATATCTATAACATGTTATAACTAGTAGAAGAAACACCTTAGGTACTATAAGAAGGTATCCATAGTTCATTATGACAAAGGAGAAAAATGAGATGAAGCCTGCAAATGAAAAGGAAAGGAAGAAGGTATTGATGTTTATTTATTTAACAATAGTTGTACGGGAAATTTTTCATACAAATACCTCATACGTGAAGGTAATTTTCCTCTAAAAATTCAATTGGTGAAATGAAAATATTATGATATTTACACAACTATTGTAGAAATACAGATTGATGTGGTGGAATGTATATTGTTCAATTCCATTAATAACCATAATATTAATTATTCTATATCATGATTCTCATTTATAACATCAATTTATTTTCGAAAAATTTGAGATATTTCAATTGCATACAAGTAAGAGTGTTATTAATTATGACATAATGTTTGATACTTGTGGAAATAATGATATTCCATGTTGTTTTAATACGGATTCATGGCCAAATACTCTTGAAAACATGGTTTTTATAACTATGGTTCACTTTGACTTAATTGTTTTTATATATTTTATTTCAATGAATAATGATAAAAAATATATGAAATATATAGAGATTACTATTCATGTAGGTTATGTGGAATCTCTCGTATTTATAGGGAATGAATCATCTTCTAAATCATGTTTAGATCTAACCCAAATTGATTGCCTTAATTATATTTATCATATTGTGGATGATCAAGTTTTATCTATCGATGTACAATGCATCGTAAGAAGACGATTTCCGTACTGTACAATTTTTTTTGCTTTTTCCCAATATATGTAACTAGTAATCTAGAAAAGTTTTCTTTTGACTAATATATTTCCCTCATTAATAATGTAGGACCTATATCTAAATAACTTTATGGAATGGTCCCAGGGAAGCTTGTGGAGTTAATGAATCTATTGCGGTAGTTTAGTGACGAAGGGATTTATATACCCTAGAGTTTCACCACGGAGATCCCATATTTTATTCATGAAAAATAAATATGGGTTTATAAAATTTTGAATCGATTATTGGGAGATCTATTTAATTACTATATATTATTTGTATCAATTACCACTAATTGATTACATAATTTATAAACATTAATGTTTCTAATATTTTTCAATGATCTATCATTTCTTAGGTTATCAACATTTAGGTATAGAGACATATAACACAAATTAAGATTATATTTCAAACAAGGTGAGGACATTAGGATTTTAATGTAATAAATTATGAATATACTAATTAACAATATATATTTAGAGATATAGTGAGAAGAGTGTTCATAAAGTATCTTGATTTATTATTTGTAGTATTTAATGATGATATCCTGATGTAATCTATAATTTATGAAGATAATTAGATTAAACTAAATATAATTCAGTATTCCCTCAGAAAAAATAATTATATAAGAATTATATTAACTATTAATTATATACCCATAATGTTTATTTACATGGACATATTTCATATATGTATTGAATATTATTTGAATAATAAATTAAAATATTATTCTAAGAATGATATAAATTGATGAACATAATCAATAAATAATGATTCCTTAGTATATAATGTTACTATCAATTGTTCATCTTGGATTTCAAACAGTTGTCCAACCCTTTTCCCAATTTATAATTAAATGTGGTGAAATTGACATGGTCAAATTAATTTGAGTATCTTTTTTTAGTGATAAACAAATAAATAATTAATTCACATGTTTCTACTATAAACTCATGAATGAATTATTTTCTAATATATAATGATGCTTCAATGAATGGAAATTATTTTTTTCATTAAATGGAATAATGGGATGATTTCCTAAGTATTAAGGGAATTAAAATTCATTGAGAAAACTATCCAACTGAAAACATGTTGTTTAGATTTATATTATTTCCATTGAAAATATGTATTCACTATATCAATTTTAAAAAAAGAAATATATATACGGACCAAAATAGTTTGAATTTTATCATCTCTCATTATGATCTGAAATAATGAAATTAAGATAGCTGGAACTACTGAAGGACTATGATAGCTCCATACACAACAACCCTTTGATGGAATATAAGTGTGCTTATGAATTCAGTATAAGGTACCATAATGTTCTAAACAAGATTATGATTAACAAGTACCCTATATATAGTGATCTTATACAGATCGATATAGTGGTTTACAGTAATGGAAATCCATTATTTCATTTCTTAAAAAATTTAACCATTTTAACATTAAATATTATATATATCCTGACATGATGATAGGAAAATACAAAATTTTATAACTAAAGTTAATGATGGGGGATTTACAGACAATATCTATAGATGTGTAGTGTTATTTTTTTGGAAGATAGTATTTGATAAATCCATAAAATAGATTCAAAACAACTACATGATAAGGAAAATAGCTCAAATTTCTCTATAAACCATGACATAATAAAGATTTGTCAGGGTTTAAGATAATATTTCCTGTGGGATGTTGTAAATAATGAAAATTTTCACTATGGGTCAAGATCTATAGTATCGCTATATATAATTATTGAAGGAAAATAACCTAAGGGATATAAGAAACCCATTAATTTAAAAATATTAAATTTGTAATATTTTACAATGAAATTTTTCAATAGACTCACAAAGACACCATAAATAATGACGTTATGTGCGTTGTAATTTATTTTATAACTAGTTATTTTAATTTCATAGTAATATGAAAATCATTACATATTGAGGGGAATTCAAAAATTTATATTAATGAAATCATAATGATTTATGGAGAATGTATATTAATTTTATCTTATTTTTACACTCAATTCATTATTGAATTATATTAGTTTCATTATATGTATCTTAGAACTATGAAACATTTATACAACATGTATCATCCCAAAAAATGAGAAGTCTGAATGGAAAATATATAAATTGGAATCCATAATGAGATCATGTAATCATGACTTTCAAGTAATGTTGGATCAATTTATAAATTTATTTTAATTTTAATATAATTCATTATTCCATTAATCCATTAAGATAGAACCATGAAAAGCATTGAATGGGAATATGTGTCGTACTCCAACATGATGGGAAGATGATGGAGAAAGAAATCTAGTTGGCCTATTTCTGGTGGAGGAGATAACTAATATAGTATGGACTATTTAAGACCATATTAAGGTGTCCTAGAAAGTTAATATGAGTTATGATATTAATCAAAGGATATATTTGGAAGTTCATGTTATGGATCATGTATCCAGGAATATTTCACTTTGGAAGGTAGTTGTATGTTTTGGAAAAAATATCGCATTAAACATTAGGTATTTTTCACCTTTTAATATATTTATTTGAATATGATTTATGTATTACTAATTCTCTATGTGTCCAATATATTGTAATATATATGAAATCCCCCACGATTCTTTACTAAGTAAATATAATCCATATTGAACGCATGTTCTCACATATAAGAGAATCTAGTGAGAGCTTGATTTTTCCTTATACTTATTAACATAAAAATTTATTAACACCTAATAGTCGGTATTTCAGAACCGAATAGCTCAATTGAAAAATTCAATTTAGAAAATTAAAAAAATATTCGAGTAAATCTACGAACCTGAAGAAGATATAAGTGAGGAGAATCAAAATTTTCACTGTACAAAATATATATCCTAATTAATAAGATGATATTATTTATACACCCAAGGGGGTAGTAATATCTGGGGCCATACTATAGTAGGTAAACTCCATATTAAGGCCTATAAAACCATAATATTCTTTATTATTGGCATTATTTAACTGTTATTTTTTAAGAATTTAATTTAAAAAAAGCATTTGTAAAAAAGAATTTTTAATTTCAGAAATGTCATTTCCTTAAAAAAAACTTTTTTTAGGATATTATAGTTATATAACAATGAAGTATATGATTAAAAATATAGTAAACATTTAATATATTAATTTAATGATTGAAAGTCTGAATGTAAAGAAATTATTTGAAATTATAAATCCCAGGACCAGTGTTTTTATTTAAAATTAAAATGCTACATCCATAAAAAAATTATTTTTCTCATTTCATTGAATCATTTAATTTCATGTGAGAGTCGGTTTAGGATTTCCTTAAATTCCTTGTGTCCTTTATTTTAAAAATAAAAAAATGTATTCCAGAAAAATCATATACATGAAAAACTAACTTATATATAAAATTAATGATTAAAAACAATATTTCTATTAGAACATTTTTAATGATATTTTCTGGGTCTAATATAAAATAATAATTCTATTCCATTTTAAATATTACATTATAAAATTATTTTGATATAATAAATATTAATTTTCAAATTAGGTAAAATATTAGACCTTATTCATTTTCATTACAAATAATATTTATGGTTAGAAATAAATTACCAAATTAAATATAAATTAAGGTAAATGATAAAACAAAAAACCCAGAAACAATAATTGTTAATTAAAAAATGATTTATTTTCTACTTATATTCTGTCAAAAACAATTTTCCACTACACCTTTCCAATTTTTTATTATTTTTCACTAGATTTGTAACCTATATTATTTAAAATGAATAGAAACTCCCACAATTACCCTATTTTTTACTTATAGTGGGGAATCATCTTCACCACATTCAAATTTGGCTATATTTTCCAAAATCTCTTGAAAACATTCAATTTTTATCCTCCAATGATACTCCCCAATATTCATAATATTTGTTAAACATTATAAAGTATATGTTAATCTTTTATAATGATAAATATATGTTAATTAAATTCCTCGATGTAAGTATTGACAACTACATATCATTTTTCCATAATTATATCCTATAGAATTTATTATAGAAATACTAATATAATGAGATTATTTTATTTTAAAATATTTAATGTTACTATATTAAAGGTATTATTGTTTTTTATCAAAATTCCCCATCAATTAAGAAAAACTAATTCCACATTAATGTGTTGGGAGGAATAAGATATGTTTATGATAACTGACTTTACTAAACATTGATGGAATTCCGGATATGAGGTCGAGGTTTTCCATCTCAAATTACACTCATACAATTTTTTTGTATTATTTACCTAATTTCAATCATATGTTGTGTATACAATACCTAAAGGATATTTTATATCATGAAAATTATTTTTCATGCTAATTGAAGAATAATTTGAAAGTCATATTTTGAAGAATATGTCATTGACCTTATACAAAAACTAGAAGTGGAGTTTTTCATATATAGTTTCATTCATTGGTACTCATATTATACTCCCCACTTATTTTCGTTTTTGTGGATCATATTTTCAACTAAATGAATTCTAGAATGTAAATTATGGAATTAATTGAATTTATCATCCCATATTTTTATATTTCCCTCATGTTCAACTGACTTAAGAGTCACAAAATCATTTTTCAATATAATATTTTACATAGTGGATGAAAAACACAATGTTTTTGTAATGAAAATGAATGTATATTTTTTTATAACATTCCACATTTTATGGATACTAGAAGTTGGAAGCGGTTATGGTATATATTCACCTAGGCATAACCACATTGAAAATGGTAGGTTCATTATTGACTCAATCATCTCTTAGATACATAGATAATGGGCCTAAGACAACATATAAGGGATAATGCTCATTGGAGATAATCTAGGAAAATTCACACGATCTTTTTGAAACATAATAAATAATTTTTTCTACCATTTACATAGTCTCATACCATTGAAAATTATTGAAACCAATTACTATCTTCTAATAATAATCTAGATAAATATATTTAATGGGACCAATATAAATAATTAATAAGGGTACTATATGTTTTATTGATGATTCCCCAAAACATTCTGTGTATATGTTATAAAAGAATCTATTTTATGATAATCCATTCTATGAATTAGATTGCACACTTTTTTATTTCACGTTACCCATTAATCCTATAAGAGGAATACATGTCATTTTCATGAATTATATTGAAGGGATAACCATGTCTTCAATATGTGTTCATGTTGTATATTATTTTTATGAAATTTATTTTTTCAATTTATGTTTTCTTCCAATATTACTAAACTATTTTATCACTTTGGAAATATTTTACCATCTACCAATATTCTATAATAATAAAAAGCTTTGGGATTTAGGGCTATGGGATGATATAATGGTAAAACATACATTAAATACATGTATCCATTTTAAAATTGAAACATCAAAATGAATGATTTAAGAATTATTAATATTAAAATAGGTTCCAAAACACGAGGGGAAATATGAGTGGTGAATTTGTGTGTGTATTTAATATAAATACAAATTAAATATATTTAATTTGGTGTGTAGTATTAAGGTAAATTAATACTTGAGCATAAAATTTGAAAACCAAAACATAGATATCAAAGAGCATAATATTCTTTCATGACATGAAAATGACTAGTTCATAATACATGATTCATAAGGTAATAAAATAGCATGATACTTGAGTAAATAAAAATGGAATAAGACATTTGATTCTGGAATACACATAAAAATATAAAATCATTTCAATGAAAGTTTAAGGAATACTATAGATACTATCATAGTGGAATAGGTTCACTCTCAAAACCATCATAGTAGTCAATGTTCACTCCTGTGAATATAACAGCAAACATGGTCCCTTAATGAACTAGGTTAAATCCCAATTCAATTCATTTCTATATCCTCTGATATAAATAATTACGAAATTGATTAGAGGGAGATATAGGTCCAACACATCACATAATGCAAATCATACATATCTATTCCAAAAATATCATAAAAAATATATCATATCATTAACCATGAAAAATAATGGGTTACATAAAAAATGCTACATAATAAAACCAAAGTATAATAAACATGTTTGATAATCATTACATAATTTCATAAAAGTAGAACATGTGGTAAATTAATTAGGCTTTAGAAGAATTGTATAATGGTATAACTTTTGAAAGAGAAACAATTATAATAAAAACCATTTCATCAATGTAATTGTATGTATATATATAAATAAATAAAAAATCATTAAATAATATTAGTTTAAAGATTATGTATCATCAATGTTTTTCATCGATGAAGGAAAAATTTTTTGAATGAAAAACCTTATTGAATGTTTCTTGAAAAACGCTTCAATTCATTTAAAATAATCATCATAGAATTACAAATTCCTAAAATATTATAGAAATAAATTTCATTTAAAATAACCTTGTCAAAATAAATTACCTTCAATGATAATATAGTTCATGAGGTAGGGAATTTTTTTCAGGTCGTACATGTCAAATCAGTGATTCCATTCAAATTATTAAAAGAATTCAAACATGACATGTTTAAAAAATTAATTGGAGATTCCATTAATTTTTTTATACGTATTCAAAATTGAGAAAAAATTTATTTAACAATCAATTTGATGAATTTTAATAACATTGTTAATTTTTTTAGAATGCATACATTTTGAAGAATTTTTTTTTGAATGAAGAGATAAATATAAAAGCTTTTTTCTTAAAAACATATATTTTGGACACCTAAGTACATAAGGTCATGAAAAATGGTAAAACCATAATTTTACTGATATAACTACAGAATAAGAACATTTATGAGTTTATTGAGACACGTGTCATAAAATTTCATCATCAAAATCCTAATTATATACAGTCTCTAAAAATAATGAGATTATAATAATAAATATGTACCCCTTGTTCTCTTATGAATCCACAGTACCACTACATAATGACATAAAAATAAAAATTAAATATAATTTAAAAATTATAAATGTTATATAAATTGTAAAAGGGGTTGTATATACACTACATAAATGTGATAGTTTCATAACATAAAATATGTCTGGAAGAAGGAATATTCTCACCAAAACTACATTACCTTCAGTCTCAACTTTCATCATACATTTACGACATCCTCTAAAATAAAAATTATTTTTTATAAATAGTTTATAAAAACATATATATATATAAATATAATACCAAATATTATTTTTTAAGCCCATTAATTACTAATTTATTAGAAATTCTATGATAAATTCATGTTTCGAAATATAATTTCTTTTTTTCCAGTTTGTTTGGATTTTTCTTGTTTTTTTACACTTCCATTTATCATGGATAAGTTATATATAAAAATATAAACATGATATAAATATAATATATATTATTTATATAAGTTTCTAGAGTAATATATAAATTTTTGAGATATTTTATAAAATACACAGTTTATGGAGACAATAGGTCATAGGTACAAATTTAACCTTACACCATTTTCAAGAAATATTAAAATAAAAATGGATAAAAATATATTAGAATTATATAATTATTTTTATGTTATATATGTAATATATATAAATTCTTTTAACTATATATGTCTTTATTACCATCCATGTTAATCGTGATTTAATCACATCACTTCTCAAGGTGATAGAGAACCATACAAATGAGAAACCTTATCATAGTAGAAATGAATAGACTGCTAGAAGGTATATGTTGAATAATAATATTATCATGAATATCATATATATAAACATTTATTTCTTCATTATATCAATCTATTATAGTTCTTTATGGAAAATGATTAATGTCGGTTTGAAAGGCAATAATACACCGTACACATGAATGATGATTTCATATGTCATTTCACGGTAGTGGAGGTGGATAATGTTTTTTAAATTAACATAATAATTTATAATAATATTATAAAATTTTTTATTGTATATTAATAATTTAATTATATTTTATATAGTAATAATAATATAAAAAATACAAAAACGCTTAATTAAAATCATTACCTCTTCTTTAGAAAAACACTTTAGGTTAAACATAAATCCTTCATTGGTTAGAATTAAAATAAAACAAACAACTATAGGACGTTTGGATGGATTTATAAATTTAATTTGGGACGGTATTATCCTAATTAAATTGTTCTTTTTCTATGAAGTGGAGAGGAGATGGGTGGCCTTTTATAAGTGAGTTGAGTGGCACACCAGCAATTTTTGAAATTAGATAGGTGTACCCACATTTTTCACATTCTACAAGGCTCTAATATGGATCACTATAAAACAATTCAGTTTATAAGCTTAAACTATTTCCATAAAATTGGGGTTGGATATTTTTATAAGTAATTTTACATCCTATATTTTTAGTTTTACCCCTGGTAAAACCATTTTATCATTAAATGTGTAAATTAATTTATTCATTGATTATTATCAATAGTGGTCATATATTAGGTTTAACATATTCGATATGATAAATTATTTTTATTTCAAATTTTAAATACATTTTTCAAAATTTAATTGAAAAAATTTGAAAAATTAAAATTATAATCGTAAAAATACAACGGTTGAAAATGTGGGTTTCCCCTGAGAAAATGATCAAATGTTTGAAAAGTATTTCTTTCAAAATTAAGTATGAATATTTTTCAATGCAATAAACTCAATATGTATATAAATATATATATATATATATAATTGAACTAATTTTACTTATATACTTATTTTCAAACAAAATGGAACCTTAGTGATTTTTCAAATAAAAGGGATGCTTTAATTAAAAACAAGGATATTTCAATATTCATTGAATACTTAATCTCTACAATAAAATAAATAAAAGTCATCATAGGATAATTTTCATATTCAATTTTTAAATATTTTTGTATATTTTGTTAAATTTATTTTCAAAAATTGTAAAAAACTATTTAATTATTTGGCCAAAAAAGTTAATTTTTTTTCAGGAAATAGAATTGTCGAAACATATAAAGACTTTACCAAAAATTAAATAAATTTTTTTATAAATATTATTTATTTATATAAAATAATTATGATTAGTATTTAAAATTCTATTATCCCTATTTATTACACCATGTTTATAGGCTAAGTAATAATGGTTTTGTTTAAAAAATAACATTAATAGTTATAAGTGTTTCATTAAAACTAAATGTGTCCTGTAATAGAAGATAGCTGAAATTAAATTTATTCACAAAAAATTCATAAAATCATGATGCTTTTCATTACACACACTTTAAAATGTTTTTTTTTTAAATTCTATCACATTATTAATCAATAAATATGGATACTTTTTCCTCATTACATTCGCAAGATCCCACGTTGCTTCATTAGATAGGTGGTTCATCCACAAAACATTAACTAGGTGAATTTTCTTATTTTATATTAATTTACTTATATGTTCGAGAATCCTTAATAGTTTTTCCTCATAATAAATATCATTCTATAATGGTATGGCATCTATATTAAGTACAGGTAAATTTTTTTGTGTTTACTTCCTTGGGATAGATACATGGAAGACATTATGGACTTGAGAGTGGTTTAGTAAAAGCACCAACTAATTGGATAAAATACTGGATCGACCATGAATTTAAAAGGAATCAATATACTAGTTCCTTATTTTATAATTACTCCATAATCCATTAAAATTATTCCATATATAAATTCATAGTAATAATTTGTCACAAACATCAAATTCCAGATCACTAGGTTGTAATCAACAGAATTTTTGGACCAATAACGTTCCTCCCTTATGGGATGATGAATGGATAAAAACTTTTCTTCCACTTAATCAGTTATCATAGGTCCAAATATAATTATTTTTCCAGATAAATTCTATCATGTTGTGACACTACACTTATTTGCATAGAGGGCTACATAAAGAGTAATATTAATACTTTTTTGAATGGTATTTTTGTATGATGACTAAACTCGAGTATGGTGTTGATCCCAACCACCTTTCAAATTCATATGATTAGATCTAAAAGTTTCCTATATGGGTTGAAGGTTTCTATATGAATGACTCTATATAATAGGATGACACACATTTTTGAAAAACTACATTGTATCAAGAGGTTGTTGAACAATTATCTTGAACATTGAGGTTAACCTCTGATCCCAATCGAGGAAAATATAATATAGAAATCCATGAAACATTAACACATATTTATTGTATATCCCACAAGGATAATCTATATAATAATATTCTATTATAGTGATGATGTGTGATAAATTTTTATTGAGATTTAATCATAACCATATAATATTTTTCCATTCAAATGTCTTGGGCAGTCTGATGACAAAATTCCCCGGTGATGTTTTCCCATTTCCAATCTCATATTGATAATGGATGTAACAAACCCTTATAATTTTTTCTCTCGAAATTAACTTGATTTCATACCAGACATCATGTTACAGACACTATGATATCTATCATCATTAAATTCTTTCATAAATACTCATCCATTTCTCTATACATATTCATACTTCAATGATTGATATAGATTTATGAGCAATGATATTTCTCAAAAAACTAATACATCGAAAATTGAATGGATAAGAAATGTAAAAAATTCATAAACCTTATAATTTCATCATGATCAAGGTTTATATTTTTAACATCTCTATCCATTTTTTAAAGCTCTACATATTCATTTTACATCACATCAATCTTCACAAGGAAAGATGGTTGGACGATCTACTGACCATGATAAAATTTCTCCCCTTACTTTAGGATTTCCAACTCCAACCAATGGAAATCCAAAAACATTATGTCCTATATGAGCCTCATCATGTATAACCTAGAAATGTATTTTTAATTAAAGAATTGGTGACCTTGTACTCTTTCCAATGGTGGTAATTTATTGAGAAACTGTAATCCTTGATATTCTCTTACTATATTCTCTGCCACATAATCAAATCCTACCATGTTAATATATAAATTATTCATTTCTGATTATTATATATATCAAAATTTTCCACATAAAGACAATTCCACCATATAGTGAACATAATCATTACAATTTTTAACTCCAATTCATGTGTTGTTTAATTTTTTTTAGGAAAATTGAATTTCCATAATGAATATTCTATGCCCATAGCAGTATGATTGATAATTTATCCTAATAACTTATTGGATATGACACTATATATTGAAAATAATTTTCTAGTTAAATTCATTTTAAGCATAAGAGAAATGGATAATATTCCCTTCATTTCCATTAAATTTTCCAAAAATTCACCTCTCTAAAGTAACTTGGAACCCATCCATCTTGACATGGACAGTGGATTAGATCATCATGATAAATATTCTAGAAACCATAAAAAATATATTTCCAGACCAAGAAAACCTCGGATCATACTCATTATTATTGGTATTGGCCAACATTCAATAGCACCTATCATTGATGGGCCCACACATATACCCACTCTTGATATTAAATATCAAAAACATTGAAACTTCTTTAATCCAAAATTTGAACATTGTAAATTTAGAATAATTATTATCATTTCTTAGTATATTCAGTAAATTCATTAATTTATCATCAAACATGTAATAACTAAATCATTTTGAATGATATTTTCTATTGATAATGTGTGTTATATTATTTTTTTCATAGCAAAACCATGTTTATTTTAATGAAGTGAATATAAATGGAAATGTGACTATCTATTTTGTCTATTAAATGATTATCAGCCAATTATGATCATTGGTCAATATGAATATTATAAATTATATACTCTTGATAATAATATAAATGTTATAACTACTATTTATAAGTAAAATTTTGACAAAGGAATATTGATATAGAAAGAATAGTTGGTCACATCAACCAGAAGAATCATTCTACTGGAATCCCATTTATTGAAATTTAAGATGGAGGAATCATCACATGCATTCTCCCTTGAACAATCTAAAGGAGTGAATCAACCAGTGAATCTTGAATGAAATCTCATATGGGGAAGCTAATGTTAGTTTACATTATCACTCCTCCCCCAATGGCCCTTAGGCCTTCATTTTAATTGATTTTTGATAATCCACCTTTCAAGGGCTGAGGTGGAACCCATAAAAATCCCATAGGTGTAAGTATTAAATCCCATGTAGGCCTTAGAGGAATTCATTTCCCATAGGTATCAAAAATTATATACAACCAAGACTAACTACTTGGAACTGCTCCTCGATAACATTTTCATCATTAAATCATCTCCCCACCTTCGGATGGATGTTGAGAAATGCTTTCCTATACATGAAGAGTCTTGTCTTGATGGAAGGTTGCATACCCTCTCATTCTTGCTATTTGTTTTATCTTCTTATATAGTGAATGCTCCTTGCCCATCCTTCTTTTGGAGCTTGTTCCTTGTAGGTTTTTTAGTTTTCATCTTTATATAAGGTGGGCCGAAGGCCTTGATGGAGTACTCATTTGTAATAAGGGTTCATGTTTCCTAACCACAATGTGTAATTTCATTGTATCAATAAAATTTTTATTCCATAATTTTTGTTTTAGGAATAAGTTTTCTTAAGAAAATTGAGATAGAATATGAAAAGTTTATTTTTCTTTCAGAAATTTTACCTTCATGAAAACAAATAATTATTTTAATATATTGAGATAATATGAATAATGTTTATTTTAATGAAATATTTTGATTAAAATTCTATTATTTAATTTTAAATGGTAAAATAATAATATTTTTTCAACTGTCATAATTTTTACTATGCAGTTTATATCCACTATAAATTTCTAAAAAATAAGGATTTTTATATATAAAACATTATAATTTTAAAACATAAGGAATTATTATTACTAATTAAAAATCATTTATTAATTAATCCAATCAAAATTCGGTTTGGATGAGTTTATGATAATTTTCTAAAATGTTTATTTTATGAATAGTAAAAATATTGTTTTGAGTTTTCGGTAAGGTTAATAACTTCATAATTATGTCATAATTATGTAATAATTAGTTAAACATAATCCACAACTCAATAAATTTATTTCTGTTAATACAAACAATTATAATATATTTTAATCAATTTAAAAATAATAATTTACTTTCCAAATTCTAAAATAGAAAATTAAACTATAATTTTTGTTGTGAAAAAATTAATCTCCCTTTCAAAAATAAGTAATATGAATTTATGGTAGACTCTTGTGGATTAAAATATGAAAAACGGTGTCCCAAGTGTCCAATATCATGGGAAAATATAGTGAGTAATCCCCTAACATTGTATTTACCACTACCTAGGTGGAAAATTAAATTAATAAACAAATCCTCCTTTTTTGTATTAATACCCTCCCATTTGACCAATATATTTCACTCCCAATTCATCATTAATGATTCTATGATCTTTTAATCTCCAAATTTATCCTCTTAAGGTTTTATCAAGCCACAAAGGTCCCGATATTCAATTTTTAGTAGTTACACATCAAGGTAAGTGAAATCATAACTTATCTTTTTCTTTTAAATTTATTTTTTATATATAATTCCTTTAAAATTAGAAAACTACATTTTTTCAATAAATTTATTCATTATCATACTTAAAAATTATTTTTATAAAATTAGACCCCTTCCCATCCAATTTTACCCTTTTCTAAAACCAATATTTATACATGTTGTGATATTGAGTTTACTTCTCAAAACTTATCGCTTCTCATAAAAAATTCCATTTTTATTTTTATTATGTGAATACCCAAAAAATTATCATTTATAGAGGAATTCATTGAGATTTAAATTTTTTATATTTTTATAGTAATTACATACATAAAATCCTCATTCCCATTCCATGGGTTATAACTGACATAATGATCTCTTTGTTTATACACATTTTAAAATACCATTATTTTGAAATAAAACATGTTTCATTTATTCTCTATGGGTTATTTATGAAATGATTGATTATAATTTATATATATTAAATTAAAATAGAAATATGAATCACGTTTCTTGAGAGCACTCCAATGCATTGGATAAATAATTTAATTTCTATAGATAATATGTTTCATGATTCCTTACTGAATAAGATTTTTACTTTTTATGACACCATAGTGACAAACCATCGTGATATACTTGTGAATGTAGAAAATAAATGTTTTACCCACATTTATAAGTTATTATTCATGTTCTTTTTATAATTATATTCCTAACTCTAATTCCTTTATGATCTCCCACAAGTTCTTATTGATAATTCATATGATCAAATGTAAACTATTTCCCTTACTTTCCTTTACTATGCATTATGATAAACCATTACTTTGATGTATATACACAAGATATGAGATGCAATAATTTTACTTAGGATGAACATATGAGGAATCCATTCAATTAGATTAGAAATTTTTTTATGATTTCAGGTATTATTTACCTTATATCAATGAAACTAAACATAAAAACTCATTTTTTTAATAATGTTATGAATATTTTATGTAATTATAATGTGTGATACAATAGTTGGTATCCATGGAAGGTTTACTTAATCATGGAAATTAGAACATGAAAATTTTAGGGTGAACCAAATGTACAATTTTAACATCATATTAATTTGGTATAATATTATGTAAGTGGTTTCAGAGAAAATAAATAACTATTTGGAAATGAAAGAGATGGTGTGGGTTTGGAAAAGATTTACATATAGGTAAAAACTTTAAAAATCTATATCAAGCAGGATTGGGCACAAAATGGTACATGAAAATGGGCCTTACTGTGCACCTTATTTGAAACTCCTAGTGGATATGTATGGTTAATCACAAGCCTTTCAATAACCATTATGGAGGGTTTATATAAAATGTAATTATTTTTAAAAAATAACATATTTAAGCATGATATTTTATGCCTTGAAATTCCGTTAGAATTATAAGATTGTTCAATGAAGATAATTTCTCACTAAGGATTTATTATTTAATAATATCAAAGGAAATGAAAGAAACTACGTAAATGGTGAGTGAAATAGATCAGTCACTGATGGACTTCTGATAAAATATTCAATTGAAAAAAATATAAATATGATGAATCAACTGACTCTAGTTGTGAGAAATAACCTGAATAAAGCTGAGATACAATATTCACCTCAAAGGGAGAAATGTTCCATTGAGTCTTTTATACATCAAGGGACACCTTCTATCAGTGGTTCTACCAACCCATTGATTTCTAAATAGTGGATAATCTCAAAAGAAAATATTTTTTTCTATACTCAACTTTTCAAAATAAGAGAAAGTTACCCTTGCTATGTGACAGTTAAAGAGAGAATCTTATTAGGGGTTAAAAATTGTTAAAACTGAATATAAAAGGGGATATTGATGCAATGGAGGGGGAAGAGTTCAGTGTAACCTTCTTCAAAAATTTATTTCCCCCATGCAATGAGAAAAATTGGAGATGGAATTCATTGATCTGAATAAGAATTAAAATGAATCTTTCGGAATCTTTGACATGAACTTCGCAAGACTTTTCTGTTACACCTCTAGAATTTACATGGATCCCAACAGAAAGGTTGATATATTCTTGGGCAGAATAAGAACCCATCTATGGAAGAATCTATCCAATCGAGATTATAATAGTTATGAGGAGATAATTAATAGTATTATGAAGGTTGAAAGAAAGTTCTATGAGTCATAAGGGTATTACAAATTGAATAATAATACGATATAAATGTATCCAAGCATAGAGAGTAACTTTGATTATAGAATATGAGGAAATAAAATGAAAATTTCCAATTGTAATAAATGTTGGAAGAATAATTCCAAGAAATTTTTTCTTGGGAGTAGAAAATGTTACAAGTGGGAAAGAGATGACCATATTTCTCAGAACTACTATAGTGAGGTGAATCCTCTTGTTCTAAATACAACAAGAAAATGGAATATGTGTAGGCTATACCTAAAGTCCAATTATTCAAGTGTGATCAACTTAGTCACTTTTCCAATCACTATCCAAATGAGAAGATAGAGGAGGGAAATCACTATTAAGTTTAGTGTAGGTCATGGGAGAAAGGTCGTTCTTTTTATATAATGACAACTACAGTTGAGCTCCAAATGATGTGGTGGAATTTATATTAATCGTTATCTTAATGTATTTAAGTAATCTTTTATTCTAGTTTAATGAATTCTTTTATTTTCCCCATGTTTTCAAAGACTAAATAATCAATCCACAATCTTCCAGATGCAAAATTATCTGCCAATACTCTAGGAAGGATTATACAGGAATCAAATGTGTATATAAACTCTATTATTCACTTTCACAAGCATAATATCATCACCAATATATTAGTCATTCCCATGTTTTAATTCAATATTATAATACGGATAGACTATCTCTCAAAGAACAATTCTAAGATAAACTTGAGAATAAAGGAAATCTTGGTGGTCTATAATGGATATCGAAAAGTAGTTTTCAAAGGATTGATATCTTTACATGTTCATTATCTAGAAGTACCTCCCATATCAATATTTATGGAGATGATATGGGAAGATTGATAATGAAATTTATGTATACTAATTGAAAATCCCCCCATCAATTAAGAATGCATTGATTTATTTATGAAGGAATTAATTGGAAATTCACTAGAATGAGTGGTAGACTTAGCCATTGAGCTCATGCTCGCCTATAAGCTGACATCAAAGACCCAGTATTGAATAAAAAATGTATATCTAGAGGAATTAAAGAAACAACTCCCATATCATTTCGGGAATGGGTTTATCTATCCATGTGTGCCTCCTTGTTGAGAAAAAGTTCTCTTTGTGAATAATAAGGATTGATCAATGAAGCTATGTATTTATTAAATAGAACATAATGGGATTACAGTGAATAATAAGTACCATCATACAGGGATTGATGGTTTATTTCTCCATCGTTGTGGGGATAAATTATTCTGCATGAATGATCTTTGATCTAGTTATCATCAATTGAGGGTAAAGAAAGATGATATTCCAATGACTTCATTTTTTCAAACTATGGGAATTATGAGTTTGATGTTATTCTCTTTGTATTTTCAAATTCTCCCCATATTTTTATGGATTTGATGAATAGAGTATATAAATAGTACCTTGATAATTTTTTGGTGGTTTTAATAGATGACATTATAATATATTCTAAAATTCTGGTGGAGTATAAGGATCATAAAGGGTTATATTGTGATCTCTATAGAATGAGATTCTATTTTTCAAGTTCCGAAAATTTGAATTTTGGTTGAAAAAATTGCTTTCTTGGGGCACATTGAATCCCATGAAGAAATCTTTGTTAACCCTACCAAGATAACGGTTGTGGGGGAGTGGAATAATCCTAAAATTTTCACTAGGATTTATAGTTTCCATGTTTTAGAAGTATGTTATTAAAGGATTTTTTTTAAAAATTTCTAAACTTTCAAATCCACTAAGCATGTTTACTCGAAAAGGGATAAAGTTCATCTAAAAAAAATAGTGTGAAGAAAGTTTCCAGGAGGTGATGATGATATTGGTTAATACACCCATGTTAACACTACCCTATACCAAATAAGTTTTTATTATTTTTAGCAATTATTCTCTAAATGGTCTTGGATGTATCCTCATGCAAGATGATAAGCTGATATCTTATGCATCATTACATTTGAAACTGAAAGAGAAGGATTATCCTATGCCAGACCTAGAGCAGAATATGGTTCTTTTTTTCTCGGAAGATATAGAGGTGCTATATTTGTGGGATTAAATGTGTTATATATATAGATAACCAATGTTTGATATATATTTTCACACAAAAAGAATTGATCATGAGACATAGGGGATGTTTGGATCTTCTTTAAACCCTATAATTACATAACTCATTATCATCTCATAATTGAAAACAGAGTTTCATATGCCTTAAATAATAAAGACCTTATTGTTCTATATATGATTAGGTTTTAAGTATATCCTTTGATATAGGACCCAATAAAACTAGACATGGGAATTTTAATGGAAGGTAAATCATTAAACCTATCCCAAATGATTTCTCATCCATCATTACTATAGTAGATTAAGAAATATCAATGAGATGGTCATATATTGAAAAAGACGATAGATGATGCGAAGGATTGTAATATTCATGAGATATATATTAATCAAGTAGTTTTACTTAAATTTCAAATAAGTATATGTGTTCCATAAATTCCATATATATTGAAGGAGCTGATGGATGAAGCATATGGATCTATATTCTTAATACATACAGGAAGTATAAAAATGTATAGGGACCTTCATGATCACTGTTGGTGGTATAAAATGAAAATGTATATTGCTAACTATACTACAAGGTTACAGATGTGTTATAATGTTAAGGTGTAGTGAAAACTCCCTAAAGGGGTATTACAACCACTACACATACCAGCATGGAAGTCGGACAATATCGCTATTGAAATTTTTACTGGTCTGCCGAGAACATTCAATTTAAACAATGTGTTATGGGTTATAGTGGATTTTCTCACCATGAAATCAAATGCTTCATCAAAATTCAGGATGAATTCTATTTTTACAAACATTTCATGATATACCTGAAGGAATTGGTATGGTTTCTTAGGGTACCACTCTCTATCATATCGGATCATGATCAATGGTTAACATTAAAATTATTGAAAATTATTAACATTCTATAAGCACCTAATTGAATATCAGTATTTCTTACCACACTCAAGTATATATCCTATCAGAATGGACTATTCCAAAAATTATGGAAATTCTAAGAACATTCACAATGGAATTTAATGGTGGATGGGATCAACATCTCTCATTAGATGAGTTCTCATACATAAATAACTTAAATTTGACTAGTCAAATGGCACCCTATTTTTCTCTATATGGTTTTTGATGTATAAATCCTACTTTTTGGGAAGAATCTAGTGATAGAATGTTTATTGGGAATGATATTGTGTATGAGATGATAGAAAAAGTTTATTTCATCCAAAAACACATAATTGCTGCTCAGATTCAGTAGAAGAGAATTGATGACATATGTTGAAAGGACTTGGAGTTTGGTGTTAGGGAAAAAGTTTTACTTTTCATATCACCCAAGATGGGAGTCAAGTGGTTTGTAAAGAAATGGAATATTATCCCTATGTACGTTGGTGCCAATTATATCCTTGATCACAGAGGGGATGTGGCCTATAGGCTATAACTTCCACCAAACCTAGCTAATGTTCATGATTTTTTCCACGTATCTCTCTTCAGGAAGTACATATATAACCCTTTACATGTACTAAATCTGGAGGTGGTATAACAATAACATGAAATATCTTATGGGGAGAATCCAGTAAAGATATTAGTCTATAAAGTCATGGTTCTATGTAAAAAATACTACCCACCTCATCAAAGCATTATGGGTGAAAATATGATGAAGTGATATGGGAACTAGAGTAAATAATGAAAAAAAATACAAACATAATTTTTCAATTGAGTGAACTAGATGAAAGTTTTGGGATGAAATTTTATATGGGAGGAATAATGAAATGATTTAAACATTTGGAATGATAATTGTTTCCAATAAATGTGTGTAATGTTATTTTATTCATAACAAATACATTTTTATTTTAATAAAGTGAATATAAAGATAAATGTGACTATCTGGTATCAACTGTTCTATGACTTTTGTTCAATATTACCATTGGATATTATATATTATTAAAAATAAATTATAATTATAATTAGTGAATATATGTAGAATTTTGTAAAACAAAATAGTAATAAAAAGAAGGGTTGATGGGTTCCATAGGTAGAGTATTTTTTTGATCCCCATATATCAGATAATAATAGAGAGGTATCATCAATGGGGTTCACCCTTGACCAAGAACAAGTCGAACTTCAATAAGTGACGATATAACAAAATCACCTATGGTAGAAGTCCAAGATAGTGGATATTACCACTCGGTCTATGTTTTTCGAGGAAACTTGTGAATGTACAAACATCACAAAGATTAGTATTAGGGAATACACTAGTGTAATAAGGGGTTACATTTCATGACCCTATTGTGTAATTCCATTCTATGAGTAATGTTTTTATTCCTTAATTTTTGTTTTATGAAAAAAATTTCTTTATTCCACTGAGATGTAATTTGATAAATTAATTTTTTGTTTACAAATTGTATCATCCAATAAATAAATAATTATTATAATAAACTAAGTTATTATGAATAATGTTAATTTTAATGAAATATTATTATTGGAACACTCTTATTTAAATTTAAATTATAATTTGTTTTCAAGTGTCATAAATTTTACGATGTGTTTGTTATACATATTCTATCTGCTATTATTTTTTAACAAATCAATATTTTTATATTTAAAAGATAAATTTATCATACATGGGGTATTATTATGAAAATATAAACATCCTTTTTAAAATCAGCGTGACGAAATTAGGTTAGGGGGAATTTACGGTGATTAAATACAATATATTGTTTTTCAGTGAATGGTAAAAATATAGTATTGTGTTTCTGATAAGTTTAATAAATTTATAATTATTTAATAATTAATCCAAGACTAGTTTTTTTTATTAATATTTTTTTAATAATTTATTTTAATTAATTTTTAAAAAATTAATTTTGTTTCCAAATTCCAGAATGGAAACTTAAACATCAAAAAATTTATTTTGGGAAAACATTAATTTTCATTACCAAAATAAGTAATGTAGATTTATGGACTAATTCTGTGGATTAATATAAGATTGAAGGTGTCCCAGTTGTCCAATACCATTGAATGATACCAAGGTAAAACCCATGATTTTTCATTTACCTCTACCAAGGTGTCTCATGAAACTAATAATAAAATCCCCCTATTTTTCTATAAATACCCAACCATATATCCGTTATCATTAAATAAAAATTCATCGTCGACCATGATATAATATTTTTACCTCCCAAGGTGTATTCCCAAGGTGTAATCATTCCCCCAAGGTCCCAATAAACTTCGTTTAGGAGATACTCATCATGGTAGGAGAATATGAACTTTCCTTTTTTTTCTTTCTAATTCTCATTTTATGTGCAATGTCTTCAAAATTTCGAAAAAAATATTATTATAACCATTAAATTAATTAACGAACATCAAAATTATGTTTTATTAATGGGATAAACTGAACCCATATCATGTTACCCTTTTATAAAAACAATATTTATACCCATTGCGCTGCCTATTTGAATTATCAAAATTTCCCTCTTCCCATAAAGAAAATCACATTTTATTTTCTTTTTCTAATAGAAAAAACTATTTATTTTAAATTGGTATTCAAAAAGATGAAATAATGATTTATTTTATTCTGGTAATGTATTATATAAAGCAATAATTCCTTTTCTATGGGTCATAAAAGACATAATGATCTCATTTTTATAGTCTTTTTAAAAATGCTATGCATTTGATATGAACAACGTTTATTTTATTCTCCACGGGTTATTTAGAAAGTTTTTAATATGATTTATGTGGATCAAATTAATTAAGACATATGATGGTTTCACATTGATATAAATTCATCGCATTGGGTAGATAATTTAATCTATTTAGATTAAATGTTCTACGATACCTTAGTGAATAACCAGTGTAATTTTTATGACACCTCGGAGAAAAGCCATGGTGATATTATTATGAATGTCTAAACTAATTTTTTTAGACACATATAAAAGTAATTATTATTATTATTATTATTATTATTATTATTATTATTATTATTATTATTATTATTATTATTATTATTATTATGTTATTACACCTTCTCATTCCATTATTATATTTGATATGCTCTTATTGATAATTCTCATGATCACATGTAAACAACTTTTCTTGTATTCCATTACCAGGCCTTATGCTCACCCTTTAAATTGATGTATGTATCCAGGATATGATATTGAATAATTTTATATATTATTAACATATGAAGAATAAATTTAAATGTATTAGATAAATTTTTAATGTTTTAATTTATTATTTTCATTATTTCCAAGGAACAAAACATTAAAAGATCCTCTATTTTTGTACAATGTAATGAAAAGTTTATGTAATAAAATAGAGGAATAGAATAATAATGAACCATTATCTTTGAAAATATATGAATTAAATCTAAAAATACTACCATGAACTACATGATGTAATATTTAATGACTATATTTTATAAATCCATGAAGACAATGGGGTTATTACAGTGAATTAACGGTATCACTATATATTCATAGTGTCCTTACATTGTATATAATCTTTTGATCATTATAATAACCTTCATGACTATCAATTGATGATATTTAGAATGAAGTTCACTCATATAAAAATATATGTGTTGTAGTAGATCAAAACGTTTACCAATACGGGGTAGATGACACAGTTTATTGATTTTGATCTTGTTTAGCTTCAAACAATTCGAGAAATGTTTGATCTAACAATAATTATTATTTAAAACTAGAATAGATGCTCCCCAAGGTTACAAACCAATAAAAATGAATCCTTTTGTAAAATTCTCCATGATATTCTACTTCAATTCATGAATCTCAATTGGGTACATTCAATTGGGAGTTTTCCAAATAGGTGTGGCATGATGTATGGGTTCTATTAAGATATCAACTTCACATTTTGGTGGAAGGATGGGAACATAATTAAGAAATAAATAAAAAAACTACAACTCAATTGAAATATCGTCAATGTTGAGTGTCTCCCAAAGAATCTGATAGAAGTACACAATTTTAATAGGATTCAATACCCATACAATGGATGTGATTTCCATCAAAATATTATATAAATAATTATACATACAAATAGTCATTGATTGGTTTAGAATATCAAAATTTAATATCCATCCCTCTAAACTTTCAATAGTATTTATCTATAGAAATTCAATACAATTATAAGATAATGTAATTATAAATAAAAATATGATTGAAAAATTTTCATAAAAACATTACCATAAACATCCTTAAGAGAAGAATCATATACATGAGATGTGATATACATAAGAATTGGGATTTCCATTGATAATTCAATATATAATCATTTTTTTATCATTATGATACCCTTACAAAATTCATTGGATTTTATGGAAACAACATATACATAGAAAAATATGACATTTGTAACTCAGAAGTGTATGGTAACTATACCCCTCACCTTATATTTATAAAACCCCTCATCCAAGAAAATGATAGTATGATATTTAATATTTTCCCTCTTCCTAATTAATTATTGACCTCATTCACCATCATTAACGTTTATATGTGGTCACTGACTTGAATAATTCCCAAATTCCATGAATATATAACACTGGTGTGTGGGTAGTGATTTTTTTGGATATTTATATTTATTCACATAAATAATTAACTTTTTTCTCATCACCTAAGAAATTGATTTCCCAATGTTATTCTTTCCCACATAAAAGACATTATTAGTGCCCATATAATTTCCCCCATTTTCATTCATAAACATTATGATTAAAGGAAATATCATCATACTCTCTCTAAGGTTTTGATATTATCTATTTGATTTGATAATTCTCATCTTATTAAAATAATGATATTGATAATTAAATCCAACCTCTATTTCCACCATGATATCACATCGAACAATATCATTATAGCTAATAAAGTATCTAATGGATAATTCCATTTATATAATTGTCTTCAAGAAATTTAAGAAATTATTATCCATACATTTAGGATAGATAATAATACCAATTTTAAAAATCAAAATTATTCTAAAATTTTCCTAAAAGGTTCCAATAGTTTTTTTCAACAATTTAATTTAGATCGTGGAACTCATTATCCATAATCATATTATGAATATCATAAATGTACATATTTATAATTATGTTCTAAAAAATTATTCCATTCCACGGATTTGAGCTTATCTCATTGCATTATATTCTTTATAAGAGTCCACCATTGATCTTATTCACTTTCCAAATGGTAGAAGACCAAAATTAATTTTTAATACTATAAAAACTAGTGGTTGGGAACTAACGTTTTAGTGGTTCAATTATATTTTTCCAAATATAGTAGATTTAGAAACCCTCTAAATGAAGTCAGATGTTTCTTTATGATGTAATTGGAATAATTTTATTCCCTTTATTTCCCTAATAGAATTCCATATTTATTTATAGATTAAAAAATTCATGTGATCCATAATACAATATTTCATATTCTATATTCCATAACATATAGTTTCTCAAGAGTTAAAGGGTTTTATTGTATATCGCACTCATCATTAGCATGATTTTTGGAGGATATAGACCTAGATAAAAACCAAAAATCAGATATGAGTAACACTAATCATATTTGAAATCCATATAGTCATGAAAAATAATTTTTGATATCTAAATCAATTCGATATCTATAATATATAAGAAAATATAGGTTTAACCTCGGTTATCCATGATCATAATTTATTCAAATACCTCGTGATGGGTTTTTATTAAATTTTATTTAACCAAGGAATAACTCCCAAGAGTGTTAAAGAAAGTTTATAGAACAACC
Source organism: Viscum album (assembly GCA_963277665.1). Lineage (NCBI taxonomy): Eukaryota > Viridiplantae > Streptophyta > Magnoliopsida > Santalales > Viscaceae > Viscum > Viscum album. The sequence continues at coordinate 1,551,428,060 of OY728161.1, read as the reverse complement.
TATTATTTTGTATTAGGTTACTATTATGTCATTTTTGGTGTTCCTTTTTCAATTTTATTACTCAAAGGTAAATCAATTATTGAATCACATAAACTTTTAGTGTCATGATATATATTATTTTCTTGATAATCCATATAATCCCATCCTAACCAAAACATGGAGATGTTACCCTATAACTAGGATTTTCATAAGGGTTCTTAAAATTTTATTATCACCCAAGATTATAATGGATAACTAATATTATAATATAATACCAACTATAAAAAACCATTGATTTATATATATATATATATATTACAACATTTTCGAATTAACATGATTTTAAATAAATAAACACACACTTGAGGATCATAATGGTATAGTTCCATCTGAAACATGGTAACATAAAACAATATTTCATTGGTGACTTACATCATCTCCCACAATGTTATTCTTAAGTAGAAAAATTATTATATGAATCATACAAAATACATTTCATTATAGTCATTATAAAATAAAGGTTTATCTAAGATGATTATTATGTTCCAAAAATGAATATATGTAATTAAAACCCGACTTGATGGGTATGAGAACATAGTCATTATATTTAAAGAAAATGGAATATATATAAAAGATCATATTCTAGATTCATGGAATAATTATTAATATTTCATAATATAATAATAATAATGGAATCAAATAACATGATCCATCAATGAATAACAATGGAATTAAAAATGGATTTGTGTCATAAACATAATAATAGAAAGTAATTTCCTTAGATGTTCATGGTTCATTACAAACACTAATATAGTTGAATGGGTTCACTCCCAAAACCAGTATAGTAGTCAAGGATCCCCCTAATGACAATAATAGTGTAAAAAGACCCTTACTAATAAGGGTTAAATACCCATTATGGTATATTTTATATCACGAGGTATGAATCATCCCGAAATTCAGTTAAGGTAGATATGATTCATAACCATAACATAATGAAAATAAAAAATATATGTTCCAATGAATTATAAAAAATTATTTATATCCGAAACTAAGAAAATAAATCAGTTTATAAAAATTTCAAAATGACATTTCATGTTGAAATATAACATGTTTCATAATCATTTCATAAATTAATAAATGCATTACCGTTTGTAAAATAATTGGGTTACTTATGTATTTTATATAGGTAAAACCCATGAATGTGGAACATGGTTTATAAAAATTAAATTATCATAAATATAAACCATCCAAATAAATATTAAATATGGTATCCTTGGATCATAAACATAGTAAATGTTAATTAACATAAAATGAATTCATGTTATATGGGAAATAGTTTTTGAAGAAATATCACTGGGAACATTCCTTAGGGATAATATACATTCTTTGAAAATGAACTTTTTAAAATTAAATGTCAAAAAATATTTTCTAAATTCATCTGTTTGAAAATATAATTGAGAAACTATAATTGTAACTTCAAAGAAAAAAATGGCACATATATCATGAAATTCCATACTTTTCATACACATTAAAAGAAAGAGTCCATTATCTTTTTTTAAAATAAAATGGGTTATAGTGGAAATCAAAAAAGGAAAATATTTTGAAAATTTATTTACTAAAATTAAAGAATGATTGATGATTTATTTCATAAATGATTTATAAAATATTAATAAATTTTATTATAACTTTAAAAAAAATGGTTTTTAAGAGAAATGGGTTTCGACCGATGATTGAAATAAAGTTGATTTTTCATAAAAACAATATTTTGGACTCATGAGTATATTAAGATATGAAAATTAAGTGAAAAATGTTTTCAAATGAAATAAATTGAAGATAATAAAATTAATGGTATTATTCATAGATGGATCATATGATTCCAACATCATAATAATAATCATAATCAATCTATATAAATGATTAGATAATAACATAAAATAATTACTACTTTTTCCTCATTTGATTCATAATTAAATTTAATCATTAAAATAGTGAAACATTAAATATAGTTAATATAATTTTAGTAATTATATAAAAAAATGATTAATATATACTCTTTATAAAATATGATAGATTCATAATATAACATAAGTCTCAAAGAATGCACATTGAGAAAAATACCCTTACCTTAAGTATCAACCTCATTTGTACACATTTAAACGTCGTGTTTAATAAATATATGTTTATTAAATACTTAATAAATAACCATATATGTCTATATAAAAATTTGTATGATTAACTAATGACCTTTTTAACCCATTTATTTACATTTCAATGTTAATGTCACCTTTCAGACAATAAATGATTTTTTTTTTCATGTTTGTTTTGATTTTTATTTTTTGTTATGATTAAGATTATATTGGATCAATAATATCCATTATTTAATAGATGATATATATAAAATATATATTTATACTATATGTATTTAGTTTAATCCCATATCCATAGATGTTGAAAAATAAATACATCATTCATTGTGATGTTAGGTCATATATATGCATGAACATACATTCCATTTAAACAATGGAATGAAATTAAGAAATTAAAATAATATATTACCATTACTAAATAAATTTTAGGTAATATTATATATATACATAATATGTTCATAATATATTTACTTATGTGCCCCTATGTAAAGCGTAAATGAATCACATAGCTTTTTGGCAAGGTTGTCTACCTTACATAGAAGTGACATTGTAATATTCTAGCTGAATTGAGATTAAAAGGGTATATGTCAAATAATATTTAAGGAAGTATAATAGTATTATTAATATATTTTATATTTATTTAATAGATTATTAAATCTAGTTGTAAGAGTAGTGATGGAACATAAACAACATCGGCTCACAAGTCGGTAGTCCACCATAGACTAGAAGAATGATTTTGTAACCCATTTGATGGTAGAGGATAATGAATATGATATAAAAATAACATAATAAAATATCATTATATTTTATATAATGTAGTTAATATTCCATAACAAATAAAAAATATTTACATGAGTTATAATAAGAAGTGCAACAAAATGCATAATTATAATTGTTACATCTTCTTTATAAATACTCCTTAATTTTAGCTGAATGCATTGTGAGATTTCAGTTATAATGAAACCAACAACTATAGTATGTTTGTACAGAATTAATTATGTTATTTGTGTAATTAATATCTTAACCATTAGGTTTTTTAAGTGTTAATTGGATAAGAGATGATTCTCCTTTTTTATGTTATGTGAGTGGTACACTTTTAATTTGCTGAAGGAAATTGGTGTGAACTCATTTTTTGCTTGAAAAAATTCCCCTGTATGGACAATTATTCGACCATAAAAGTCCTAAAGTTAAAAAAATGTCCATATTTTTTAAAAGGATTCCTAGTTATTTTTTACCAATCCTTTTTGTTTCATCCTATGTAAAACCGTTTTCATCTTAACAAATACAATTAATATTTAACTTATTTTACTATTAACAAAGGTAGAAAATTAATTTCACCTTATTAGATAGTATATAATATTGAAATTACTATTTTGTAATTTATTTTCTCCAAATTTTATTAAAATAAGATGGAAATTTAAGTCAAATATTAATCCTAAAGACAAGACTATGAATATGTTTCCAAAGGAAAAATATTCAAAACATTAAAATGATATTGAATAAAATTCAATATTTAAGTTATTTAAATGAACTATATTATATTAATCTATATATAATTGAAATAATTAGATTTTTAAAATTATTTTCGAACAAAAATTATCCTTATATATTATTTAAATGAAATAGAAATTTTAAATAAAAACAAGTATTTTTCACTTCTAATAGAAAAAAGTAATATTTTTTAAAAAATCACAAAATATCACCCTAAGGGAATTATTATATGATGAATTGAAAAATTAATTATATTTTTTAATTATTATATTCCAATTTAGTAAAAACTAAATTTAAGTATGTATATCATTTTCACCATTCATGGATTTTAAATTCTAATGATAATGATGATGTAATTGTTTTTTAATAATAATTCATATTCATTGAGTTTTAATTTTTATTATTAACCTTATTTTATTTTTTTTGGGAATTTTCTATTCATTGATTCTAATATTTTGTATAGTCTCATTTTATAATTGGGGTTTGTATTCTACCATATAAAATTGATTCATAAATGATGTTATACTTATAAATTAGGATATCCATAAGGGGATTCTTTGACTCGCATTTACTTTCATTGAGATAAAGAAATTTTCCATGAAAATAATTATTTTACATTTTTTATAATATTTTATTTCAAATATCATAATACATTTATTCATATATACATTGATTGAATTATATTTTAACTAAGATATTATTTCTCGATGATTTTTAATCTTACAAAAGTTAGTCATTTATATGAAATATCCCATATCCATTAATGTTTGTTTTTCTCCAATTTCCTATATGTTATTCCCAAAAAAGTTTTGTATCTTATTTATAAATCAAAATATGTGTCTATTAATTTGATGTGCTTATTTTCAATTAAATCATTTCAAAGTGAATTTTTTCTATTGGTTTTTCTAATAAGGGTTATAAAAAAAGTTCAATTTTTTTTAGAAAAAAATTGGTCTATTAAAAATCTATCATTTATCACCTAATACATAATTATTTTAAAATAATTTATTTTCATTAAAATATATATTTTAAATAATCATCATTTAAATAAATAGCATCCAAAAAATTTCAATTAATATTTATGATTCCATTATGTATTTTCAATGACCCATTATCATTGATTTATTTTAAAATGATTAATTTTTTATGATATGTTCACTTCAAAATTTTGAAAGCATTATAAATTTTTATATGGAAAATGATGAAAGATATTTCAGATTTTATTTTGTTTTAAAAATATTTCACATCCCCATTTAAAAAATGATTTGGCATACCATCTACTTGTGTGATAATGATAAAAGTGTTTTTTAAGAACTCTATTACTATTTCAATACAATTTTACATTTTTCTTTAATGAAGTAATTTCTTAAGACATTATGGTTCATTAAATACCATATAAATTTTCTTATGAAATCATCTTTACGAGTTATTGAATTCTGGGTATCAACTATTTTAATTATTGATAGAAAATTTGGTTGTACCATATAGAAAAGTAAGATGTAAAATTTTTCTTTTCATGGGATCATTATAATGAAATGAATTATTGATCTCAATTATAATTTAAGTATAAAAAAGAACTATGGGTGGGGAATGATATATACAAAAAATGAATTGGAAGATGATTTATAATTCATGATATCCAAAATTCAACATAGTTAGTAGTTTAATACCATAAGTTTGTATAAAATTATCCCAAAAACATGTTGGTAAATGCTCACTAGCCTAAGAATAATAGGGATTATTGGAAGTAGACAATATCAATAGGGTATAATTTCATTATCCCAAGACCATGCGTGTATAAAATTTTTAGCTATATAAAAATACTCTATATAGCTATCATCCCATCCACAAGAGTGTAAAAAAGTAGAAGAACCAGACAATTAGGTCACATGAGATATTGTAAAAACCCTAGATGGATCAAAGGATATTTGCCCTATCTAATAACAATATTATAATTAGGTGAAAATTACTAATCCAATATGTTATGATTTAAAATATTTTCATTTCAGTCACATTTATTTGTTATATGCATATTTTATACTATAATGTATCATATTTTATATCTCATGTTTTAACAATCCAATGTATTAGTATATGTTTTATCATTTGAAACTAATGATCATTCTATTTTGTGTAATAGATAAAAATTAATGATTAAGTTTTGTTTGACAATATATATCTCTTATTATCATCATTTATCACATTACTATGATATAACCCTTTATGGAATGTTTTTGTGTTTTTTCTTTCTCATAGAATTAGATCTCAACCATTTCTTATGTTTCTATTCCCTAGGTTTTCAAGATAGTTATAACTTATAAGAACTATATAAGAGATTGTTGTGTGGCTCAATTTTAGAGAAATGATCACATGTGTGCTAAAATAATACACTTATATTGATAACACATAGAAGGTACTAACCCTTAAATTCTTAGTATTGTGTTACTTTTTTTGATATGTAGTGATTAAATTATGAAAATAGTGTAATCTAAATAGTGGACCATCACGATTTATGTCAAATATAGTTTTTAAAAAATGTTTTTTAAGAACAAGACAAGAGATTGTACATTTTTGCCACCTCATTTAATTTTATAAACTACCTCTAATGTTTTATTCAAACTAGGGCCTATATCCTTGTAGCCTAACACTTTGTGTATTTATGAGTGTTGTGGTTCTCGAAGAAGACCTAATAGTTTTCTTTAAGAGTTCCTTTACTAAAAGATGGAATGTGGGAGAATACATGGTGTGTAACTGTTTCACATAATGTATTAATTGTTCACATATTTATAACAATTGTTCTTTTGGTGCTTGATTATGTATAAATATTCAAGATTACTTGATTTTAGGTGATATGTTATTTGGTGAGATCTAACCTGTAATTTTACATGTCATGTAAATGGTTTACACAACCTATAAAACCCTTATGTAGAGTATCATTATAGTGTTCAGCCACTCGAGTGTTCCTCAAACCATTCCCTCCAATATTTCTTTTTAGTGTCCAATGGAACCTCTCTCTAGCTTTTTGGGATTTCATTTATGGGGATCAATCCTTGAGGTTTTATCTTTGATTTGTAGTATCTGTGTTGATCCACGGTGAGTTTTACATTAATTTCTTATGGGTACATAAAATCCATTATCATTTTCCTTCCATTCTTCTTTACATGCTATCAAAGACCACCTACAATGTATCCAATGGAGTTTTTGTGATTTTTTTTGTGCATTTAAACCATCGATTTTTTTTATTAGTGAAGCTTATTGCGAGAGATCTAACACAGATCCACAATGATGGTCTATTCTCTTTGGAAGAATGTTGGTTCCTTTTTGGTTGGGGATTCATTGATAATATTATTTAGATTATGGGAAATCAAAAAATTAGAGTGTTTTAGACCATTATATTACATTTAAATTGACCTAACAAATATTGAATCTGATTAAAAAATTGGTTGTGATCATATATTGATGATATTTTTTCTTTGTACCATGGTAGAGGATTGACTCAAGATTATCTAGATAGTTAAATATGTATAATAATATTTTTTATAATGTTTTAATTATGGGATTTAAATTTAAAAATTAGTAATGAATTTAAATATGTAATTACATTTACAATTTATTGGAATATTAACTTAATTGAGGTGCATGTTTATAATCTTTTTCATTATGTAATTTTTATTTTAATAAACCTGATGAAATGTCAGGGTTTATTTGAAAATGTTACTCCATTTGACTAATTTAATTGACAAATAATGTGAGTCAGTTTTTTTCTTGTTGATGATAATTGAAAGGGAATGATATATGTGAATGGTTTCATGCATAAACAAATGTTAAATTTAATTTTTAACTAATTTGTTTTTTCGTTTTAGCTTAATTCCTTATGTTTTTTATTGAAGGAAACAATGAACAATTAATCTGTTACTTAATTATGGAATGAAAATTGTTTTTTGATAAAAATAACTTTCTAGGGATTTATTTTCCTAACTTCTTGTGAAGGGAAAGTGCCTTGTTTTTGATCTGTGAGAGGTCATTTCATGTAATGGATGAATACCCATTTTAAGGGTACACCATTCCATGTTGCCACTGAATGTATTTTCATGTTTCTTATGTTTATGTGATCAAGATATGATCCTTATATTAGTATCCTTCTATGAATAAGATTAGGATGGATGATGTGTAGTGGCGTAGGAAGGATCTGATGTGATGTGAGCTAGGAATGGATGATCCTTAGATGACTGATGTTTCATAGTGAGGGGACATCCATATGATGTGGTTACAGTTGAAAGCAATGATAGAGAGGTGAATTGGTATATTCATATGGGTGTGGGTGATGGAATTAGAGGTTATATAATGGGTTGAAGCATGGCTTCCCCATTGATGATATGATGTGTATTGGGATTCTCTCTTGTGAATTTGTTTAATGGATGATGGCCATGTTTCATGTTTTATCACCATTTGTTTCCCCACGAATAGAGGTATTTTGATGTTTGTGGTTGCAGGTTTCCTCTTGGTGATATATTAGGATGATTTTCTTGGACTACCATATTTTTTTAAGGATTCTAATAATTAATTAAATAATCCATAAACCATGAGGATGGTTTTCTTGGAATGAAAATTCTAAAATATGTTAATCTTAAAAAATGGGGTCCTAAATTCAGATTATTATTTGAGAGAACATACTTTAATTAATTTTTTAATTTAATATAATGTGGTTGAAATAATATTTATATAATGACCAATGAATTAATTAATTTAAGAAATTTTTTATATAAATGAGGTTAATTATGTTTCTCTTTTAAATTTCAGGTTTCTTGTATGATATCTAGTATAAGAAGAGGCATAAAAATTATAGGATATGTTAGATATAGTTGAGTCTAAGACTATTTAATTCACAAAGCGCGTCTTTAATCTACATTATATCATTATTATCCAATAATTTCTTATATTTCCCCACCAATATTGTTTAGGGAAACTGACACCAAGTGGAGTCGGAGAGGGTGTGTTCCTGAACATCCTATTGGGAGGATGGATGGCTGACTACTACCTCTATCCCCACTCTCCTCTCTTGGTAGATACTTATGTTGGTATGCATGTATGTTAATTTTCTAAAAATGAGTGTATAGTAATTTAATGTGGTTTTTTTCATCAAACACAATAATTCATTGATGTAGTATCTAAAGGATTAAAATAGGTAATAAGAATATATATTATGATGTCTTGAGTTATATACATGGTGTATGGGATGTATTAGATTGAGGTATTGTACATAATGTTTGATATATGGAATTGATTCATTAGTATATATCATAATCTACCTGGTTACTATAAATGGATATGTTTTATGGGGTGTTTTGATGATGTTATACATAAGGGGCATATGGTGATTCCTTTCCCAGGTGTCTTTTGGCTTGCTTAATTTTGTATTAAGATGGATTGGTACATGGGACACTTTGGAAGAGAATAAATCCAAGGGAGATAGAGAGATGAACCCTTGATGAATCATTATTATATTATATGCTCTCTTTATTGTGATATTTGGTCGAAGTTATCAATGTTGAGGTTGGAACATAGTACACCTATTTATGTGAGGAGTTAGTTTTAGTATAGTTCACTATTCATCAACATGGTTTTTTTCTCTTTCAAAGGAGGTTCCAAGGAGGATCCCACTAAATATATTATTATTCTCTCCCTACATTTATATAAAATGTTTTTAGGTTAGCTGAATTAGGTTGGATTTTGGGCTATATTTTACTATCTTGTGGGGTTTCAAGATCTATTTGGACTTCGTGGTCCCTACCGTCTTTATCATTTTGTACTTGTAGTTTTAAATTTTGTCTAAATAGTGCTTTATGAAATTTCATGGGTTCTCATTCAATTTTTTAATCATATATTTTTTGAAAATCTTTTTTTAGTTTATCCTTCTTATATCTCTCTTCTTCATGATTCTCATAGAGGGAAATGCCTTCCGCGTATGTGTTTAGAACACCCTATATGTTAGTTTCCAATCCAAGTCCTACTGGATGCCCATATTAGGAATCCACAATCTATCTCACCACATTTCAATATCAATGGGGTTAGGGGATTTTGATAGAGTTTTTTAGAGGATTAGGTTGAGGGATCTGATGGATTTTGGAGTTATATATAGGTGAGTTTGAATGGGTTAAGTTTGAAATATTGTTAGCTATGCTTAGTTAGAAATGTAAGAAATGGAGAATTTAAGAGGCGTGGTTATTTAAGTCCCCATGTGATCTTATTCACTAACCATTAAGACTATGGATCAATGAAAATTATGTAATAATATCTGTAGTGTGGGGACCTATGAATGTATAATCCATCATTCTTGTTTGTGCATGTGTCTGAAATTGGATTACCATTAGATATGTTAAAGCATTAAAATTATAATAAAATAATGACTTAATTAATGTTAACTATTCCATATTATAGGGTTAGGATATCTAACCATTTTTTCCTTTAAGGAATAGATCCAGGATGATTTCCACCTCTGGATCATGTTGAAGAGTTTCAGATGGATTTTCCATTATATTGAAATAGAGTATAGGTTGAAGGTGAAGACACGTGGAGGAGGAAACACTAACAGTTCTAGTTCTAGAGTTTGAAGAAGAATGAGGAGTCCATTTTAGAAGCAGCTATGAAATACTTAGTGTAGGAGATTGAGATAGATTTCAGTTTGATCAGTTCTTTTATTGAGTCATGGGTTTCATTGGTGGTGATGATGTCATGTGGAGGATTATAGAAGTGGGAGTTTTTATTACACAGGGATTCCTATGATTTGGTAGACTCATGGGTGATGTTTTGTGACTAGTTTTGATAGCAGTTTCTTTCATTGACCATGAAGTAGGCCGGTATCCAAGAGATAGTTACACAATGGTAGGGAAGTTCTAGAATGAATGATTTTGGTAAACATTTTAGTACCCTTTTGGGTTATTAATCAAACATGTTTCAATATTAAGAGGCTAGGTAGAGAAATTTAGAAGAGGCATTTTGATGAGAGATTAAATTTCAGGTCCCCTCGTTTAAACTGGAGATGCATCTCAAGGTTCTTGACTGGAAAAAGGTTGTAGAGAGGATAATTTCTAGAACTATATCATCATGAGTGGATAATTTTTATGATTCCTCAAAAGAAAATTATTTGGCCCGGGGTTCCTATTTATTATGGGAGAAGTGTTTTTAAAAATTTAGGTGTATGTCCCAACTATCATAATATCATTTTTCTTAGGGATGTGACACTTATGACTATAAGAATGGAACATACATTTATTTTTCTTGTGCATGCTGACGTTATCTATGGAGATACAATTTTGGAATTATGACCAGTTAGTGTTTTCCAGTTATTCAACCTTGTTTCTCCTCTGTTGAGGAAGTCTCATTTAAGGAATATATAGTAGTTTTTTCTAGTTTCAGATCATTAGAGAGGAGATAAATTTGGTTGATTACTACCCTAAGACTCTCCTATTACATAGAGAGTAGAGTGTGGTCATGGAGGTGGACATCAACAGGGTCTGAGAGGTCATGGAGTAGGTCATGGTCAAACTCTTGGTTTAGTTTTTCCAGTACTAGGCATGTCAAATGTTTTTTGAGGTACCTTATTATTGTTTTCTATATAGTTTCATTCATTGTTTGATTCAATATCATCACACTCCTTTATATCACTTACCTCATACATTATTTTGTACATGAGGTATAGAGTCTTGTTGTTCCCTTGTAATTTAAAATTATATTTATAGTTTAAGAATACCTGAATGATGTACGTAGATACTTTGATCTAGTGTTGGGGACAAACCATAGTTTGGGAGATTTCCTATACTCATTAAAAAAATAATATTATATATTCTACCCAATATATTTCTTATATTCAGAAAAAGAAAATATGGATTTATTCAGGATTTAGGTTGAGTTATATTATGTTGATGGACATCTATCTATTTTTATTCATGAGAAAGACCTTTGGATGGGATAGTGTAATGTTCCATCATTGTCATCTTTGATGGTCGAGCAAATTCTGATATAATTAGAGGTTCCATGTTCAGTGTTTCTCAGGTTTATGGAATAGGAACATGATGTATATCTTGAGTAGGTTGTTGTGTTACTCCCTCAATGGGAGATCACAATTATAATTCAGCTACATTTAGGTGTGTCTTATATCTCTATGTCTCTATAGAGTACGATGCCTTATTAGTTATGATAGATAAGATTTCATTTCAATGATTTGCTAAAGTGAGGTTTTGTTCATAAATTAATGTTCTCTTTTTATGAACTAGTTTTTTACATGAATAAGGTTGATGGCCATTTGTGGCTTTGTATATTTTATTGTCGCATGAGTTCGGTGAAAATGAAGAACCAATATCTTCTTCTTCATATTATAGATTTATATGATTATATGATGGGATAAAATTGGTTATCAAATATTGAATTTTAGTCAGAATATAAGAATATATGGATGAAGGATGAGGATATTTAGACTACTTCTTTCCATTGTCATCTTGTGAATAATTATTTCACTGTGATGTTGTTTATTGTGGTGAATTATCTTGTTGTGTTCATGATTTTGATGAAAACATTGTTCAGAGAGTTATTAGATAAGTTCATGATGGTTTCCATCAATGATTTACTTGATTAATCCATGTATGTAGAGGATCATTAAAAGCATATACATGACATTTTTTTTGATTTCATTAATATGATAAGTTGTTTGAAAAGTTGTCTACATTTGAGTTATGGGATTGATATGTCCATTTCATGGGTAATGTAGTTTCTTGTAAGGGTTTAATTGTTGATCCAACGATTATATAGGGTTTTAACACTTGGGTGTCTTCCAAGACAATGAAATTTGTGTTGAGTTTTCATTTTCATGAAATATACTACAAAATGATTGGAACTTATTTCTCTTGGATTGAGACTCCTCTGATAGCTTTAACAATAAATGATCAGGAAGTAATTTGGACTAACTAATGTTCGGAAGCATTTGAGTACCTGTAAAAGATATTGGATACTGATCCATTACTTTTTTAGTTGGGGGATTTTAGTTGGAGTTTTTCTATTATTCTTTCCATCTTGGGTTGGGTTTTTTTCTAATGTATCAGTGATGGTTGTATGTTAAGGGTCTCAAGAGTTTTTTCCCCATGAGTGTAACTCTGCTAAAAATGATATTGAGTTGGATAAGGTGGAATTTTAGGTGAATTAGTGGTGACATTACCTCATCGAGGGACATTTTGTTATATGTACCGACCATAATAGCATGATGAAAGTCTTCTATCATAATGACATGAACATGATTTAGTGTTTGTGCATGGAATTCATGCACTATTTATACATCGATATTTTATGCACACCTTGTGAAGGAAATTTTTTAGATGATTCAATGATATTTAATTAATTTAGTAATTTCATGTGTGTACCTATAGATTCTAGAATAGTGATGAAAGAACTATCAATGATACATCGTGATATGGGAGAGGTTGGGGGAATATATTTTCTATTAAAATGATATATTAGTCTTCTTTGGTACAATATGTTTAAGAGACTTTGTTAAGGTATTATTAGTTACAGTTATGGGGGGGAAATATGTTTATTAATTCCCTTAAGGATTAGTCTAAGGATGGACAAATATGACTTTATTTTCAAGGAAAGTTATTCATTCCATTAATGATATATGAGGTTGTTTTATGGGATTTATATATTTATCCATTGGTAGAAAATCCCATCATGAACAAGATATACCATAAATTTAAATTTATACTTTTTTATCCTAGGTTGAGGTTTTTATTTGTAGATTTTGTTTCTTAATGTTTGTCCTTGCAAAAGGTGAAGGTTTTGAACACTGTTTTCCTAATGGTTTCATCCAACCACTTTCATTTCCTAGTGGAAGTGGGAGGCCATCCCAATGGTTTTATTTGCTGTTTTATATGTATATTAGTGAGTATATTATTATATATGGATGTTATTATATTATTTAATTAATTCAACCCACTTTATAGATATCTTTGTGTTTATCTTAGGGGAGGTTTGGTCAAGGACGTTTATAGAGGATGTGGTGAAACTCCGCAGAGTCTCGAGGATGATAATATCATATTGATATCCTCATTTTACCTCTATGATTTGGATCAGTACCCTACATTATTTTGGTTATTTTTGATTCCATAGAACTACTTTTCATCTATAAATGGTCTGTTATACATAGAGAAAATATAGACTCTTGAAGGCATACTACGCACTTGTATCGAATATTTTGGAGGATTGTGGATGCGGAAAATTCCCTTGGTAGAATTTTTATTCAATAGTAGTTTACACTCCACCATTAGTATGGTGATATTTGAATCTTCATACTGATGAACGTGTAATTATCCAGAATTCCAAATTAGTGTTGAAGAGAAAGCATTTAATAGACTCTAACTAGTAAATAATATGCCATGTATGGTTTAGGTAATTCATGAAAAGGTGATGGATGTGATGTTTTGGTCATGGGAGTATGCTTTTTCCTTCTTTTGTGGGGATTTCGAGGTTCTGGAACATCATGGAGTTGTGGAATATCAGATATCACTTACATCACATATAATACAAATAAATAATGTTTTATAATTGTGATAGATTGTTCATTTTCTTCATGATTTCGCTAAGGTCCTTGATTGGTGAGAGATTGATATTGTAAATGATGAGAACTTCAAGGAGTATCATGTGGACATCTAGTCCCACCATGATATTGTGTTGCAAGGTAATGCTATTCCGTTGTCCAATTTTATATGGATGCACGGTGGAATAGAAGATAGTATATGAGAATGTTATTTACAGGTGTGAAATAAGTAGCCTTTGTTTCTTGATGTTTATATTTTCAGTAGAGTGATTGTTTTTTTTATGCTTGTGGATCTTTCTTTATGAGATTGTTGGTTATTTTTTATTATCATGTTTTTACATTATTTTTAAGGGTATCTCCCCCAATATATTATTTTTGGGGTGTGTTACTTTTAATGTGGTCTTATGTTCTTATTTCTTCTAAATGTGGTTTTTGGGATCCCACAATGGGTATACCTTTTAATGGTGTATCGTGACGCCTTTGTTCGGATGACCCCATTTTGTTTCCTCTCTGAGTTTCGTTTTGGATCCATCAATATTAGATTTGATTTAGTGGTATATAATTAATGATACTAGATCTATGAAGTCTGAACTAAAATGTTTTTCTGATGATCGTGGTTCTCAGAGGAGGCTTGGAGAGAGTCTAGAGGGGTTAAGATGATACAATTTTGAAGTTGGAAGAATATATGTCTTGTAAGTATTTGGAATCCTATTTTCAATGATTAGGTATTATTAAGGATGATTTATAGGGTTCATCAAAAATATGTATATATTCATTATTAAATGATTCAATGAGATACATTTTTCATCAACATCTTACCAATACATTTACATTATTTTTTAATGGGTTACACACCATGTAGATGCCCTATGTAGTGTACCTTTAATGGGTGTAGCCACTTGGGTGTTTCTCAAAACATAACATCCTCTATCAATTCCATGTGGCCACAAATTCCTGCCTTTGTATTTTTCATAATCATTGGATAAGGATAAATCTTTGGGCTCCATTGTTCAATTAGTGTTGATCTATGGTGATCCAAAGTGAAATCTATCTCTGTTTCTTTTGGGTTATTTATATTTATTCACTTTTTCCACCATATCTTATAATAATGTGATGGAGGATCACATCCCATGTTTCTAATTGGGTTTTGTTGCTCGTAGTTTTGTGAATATCTGCATCTTAATCCTTTTATAGAGGAAGATTCAAATGGGACATGTAATAATGATCCGTAACATTTATTTCTTCACATATGAAGAATGTTGATGCCTTTGATTATGGGGACTCAATGATTTTATTATTTTGTTTATGTGAAATTATATATTGATCATGATTGATCACCATGGATGAATATTAAATTAACCTAATAAATATTGAGCCATATTATAGAAAAGGTTTGTGATCTCATGTTGTTGATGTTGATTCTTTGTACCATGATAGTAGTATGCCTCCTGACTTTCTAGATATTTTTATGACTATACTATGATTTTTCATCATGCACACATGCATGGATTATCATGTTGTAATTGGTAGAGAATTTAAATCTAGATTAAAATTGAAAATTAATTGTCTAATGAAATCAAATAAGAGGAATGTGTGTAATCTGTTGGTGGATGTAATTTTGATGATAATCATACTAATGAAATAATCATTTGTATTTTAAAATAACCATCCATGTTATTAATTGAATGGTTAAATTAGGTGAATAATGTATACTCTTATGTATAGCAATTGAAAAGGTATATTAATAAGAGTGTTTGGATTCATGAAATCATGTTTAAATTAATTGTCTAAGTAATTTTTTATCTTTTTATTACTTGATGCCATTGGTTTACAATATTTGGACTTATGAATAAAAGATAAGTTAATTCAATATGTAATGAGATCTAGTTGGGTGATAAGGAAAATTTTCAAGGCCCCAATTTTGCTTTCTTCTTTGGATGTCTATGTTTCTTGTTTTGGAGAAAGGGATCCTTGCGACATGTTAAGGGAAACATCTATTTTTTAAGGGATGAATTTCCTTGTTATATTTTTTATTTATTTATTCTTTTGGTTATGTGATCTTGATATGATCCTTGTGTTGTGTTCCTAATATAGTTTATCATCAGATGGATAATTTGTTCTGGGATGAGGAAGAAATATGATGTGATTTTTGTATGGCTATGCCTGGAATGGATGATGTGTTATGGGTAACCGAGTCCTAAATGATGTTCTATCAAATGACACCTATGATGAAGAGATGCATTAGAATATGAATATGGGTGTTAGTTATGGATACAGATGAGATGTAATTGGATGAATATGGTCTTACCCATTGATGAGATGATTAACACTATGATGATAGCTTGTGAATCTATTTAATGTTTTGTGGTTGTATAGACTGTTCAATCTTTATTCATTTTCCACTGTATGAGGCAACTGGATGATCATCATTTAATGTTTTTTCATAGTGGTATCTTAGGATGGGCTTCCTATAGTATCAAGTTTATCTAATGATTAACATAATGAAATATCTAATCCTTAAATTACAGTGTCAATGTTGTTGGAATGTAAATTCTAATAGATATTAATCTTGATAAACCTAGTCCTTAGAATGTATTACCCCATGATGGAATGAAATATATTATTCTGGTTAATGAAATTCACTTTATTTGAACAAATAGTTAATTAATATCTAATAAATTATGTAACACATGAAAATGTTAAAAAGAAAAGAAGTAATTATTGCATCCCTTTTAAATTATTGATTTCTTATAGGATATCTAGTCATAGATGTTTCACATGGGAGACCGAGTGAAAAAAAATCAGTTGATTCTAATACTAGTTTATTCCCAATATATAGTTATGAGATATTTTATATCATGTATATTTTTTGATTTCATATATTTCCCCACCCTTGTTAGTTAGTGAGAATAATATCCAACAGAATCTTCAATGGGTTTTTCCCAAATATCCTTTTTCAAGGATGGGTGTATGACTTCCCCAACTGTCTCAAATTTTATTTCTCAATATTTATATTTCCATGTATGAAAATTGGTTTATTTACCATATATTTCTAAAGATTAATGTGATTACTTCTGGATATTTCACATCCACGCATTATAGAATATATAATCCAAATGATTATTATAGATACGAGTGTTAGAGTATGAGGTGGATTTAGGTACATACATTGTTAATGGATATTAATGCATAAGGTTATAATATATGATGATTGATAGACATGATATGGGATGTGGGGGCTCCCAGAAACTAATTGGTTATTATATATGGATATTTGATATCGGATCATGTGGTGATTTGATGTGTGAGGTGCATATGGTGATTCCTTGACTAGTTGTCGTCAGCATGTATTAGCTTTGAGGAGAGATGGATCCAAACATGTGATTATTGGGGAAGTGAGGAAAACCTGTGGGGAATCCGGATATGGTTACCCATGATGTTTCAAATTTATATTATATTCTCTCATTTATTTGATATTTTGTGAGTGTCTTCCATTGTATGTCTACAATCATAGTATACTTGTTTAGGTGATGAGTTCATTATGATGTTTTTCATTGTGATTTTTCATGCTATCATTATCATCTTCATGATAGGATCTGATTAGGATCCTTTTGAGTATATTTTATGATCACCCTAATTTCATATAAATTATTTTCATGTCAAAATATGTAGTTTTGAGTTCATACAAGAAATTACTATCTTCTTGTTTTTTGAGAGCTTTTTGGGCTTTATGTTTTCTTCTATATTTATATTTTGGTACATTTACTTTTTTTTTTGTTATAGTGTCTTTTGAAATTTCATGTTTTCTCTTGTGATTTTATTATACATATATATGTTTTAGCATGTTTTTTCTTCTGTATCCTTCTTTCCTATCTCTTCTGCATATTTTTACTATAAAGTAATGCCTCTCATATACTTGTTTATTATACCATCGATGCTAGTTGAAAACCTAGGGAATATTGTTTGTGGGACATGGTTAGTCACCATCTCTATCCCCTAAAAAGGATTATTTGTGGGGGAAAAGGTCCTAAAAATTCATGACAGTTGGGTTCTTCAGAGGGGTTTTTACACAAAAATCTAATTATTAAAATTACTGTTGGACTATACTTATAATACCATATAATAAAGGTGTTTTTCTTATTATAAGTCTTTTTTGGAAATGACCTCAATTTGTATATGTTATAACTTATCGGTTTTAGTCACTAACACATTTCTTATTGGAGTTCATGGGGTGGGGAAGTATTCTTTTCCATGCATTAGGTTTTGGAACTTTTTATTCATATAAAATAATGATGATTTTACAATCATTATTCTTTACATGTTTACTATATTACTTATGTTTTTGTATTTAAAATTTTATATCATTGATACATTAGGAATATGTTGGGCTTATCCACTTGGTTAATTCATAATGATATTTTATTTCGATATAGTAGGCATATTATTATCCTAAATTATTTAATAACTGAATGAAATACTGATAAGATTCATTATCCATAGTGGTATGCTTCCACAATAAAAAAAATTTGTTTCATTGAGTGGTAGGAAATGTTTCATGGAATTATCATTATATTTATTATAAGATAATATAAGATATTAGCAAAATTATATTCAATATTTTGAAATATTTATGATATATCAATAATATAATATTTTCTTTTATATATATTAACTTCAAAAATAAATATATAGATTTAATGTGTTGAATAAGAATCCTACTCATATTTCATTCTAACATTGACTATTAAATGCCGAATTTCTTGATATTATACTCACTCTATAGGTATTTATTTACCATTATATATTTTATTAATCATTAATAATATAGTATTTTATTAACCTTCTCTTATCAAAACAGTACATTTTGATGCACTATATATATGACACTCAATGAAAAAACTAATCACATACAATTGAAAATATTTGTGGGTTTAGATAATTAAAATGAGTCAATCCGATGGATTAGAATTAAGAGATTCAAAGGAAAAAAACACAATATTTCCCATTTCTTGAATAAAAAACAAATCCAATTCATATGTAAATCAATCATTCATTAAACGCATAAATGGTAATCTTATTTATTGATTATTGATATACTAATACAAAATGAATGGTTCATACAAATTTGAGTTAACAATATCAACTTATCATTTTTTCTATATGATTAAAAAATATTTTAAGAATGTAAATTGAATGTTTGAAAAAATACAGTATCAGAAAAAAAATAAAAAAAATTATATCATCATTTACAAAAACAATACTCCATCAGTAAAAATGAAATAACAAACATATTATTGGAGAATTATTAAGAAAATTCATTAATAAATTAGAAGAATATGACCTAAATTAATTTATCTTCCTAACTAATATCATTAATAAGTCACAAAATTATTTTATTTAAATTAAAATAATAATACATAAAAAAACAATAATTAATTAGACACTTCATTATGGATTTGTATCATTGTATTAAAAATATAGTTTTTAAAAAAATTCACAAACAAAAAAAAACAAAAAATGTTGTTTGATTAAATACAAAACAAATTAATATATTTATGTGAATTTGAATGCACCATTTCTTTAAAATTTTAATAAACATGTCATTAATGTAAAAACAAACATTATTTGATTCTGTATATCAAAATAATTTCACCAGAATAGATATGTTTTACGATTAAACAAACATGAATTTTAAATAGGTTAGAGTGAATATAAAAACATGTATAATCCATCTAGGTATATATGGTTTAATATTATTTATGATTTCTTTAAAAAATTATTTATTTTTTCTTGATTTACTGATAATGATTAATCATCCATATGTTAATATCATTAGACAATTTACCCTATTTTATATTTCTGATCACAAACAAATGTAGTTGTTTTTATGTGATATAATTTCTCTTTTGATGACTAAATAAGTTATTTTATTCAATACATTCTCATTGATAATATAATAACTTTTTTGGGATATTTGTTGTTAATCACTATTGTGTTGTAAATATTTTAAAAATAAATTAAATTTTCCTTTCACAATTTTATTAAATTTTTGATTACATTTTTATTTTTTAAAAATGTTAGGTATATATAATTAATTCCTTTAATGTTATAATATAATATATGTTAAAATTCAGATAAATACTTTAGTATCAAATTTATTCACTTGCATCATTATATTGTAACATTATATCACGAGTCTAAAATAATTTTCAGCATGTTTATTAGGAAAAATGAAAAGTTTATATATTTTATTGAAACATGGAATTAAAAATTAAATTATTTCTTGATTATATGTTTAAAGGTAAATATATAATAAATACAAAATTCTTTGTAGATAGTATAAAAAATAATCAAATAAATGTCTATATATTTTATTCCTATAACCAAGGTATAATTCAATATAAAAATATATAGATGTTAAAAAAATAAAATAAAATATCCTTTTTTAATCGAAAATAAAAAAAATCAAATGAACTGTATGATAGATAGAGATGATAATAAAAAACATCCATAGGTCCATGGGGTTATACTATAATATAAAACTAATTATTTAAATTTTTCTCTAATGATACATAAATGAATGCACCGATTCATGCATTCCATAATTGATTTTTATTGAATGGATTTTAGCTTTTAAGAAAATATGAAGTAAAGTTTTAATAATACGTATCCCTATACATCTCATATTTAGACACTAATTACATAGTTACATATAGAAATATTATTTATATAAATATGATCTAAGAGGATGGTTTAGAATAATGAAGAGATACTTATTATATTATAAAAGGTGAGAGAAAAATATTCAATTTCACGATAAATTAATGCATTTAAAAATAATTTTTTGGTTATAATTGGTAAGAAATACTTATTTTTATTTTATAACATGATATTTATATATCATTTAGTATAAATGGAATATAAAATTACTTTATATGAATATAAAAAATTATAATTAATATTATAAAAACATTAAATTAAGTATAAATAAAAAATTATTTAAATCACCTATTGAATATTTAACTTAAACAAAATAATATTTTTAAATAATTGGTATATGATGTTGTTTTAATAGTTATAATCTCAAGCAAACAGCTCAGTTTCAATTAATTGTATTCGTTTAAATTTTATGTTATTAAAATTATAAAAATGTTTCCCTCAAAAAATAGTGTAGAATTTTTTTATGTTCGTTATTATTTTTATATCACATTAAAGAAAATTTTAAACTTCAATTGAAATAATTAAGATATTTCCCCTTAATTTATTTTTTTATCATTTCAAATTTTGTTTTCTTCAATGTTATTGGGGTCTTTGGGACACTAATGAATATTGTTTTGAGTTTTGATTAGAATTAATTACATGGGATTAGACTCCATTAATATAGGTAATTTTAATTCACTAACTTTTATAGTGAAATCCAAATCTTTTAATACATAATATTTTTACAATCCTATATAGATTATTGTTTACAATTATTTATAGAAAATTAGATACAATAAATCATGTGACATAATGAAATATTTTTTTCTTCAATGAAAATTTTATTATTATTTTTTATCAAGGGTAAACAATAACTTTATTAAATTATATTATCATTTGTCATTGTTTCCAAATTAATGACTATTATTTATACCTATAAATTATTAAAATATGTATTCTTATAGAGATTTAATGATCTTATATTGTAATATTTTATAAATTTTCATGTGATTTATCTTTAACGGATCCATATTAAATAATGATGAGTAGTTTATTCAAACTATATTTTGGGTTTAATTTAATTATGTGACCAAAATTATAGTTATTTATTTTGGTACAATAATCGATAGATTAATTTTCATTCTAAATATTCTATATTTCATTATATAATGAGATAAAATATAAAAATTTCACAATTCCTCTAATATAACATGATATT